>CM040402.1:123009092-123609092 GCA_022702515.1 Ilyophis sp. 1 JC-2022
TACTGAAAGAAAAAATGTAAACAATTGTATTACATCACATTCTAATGTACAGAAAATTATTTTGTTGAAAGCACATTAAAATCAGAAGATCCTGCACTGAATATTCTACGGGTTAAAATGAGTTCAACAGATCTCTGAAACCATGAATAGAACAGAGCATAAATAATAGGATTGAATGCTGAATTTACATATAATAAAGTCAAGGTATTTGAAGATGCTGTAAGCATAGATTTGTTACTAATATATGTTTCGAGGAAAGCACATATATAGAAGGGCAGTAAGCACAGGAGGAACACTGTGACTAGAACCCCTATTGCTCTCGCTGCTTTACCTTCTGATGCAGAGGAACTATTATTTGTTTTTGTGCAGTTTTCTACACTCCGAATTTTACTAGCGTGATTTTTAGCAATGGAAAATATTTTTAGGTACATAATTATAATCGTTAAGCATGGCACAACAAATATAACTAGACAGTCAACAATGGCCCATATTTCATTAAACTGAACAGCACACTCAACACATGTGATATTTTCATTTATATCAGGAATATTTCCATTGAAATAAAGAATCACCATATTGTAGATTAATGAGGACAACCACAGTATGGATATTATTCTCAAAGTTACATTCACAGTCATTTTCATGGAGTATAGAAAAGGGTTGCAGATAGCAAAACATCGGTCGACTGCAATTAAAGCAACATTATAAATTGAGATAAATGTAAGATAAAATGCTGCTACATAGAATATTGTGCAGTATACTGTACTAAAGCATCTTTGTGGATCTAGCAGGATAGTAAAGTAGAGGGGCATCACAATTACTCCAACAAGAAAGTCCGCCATGGCCAGAGAGAGCAGGAGGAAATTAGTTGGTGTCTGAAGCTGCTTGAAGTGACAGATGGAGATGATCACAAGCAGGTTTCCACACACTGTCAGTGTCACGACTACTGCTACACACATATACAGCAGCACATCAGCTACTGTTGGTGAAGTTCCCGAACAGGAAACGTTGGAATAGACACAGGACTCCTCTTGTTGCTCTTCTGTGAGATTCATGAATGAATAAAATGATTTCAGTTTCACTGGATAATTCACTGGAGAAGTCCCAGCATTATATTTAATGTAAGCGTTCAAAAAATGAGCTTCAAGTGAAATTGCATGAAAACTGGAGCATAATGCAACTTGTTGGCCTTCAGTCCTTTGAATAATTTAGTGCTAGCTGTAGCCATATTTATATGATTTTTTTCCCCATTTTTTTTTTCAGTTTTACTCGCAGCTGTTAATGAATCCCCATCAGATTCAATTATATTTGTTGTCCAGGGGCTTGTGTTAAGAGATAGAGAGCACAAATGGAAAAGGTCAATGATGTAATCAAATAATAAAATCGAAGATGATTCAGAGTGGAAAGCACAATAGAAATATATTATATTACTGATTTTAGCAGTAACACCTTAAAAAAACACAATGGAACGTGAGCAGAACTAATTTGTACGTAATATTGATTATGTAGGAGGAGGTGACGTCTCCCCTCACCATGTCTATTTCTCAACCGAAGCACATGGAGAGCATTCCGTTTTTTTTAGTTGATTCACCTGTTTATCCGTTGGTGTTGGGTCCCTTAAACAGTTGTGAGTAGGCTTGTTCGGATCTCCCCACCTTTGCGTGTGAATCTCCGAACTATCAATAAACCCATTACAGAACAAACAGGCCAAATCATGGATGATTCAGCAAGGTTGTTACAATGGGATAAAACATCTGATGAATATATCAGGGGTATTGAGGCTAACCAACAGTTGCTGGCTAATCAAGTTAGTCAGCTGAGCACCCAAATGAGGGTTCAAGAGGGTTGTCTCCACGAGTTGACGGAGGATATGCAATCTCTCAGAATGAGCACACCAAGCATTCACACCTCCCGCTCAGGCTATCGCCTCTTCAGTCCCCTTTACTCAAGCTGGTAGAGAGCCCAAGCTACAGCTTCCTCTCCGCTATGAAGGTAGAGCAGGAAAATGCCGCGGGTTTCTCGTCCAATGTTAAAAAGATTTTAAGGCCCAATCTTCGCGGTTTAATAATCCAGATTCTGAAGTAGCTTTTATTCTGTCACAACTTTCTAGGTCTGCGCTTGATTGGGCTACGCCTTTGATTAGGGATAAATCTCCTATTTTAGATTCTACTACTTCTCTTATGAAAGAGATGGAATCGGCTAGACGGTTGCATTGTCTTCGCCAGGGTAGCGATACGGTGGCAGAATTTGCCATAAAGTTTTGTGCACTGGCAGGTGAGACAGGTTGGGATGAGGCTCCACTGATGACATTGTTTTCTGAGGCATTAGCGGAACCGGTACAGGATGCTCTTTCCATTCTCGAGCGGTCCGATTCATTAGACGCTTTAGTATCATCAGCCATACGCATAGACAATCGGTTGCGTGACCGTTTACTCTGCAAACAACAGACTAAAGGTCATAAGATGAAACCTTCATCTCTCCCATTCATAGAGTTTCATTCTCCGCAGTTAAACCATCTTCCCTTAGTACTGATGAACCCATGCAGGTAGATGAGGCAGTAGGTCCACCTTCGGAAAACGAATGGTGTCGTTACTGTAAAAGGAGGGGGCATACTCATGATCAGTGCCTGAAGCTTAAGCTTAAGGGAAAAAGGGGGGTCTCGTTAAAGGAGCCAGAGGTTCTAGCGAGGCACTACGCCTCAGATGTTATTAAATGTCAGACATTCTTGGGCACAGCATTCGTGGCAGATAAAGGCTTTTATCGACTCTGGGCCGTGAATTGTTTTATTGACGCTCAATGGGCGAGAAAGAACAAAATACCGGTCCAGCTTCAAGCCCGATTAGTCACGGCTCTCGACGATCGCCCGTTAGGGTCAGGTACTATGAAGGAGGTATGTCTATTTCTCAACCAAAGCACATGGAATTCAGTTTTTCTTAGTTGATTCCCCGGTTTATCCGTTGGTGTTGGGTCACACGTGGCTGATTAAGCACAATCCCCATATCAAGTGGGGACGGGAAAACGGGACTGGTTATCTATCAATGGGGTGTCGCATGTTCTGCACACGATTAAATCGCCCCTTCCAGTTTATCTGGGAATTATTCCGACGAGTCTGATTCCGATTCTGAGTTGGAGGAAGTGATTTCCCCTCCTAATCAGGGCATAGGCGCCGATTCCGTGGGTGCTTCGGGGCCCGAGCACCCACAGAGAAGGCCGAGCACCCATGGGAAAAATGCACTTGATATGCCTACTGTATAGGGCTGGGGCATTCAACTGTTTTGAGCACCCACCGGCAGAAACATAAATCGGCGCCTATGAATCAGGGTGATTCTATTTCGGGATCTGAGGGTTGTGACGAGAGTCTTGATTGGGACTCTCTGGCTGACAGAGATTCTTATTGGAAGGGGCTATCTTCTGAGGACCCTTCCGATACTGAGATTCAGTGGTCGCCTCCTCCGGGGTCGCCTACTCAGAGGGAGGATACTGAGATGGCAGGAACATTAGAATTTTTTTTGCCTCTCAACGTTCCGACCGAAAACGCCAAACTTGCAGAGGTCTTCGGCAAACAGAGAGCAACCACCCTTCAACCCCACCGTCCTTTCGAGTGCGCCATTGAGCTGTATCCAGGTACTACTCCTACTAGAGGGAGTCTTTATTCTCTGTCAGCTCCCGAGAGTCCGGCTATGAAGAAATACATCGATGAGGCGTTGGCTAATGACTTCATAAGACCATCTACTTCGCCCGCTGGCACTGGGTTTTTTTTCGTAAAAAAGGAGGATGGTACGTTAAGATCGTGTATCGATTATCGCTCATTAAATGCCATAACTATAAAGAATCGATACCCGCTTCCTCTAATGAATTTGGCATTTGAACGTCTTCAAGGAGCTACAATTTTTTCCAAGTTAGATCTACGTAATGCTTATAACCTAGTGCGCATGCGTGAGGGTGATGAATGGAAAATCGCTTTTAATACCCATAACGGCTACTACAAGTATTGGGTTATACCGTTCGGGCTCATAGCGCCCCCTCGGTTTTTCAGGCATTGATTAATGATGTTTTACGGGAGATGTTGGAAAAAGTACATTGCTGTTCTCTCGGTTTTGTGGGTTGATTTTCGTTTTAACTGTTTAAGCCTTAATTAAAAAAATATATATTTTTAAAATTTCTATTATTTTTACATCTCGTGGGTGAGCATGAAACTGACGGACTTAGACTGGACTGAGTGATTGAGAGTGTTTTTAACATATGTATGCTTAGCCGATCAGCCTGGGTATTATTCATGCAAATCTTTTTACAATAAATCAAGTTATATCAAACTGGAATGTAGTGTCTATTTGGAAGAAAGTTTGAATTACGTGTAGTGGAATGGTCCTGACCCCTCCCGACAGGGCGTGAAAGGATTGTTTTATCTATACTACACCAGCTAGCTCTTCCAAACATTAGCTCATAACATAACACAACTGCATGATTCATGACACAAGCATCTTCACCTCGCCACAACTAATTGTTATTTCGGCTAACGTGCTACTAATGTGCTAGCTAGTGGAATTAAACTTTACGTTATCATAGCAACGCGTGCGTCCTACGTAAGTTTACTGAATCACTTTAGTTCATCTAGCAAGGGATCATTCATGCATGTAGCTAGATATAGCACATTCAGTTCCAGAAGGAAACTAACTGACGTTAGTTAGTTCAGCTGCTTATTGTCAGAGAGCAATGCAGGGCAACTTCAATGTTTAATGACGTCACGCTGTATTTGTGTGGAATTGTGTATTTTTTGTTTTTCTAGATAATCTTTGCAAAATGTAATTTTAATAGTCCCAATAAAAGCCTATTTCATCACTTCAGTTTCCTTTCATTGTATACAAGCAGAAAATAGAATCAATCTAAGAAAATAGGGCGAACTTGAATATATGAGTGAGAACACAAAACACAAAAAGTCTCCCGAGCTCAATACTGGAGCTAAAACGGGAAACTAATGTCACATTATATATGCTCTAAATCTGCACCCCATACAGATTTAGTCGTTACACCGGACCCTCAAACTGTGCGTTTGATGGGCGTTGCTATTAGACGGGTTCAGTAGCCTACAAGGAACATTAACGCACCTGATTGGCTGTATTTTGCCTGCGTTTTCAAACCGGAACAATATGGTGGTCTGTTAATAAACTTTCTATTATCCCACTTAAACGGTCCGCTAAAATATGTTTCTGAAAGCATTTCAGGCGAGAATGCCTGTTGCTAAATCTTGATTCATATTTGATCTAAAACGCGTACTTTGACCGTTTGATTCGAGTTTCGCGAGCAACGGCGGACGCATTAATTTGCCTAAAGTTTGGAAGGTTTGGAATCTATCTATCCTAATCTATCCTATTCAAATTCAGAACCGGCGAACATACCACACAGTCGCCGCGCCACATCCATCATGCACCGCGCGATCACATCCCATCCTCGCCATAGATAATTAATAGAATGCGTCCGATCGATACACCTCGCCTATATATATACTGTATATGTGGGTGTGTGTATATATATACTACTCAAAAGAATTTAAGGGTCAAAGGAAATGTTTTGATAATTTTTGTAAGTATGTCTTTTTAAGCCAGATAGGGTTAGAATATCCCCCTTTGGGTTGTCATTTGGACTATAGACATCACGTTAATATGGGACATGCATTCATTGCACTTATCTTTAGAAACTTTTAAAATTAACCCAGATTTCCTTTTCATAGATTTGAAGCATGAACTTAGTCAGACTAAACTGACAAACTGCCTCGAAACACCCATTGTGACAGCTCATGCACCATTTGCACATGTTTTGCATGAGTGTCATTTCATGCATGCCAATTTTAGCCATAAAATGGCTGAGCATTTTCCATTCATCATCACATCATTATTTTGGGGGGTGCATGACTTTTTTTCATCAGGGTAATAAACTACTGTCTAATCAAAATTTGTTTTGTTTTGTGTTCTTGAGCCATCAAATAATTATTTTGTCATTAGTCGTCACAATTTTAGCTTGTTAGCTTATATTTCTATGCACAAATATTTTTGACCCTTAACTTCTTTTGAGTAGTATATATAATTATTATAACTTTTAAAAAAAATGAATATACAGGCAGAGATACAATGCCTGACTAGGAGGTGTTCTTAAAGCATTTAGCAAAACATCTGAAATGGCACAATATTGAATATCGTGAACCTCATGTGCCAACTGGAAAATACATTTATATTGATGTATTTATCCATGAAAAAAATATTCTGAGGTTGACTCATATTTCATGCAGTATCTAGCCCAGAGAGCAGCATAAATTAATATACATACAAACAAGAAAAAATGACAATATTAAGAATAAATATAACCGCAAGCGGCAGGTTTCAAGACTTAAAGTTTATTTTATGGAGGTGATGATACTGGTAAAGGAAGGGGTTGTGATGGTAATTTATTCAAACACACAATTAAAAACGTCTGGCAATAAATAAAAACCATAAATACACTAATTAAACCCCCCCCCCACCAAAACAAAATGTTAAAAACAACTTATCCAAACACCTGCAACACACAAAGTCCTTGCTCTTTCCTGCTCGCCCTCATTCTGTAAATATATTATAGAAAAGACAAAACTTCTGTACAATAACAGACATATGGTGTGTAAACCACCAATGAAAAACGAGGATATTCAAATAAATATTGAAACAATTTTACACATTTTATCACAGTCTAATGTACAGGGAATTATTTTGTTGTAAGAACATTCAAATCGGAAGATCCTGCACTGAATATCCTACGTGTTAAAATTAGTTTAACAGATCTCTGAAACCACGGATAGAACAGAGCATAAATAATAGGATTGAATGTAGAATTTAGATATAATAGATTCAGCGTATTTGAATATGCTGTAATAATAGATTTGCTACTCATATATGTTTCGAGGAAAGCACATATATAGAAGGGCACTAAGCACAGAATGAACACTGTGACTAGAACCCCTATTGCTCTCGCTGCTTTACCTTCTGATGCAGAGGAACTATTATTTGTTTTTGTGCAGTTTTCTACACTCCGAATTTTACTAGCATGATTTTTAGCAACAATAAAAATTTTCAGGTACATGATTGTAATAATTGATATTGGCACAACAAAATTAACTATACTGTCAACAATGACCCATATTTCTTGAAACTGAACAGCCCACTCAACACATGTGATGTTTACATTTATGTCAGGAATATTTCCATTGAAATAAAGAAGCACCAAATTGTAGGTGAATGAGGACAACCACACTACGGATATTATCCTGAAAGTTACATTCATCGTCATTTTCATGGAGTATTGAAATGGGTTGCAGATCGCAAAACACCGGTCCACTGAAATTAAAGCGACACTATAAATTGAGATCAAAGTAAGGGAAAATGCTCCAATTTGAAATATTGCGCAGTATACTGTAGTAAAGCACCTTTGTGGATCTAGCAGGACAGTAAAGTAGAGGGGCATCACAATTACTCCAACAAATAAGTCCGCCATGGCCAGAGAGAGCAGGAGGAAATTAGTTGCCGTCTGAAGCTGCTTGAAGTGACAGATGGAGATGATCACAAGCAGGTTTCCACACACTGTCGTTAACACAACTACTGCTACACACATATACAGCAGCACATCAGCTACTGTTGGTGAAGTTTCCAAACAGGAAAAGTTGGAATAGACACACAACTCTTCTTGTTCCTCTTCTGTGAGATTCATGAATGAAGAAAATTAGTAGTTTCAGTGAAGTCCCTCCTTTATAATGTAATCATTCAAAAAATTACCTTCAAGTGAAATTGCATGAAAAGTGTAGCATAATGGAACTTGCTGGCCTTGAGTCCTTTGAATCATTTAGTTCTAACTGTAGTCGTATTTATATGATTTTTTTGTTGTTGTTTTTTTTAGGAGCTGTTAATGAATCCCCATCAGATTCAACTATATTTATTATACAGGGGGTTGCGTTAGACAGGTGGAACAGGTCAATGATGTAATCAAATAATAAAATCTGAGATCATGAAGAGAGGAAAGGGCTTTTCAAAGTGCACTTGTTGATTCCAGATGTACAACGATAACTTTAACATCCAAAAATGTCAGTTCTGGTACATAAACTAACGGATATAGCCAATTGCAATAGTTGAGTTTTTTGCGTAGTTGCCAACTTGTCGACTTTGTTGCTAGATTTAGTGGCTTTTCAGACCCATTTAGCGTCTTTATTTCAAAAAAGAGCCTAGCGACAAATCTAGTCTAGCGACATTTTGAACAGCACTCCTCTGTGGGTCTGCAGTTTTTTTGCTATGCTCCCTATCGCTCTAATGTACAGCTCAGATAACAGCAGCTGCTTAGTGAATGGAGAGAGAAGCTACAGTCAACCTGTATAGGGAGGTTTTTAAAATGCTGTGTGCTGTCTAAACTATATTTACAATTCATTCATTACATAACAGTTGTCGGTTGACGTAACCTTGACGGACTTTGTTACAGCAACCTAATTACTTGTTTATTGCTCATTCATACAAAGCACTGTTGGTAAGTCATTAATTAAACTGACAGAAATTAGGCCCGTCGTTAAAAGTATCGATAACAAAATGAGGCCAGGTTACAACAAACACATTTTCTATTGTAGCTCATGCTAATTAACCTATTTGCTCAAGCCCCTTAGTGGCGTAGACCCTGTGATCTACATCATAAACATCCTACTGTACCATCTAAAAGCGTGGTTTCATGGAAAACTGTCATGTGAAAATCATGTGAAGTTTATAGGTGCCACTGTTCTTCCATATTTCATAAAAGTATCTCAACCACTCTACAGTGTGATCTACATGAGATCGATTCGGGTTTAAGATACTTGGACATTTTAATATTGTTGTGAAAAATATAGATTATTCATTATTTATATATAATTACAAACGACTGTATGGCCTACCATGTGAAAAAATTGTGTTAATAAGAAGATGCTTTTCTGTGTTAGGGTGTCTTACAAAAAACAGCTCTAAAGGCCCAAATGCACACACATCACACATCTGTGGTCTTACAGTCAAGGACACACACACACAGGAAAATAGATCCATTTACACATTTTAGTTGATAGCTTTGTTAGAGGCATCCAGGCAAGAGGAGACATACTCCCAGCATTCCAGAGAAGCTAGCCTGGGTGCACTCGTCTGAAATGACCACTAGCAGTGGCAGGCAGTGTGGGGACCTGATTGCAAAATAGCTGTATTCTCATATACGCCCTCACAATCAATCAATCAATCAATCAATCAATAACCTTTATTTAAACTCGAAGGACACTGAGGTTGCCCTCATTTACAGTGATGTCGAGTAAGAGATAGAATAACACAAGATAAAAATGACAACATAAAGGCACAACATAAAATTATAAAATAAATAAAAGATGAGCATGAGCACCTCACTGGAACGGGTATGATATGCACCAGTGTTCCTTTTTAGGAGCGAGGGCCAACCAACCTTTTCATACAGGGAGCAATGATGTATGTTATAGCTATCACCTGTAATGAATCTAAGAGCTGAATGGTATACAGAATTTAAAGATCTAAGAGTAGAAACAGAGGCATGTCTATACATTACATCCCCATAGTCCAGAACTGATAAAAATACTGCTTCAATAATCCTCTTCCTGCATACCATAGGAAAACTGGTTCTATTCCTGTATAAGAAGCCAATTTTCTGTCGTAGCTTGCTTATAAGTTTATCAATATGGCATTTAAACGTAAATTTTTCATCAAGCCAGATGCCAAGATATTTATAGACTGAAACTCTCTCAATAACAGAACCATTTGCAGCAGTTATATGCAGACTATTGTGGTCAAAATCTCTAGCCCTAGAGAACAACATAAATTTTGTTTTGTTCTCGTTAAGAACTAATTTAAGAGAAGCAAGAGCATCTTGAATAGTATTGAAAGAATGTTGCAATTTTTCAATAGCTAATTCCACAGAGTCAGCAATACAATACAGAATGGTATCATCAGCATAAAGATGAAATTGAGAACCACTTGCTGGGGACACAATATCATTAATATAAATAGTAAAAAGCACCGGACCTAAAATTGACCCCTGTGGAACACCTTTAGTAATTGGTAAAAAATCAGATTGGACACCCACTAATTTCACACATTGAGATCTGCAAGATAGATAATTCCGAAACCAGTTACATGCATTTCTATCTAGGTTAATGCTACCTAATCTATTTAACAGCAAAGAGTGGTCAACAGTATCAAAGGCCTTAGACAGATCTATAAACAGGGCAGCACAGTGTTGTCTTTTATCTAAAGCAGAAACTATATTATCTGTAACCAAAGTGATGGCTGAGATAGTGCTATGGTTAGCTCTAAAACCAGATTGGTGCAAAGATAAAATGGAGTGGCGTGAAAGAAACTCTTTAAGTTGACAGTTTACAACTGATTCTAAGGTTTTAGCCAAACAAGACAGTTTAGATATTGGCCTATAATTATTAGGATCATTCTTTTCTCCACCCTTATGCAATGGGAGAACTTGCGCAGTTTTCCAAGCTCTAGGAACTACACATGAAGACATAGACAGATTAAAAATATGCGTTATTTGCACAGCAATTAATGGGGCAGAGAGCTGGAGAAAAAAAGGATCCAATTTATCTTCACCAGTGGATTTCTTCGGATCAATGGCTAGAAGTGCATCAAGTACCACACTGGGAGACACGGAGCTAAAAGAAAACTGGGAAGCAACATTGGGAGTAGGTACGTAAGCATGCTCTAAAGCAGGGGTCCTCAATCTTATCCTGAAAGGGCCGGTGTGGGTGCAGGCTTTTGTTCCAACCAAGCAGTTACACACCTGATTCTACTAATCAAACACCTGACTCTTCACTAAGAACCTTGATTAGTAGAATCAGGTGTGTAACTGCTTGGTTGCAACAAAAGCCTGCACCCACACCGGCCCTTTCTGGATAAGATTGAGGACCTCTGCTCTAAAGAAAGATGATTATCATTAGCAGAAGGGGATCCAAGACCCTCATCCTTAAAAATATGGCCAGCTGCGGCAAAATGTCTATTAAAAGCGGAGCAAATTGCAATTTGATCGTTTATAAGACTGTCATCAAATTTAACCTGAGAAGGTACAGAGGCAGAAGAATTGCTACTAATGGATTTTACCACCTTCCAAAATTTGGAAGGATTAGAACAAGTGTTAGTGATCAAATTCAAATAATAGTCAGATTTATTTTTCTTCACAAGAGATGTGCATTTGTTTCTAATGCAGCCCAGTGTGAGGCCTCATTTGTATGTCTAGCACGAGACCAAGCTTTATTTCTAGACAAGAATAACGATGATAGTTCAGAGGTAAACCAAGGACTAGATCTGTTTTTTACTCTATACTTTTTAAAGGGGGCATGTCTATTTACGACCACTATTATAAAGGTCATGAAGAAAGGCTTGTTTGTTAAAATTATTTAAGTTTCTCTTAATTACAATGCGAGAAGAAGTTCTCTTGACATGTGTATCATGGATACATACAATAGGACAGTGATCACTAATATCCAGGTGAAAAACTCCACTTGCAGAAATTTGATATATCTTATTAGAAAAGATTAGGTCAAATAATGAGGATTTTAAGGGGTTCTTCAAATTAGGCCTGGTTGGATCTATGATCAATTGGGATAAATTGAGGCTAACAGAAACATCTTTTAAATAATCAGAAGCATTTGTTAGCCAATCAATATTAAAATCTCCCATAACTATAATTTCAGAGTTAGTATAGCGGGAAACTAGATCAGCCAGAAGATCAATAGACCTGACATCAGCTGAGGGAGGTCTATAAATACCAACAACAACAAAAGAATTATAAGACCCACAGTCAATGTTAAGAGCAAGAAATTCAAAGCACTTGGGTAGAGTGACTGCATGTAAAACAGAAACAGAAAAACAAGATTTAACATAAATGGCCACCCCTCCTCCTCTTCCAGTTCTGTCAATTCTAAAAAGATTACAGTCATTTATGGCCACCTCAGAATCACTAACACTATTCTTAAGCAAGGACACACACACACACACACACACACACACACACACACATTTTTTAGCAGAATGCGCGCATCCCCAATTTTCCCAGAGACTCTTTTAGTTATCAGTTTTCACTTCGTCATTATTGGCTATTGTGTGTAGATGTTTGACTGTAGTTCTGCAAGGAAAACTGGCAGTGAACTGCTTAAGACAAGGTAATTTCTCTTTAACTGAGAAACATTTAGCCAAACAAACTGCAACAAACCACGATTCCGGGTTGCTGGGGAGGGAAAAAAACTGTCTCAGCTCAACTCTCAAGGAGGCAAAAAGTGGTCGGGCAGCGTAAAAGCGCTCTTGAGATCGAAATGACAAGAAGGCACCGGCACGTCAAGTCAAATGGAGGACAATAGGCAGATTCTACAGAAAGTGGGCACATAATGTATGCTACAAACAAATCAAAGGTTTTTTTAAAAATCCTGGCATTTTCTAAAAAGATATTGTTCTGTTTGATAGAAATTATAATAAAGTAACTGCATAAGCAATCACATTGTTGTCAGATTTGTTCTTTTTAAGTTAGAAGGATTTTATTTCAGAAAATACATCGGAAGTGGACAGAAAAATATCCCACACATTCAAAACAATGCTTAACTCCAGTTGCAAACGTTACTGTTCATTCTGTCCATCACAGTAACGTTAGCTATACCCCTCTCTGTACATGATTCGGTGGATTTAGTAACTATTAAAATGCACAGGAAGTAACTCAATTAAACCCTTTGTTGCTATGATCGGGAAGAATTTTGCTAATCCAATTGTATAGGTTTATAGAAACCCGATTGTAAGTTATTTCTGTCCGTGACCAATCAGTAACGTTCGCGAGTATTACATTGCGAGATCCACTTTTATTTAACGCGGAAGTGATTCCCATCGTATTTGTGTGCCTGCGCTAAGATCGTAGATTCCCGAATTTTGGAGCGGCGGGTGAGAAAAATTTCATATTATTTCTCGAAATTAATGAATAAATATTCTGTCCACTAAAGTAACGATAGCGTCATGTAACGCACACCTCATTCAAGAAACGAAATTATGAAAACTACACATTATTTGAGGTGAAATGTGAGTTGAAATGACGAAAAGTTGGGATGCCCGTTGAATGCGTGTGTAAATGCATGTAAACATTGTGTACATTCGGCGAACCCGGAGATTCCCTGTGCTAACGTTAGACACTGTCCATGTAACATTAGCAAAAGCCCGTGTTTTCTGTGAAACCCAATCCATATGTTGATGAAGCACAAAAAAACTCATAAATATGTTGAAATGGTCATGTAATCATTTGCTGTATGTCTGTACATTCCATTATTTTAACATACAGTCAAGGATTTTTAACTGTTTTGTTAAGTTCAGTAAATTCTGTCCACGTAACATTAGCAACATATCCGAAAATTTAAACCCCTTTATTAATCAAAATATGAGTGGGCCAGGTCTAAAAGTTGGTGGGAATCCTTTTTATAATAAAGCAAGACCAAATAAAACAGAAATGTTAGATTGCCTTGAGATTTTATCAGAAAAATTAATGGGATCAAATGTGCCCACTTTCTGTAGAATCTGCCAATAGCGAGATGTGTTTTTCCCCTCAGGGGTGGCCGGCTCCATCTATGGGATGGAAACAAATTCGATCAACACATAACGTAGCCTACAACTAACGTTATGCTATGGGATGGGAATAATTATTAATGACAACAAACTAACAATGTACTGTGGGCGAATAGTAATACTGCTTGCTTGCGTTTTCATACTTACTTGATGGCAAAGATATTCTAAGTTAATCGTTATTTTTTCCAGTCACCACCACCACATTAGCAGGCTAACGTTACTTTGTCTGTTGTCTTCTTGACTGCGCCCGTGTTCGTGTTTGTTAGCTAGCTAGTGTTACATTATATATAGCTAATGTTACATTATATATGCTCTAAATCTGCACCCCATACAGATTTTGTCGTTACACCGGACCCTCAAACTGTGCGTTTGATGGGCGTTGCTATTAGACGGGTTCAGTAGCCTACAAGAAACATTAACGCACCTGATTGGCTGTATTTTGCCTGCGTTTTCAAACCGGAACAATATGGTGGTCTGTTAATAAACTTTCTATTATCCCACTTAAACGGTCCACTAAAATATGTTTCTGAAAACATTTCAGGCGAGAAATAGTCTATGCAGTTGCTAAATCTTGATTCATATTTTATCTAAAACGCCTACTTTGACCGTTTGATTCGAGTTTCGCGAGCAACGGCGGACGCATTAATTTGCCTAAAGTTTGGAAGGTTCGGAATATATCTATCCTAATCTATCCGATTCAAATTCAGAACCGGCGAACGTACCACACAGTCGCCGCACCACATCCATCATGCACTGTGCGATCGCATCCCATCCTCTCCATAGAAAATTAATAGAATGCGTCCGATCGATACACCTCGCCAGATTTGGTGATAATCCACTTTAAGGCATTAATGCAAGAACGCATTCGTTTTGACAAATGATGGTGGGAGGGACAAGCGACATCAGCCTTGTGATTGGTTTGGGATTAGTGACATCACCATTCCCAAGTAGAGTACCACCCAACTTCAATCCAAAAACGAGGGTAAAAGTACCCAATATCTCTGGAATTCAGAAAGTAATTATTTCCAATACAAGTATATACATATAGTATATCCACAAGACCCGGATTAACCTAATTAGAAGACAATCGCAGATATTTGTTCCCTGGGGCTTTAGGTGATATATACTGTATATGTGGGTGTGTGTATATATATATACTACTCAAAAGAATTTAAGGGTCAAAGGAAATGTTTTGATAATTTTTGTAAGTATGTCTTTTTAAGCCAGATAGGGTTTGAATATTCCCCTTTGGGTTGTCATTTGGACTATAGACATCACGTTAATATGGGACATGCATTCATTGCACTTATCTTTAGAAACTTTTAAAATTAACCCAGATTTCCTTTTCATAGATTTGAAGCATGAACTTAGTCAGACTAAACTGACAAACTGCCTCGAAACACCCATTGTGACAGCTCATGCACCATTTGCACATGTTTTGCATGAGTGTCATTTCATGCATGCCAATTTTAGCCATAAAATGGCTGAGCATTTTCCATTCATCATCACATCATTATTTTGGGGGGTGCATGACTTTTTTTCATCAGGGTAATAAACTACTGTCTAATAAAAATTTGTTTTGTTTTGTGTTTTGTGTTCTTGAGCCATCAAATAATTATTTTGTCATTAGTCATCACCATTTTAGCTTGTTAGCTTATATTTCTATGCACAAATATTTTTGACCCTTAACTTCTTTTGAGTAGTATATATAATTATTATAACTTTAAAAAAAAATGAATATACAGGCAGAGATACAATGCCTGACTAGGAGGTGTTCTTAAAGCATTTAGCAAAACATCTGAAATGGCACAATATTGAATATCCTGAACCTCATGTGCCAACTGGAAAATACATTTATATTTATGTATTTATCCATGAAAAAAAAAACATTCTGAGGTTGACTCATATTTCATGCAGTATCTAGCCCAGAGAGCAGCATAAATTAATATACATACAAACAAGAAAAAACGACAATATTAAGAATAAATATAACCGCAAGCGGCAGGTTTCAAAACTTAAAGTTTATTTTATGGAGGTGATGATACTGGTAAAGGAAGGGGTTGTGATGGTAATTTATTCAAACACACAATTAAAAACGTCTGGCAATAAATAAAAACCATAAATACACTAATTAAACCCCCCCCCCCCCCACCAAAACAAAATGTTAAAAACAACTTATCCAAACACCTGCAACACACAAAGCCCTTGCTCTTTCCTGCTCGCCCTCATTCTGTAAATATATTATAGAAAAGACAAAACTTCTGTACAATAACAGACATATGGTGTGTAAACCACCAATGAAAAACGAGGATATTCAAATAAATATTGAAACAATTTTACACATTTTATCACAGTCTAATGTACAGGGAATTATTTTGTTGTAAGAACATTCAAATCGGAAGATCCTGCACTGAATATCCTACGTGTTAAAATTAGTTTAACACATCTCTGAAACCACGGATAGAACAGAGCATAAATAATAGGATTGAATGTAGAATTTAGATATAATAGATTCAGCGTATTTGAAGATGCTGTAAGCATAGATTTGCTACTAAGATATGTTTCGAGGAAAGCACATATATAGAAGGGCACTAAGCACAGAATGAACACTGTGACTAGAACCCCTATTGCTCTCGCTGCTTTACCTTCTGATGCAGAGGAACTATTATTTGTTTTTGTGCAGTTTTCTACACTCCGAATTTTACTCGCATGATTTTTAGCAACAAAAAAAATTTTCAGGTACATGATTGTAATAATTGATATTGGCACAACAAAATTAACTAGACTGTCAACAATGACCCATATTTCTTGAAACCGAACAGCACACTCAACACATGTGATATTTTCATTTATATCAGGAATATTTCCATTGAAATAAAGAAGCACCATATTGTAGGTGAATGAGGACAACCACACTACGGATATTATCCTGAAAGTTACATTCATAGTCATTTTCATGGAGTATTCAAATGGGTTGCAGATGGCAAAACATCGGTCCACTGCAATGAAAGCTACATTATAAATTGAGATTAAAGTAAGGGAAAATGCTCCAATGTGAAATATTGCGCAGTATACTGTACTAAAGCACCTTTGTGGATCTAGCAGGACAGTAAAGTAGAGGGGCATCACAATTACTCCAACAAATAAGTCTGCCATGGCCAGAGAGAGCAGGAGGAAATTAGTTGGCGTCTGAAGCTGCTTGAAGTGACCGATGGAGATCATCACAAGCAGGTTTCCACACACTGTCGTTAACACAACTGCTACTACAAGCATAGACAGCAGCACATGAGCTACTGTTGGTGAAGTTCCCAAACAGGAAAAGTTGGAATAGACACACAACTCTTCTTGTTCCTCTTCTGTGAGATTCATGAATGAAGAAAATGAGTAGTTTCAGTGAAGAATCTCAAGTCCCTCCTTTATAATGTAATCATTCAAAAAATTACCTTCAAGTGAAATTGCATGAAAAGTGTAGCATAATGGAACTTGCTGGCCTTGAGTCCTTTGAATCATTTAGTTCTAACTGTAGTCGTATTTATATGATTTTTTTGTTGTTGTTTTTTTTAGGAGCTGTTAATGAATCCCCATCAGATTCAACTATATTTATTATACAGGGGGTTGCGTTAGACAGGTGGAACAGGTCAATGATGTAATCAAATAATAAAATCTGAGATCATGAAGAGAGGAAAGGGCTTTCAAAGTGCACTTGTTGATTCCAGATGTACAACGATAACTTTAACATCCAAAAATGTTAATTCTGGTACATAAACTAACGGATATAGCCAATTGCAATTGTTGAGTTTTTTGCGTAGTTGCCAACTTGTCGACTCTGTTGCTAGATTTAGTGGCTTTTCAGACCCATTTAGCGTCTTTATTTCAAAAAAGAGCCTAGCGACAAATCTAGTCTAGCGACATTTTGAACAGCACTCCTCTGTGGGTCTGCAGTTTTTTTGCTATGCTCCCTATCGCTCTAATGTACAGCTCAGATAACAGCAGCTGCTTAGTGAATGGAGAGAGAAGCTACAGTCAACCTGTATAGGGAGGTTTTTAAAATGCTGTGTGCTGTCTAAACTATATTTACAATTCATTCATTACATAACAGTTGTCGGGTGACGTGACTTTGTTACAGCAACCTAATTACTTGTTTATTGCTCATTCATACAAAGCACTGTCGGTAAGTCATTAATTAAACTGACAAAAATTAGGCCCGTCGTTAAAAGTATCGATAACAAAATGAGGCCAGGTTACAACAAACACATTTTCTATTGTAGCTCATGCTAATTAACCTATTTGCTCAAGCCCCTTAGTGGCGTAGACCCTGTGATCTACATCATAAACATCCTACTGTACCATCTAAAAGTGTGGTTTCATGGAAAACTGTCATGTGAAAATCATGTGAAGTTTATAGGTGCCACTGTTCTTCAATATTTCATAAATGTATCTGAACCACTCTACAGTGTGATCTACATGAGATCGATTCGGGTTTAAGATACTTGGACATTTAAATATTGTTGTGAAAAATATAGATTATTGATTATTTATATATAATTACAAACAACTGTATGGCAAGCCAAACAGGAAATATATATTGAACTTTGATATATATACAATGAACATTGATATATATGGAATGAACTTTGATATATATGGAATGAACTTTGATATATATACAATGAACTGATATATATGGAATGTTCATTCCATATATTTATAAATGTTAATTCTATATATATCAAAGTTAATTCCATATATATCAAAGTTCATTCCATATATATCAAAGTTCATTCCATATATATCGAAGTTCGTTGTATATATATGAAAAATGTATTCCATATATATCAATGTTCATTCTATATATATCAAAGTTCATTCCATATATATCAATGTTCATTCCATATATATCAATGTTCATTGTATATATATATCAATGTTCATTCTATATATATCAAAGTTCATTCCATATATATCAATGTTCATTCTATATATATCAAAGTTCATTCCATATATATCAATATTCATTCTATATATATCAAAGTTCATTCCATATATATCAAAGTTCATTCTATATATATCAAAGTTCATTCCATATATATCAATGTTCATTCTATATATATCAAAGTTCATTCCATATATATCAATGTTCATTCTATATATATCAAAGTTCATTCCATATATATCGATGTTCATTCTATATATATCGAAGTTCATTCCATATATATCGAAGTTCGTTGTATATATATGAAAAATGTATTCCATATATATCAATGTTCATTCTATATATATCAAAGTTCATTCCATATATATCAATGTTCATTCCATATATATCAATGTTCATTGTATATATATCAATGTTCATTCTATATATATCAAAGTTCATTCCATATATATCAATGTTCATTCTATATATATCAAAGTTCATTCCATATATATCAATATTCATTCTATATATATCAAAGTTCATTCCATATATATCAAAGTTCATTCTATATATATCAAAGTTCATTCCATATATATCAATGTTCATTCTATATATATCAAAGTTCATTCCATATATATCAATGTTCATTCTATATATATCGAAGTTCATTATATATATATCAATGTTCATTGCATATATATCAAAGTTCATTCCATATATATCAAAGTTCATTCCATATATATCAATGTTCATTCTATATATATCGAAGTTCATTATATATATATCAATGTTCATTGTATATATATCAAAGTTCATTCCATATATATCAATGTTCATTGTATATATATCAAAGTTCATTCCATATATATCAATGTTCATTCTATATATATCAAAGTTCATTCCATATATATCAATGTTCATTCCATATATATCAAAGTTCAATATATATTTCCTGTTTGGCTTGCCATACAACTGTATGGCCTACCATATGAAAGAATTGTGTTAATAAGAAGATGCTTTTCTGTGTTAGGGTGTCTTACAAAAAACAGCTCTAAAGGCCCAAATGCACACACATCACACATCTGTGGTCAAGGGGACACACACACACACACACACACACAAACACACACACACACACACACGCAGGAAAATAGATCCATTTACACATTTTAGTTGATAGCTTTGTTAGAGGCATCTAGGCAAGAGGAGACATATGCTCTCCCAGAATTACAGAGAAGCTAGCCCTCACAATCAAGGACACACACACACACACACACACACACATTCTAGCAGAATGCGCGCATCCCCAATTTTCCCAGAGACTGTTTTAGTTATCAGTTTTCACTTCGTCATTATTGGCTATTGTGTGTAGATGTTTGAGGCAAAAAATGAACTCAATTTATTGTAGTATAAGTCTGTAACGTAATAAAACTTGGAGAAAGTGAAAGGGATGTGCAGACTTTCCGGCTTGACTGTAGTTCTGCAAGGAAAACCGGCAGTGAACTGCTTAAGACAAGGTCATTTCTCTTTAACTGAGAAACATTTAGCCAAACAAACAGCAACAAACCACGATTCCGGGTTGCTGGGGAGGGAAAGCCCCGAAAAGCATACTCCATTTTAGGCCGTAGCTTCGGGCAATTGACAGAGGCAAGAAAAGTCGCGATTCCGCAGATTCCAAAGGGAACCATAAAAAACAGTCTCAGCTCAACTCTCAAGGAGGCAAAAAGTGGTCGGGCAGCGTAAAAGCGCTCTTGAGATCGAAATGACAAGAAGGCACCGGCACGTCAAGTCAAATGGAGGACAATAGCGAGATGTGTTTTTCCCCTCCGGGGTGGCCGGGGCCTACTTGCGCTCTGTCTCTATGGGATGGAAACAAATTTGATCAACACATAACGTAGCCTACAACTAACGTTATGCTATGGGATGGGAATAATTATTCATGACAACAAACTAACAATGTACTGTGGGCGAATAGTAATACTGCTTGCTTGCGTTTTCATACTTACTTGATGGCAAAGATATTCTAAGTTAATCGTTATTTTTTCCAGTCACCACCACCACATTAGCAGGCTAACGTTGCTTTGTCTGTTGTCTTCTTGACTGCGCCCGTGTTCGTATTTGTGAGTGTTTCCGGATGCGTGAATCAATCCTCCTCCAAACAATTCTGAAAATCCCCCATCTTCAATTGAGTTCCATACAACTTCCCCTATGCAATTTTAAAAATCCCTACATTTAGGGGGATGTCCCCCAAGCTGGAAAAAGTAGCTTTCGTCGAGTTTGAGGTGAGGGGAGGAGCACAACAAAAAGTGGAGGCGCACATATTGTTACGATCCGCTCCTGCTCCCCTTCCCTTCCTGGTGTTTTCCTCTGTTTACCCTGAACCTGAGTGTGTCATGTCGGCGTTTATTACCTAATTGTGTCTACATTGCACAATTACCACTTGCACCACATCGTAATGACACAATTCACATCTAATTGCTTTCATCGCATTCCTCACGTGTGTTGCTAATTGTTCAATCAGTTCATTGATCTCGCACGCATTTCCCGCAAGCTGCAGTTTATCAGCTCTGATGACACTAGCTATATTACCGTGCTGTTCCTGTGATTCCTTGTCAGAGTATTGTGTTCTTTGTCGCGTCTACAACTGTGCTTGTTATAGCTTCGACTCTGGCTCATTCCTCGATCTGGATGCCACATGCCTGGACTTCCAGTGTGGATCCAGACGCTACCTCCACCTGATCCTTGTTTGATTCCTGGCAAGACTTCCCCTGGAATTATTTCGCCTGTTCTTGCATTCCAGTTCGTCGTGGGCTCCACAGCGAACTGTTGTATAGCCTACTGAAAATAAAGATTTATTTTCAAACCTATCCCGTCGTGCATTTGGGTCCTTATCCGCCTGGCTGTCACAGAATACTCTGACCAGTCATGGACCCAGCCGACACGGAACAAATTCGCCACGCCCTCGCCTGCCAGGCTACCCTGATCGCCCAGCAAAGCAACCGCCTGGACGAAGCGATGGAGCAGATGCGGGGCATGGCGGAACAGTCTAACCAATTGGGCACCGTGCTGACGCAGCTGGTTGCCCAGACTTCACTACGTCATCCGGATTCAGAAGACCCTCAACCACCGCCGGCACCGGGGCTGTCGCCACCTCATCCGGAACCCTGCGCTAACCCACCAGAGAGGTACTCGGGGGAGCTGGGGAAATGCCAGCCCTTCCTGCTTCAGTGCGAGCTGGCTTTTCGGATGCAACCCTCATCCTACTCAGCTGACGCCACTCGGGTGGCTTACGTCATCACCTGCCTGGGAGGAGAGGCGCGGGACTGGGCCGCCGCGCTATGGGAGAAACAACCGACCCTCTGCACCAGGTACCTGGACTTCGCGACGGAGATGCGGCGCACCTTCGATCATCCCGTGTGCGGAAGAGACGTCACCCAGCGGCTGATCGCATTAAGACAAGGCGAGCGTAGTGTGGCTGAATTCGCGGTCGCATTCCGGATCCTCGCGGCGCAGTCGGGGTGGAACGACGCCTCCCTACAGGGCGTCTTCCGCTCTGTCCGAGGAGATGAAGGACGAGATGGCCGCCCGCGATGACACCTCTACGATCAATGACCTCATCTCCTTGGCCATCACGGTCAACAATTGCCTGCGCGCCCGCGCCCGTGAGAGGGAGGCTAACGTTTCCTATCACCCTCCTCGAGGAGCCACGTCTTCGACCTCTGCGCTTCACCACCGGAGCATGCTACTACTGCGGCCGCACGGATCACCTCCTGAGCTCCTGTCCTGTACGCCCAAAAGGGAGGGCTCGCCAGCAACCCTAGGCCTACTGGCGAGTCAGACCCAAACCTCTGGCCTAGCTCACAACCGCTTCCAACTCCCTGCGGTCCTCAAATGGGGTATCACTGCCTCCGCCACCATCACTGTGCAGGCGCTTATCGATTCTGGAGCTGACTCCAACTTTATGGACGCCCACTTTGTCCACAAGGCCGGGATTCCCACCGAAGAACTGGAGAGACCTGTCAATGCTTACGCCCTGGACGGCCACCGCCTACCCCACATCACCCACCACACCATCCCCATCCAACTGCTTCTGTCCGGGAACCACCAAGAGACCATTCAACTCCTGATCATTAACACTCCCCAATCTCCTCTGGTCCTTGGTCAGCCCTGGCTACATCAACACAACCCCCTGCTTGACTGGATCACTTCCAGCGTCACCAGCTGGAGCACCCAATGCCATACCTCCTGTCTCCACTCTGCGGAACCCCCCTCCAGTACTGAGGTCCAAACGGCCGTTCCTGAGGTCGACCTTAAGGGGGTCCCTCACTGTTATCTATCTATGTCCCGTGTGTTCTCAAAGTCCCTTGCCTTGTCTCTACCCCCCCACAGACCCTACGATTGTGCCATCTCCCTGTTCCCGGATGCCCCCCTGCCCTCCGGTCGCCTGTACAGCCTGTCCGGCCCGGAGAGAACAGCCATGGAGGATTATATCAAGACCTCCCTCGAAGCAGGTATCATCCGCCCCTCTTCCTCGCCCGTCGGAGCCGGGTTCTTCTTCATGAAGAAGAAGGATGGCTCCCTCCGCCCCTGCATCGACTACCGGGGTCTCAATGCCATCACCATCCGCAATAAGTACCCTTTACCCCTACTCAACTCGGCCTTCGAACTGCTGCAGGGTGCCCGGGTCTTTACCAAGCTGGACCTCCGTAACGCCTACCACCTGGTACGGATCCGGGAGGGGGACGAGTGGAAGACCGCCTTCAACACCCCCCTGGGTCACTTCGAGTACCGGGTGGTCCCGTTCGGCCTTACTAATGCCCCAGCCGTCTTCCAGAACCTAGTGAATGATGTACTGAGGGACTTCCTGAACCGCTTCGTCTTCGTCTATTTAGACGATATACTTATTTTTTCCCAGAATCTACAGGAACACAAAGACCATGTCGCCCTGGTCCTACAACGCTTATTGGAAAATAAGTTGTTTGTCAAAGCTGATAAATGCTTGTTTCATGCTCCCTCAGTCTCATTCCTAGGTTTCGTGGTGGAGAGGGGCGACATACGGCCGGACCCGGCTAAGATCCAGGCGGTTACGGAGTGGCCTATCCCATCTACCCGGAAGCACCTGCAGCAGTTCCTGGGGTTCGCTAACTTCTACAGACGGTTCATCCGCAACTACAGCCAGGTAGCCGCACCCCTCACCGCCCTCACTTCCTGTAAAACCCGGTTTTCTTGGAATTCCCTGGCAGACGAAGCCTTCATCAAGCTCAAGACACTCTTCACCACTGCCCCCATCCTCTGCTGCCCGGAACCCAACCGCCAATTTGTGGTGGAGGTGGACGCCTCGGACACGGGTGTAGGGGCCGTCCTGTCCCAACACTCCTCCCTCAACCACAAGCTCCATCCCTGCGCCTTCTTCTCCCACCGCCTCTCCCCCACCCAACGCAACTACGGGGTAGGAGATCGGGAGCTGCTGGCCATCAAGCTGGCACTGGAGGAATGGAGACACTGGCTTGAGGGGACCACTCAACCGTTCCTGATCCTGACTGACCACCGCAATCTTCAGTACATCCAGTCAGCCAAGCGACTGAACTCCAGACAAGCCCGTTGGTCTCTATTCTTCTCCAGATTCAATTACTCCATCACCTTCAAACCCGGATCAAAAAACATCAAACCCGACGCCCTCTCTCGGATCCACTCCTCTCCTGCCAACCTGTCTGTCCCGGAGACCATCGTTCCAGCTTCCTGCATCGTGGCTGCGGTCCAGTGGCCCATCCAGAAGATCGTACTGGACGCTCAGGTGACGCATCCCGATCCTCGCCCTAACCCCTCTTCTGCCCTGTTCGTTCCCAACCCTGTCCGCTCCCAGGTCCTGGAGTGGGCTCACTCCTCCCGACTGGCCTGCCACCCCGGAGGCAACTGCACTGTGGAGCTGGTGCGCAGGAGCTTCTGGTGGGACACCCTGGCCTTCGTCCACGCCTGCCCTGTCTGCGCCAGGAGTAAGGCGTCTCACTCCCCCCCTGCTGGTCTCCTCCGCCCCCTTCCCATCCCGGGTCGTCCTTGGAGCCACATCGGGGTCGACTTTGTTACCGGACTACCACCATCTGCCGGTAACACTGTCATTTTGACCCTGGTGGACCGGTTCTCCAAGGCGGTTCATTTTGTTCCCCTCCCCAAGCTTCCCTCCGCCCTTGAGACGGCCGACCTCCTGGTGCAGCACGTGGTGCGGCTGCATGGGATCCCGTCGGACGTCGTCTCTGACCGGGGTCCCCAGTTTGCCTCTGCGGTCTGGAAGGCATTCTGCACCGCGCTCGGCGCATCCGCCAGCCTCTCCTCCGGGTTCCATCCACAGACGAACGGTCAGGCGGCGAGGGCTAACCAGGACCTGGGAGCCGCCTTACGGTGCGTGACGGCCCGCAACCCTGCCTCCTGGTCCCAGCTCCTCCCGTGGGTTGAGTACGCCCACAACACCTTGGTGTGCTCATCCACAGGGAGGTCCCCCTTTGAGGCTTCCCAGGGCTTCCAACCCCCCCTGTTCCCCCCCCAGGAGGCCGAGGTGGCGGTTCCGTCTGTGGGTGCCCACATCCGACGCTGCCAGCGGGTTTGGAAGGCCACCCGCAACGCCCTCCTCAAGACCTCCTCCCGGACTCGTCGCCTGGCGGATCAGCACCGGTCCGCAGCCCCTCGCTACCGCCCGGGACAGAAGGTTTGGTTATCCACCTCCACTTTCTCCCTCCCCGGCACCTCCCGCAAGCTCCAACCCCGCTTCGTCGGACCCTTCACTGTGCACTCTGTCCTCAACCCTGTCACTCTCAAGCTCCGTCTCCCCGCCTCTCTCAAGATTCACCCCACATTCCATGTCAGTCAGGTCAAGCCAGTTGTCTCCTGCCCTCTCAGCGCTCCCACTCCTGCCCCTCCACCTGTTCGGGACATTGATGGTGCTCCGGCCTTTACAGTCTCCAGCATCCTCGATGTCCGGCGCTGGGGACGGGGCCACCAGTACCTGGTCGACTGGGAGGGGTATGGGCCCGAGGAACGTTCCTGGGTTGCCCCTCGTCTCATCCTGGACCCTACCCTCATCCGGGATTTCCATCACCGCCAGTCCCAGTCGACCAGAGCCTGTGGTCCGCCAGGAGGCGTACCTTGACGGGGGAGTACTGTTACGATCCGCTCCTGCTCCCCTTCCCTTCCTGGTGTTTTCCTCTGTTTACCCTGAACCTGAGTGTGTCATGTCGGCGTTTATTACCTAATTGTGTCTACATTGCACAATTACCACTTGCACCACATCGTAATGACACAATTCACATCTAATTGCTTTCACCGCATTCCTCACGTGTGTTGCTAATTGTTCAATCAGTTCATTGATCTCGCACGCATTTCCCGCAAGCTGCAGTTTATCAGCTCTGATGACACTAGCTATATTACCGTGCTGTTCCTGTGATTCCTTGTCAGAGTATTGTGTTCTTTGTCGCGTCTACAACTGTGCTTGTTATAGCTTCGACTCTGGCTCATTCCTCGATCTGGATGCCACACGCCTGGACTTCCAGTGTGGATCCAGACGCTACCTCCACCTGATCCTTGTTTGATTCCTGGCAAGACTTCCCCTGGAATTATTTCACCTGTTCTTGCATTCCAGTTCGTCGTGGGCTCCACAGCAAACTGTTGTATAGCCTACTGAAAATAAAGATTTATTTTCAAACCTATCCCGTCGTGCATTTGGGTCCTTATCCGCCTGGCTGTCACACATATAGCATATGGAGAGGGCAGCTAGTGTGATATAATTATAAATTAATGGATAGCTAATATAATCATATCATCATACCTTCAAATGGCATTGTTTGATCGGATTTGTATTTATAATTTTCTTTTCCAAAGGAAAGGTTTCAAGCAAAAGAATTTACAGCTTCAGAGGGAATTAAGAAGTGGGTATACGCTATTATTCCTCAAATCTCTGATTTTGAGTGGGAATCGCCCACTGACGTTCTGTTTGATTCTGAAACCCCGGAAGTGATAGAGTAATTAGATTTTCAGTTGCCTAATAATGTACCAGGGGAGTACAGTGACCTCGCTGAGGTTTTCAGTAAGCAATGTGCTACTACCTTGCCTCCCCATAGACTACATGACTGCGCCATTGAGCTGTACCCAGGTACAGTGTAACTTTGAAGTGAGTTGTTCGGGCTCACTAGCGCCCCCTCTGTTTTACAGGTGCTAGTGAAGGATGTTTTTTGTGAGATGTTGGAGAGATTAATTTTCATTTATTTATACAATATTCTAATTTTCTCACCCAATCTCTCCTCTCACATCGGTCAGGTTTTAGAAGCTCTTCTTAAGGCACGGCTGTTCGTTAAAGCTGAAAAAATTTCTTTTCAAGTGGATTTTGTTTCCTTTTTGGGTTTTATTGTGGCGGACAAAAAGGTGCTCATGGATCCAATCCGTGGTTGGCTGAGTGTCTGTAAGTCATCAACGGTCTGAGGTATCAAACGAGCCTCAAACCATCACTCTCTGCTGCCAGATATGCAGTAAATATGGATGGATCACTTGGAGGGTTGTTTCTCCTGGCTTATTTTTCCATAGAGTTCAATAGGAAAATGAGTCAGGAAAAACAACCCTTAAAGTGATCCATCCATATCTACTGCATATCTGGCAGCAGAGAGATGGTTTGAGGCTCGTTTGATACCTCAGACCCTTGAGGACCTTGACCCATTTAGCGAACCATGTATTCCATACTGTTCCAGTGTAATTTACAGCTAAATCTAGTCCCACCACCAATTCCCATAGAGATCCATTCAAATGCAGAGACGTTATCATATCGCTTCTAAGAGTACCTGTAAATAAAATATCAAGAGTTATTTGATATCCTTTTATACCCAGTCATGATAGCATCACCTGTTTAACTGTGGAATGGCAAACAGAGTAGTTTTTCTTGCCCCGGTCTCAACATTTTTGGAACGTGTTGTAGGCATCAAATTCAGAATTAGCATATATTTACAAAAATCAATAATGTTGATAAGGTAAAATTAAATATATATTTTTTGTACTGTTTTCAATTAAATATATGTAAAATTGATTTGACAAATCACTGCTTTCTGCTTTTATATGCATTTTACATACTCCCAACTTTTTTGGAATTGGGGTTGTAATTAAGTACTCTTTATATAACATTAAATTTTTTTAGATATTTGCTCTTCTCACTTTATCTTTTTGCACTTTTGCTGCTGCAAATTTCTGAGACTATATAAAAAACATTCGTCTAAATACTGACTTTCAAGTCTTTTTTTCAAATCCCTCTGTGCGGACTCTACCTTGTTTTTGTTTTAATTGTTTACAGACCTACGCACCTGGGTTAAGTAGCTTCTTTGGACATTTTAATTAAAGGCGCGACTCTCCTATATCTTTTACTTGTATGTTTTTTTGAGCCAGCGACACCACTTTTTTGTGTGGTACAACATGGACACTTTTGCTGATATTAGGAGCTTGACAGAAGTGTGTGCAGAAGTGCGTGCAGAAGTGCGTGCAGAAGTGTGTGCAGAAGTGCGTGCAGAAGTGTGTGCACAGACTCACACTTTTACTGAACAGGAAACTGAAGCAATCGTGGTGCCTAATATAGCGACTCCCCTCATACCAAGTGAATCCAGTGATGGTCTCTTCAGAAACCTCAAAACTTTCCAGCAGAAGAAAAGATTCCATCTACATGGGGCCACACTCAGTAAGTACAGTCAAGCCAGAAAGTCTGAATACCCCTTTCACCTTCTCCACGTTTTATTACATTACAGACATATTCTACAATAGATTGAGTTCATTATTTGTCTCAAAATTCTACACAAAATAGCCCATAATGACAAAGTGAAAACATGTTTTTAGACATTTTTGCAAATGTATTAAAAATCGAAAACTGAAATTTTTCATTTACATAAGTATTCATACCCTTTGCTTTAACATATTTGTAAAGTATCATATTTTATATTTGGTCGCATATTCTTTGCATGCTGTTACTTCCTGAAGTCTGTGACCCATCAACATCAAAAGACTATTGAACACAAAAATGTTCACTGGGATCTAGCCTCCAATAACCTGACAGACTTACAAAGGTCTCTATCATTTACCATCTCACAGGAAATAGCAAAAACATGTAAGAAGAAGAATACTACTACTACGACTACTAATTATACTAATAATAATAGTAGAATTATACAATAACAATTTACCACCTCATAGGAAATTGCACAAATGTGCAAGAAGGATACTGATAATAATAATAATAATAATAATACATTTAAATATTATACAATTACAATAGGGTTTCAGACATATGGGCTTGAAACCCTAATAACACAGGAAAACATACATTAAAATAAATAATAAAAACCTGGGAAATAGAGGGAATTTTGATACTCTGTGTATTTAGTAGTTGAGTTGGTAGAAAAAGGAATCCATCACATTCTAATGTACAGGGACTTGTTTTGTTTCCTGTGTAAGCACATTCATAACTGAAGATCCTTCATTGCATATCCTACCTGTTAAAATTAGTTTAAAAGACCTCTGAAACCACGGATAGAACAAAGCATAAATTATTGGATTTAGGGCAGAATTCATAAATACTGCAGTCGATGTACTTGCAAATGCAACATCTATATGTTTGATAGTAATAAATATATAAAGGAAAGCGATTGTATAGGCAGGTACTAAGCACAGAACAAAGACTGCCACTAGAATCCCTAGTGCTTTTGCTGCTTTTCTTTCTGATTTTGTATTAGTATTATTTGTTTTAGTGCACTTTTGGACATTCCGAATTTTACTTGCATGACTTTTAGCAATGGAAAATATTTTCAGGTACATGATTACAATTATTAAACATGGCACAATAAATATAATGACAAAGTCAACAAGGAAGGATGGTTCATTCATCTGAATAACACACTGAACACATGTGATATCATGTTTCGTGTCAGGAATATTTCCATTGAAATACAGAATCAACATATTGTAGATTAATGAAGACAACCACAGTATGGATATTATCTTCAAAGTTACACTCACAGTAATTTTCATGGAGTATAGAAAAGGGTTGCAGATCGCAAAACATCGGTCCACTGCAATTAAAGCTACATTATAAATTGACACACAAGTCAGGTTATATGATACTATATGCAATGTTGCACAAAATGCTCTTGTGAAGCACATTTCTGGATCTATCAACATCATAAAATAGAGGGGCATCACAATTACTCCAACAAGAAAGTCTGCCATGGCCAGAGAGAGCAGGAGGAAATTAGTAGGCGTCTGAAGCTGCTTGAAGTGACAGATGGAGATGATCACAAGCAGGTTTCCACACACTGTCAGTGTCACAACTACTGCTACACACATATATGGCAGCACATCAGCTACTGTTGGTGAAGTTCCTGAACAGGAAAGGTTGGATTGGGCACAGGACTCCTCTTGTTGCTCTTCTGTGAGATTCATGGATGAAAAAAATGATTTCAGTTTCACAGAAAAATCACAAGTCCCAGCATTATGCCTAATGTAAGCATTTAAAAAATGAACTTCAAGTGAAATTGCATGAAAGTTGGAGCATAATGCAACTTGCTGGCCTTGAGTCCTATGAATCATTTAGTGCTAGCTGTAGTCGTATTTATACGATTAAATTGTTTTGTTGTTATTCTTCTAGGAGCTGTTAATGAATCCCCATCAGAATAAACTATATTTGGTATACAGGCCGTTGCGTTAGGAGATAGAGGGAACAATGAGGAAAGGTCAATGATGTAATCAAATAATAAAATCGGAGATCATCAAGAGAGGAAAGCGCTTTCAATGTGCACTTATTGTTTGCAGACGTTGATTTGGTGAGACACGAAGGCCGACGGTTTTCTACTAAGAAGCGTTGGAACCACGATAACCAACCTTTCCGAATTATGAACATCATAAAAGTTCTCCCATGAGAACGACACCAAGTTCTCCACTAAATAAAACCCTGGTGAATTTGCCTCCAATGTCTTCAGTAAACAATGATATAGAGAATCTAAAGATATTTAGACGCTGAGACACGATGGCCGGCAGTTTTGTACGAGGAAGCGTTGGAACCACTGTAACCAACCTTTCATGAATTGAAAACTATTCCAAAGTCTCCACAAAACAAAACCCCGATCAATTAGTCTCCAATGTCCTATGCCTTCAGATCTTCTCCATTGTCGTGAGTCTCTGAGTCCTCATAGCTACTTCCGGTAGCTTTCACAAGTAGCTTTCACAAGGGACAGACTACAAACCGGCAAAGTAGCCATAAACTAACAAGCAGCTTACTACCGAACTGTTCCTTTCCGAAAACAAATTTGTGAACTATTTGCATTAACAAAGCAGCATACAAAAGACACAAATATGCTTGCACAAAGAAAAGTTAAAACCGGCTTTTAAACAGGGAATTATGTGGAAATCCAACTAACAACCTCGTGCCGCAAATACATATGCCTTCAAAAGAATCATCTGCGTAAGGTCGGGCTCAGACTACACAATATATTTTGCCTTTGACGATAGCCACTATATCATACTAGACGATCAGAGTCACATAAAAACTTAATGCACCTTGTTGCGATACGCTGCACACTACACGAGGTAAAGATGCACAATTGTCGTTGCCGATGCTCAGTGATGGCGCCAGGAACTTAGGCTAAGATTGGGCTAGCTAAATACATGGGGGTGCTACGGTTAGCAGTGTATTGCCGTTTGTTTCAGGCAGTAGCCTATGCAGCGCTAGCTATATTTTGTAGTTTGTTGTAGTTGTTGCCGTGCTGTAGGGGTGCGCATTGGATTTAGTTGGATTTCCCGTTTAAAAGCCAGTGTTTCCCCCCACAAAGACTCTTTTGTGCGACGGGGGGTGTTGCGATCCAGTTGGATTTTGCCAGCACTGACACACACAACCTCTACAGTAGGCTATACTGACTAGGCACCTCAATAAAACTCCTTTCTATCATGTTTCGTGGGTTTTGTTTTCTTTTCCGCTGCGATTCTCATCCTGTTTCCCTATTGAAAATCTATCAGATTTTTTCCACGTTCCGGTCCGGGTTTTGGCTTTCCTGTGCTCGTTATTCGTTTCACCTGTGCTTCTACCTGCGGGGTATTTAAGTTCCTTACTTCCGCTTCCCCGGTGCTTCTTTGTCATTCATTTGTACTGTGGCAGCCGGCCGGGAGCACCCCGCGGCTGGGTATGGAATGACCGTTATCAGACATATCCGTGTGTTTCCCCTATGCCCATAGTAGGGGATCGGAAGCCAAGCCGGGAGCAGATGGTAATCAGCTGGAGACGCCGCTCACCTGGGAAGGATCAGCGCAGCCCAGGTTTACAGAATCACCAAACCAATCAAGCTCCCAACACACAAAAACAAACTGAACCGTATGAGACCCCGATTTGGATTTGACCCTCGCCTGTTTGAATGGCCAGAGGACCAATGGGTGAGTCTGCTGGCTCCCTTTTTGTCCGGTATCGCTCAGAGAGCATACCAGGACACTGCCACGAATGCGGCGCTTTCCTATAACGATCTTAAAGCGGAAATACGAAGCCGCTAAGGCTATTCACTCGTTACCAGAGCCCAAAAATTCCATGATTGGAATTATGATTCAGCCGCATCACCAAGAGCACAGATGCATGATCTGATCCGGCTGGCCAATGGATGGCTGCTGTCAGACCCCAAGTCGCTGAGCCCTCTTGAAAGAGTGTTGAACAGATGATTTAGGTGCTAGAAGGGTACCAGGCCGCCCAGGGAGTACTGCGCAGCAGCCGACTCATCAAAGTAGAGGCCACAGCGCGCCCCAGGAAGAAGCAGAGGCCAGAGGAGCAACCCCGCAGCCCTCCCACGGAGGCGTTCAGACACCGGCCCCAGATCAACGCAGACCGCTGGCGGTGTTTCGACTGTGGAGAGGAGGAACACCTTGCATGGAACTGCCCACGAGGGAGAGACGTGACTATGCCATCCGCCTCCGCCAGCGAGCCTCCCCATGGACGACCCTGCGGGCTGTTAACGGCATGCTGGGCCATGGAGAATGGCACCTCACCCGTCACCCCAGTGAAGGCCAATGGGAAAGACACCACAGCCCTCCTGGATTCGGGGAGTGCTGTCACACTGGTCAGACCTGAGTTTGCCAAACTGCCCCACCTCACCGGCACAGTAGGAGTCACCTGTGTACACGGGGAAACACGTCAATACCCCACCAGGTGTCGGTCCTAATGGGCCGTGATCTCCCGCTGTTTCGTCCTCTGTGGATAAGTCTAGCAGAAAAAAACAGACGACCACCCAGAGGACCCACCTCACCCCCACCGGCACAGCCAAAGACCCAGATGTGTGGATTCCAGGACGTGGACCCAGAGGCCTCAACAGATCCACTCTCCCAGGGAGAATCCAGCGCCGCCGCCTGGGTGGCCAAAGAGGAGGCTGGGTGGGTGACGGCGAGGGGACCCCACCTGAGGAGGAGGGAAACACGGCCCTAGGGGACATGTTCCCCCTGAACCCCGAGGTTGAGGTCACCCCGATGGCTCCCCCACTGGCTGGCCGAATCGGGACGGTGCAGCTGGAAGACGCAAACCTAACCAGTGCGCTCCAGCAGGTGGCGGTGGTGGATGGCAAATTCATGAACGAAGTAAGCGAACTCATTTATCCACACTTTGCAATTAAAAAGTCACTATTATATCAAGTTGTGAGAAAAGCAGGAGTGGTGCAGAATTTATTATTCGTACCCCGCCCGTTCATCCCCTCAGTACTGCACTTAGCGCACTCGCATTTATTATGGGCTCATTTGGGGGTAGAAAAGACTCTGGAGAGAATTAAAGCCAGGTTTTATTGGCCCGGGGTCAAGAAAGCGGTGGAGGATTATTGTAGAAGCTGCCCTGAATGCCAATTGGTGGCCCCACGACCCCATGTGCGCAATCCACTCATCCCTCTGCCGGTTATCTCTGTCCCCTTTAGCAGGATCGGGATGGATCTAGTCGGACCGCTTCCCCGCAGCACACCCCCCGCAGCGACACACATCAATACATCCTGGTGATTTTAGACTATGCCACCAGGTATCCAGAGGCAATTCCACTCCGCACCATGGCATCAAAGGGCATAGCCCAAGAACTGATGATGTTACTCTCATGGGTAGGGCTACCAGATTAAATATTGACTGATCAAGGTACCCCATTCATGTCACGAATCATGAAAGACCTGTATAAGCTAATGAACATCACACAACTGCGCACCTCTGTGTATCATCCACAAACTGATAGCCTGGTAGAGAGATTTAACCAAACATTGAAACAGATGTTGAAAAAGGTTATGGAAGCTGACGGGAGAAATTGGGACCAGCTACTGCCGTATCTAATGTTTGCCATTCGCGAAGTCCCACAGGCATCCACTGGTTTTTCCCCCTTTGAGCTGCTGTACGGGAGAAGGCCCCGAGGACTGCTCCACGTCGCCAGAGAGGCTTGGGAACAGCAACTATCTCCACATAGGATCCTGGTCGACCATGTCGAGGAGGTGCAGGAGAGGATGGCCACACTGTGGCCTCTGGTGAGAGAACACATGGCGGCAGCCCAGGCGGCCCAAGCACGGGTCTACAATCGAGGCGCACAGCCCAGAGAATTAAACCCCTGTGATAAGGTACTGGTTTTGGTGCCCACAGCTGATTGCAAGTTCCTGGCGAAATGGCATGGGCCGTATGAGGTGATTGAGAAGGTGGGCATGGTGAACTACCGAGTCAGACAGCCGGGAAGACGGCCCCCTGTAAAAATGTATCATGTCAACCTGTTAAAGAAATGGGTGGCCTGAGAGGCACTGTATACTCTTTCATCACCTCAGAGCCCAGCTAAGGCGGAGCCAGTGGAGGTACCCATGGGAGAACAGCTCAGCCAAAGTCAGAGACAAGACCTTCAGGAGCTGATCGACCGCCACAGAGATGTGTTCTCCACAGAAGCCGGCCACACCAACCTGATACAGCACTATATCCTCACTGAGCCTGGGGAAAAGGCTGTACAGACTCCCGGAGGCCAGAAGAGCAGCTATAAGCCAGGAAATAAAAAACATGATACAAGCCGGTATTATTGTGGAGTCGAATAGCGAATGGTGCAGTCCAATAGTACTGGTCCCCAAGCCCGATGGTTCCATTAGATTTTGCAATGACTTTCGTCAACTGAACGCCATTTCAAGGTTTGACGCGTACCCCATGCCAAGAGTGGATGAACTGAAAGGAAAGGCTAGGTTCATCACCACCCCAAACCTCACAAAAGGTTATTGGCAGGTCCCCTTAGCCCCCGAAGCTAGAGAGAAGACAGCCTTTGCCACCCCCGAGGGGCTGTTCCACTATTTGGTCCTCCCCTTTGGGTTACATGGGGCTCCGCCCACTTTTCAGAGGATGATGGACAGGATCCTACGACCACACCAAGACTATGCGGCTGCCTACTTGGACGAAATCGTCATTCATGGGGAGGAGTGGGGAGACCCATTTACAGCAGGTCATGGCAGTGCTGCGAGCCCTAAGGGGGGCGGGGCTAACCACCAACCCGAAGAACTGTCGCCTTGGCCTCCAGGATGCTGACTACCTGGGGTACACAATAGGAAGAGGATGCTTCAAACCCCAGGTAGGGAAGGTCGAGGCGATCCAGGAATGGCCCCGCACCAAGAAACAGGTCCGTACATTTATAGGGCTCGCCAGCTATTACCGCCGTTTTGTCCCCCACTTCTCCTCTATTGCAGCCCCTCTGACGGACCTCACCCGGAGCCGGCTGCCAGACCGGATCCTGTGGACAGAAGAGACGGAGAAGGCTTTCCACCAGCTGAAAGAGACCCTCTGCTCAGGACCCGTGCTGGTGACCCCGGACTTCAAGAAACCCCTGCTGGTGCAGACGGACGCGTCGGAAACAGGGGTGGGTGCTGTCCTTTCACAGCTACAAGAAGGGGAGGAACACCCCATTACCTATATCAGTCGCAAGCTGTTGCCACGCGAACAAAAGTACTCGACGATAGAAAAGGAATGTCTGGCGATGAAATGGGCTCTGGAGGAGCTGAGGTATTATTTATTAGGATGGCACTTCACCCTTGTGAGAGACCACGCACCACTGGTGTGGCTCTCAAGAAACAAAGACACCAATGCTAGGATCACCCGCTGGTTCCTGTCTCTACAACCTTATGCTTTCTCCGTCGTCCACAGGTCCGGTGCAGCGCATGGCAACGCAGATGCGTTATCGAGGAGAGATGTGCTGGGAGGCTGGACCGCTCCTCCCTCACACTCAGAGCTAAGGGGGGGGATATGTGGCAGCCGGCCGGGAGCACCCCGCGGCTGGGTATGGAATGACCGTTATCAGACATATCCGTGTGTTTCCCCTATGCCCATAGTAGGAGATCGGAAGCCAAGCCGGGAGCAGACGGTAATCAGCTGGAGACGCCACTCACCTTGGAAGGATCAGCACAGCCCAGGTTTACGGAATCACCAAACAAATCAAACTCCCGACACACAAAAACAATCTCCCTTTAAAACCAGGAAGTATCCAGCATTCGATGGAGTAGCTTAGGTGAAACCGTGGTGGAAGTAGGAGACGAGTGGAGTATTGGAGAGTATTTAAAAAGCGCCGTGTATGATCTGTGATTCGAGGAAAACCCTGCCGTGTGACAAAACCTTGAACCGTATGAGACCCTGATTTGGATTTGACCCTCGCCTTTTTGACTACCCTTCACCCGCCTCAGCCCTGGACAGTAAGAGGACCCTCTCCTGTGTGCCGACCACTGCTTTCGGACACCGACGATTCTCTTGGACTGTGGACTGGCAGCTGTTGTTGTTGTGTGTATGCTTTTGCATTTTTGTATACAACAATAACTTCAGTAAAGCTTTAGAACTTTATTTGTGCTGTGTGGATATTCAAATACTTGTTCTCAGTCAAGTGGCAGCCCTCCCCTCCCACACGGCTGCCACAGTACATTGAGCCAGGTATAGCCAGGTTTAAGTGACCTTGTGATATTAACGTGTTTATGTTCACGAGGGACTTGCTTATAGCTTTCTTCAGGTATAGGATTGTGTTCCTCCTGTTAGCGTTCTGCACTATTTATTTCCGTGCTGTTCTCTACGAGACAGTGTTTTTTTTATGGTTTTGTTTTGTTTCACCTTCTATCGGACGTTTTAGTGTTAGGTTCAGGGGGTGTTTTCTTTGCTTTTATAAGTCTGCTGTTTGGACTCTAGTATTGAGTTCGGGAGATTCTATTAGTCCAAATGGTGGCGAAATATGCTTGTTAGTTGCTCTGTGCTCCCCTGGGGTGATAATCCAGAATAGGGTATTTGTCGCTCTCCATTCACTTATATAGGGCAGCTAAAAAGGTCTCAAAATTACACTTCTAGCACGTGTATGAACATGAAAGAAGCGGATTCTCTCAATACAAACAATAACCAGTCTTCGTACGTATTTTTTTTTTTTAAGCAATTGGCCCTTTTCTGGCTTTTTTGTATTTTATTTGTGTAAAGTGAATGGAAGAGCGAAAAATACAGTATTCTGGATTATCACTCTAGGGGAGCACAGAGCAACTAACAAACATATTTCACCACCATTTGGACTAATATCATAGCCAGGTAACACAACCAAAAGTTTGACCAAAGTTCAGTTGTGCATTAAAGTTCAAAACATAGACCGTAAAAAAGGTTTAAACACCTACTTCAGGCGCTCTCTGTTGGCCAAACTATGTAATGACACTCAGTAGTATATGACATGACGTCCTGCTCAGTTTGTTTTTTGGCAATCGGCCAAAGCAAATGCGATAATGAAATATCTGTGATAGGCTAATATCTACTGATAATATCGGCCATCCAATAAATCGTTTGGGCTCTAGTCAAAATTGGGCAAGTATGGTGTAGTCTGAGTACGCAATTCAAATTGACAGTAGTAAAATCTTGAAACTAATTGTCATTGATTGCCAGCCTTATTGTCCAAATATAATGTGGAGGCCCATTACAGTGCTGCTTATACAGGTGGAGGTGACACTCCTGGTTGTGTCCATTTTGGATGGACAAAGGGAGAAAATATTTAAAATGGTTTATCTCAATTTTTCATTAAATTGGGACTGTTACCATTGCATGCCTGGAATAAACAAGTGTACATTGAAAAGAAACCCTTGAAGATCTCAGATTTTATTATTTGATTACATAATTGACCCATTTGTGCACTCTGACTCCTAACGCAACCTCCTGTACAACACACATTTAATCTGATGGAGATTCATTAACAATCAAATAAATCATATCAATATGTTGAACATAAATATTTCTTGAGATCTATTATAGATCTTACAGATTGCATCAATTTAATATAAATCCATCACCCGATTGTTCTAGATGTAAACTGGAAAAAGCTGAACTCATGCAAATGTGTTGGAAATGTGACTCAATAAAACCTTACTGGGCATTTATGTGTGAAATTCTATTCAAAAATCTTCCAATCGGATCTGTCTTTTTCCTGTCATATTTCTGTTCTTATTGTTGTTGATATTATACTTACATTAGTATTGCCATTACTATTCTATTAATAACTCTGAACAGATATTGTTAATGAAAGATGGAAAATTGAATATTTTTATCTATGTGATTATTCATGATGATGTACAGTACAGTACAATTCAGTCCAATCTTGACTGAGCTTTCTTGAATTTTAACGAGACAATATCAAACCATTGAATCACTACTGGCCCAATAACCTCTGCCTTCATCCTAAATTCAGAAAGTAAAAAGATTATTTGTTCTTACCAACATTGTGCTCAAGATAGTATTCAGAGCACAAAGGAGTCAATGGCACTCTCACATGTTTCACTGACTTTCCACCAACCTTTGAACACAAAAATGTTCACTGGGATCTAGCCTCCAATAACCTGACCAGACTTACAAAGGTCATGTCTTTATCATTTAACATCTCACAGAAAATTGCAAAAACATGTAAGAAAAAGAATACTACTACTACTGCTAATAATAATAGAATCATACAATAACAATTTACCACCTCATAGGAAATTGCACAAATGTGTAAGAATGATACTGATAATAATAATACTACTAATAATAATTTAATAATATTATACAATTACAATAGGGTTTCAGACCCGTGGGCTTGAAACTCTAACACAGGAAAACATACATTAAAATAAATAATAAAAACCTGGGAAATAGAGGGAATTTTGATACTCTGTGTATTTAGTAGTTGAGTTGGTAGAAAAAGGAATCCATCACATACTAATGTACAGGGACTTTTTTTGTTTTTGTTTCCTGTGACAGCACATCCATAACTGATGATCCTTCATTGCATATCCTACCTGTTAAAATGAGTTTAAAAGACCTCTGAAACCATGGATAGAAAAGAGCATAAATTATTGGATTTATGGCAGAATTCAAAAATACTGCAGCCGATGTACTTGCAAATACAACACCTATAGATTTGATAGTAATAAATAAATAAAGTACAGTGCATGTATAGGTGGGTAGTAAGCACAGAACAAAAACTGCCACTAGAATCCCTAGTGCTTTTGCTGCCTTCCTTTCTGATTTTGTAGAAGTATTATTTGTTTTAGTGCACTTTTGGACATTCCGAATTTTACTTGCATGACTTTTAGCAATGGAAAATATTTTCAGGTACATGATTACAATAGTTAAACATGGCACAATAAATATAATGACAAGGTCAACAAGGACCGATGTGTCATTCATCTTAATAACACACTGAACACATGTGATATCATCTTTCATGTCAGTAATATTTCCATTGAAATAAAGAAACAACATATTGTAGATTAATGAAGACAACCACAGTATGGATATTATCTTCAAAGTTACACTCACAGTAATTTTCATGGAGTATAGAAAAGGGTAGCAGATAGCAAAACATCGGTCCACTGCAATTAAAGCTACATTATAAATTGACACACAAGTCAGGTTATATGATACTATATGCGATGTTGCACAGAATGCTTTAGTGAAGCACCTTTCTGGCTCTATCAACATAATAAAGTAGAGGGGCATCACAATTACTCCAACAAAAAAGTCCGCCATGGCCAGAGAGAGCAGGAGGAAATTAGTTGGCGTCTGAAGCTGCTTGAAGTGACAGATGGAGATGATCACAAGCAGGTTTCCACACACTGTCAGTGTCACGACTACTGCTACACACATATATGGCAGCACATCAGCTACTGTTGGTGAAGTTCCCAAACAGGAAAGGTTGGATTGGGCACAGGACTCCTCTTGATGCTCTTCTGTGAGATTCATGAATGAAGAAAATTATTTCAGTTTCACAGAAAAATCACAAGTCCCAGCATTATGCCTAATATAAGCATCCAAAAAATGAGCTTCAAGTGAAATTGCATGAAAGCTGGAGCATTATGCAACTTGCTGGCCTTCAGTCCTTTGAATCATTTAGTGCTAGCTGTAGTCGTATTTATACGATTAAATTGTTTTGTTGTTATTCTTCTAGGAGCTGTTAATGAATCCCCATCAGAATAAATTATATTTGTTATACAGGCCGTTGCGTTACGAGATAGAGGGAACAATGAGGAAAGGTCAATGATGTAATCAAATAATAAAATCGGAGATCATCAAGAGAGGAAAGCGCTTTCATTGTGCACTTATTGTTTCGAGCACATGAGACAAAGGTACTCCACAAAAACACAAGTAGCTTTCACAAGGGACAGACTACAAACCGGCAAAGTAGCCATACACTAACAAGCAGCTTACTACCGAACTGTTCCTTTCCGAAAACAAGAAATTTGTCAACTTTAACAAAGCAGTATACAAAAGATGCGAATATGCTTGCACAAAGCAAAGTTAAAACTGGCTTTTAAACAGGGAATTATGTGGAAATCCAACTAACAACTATATGCCTTCAAAAAAATCATCTGCGTAAGGTCGGGCTCAGAGTACACAATATATTTTGCCTTTGACGATAGCAACTATATCATACTAGACGATCAGAGTCACATAAAAACTTAATGCACCTTGTTGTGATACGCTGCACGCTACATGAGGTAAAGATGCACAATTGTCGTTGCCGATGTTCAGTGATGGCGCCAGGTACTTTTCTCTCCTTAGGCTAAGATTGGGCTAGGTGAATACATCGGGGTGCTACGGTTAGTGGTATATTGCCGTTTTTTTCAGGCAGTAGCCTATGCAGCGCTAGCTATATTTTGTAGTTTGTTGTAGTTGTTCCCGTGCTGTAGGGGTGCGCATTGGATTTAGTTGGATTTCCACATAATTTTCCGTTTAAAAGTCAGTGTTTCCCCTAGGAAGACTCTTTTGTGCGACAGGGGGTGTTGCGATCCAGTTGGATTTTGCCAGCACTGACACACACAACCTCTACAGTAGGCTATACTGACTAGGCACCTCAATAAAACTCCTTTCTATCATGGTTCGTGGGTTTTCTCTTCTTTTCCGCTGCGATTCTCGTCCTGTTTCCCGATTGAGAATCTATCAGATTTTTTCCACGTTCCGGTCCGGGGTTTTGCTTTCCCGTGCTCGTTATTCGTTTCACCTGTGCTTCTACCTGCGGGCTATTTAAGTTCCTTACTTCCGCTTCCCCGGTGCTTCTTTGTCATTCATTTGTACATTGAGCCAGGTATATCCAGGTTTAAGCAACCTTGTGATATTAAGTCAAGTCAAATTTATTTATATAGCACTTTTCATACACAAAGGCAATTCAAGGTGCTTTACAAAAAAAATCATTGAAAGACAAGCAGCAAAGCAATGCATAGCACACAAAAAGAATGCAAAAAATAAATAAAATCAGCAGCATATCAGAACCTAACGTTCTTGAATTAAAAACACAATAATTAAAATTGAACAATAAGAACCTCCAGTCCTTCACCTCCCACGCAACAACGCATAAGTATCCCACAACGCATAGGGAAGTGCGGTCTAATAGGGTGAGCAGCGCTGTGGGTACAGTAAATGACCATCAATACCAGTCTCAGTGAGAGAGGCGCTGGTTTCACACAGTTCATTAATACAGTAGTTTAGTAGCAGTTAAAAGCAAAAGTAAACATAAAGGTCTTTAGCCTGGATTTGAAAATAGGCAGAGTAGGGGCAGATCTAATGTCTTCCGGGAGTTTATTCCAGCTATGGGAGGCATAGTGGCAGAACGCGGCTTCACCATGTTTTGTTTTGGTCCTAGGAACAATTAGCAGACCAGTCCCTGATGACCTAAGAGATCTAGATGGTTCATAGTGTAGAAGCAGTTCAGAGATGTATTGTGGGCCTGACCCGTTGAGAGATTTATATACTATTAGCAGAATTTTAAAGTCTATTCTATGACATACTGGTAGCCAATGCAGAGATTTGAGAACTGGTGTAATGTGTTCAGCTTTCTTGGTTCTTGTTAAAACTCTGGCAGCCGCATTCTGAATGAGCTGTAGTTGTTTAATAGCTTTTTTGGGAAGGCCTTTGAAAAGACTGTTGCAGTAGTCTAACCTGCTGGAAATGAAAGCATGAATTAGTTTTTCTAGATCTTGTTTGGACATATAGCCTCTAATCCTTGCTATATTTTTTAGATGATAAAAGGCAGATTTTCTTATAAACTTGATGTGGGAGTTAAGGTTCAGATCAGAGTCAATAATAATGCCAAGACTTTTTACCTGGTCCTTTGGTTTCAGAGATAAGGATTCGAGATGAACAGTAACTTTGAGCCTTCTTCTTTAGCACCAAAGACAATTATCTCTGTTTTGTCTTTATTTAGTTGGAGGAAATTCTGGCACATCCAAACATTTATTTGCTTGAGGCACTGACAAGTGCGTCTATGGGAGCATAGTCATCCGATGAGAGGGCTATGTAGAGTTGAGTGTCATCTGCATAGCTGTGGTAGGCTATTTTGTTTTTTTGCATAATTAGGCCAAGTGGGAGCATATAAAGGTTAAATAAGACAGGACCTAGAATTGACCCTTGGGGTACCCCACATGTCATATTGGTTTGGTCAGATGTGTAGTTGCCAATGCAAACAAAGTAGTTCCTATCTTGCAGATAGGATCTGAACCACTCTAGGACCGTGCCAGAAAGCCCAACCCAGTTTTCCAGTCTGTCCAATAGAATTTCGTGGTCAACCGTATCGAAAGCAGCGCTAAGGTCTAATAACACTAGAATTGAGATTTTACCTGAATCAGTGTTCATTCGGATGTCATTTATAACTTTAATGAGCGCGGTTTCGGTGCTGTGTTGGGGTCGGAAGCCTGATTGGAAAGGATCTGGGAGGTCATTAGAGGATAGGAAGGTATTGAGTTGTTGGTAGACAGTTTTTTCAAGTATTTTACTTATAAAGGGAAGATTTGATATTGGTCTGTAGTTGCTGATTATAGAGGGGTCAAGGCTATGCTTCTTTAGCAAGGGCTTAACAACTGCAGTTTTCAGAGATTCTGGAAAAATGCCTGTAAGAAGAGAATAATTAATTATCTGCAATAGGTCGGTCGCCAGGCAGCAGTAAACATTTTTTAAAAAGCTTGTTGGCAGGGTGTCAAGGCAACACGATGAGGATTTAAGGCCTTGTACCGTTTCTTCTAATTTTTTGTGGTCAATGACATTAAGCTGAGTCATGTTTATTGAGCTCGTTTTCTGTGGGTGCAGTGGAGCCACATTTCTTTTTGATGCGGAGCCACTGATAGATAGCCTGATGTTTTTAATTTTATCCCTAAAGAAGGTCGCAAATTCATTGCATTTGACAGTGGATAGATGATCAGGGGCAATTTGTGGGGGGGGGGGGGGTTAGTCAGCCTATCAACAGTGGCAAAAAGAGTGCGAGCGTCCTTGGTGTTTTTGCTGATAATGTCGGAGAAGAAGGATTGTCTGGAATTTTTCAGTTCCTGGTTATAGGAGTGCAGACTATCTTTATAAATTTCATAATCAATGTGAAGTTTAGTTTTCCGCAATTTGCGCTCGGCTTTTCTACAATCTTTTTTTTTGTTTTTTACAGAGGGAGCGTTTCTCCATGGAGCTTTTTTCTTACCGGAGATTAATTTAGTCCTAGTAGGTGCTACAGCATCGATAGCCTTCAGGGTTTTAGAATTGAAATTATCTAGGAGATCATTGGCAGAGGCTGAGGAGAGGGTGGGGCCAGAGAGAAAGCCTCCATGAACAGTGTACTGGTACTCTCATTGATGTGTCGCTTTTTGATGGTTTGTGATCGAATAAGAGCGACAGGGGTGATCTTCAATTCAAGAAAAATGCAGAAATGGTCAGACAGAGCGACATCACTAGCTGAAAGAAACGATGACTCAAAGCCCTTGGTGATAAATAAATCTAGGGTATGGCCTCGATTGTGAGTGGGCCCAGAGACATGTTGTGACAGATCAAAGGTATCAAGGAGGTTATTCAATTCTTTGGTATTATTATCATTGGGATTGTCTATATGAATATTAAAATCTCCTGCAATAGATATACAGTCATGTTCTATGGAGATTATAGAGAGGAGTTCAGAAAATTCGTCAAAGAAACTACTAGTGTAATTTGGTGGTCTGTATATAATCAAGAGTAAGACAGAGGGAGAGCACTTCAGAACAGCAGCAAGATATTCAAATGATGAAAAGTCTCCAAACGATACCTGTTTGCATTGAAACACATCAGAGAAAATAATAGCTACTCCTCCCCCCTTCTTACCGACTCTGGGGGCATCGAAGTAGTTAAAGTTAGGTGGGGCTGACTCATTAAGAACATACTCTCTGTTATTTAGATCAAGCCAGGTTTCCGTGAGGAACATGATATCCAATTAATGACTAGTAATCAGATCATTGATCAGAAGCGATTTGTTTACAAGTGATCTAATATTGAGCAGTGCAGCCTTAATAATTTTAGTGCTAAGGTGTTTTGGCAAATGCTCTTTCAGCTGTCTCTGGGGGACAGATACTAGGCTTAATCTAGGAACAGAACGTGCTGAGAGGATATTTTTGTTTGGTCTAAGAGTAATCAGGGTGGGGATGGCTAGGATGGCTTTATGACTGGGCTGCTGTGTGACCTTGTCCTTGCTGTTGTGGTCCTTAGGGGGGGAATGTCTTTGGCCATTTTAGAGTTTTCTTTTGAGGGGGTGATGAGCGGGGGAAGTGAGGGGGCGTGGGTGAGGGGGTTTTGAAGGTGGGGGGTGAGGGCTGGATACAGGGTGGGGGGGTAGAGGAGGGGTGCGGTGAGGGCTGGCTAGACTGGCGTTAGCCTGTTCAACCAGCTTGTTCATGCCAGCTGAGAATGGCAGTAGAAGGAGGGTGGGGGATAAGAACAGGGAGGAGGACGATGAAAGGGGGGTGGAAGAGTGAAGGGGGGAGGGGTAGTTGGTCTCTGAAGCTGGTGAGGGAGGGAACTCCGAAACTGGGGCATCGGCCCACTGAGATGGGTCGGCGGCTGGGCCGGCAGCTGCAGGTGGTGGGGCGTCGTCGGTCTGTTGAGTTGGGATGGCAGCTGAGCCAGCAGCTGCAGGTGGTGGGGGGTCGTCGGCCTGTTGAGTTGGGATGGCAGCTGAGCCAGCAGCTGCAGGTGGTTGGGCGTCGTCTGTCTGTTGAGTTGGGACGGCAGCTGAGCCGCCAGTCTGTGGAGCTGGGCCGGCGGTCTGTTGAGCTGGGACAGGAGCTGGGCCGCCAGTCTGTTGAGCTGGGTCGGCAGCTAGGCCGCCAGTCTGTTGAGCTGGGCTGGGCGCCTCCGGAGCTGCAGCCGGCGGGGCGGGAATCTCAGTGATCAGGGCATCAGGCTGTCGAGCTGAGCTGGAAGCCTTTGGAGCTGGGGGAGGGATCTTGACCTTGTGATAATCTACAGTATAAAGTAGGTTAGAGGTAAGCAGCGCCTCACCAGCGCTATTGAGATACAGTCCATTCACAGTGAAGAGGTGCCTGCGCTGCCAGAACAAACTGAAGTTTTCAATAAAGTTCACTTTATGTAGGGGGCAGGCAGTGGAGAGCCAGGAGCTTATTCCTAGCAGTCTGCTGAATCGTTCTGTGCCCCGATTAGATGGTAGGGGACCGCTGACATAAGCCTCAATGTCCAGGGAGGCTAGCATGTTTAGCAGTTCGACAAAGTCAGCTTTTAGTTTCTCTGATTGTTGCTTGTAGATAACGTTTGTTCCAATATGCAAAATGATCTTGGTCACAGCTTGGTGAATTGCCAGTAACTCTGTGATTTTTCCTGTTATATCAGAGATCACGTCATGAGGGAAACAGTATGTTTTGGAATTTCTCTCGCCGCCAATCTTGATGTTCTCTACCGTGTAATCGCCAATGATCAAGGTTGTTATTGACTGTGAGTTCGTGCTGTTTTGAAGCTGTGGGGGCCTGTATCTTACCGGAAGCCTTGTAGTAGTGTTAGCTTGGCTATCCTTCTCATGGCGGAGCCGGGACGGGACATTAATCATGTCAGCTGGCGGTGATCCAGGCACATGTAGCAGCGGGTGGAGTCTGTTATCCAGCCTAAGCTCTAGGAGCGGCAGGGGAGGCGCTTTAGAGCCTCCCCTGGTGACTGTAGCCCAAGGCCGCTCGTTAGCGTCGGCAGAGCACAGCAGGCTGGTAGTCAGGGAAGGCCAGCCTGTTGCTGAGCTGATTTCAGGCATTTGCGGAGCAATCGTGGTTTCGGGAATCACTAATCTGTTTGGGATAGACTTATTTTTCTGCTTCGGTCCGCTCACAATCTGGATAGCGGTGTTAGCTAAGTCTTTTTCCGGGGCTAGTATTGGGTTAGCAGTGTCTCTGGGAGCTAGCGTTAGCATAGCATTTGGTGATGTTGGCTTCGTACTCACGTTAGCAGAAGCTATCTTAGCATTTTGACTCGGTGGCAGTGAGGAATCCTTTGAATGATGAAAGATCGTTGTTTCCAGTATGGCAATCTTCTGTAGATGATTACAGCAGCTTTAACATGGCATTGTGTCCACAAGGCTCTCAGGCTCTCTGCGTAGCTAAAACGGCTAAAAGGCTAACACCGAAACACTTTAGAAAACAACTGTAATCGGTCTAGGTTAAAAATAAAACGTGACTAAAATAACATAAAACAACATAAAATAAAATCAAATAATTTAAAATTACAGCCGGAGAAGCGTAATCAGGGTAGGTTAAAATTAAAACTTGACTAAAAATAGCTAAAAACAATTTAAAATAATTTGAATCACAGGCGGAGAAGCGGCGAACAAACAGCGCCGTCGGAGGAATACTAAAATGCTTCAGCTTCTAAAACATTGTTATTAACATGTTTATGTTCACGAGGGACTTGCTTATAGCTTTCTTCAGGTATAGAATTGTGTTCCTCCTGTTAGCGTTCTGCACTGTTTATTTCCGTGCTGTTCTCTATGAGACAGTGTTTTTTTTTTTATTGTTTTGTTTTGTTTCACCTCTCTCTGACGTTTTAGTGTTAGGTTCAGAGGTTTTTAGCTTTTTTAAGTCTCCTGTTTGAACTTTAGTATTGAGTTGGGGAGATTTAGATTTGTACTTTACTTGTGCTATTCGAGTTTGCCCTGTTTTTTCCTGGGTAGATTTCTGTTAGCTGTTTAGCTGTCAGAAATTAGTTCCTGTTTTTTTTCTCGTTTGTTCGTGTTATATCCCCCTTATTGGTCATCACATTTGTGGGTGACTTGTCTGATCTCCCTCACCTCTGCGAGTGATTAATCGCTACTAAATCCATCACAGTACAAAGAAGCCATATCATGAATGAATCAGCCAAGTCTCCCAAGGGAGGTAAGCAGACTTTGACCGCACAGTGCTCTGCCTGGTCTTCGCATGAGGACGGCATTATTACCCTTCAGACCAGACAGCAGGTGCTCTGCACTCAACAGGAAGTCCTGTTTAAACAGCTGCATGCACAGGGCGAATGTGTAAAATAACTCACACAGAGTCTCCGTGTCCTCTCTCTCACAGTCCTCTCTCTTCCGGTAATTAAAAACCCTGTACATTGTACTGACGAGCCTATGCAGGTAGATGGGGTAGTGTGCCCATCTTCCAGTAACACCGCTTCCAAAATCGAGTTGTGTCGATACTGTAAAAGGAAGGGTCACGTTCTTAGTCATTGTACTAATCTTAATGGGAAAAGAGGGGTCTCGCTTGAGAAATCAGGTCTTCCAGTGGGACGTCAGAGTGCTACACCCCGAACCTTATTTGCAGTCGAGCTTTCTTGGGGAGAGCATCCCCTTCTGGTCGAGGCCTTTATAGATTCTGGGGCCGTGGATTGTTTAATTGATGCCCGGTGGGCTAAAAAAAAAGAATATACCGGTCCAGCGACTTGACGGTCGTCTGTTGGGTTCAGGCTCCATAAAGGAGATTACTTCTATCCTCACCATGTCTAATCTTCAACACAGTCACGTTGAGAGTATTCAGTTCCTGTTGGTGGATTCCCCTGCCTACCCTCTTGTGTTGGGTCACATGTGGTTAGTCAAACACAATCCCCATATTAGGTGGGGAGGGAATCAGTTAGTGATTCAGCAATGGGGGCCTTTATGTACCGTTCAAAGTCATTTCACTCCATCCAGGGTTTTCGAGGAACGAGTCTGAGCCAGAAGAGGTTGCTTTTCCACCTAATCTGGAGGAGTCAGTCTCAGGTTCTGAGGCTAGTGATGAGAGTTTGGAGTGGGACTCCTTGGCTGACAGATATTCTGACTGGAGAGAGCAATCTACTGATGAGATTTCCGATTCTGAGATTCAGTTGTCACTTTATCCTGACTCGGCCGCTCAGAGTTAAGCAGCTGAGATGGCAGGGATGTTAGAATTTCCGTTACAGCATACTGTTCCTATTGAATACATGGAACTTGCAGAGGGCAACCATTCAGCAGAGGGATAAATTCAATTGATTGGACATGATTGGGGATTGCCAACACCTGCCTATATAAGGTCCCACAGTTGACAGTGCATGTCAGAGCAAACTCCAAGCTATGGGGTCAAAGGAATTATCTGCAGACCTCAGAAACAGGATTGTGTCAATGCATAGATCTGGAGAAGGGTACAGAAAAATCTCTGCAGCTTTACAGGTCCCAAAGACGGGCCTTAGCCAGGGAGGTGAGCAGGAACCCGAGGGTAACTCTGACAGAGCTCCAGCGTATCCTTGTGGAGATGGGAGAACCTTTTAGAATATCAACCATCCAGGCAGCACTCCACTAATCAGGCCTTTATGGTAGAGTGGCCAGACAGAAGTCCCTCCTTAGTAAAAGGCACATCACAACCCGCTTGGAGTTTGCCAAAAGGCACCTAGAGGACTCTCAAACCATGAGAACCAAGATTCTCTGGTCTGATGAAACCAAAATTGAACTTTTTGGCCTGAATCCCAAGCGTCACGTCTGGAGGAAACCAGGCACCGCTCATCATCTGGTTAATACCAGTGGCCCAGCCAGAGCCCAGACCTGAATCCAATTGAACATCTGTGGAAAGAGCTGAAAATGGCTGTGTACCGACGCTCCCCATCCAACCTGACGGAGCTTGCAAGGCTATGCCAAGAGGAATGGGCAAAAATGTCCAGAAAAAAGTGTGCCAAGCTCGTAGCTTCTTTCCCAAGACGCCTTGAAGCTGTAATCGCTGCCAAAGGTGCAGCAACCAACTATTAGGCTAAGGGTGTGTACAGATATGTAACCCTTAAATAACCTATTTTTGTCAGTAAAATAAAATTGCATATTTTCTAAAAACCTGTTTTCACTTCGTCATTATTGGCTATTGTGTGTAGATGTGAAAAAATGAACTCAATCTATTGTAGTATAAGTCTGTAACGTAATACAACATGGAAAAGGTGAAAGGGGTGTGCAGACTTTCCGGCTTGACTGTATGTGAAACTGCTTATGTGAAACTTTTTTATTTTTCTATTTTTATTTGTAAACTTCTGCTGCCGTCTTGACCAGGACTCCCTGGAAGAAGACGTCTTGTATCGCAATGGGACTTTCTCGTCTTAATAAAGGATGAATAAAAATGAACATAACTTGGCTTAATTTTTCTATTTTTTCCTGCCATGCCCACTAACAATAATTCTCCCCATTGGATATTTAGCTACAACTGCCAATAGCAATAGCTGATCAAGGTAGCCAATCGCAGGAAACACAATGATTATGTAGTGGCAGTGCAGTGGTGGAGGCCCATTACAGTGCTGCTTATGCAGGTGTAGGTGACACTCCTGGTTGTGTCCATTTTGGATGGACAAAGGGAGAAAGTATTTAAAATGGTTTCTATTAATTTTTCATTAAATTGGGGCTGTTACCATTGCATGCCTGGCATAAACAAGTGTACATTGAAAGGAAACTCTTGAAGATCTCAGATTTTATTATTTGATTACATAATTGACCCATTTGTGCACTCTGACTCCTAACGCAACCTCCTGTACAACACATATAATTTAATCTGATGGAAATTCATTAACAATAAAATAAATCATATCAATATGTTAATAAATTAATTAATAAAATAAGTGAATATTTCTTGAGATCTATTATAGATCTTACAGATTGAATCAATTGAATAGAAATCCATCACCCAATTGTCCTAGATGTAAACTGGAAAAAGCTGAACTGTTGGAAATGTGACTCAATAAAAACTTACTGGGCATTTATGTGTGAAATTCTATTCAAAAATCTTCTGTAAATCTCCGCGCAGCTAGACCAATGAGGGAATAGCTCGGAGCGAAGGTTTAAGCGTGATTTATTTAGCTATTGCTGTGGAAAATGGAAAAGTTATGAAAATTAAGAAAGAAATATTAATGTTCTTGCAACCGGGTTAGACTGCTCTTTAGATTCACGGGATCAGCTAATAAGGGACCACATATCAAAGGTAATCGTACCACGTTAACTTCCGCTTTAAGTCTGGTGTACCCTGACCCCAGTGTATCCAAAAGACAGCCTGTGTGCATTACATTAAATCATCAGCCACCAACGCTGATTCTGTACTCATTTATCTGACTCCATTTAATATTATAATTTAGAATTTAGTATGTACAATTTCCACTTGATTTGTTAAAGGACTCCCATACTTTTAAGACGGTTCTCTGAACTGGATCTGTCTGTTCCACCGCGCATTACATTGGGCCCTTATGTACACGACGCACAGCTGGCTAGATATCTGCGGTTATCTCAGAGGTTGCGGAAGAAGCCACTTTGTGAAGTATACTCTATGGTTAAGACTCAGGGACCGACGAAAGGAATATTGGCGACCACCGTTCTCAACATGTATAACCGCCAGGCGGAGGTGATCTACTTTAAGACATAGCTCTATGGGTGCAATACTCCGTGATACATTAAGCTTAAATAGTCAACCTCCCTAGACCAGCTGAGGGGGTAACCATGACTGAGGAAATTAATCAACCCATTACCGGTGAACAGAGATAGTACGTCAATTTTCAGAGAAACCACACAAATCAAGTTTCACTAATTTATTACCAGGTAGGTTATTTACTTAAATCATCAATTCACAGTTACAGATAAAACAGCCAAAATTCAAATATAGTACAGAAGAAAAATACTTTTTCATACCTGGCAATCGCTACACATAGATGTGTGGGAAAGTCTGAATACAGCTTCCCAGAGGACTTTGTTTCTTCTCCTTAAATGCCCAGATTCTGCGCTTGATCTGGCTGCAGACGGTCGTAAAACCATAAAACTGGCATAAACTCACACAATGGTCTCCTGAGAGATATTCCACAACTGCAGTTTACTCTGGTGTTATGAAATATACATTCCATCCATGTTTCACATTTAGGCCACATGTAGACCATTGCACCACCCACACTGAGACCATCACAACTATATCAAACATGAGTAGGTCTAAGTTTGTGTTGCCATGAGAATCCCCATCTCTACATAGTTTTTCAGATGTGATTGATATTAATGCCACAAAAGTCCCAGAATTCCTGTTGAGAATATTACATTACACCCTAGTTGTCCCTGTTAATTCAGGTACGTTACCTGGATGTATTTGCTAATGTAACACTCAAAAACTCAACAATACATGATTATCTCTCTGGAAAAAGAGTATATAATGTATGTTCCAGTGCCCAGACTAGTTCCAGTGTATACTGTACAATGTAGCAAAAGTATCAATCACATCCGTATGTTTTTAAGCTTTTTGAGGACAAAAGCAATCTATAGCCATGTTGTGTTGTGTGCTAAAATATGTTTAAGGACAGAGATTTGACCTGCCCTGATAACATCATATGAGGGCACTGTGGCACTGTTTGTATGCTTGTCTTTACGACAGTCCAAGCGTTTCTTCCAGAATCATTAAATCCTGGGACATTCTTTGACGTCATAAACTTCACGCCAGATGGTCCCAGCAGACTTTACGGCACCGAAGTTCTGGTTTATAACGTCCTAGAGTCGTTACAGGCTTCCACCCCCGGTGTTGTGTGTCCAGGTGCCCTGGGATCTCAATTCCAGTCTTACACTTCCAAAAGGATCTGTCTTTTTCCTGTCATATTTCTGTTCTTATTGTTGTTGATATTATACTCACATTAGTATTGCCATTACTGTTTTATTAATAACTCGGAACAGATGTTCATGATGATGTACAGTACAGTACAATTCAGTCCAATCTTGACTGAGCTTTCTTGAATTTTAACGAGACAATATCAAACCATTTAATCACTACTGGCCTTCTGCCTTCATCCTAAAGTCAGAAAGTAAAAAGGTTCCTTGTTCTTACCAACATTGTGCTCAAGATAGTATTCAGAGCACAAAGGAGTCAATGGCACTCTGACTTTCCACCAACCTTTGAACACAAAAATGTTCACTGTGATCTAGCCTCCAATAACCTGACCAGACTTACAAAGGTCATGTCTTTATCATTTAACATCTCACAGAAAATTACAAAAACATGTAAGAAGAAGAATACTACTACTACTGCTAATAATAATAATAATAATAATAATAGAATAATTATACAATAACAATTTACCATCTCACAGAAAATTGCTAAAATATGTAAGAAGAAGAATACTACTACTAATAATAATAATAATAGAATCATACAATAACAATTTACCACCTCATAGGAAATTGCACAAATGTGTAAGAATGATACTGATAATAATAATACTAATACTAATAATTTAATAATATTATACAATTACAATAGGGTTTCAGACCCGTGGGCTTTAAACTCTAACACAGGAAAACATACATTAAAATAAATAATAAAAACCTGGGAAATAGAGGGAATTTTGATACTCTGTGTATTTAGTAGTTGAGTTGGTAGAAAAAGGAATCCATCACATTCTAATGTACAGGGACTTGTTTTGTTTCCTGTGTAAGCACATTCATAACTGAAGATCCTTCATTGCATATCCTACCTGTTAAAATTAGTTTAAAAGACCTCTGAAACCACGGATCGAACAGAGCATAAATTATTGGATTCAGGGCAGAATTCATAAATACTGCAGTCGATGTACTTGCAAATGCAAAATCAATAGATTTGATAGTAATAAATATATAAAGGAAAGCGATTGTATAGGCAGGCACTAAGCACAGAAGGAAGACTGCCACTAGAATCCCTAGTGCTTTTGCTGCCTTCCTTTCTGATTTTGTAGAAGTATTATTTGTTTTAGTGCACTTTTGGACATTCCGAATTTTACTTGCATGACTTTTAGCAATGGAAAATATTTTCAGGTACATGATTACAATTGTTAAACATGGCACAAGAAATATAAGGACAAAATCAACAAGGAAGGATGTTTCATTCATCTGAATAACACACTGAACACATGTGATATCATCTTTCATGTCAGGAATATTTCTATTGAAATAAAGAAGCAACATATTGTAGATTAATGAAGACAACCACAGTATGGATATTATCTTCAAAGTTACACTCACAGTCATTTTCATGGAGTATAGAAAAGGGTTGCAAAACATCGGTCTACTGCAATTAAAGCTACATTATAAATTGACACACAAGTCAGGTTACATGATACTATATGCAATGTTGCACAGAATGCTTTAGTGAAGCACCTTTCTTGATCTATCAACATAATAAAGTAGAGGGGCATCACAATTACTCCTACAAGAAAGTCCGCCATGGCCAGAGAGAGCAGGAGGAAATTAGTTGGCGTCTGAAGTTGCTTGAAGTGACAGATGGAGATGATCACAAGCAGGTTTCCACACACTGTCAGTGTCACGACTACTGCTACACACATATACAGCAGCACATCAGCTACTGTTGGTGAAGTTCCCAAACAGGAAAGGTTGGATTGGGCACAGGACTCCTCTTGATGCTCTTCTGTGAGATTCATGAATGCAGAAAATTATTTCAGTTTCACAGAAAAATCACAAGTCCCAGCATTATGCCTAATGTAAGCATTCAAAAAATGAGCTTCAAGTGAAATTGCATGAAAGCTGTCTGTGGCGAAGTGAGCTAGTACCGCTCGTGAAATAAGCACTTCAGAGTCCAAGTTTGAAAGAGACGTGGCGTTTATTCGTTCTCCAACACACTACACGCATGTACATTCAACACATGCGCTCTCCCTCCCGTTCCTCTCTCTGAGGACTCCTTTTCAAGGATCTCAGGCTCACTGTCGAACAATCAAGGCAATTGGTTAATTGATAACAACAATCATATAATCAATCGTCACCAATTGCCCGATTGCCGACAGCTGTGCCGGCTCCCTAAACCACCCGGTTTTGTCCACCAGAGGTCGCACCTGTCCACTTCCCAAGTGGTACCCCAAATATCGTACCTCCGCTCTGCCAATCGCACACTTCTTTGGGTTAGCCGTGAGTCCCGCCTGTCTCAGGGACTCCAGCACCGCCCCCACATGCCGCACATGCTGAGCCCAGCTGTCACTGTGTATTATTATATCGTCCAGATAGGCTGCAGCGAAAGCAGCATGCGGACGCAGTACCCTGTCCATGAGATGTTGAAAAGTGGCAGGGGCTCCGAATAACCCAAACGGAAGTGTCCGGAATTGGTACAACCCGTCCGGAGCGGAGAAAGCCGTTTTTCCCTTGGACTCTGGAGACAAGGGAATCTGCCAGTAGCCCTTGGTCAAATCCAGTGTCGAAAAAAACGAGCTGTGCCCAGCCGATCCAATAGGTCATCGACCCGAGGCATGGGATAGGCATCGAATCGTGACACTTCGTTTACTTTGCAATAGTCTACACAGAAGCGAACAGATCCATCCGGCTTACTCACCAGCACGATGGGGCTATTCCACGCACTGTTAGACTCTTCTATTACGCCCAATTCCAACATTGTCTTTATTTCTGCCTGAACCACTTTCTTTTTATGTTCAGGCAGTCGGTAGGGGCGCGAACACACCGTCACCCCCGGGGTTGTCTCAATATGGTGATTTATCAGATTGGTGTGGCCTGGTAGAGGGGAAAACACATCAGCGAACTGCTTTTGCAACTTGGCAAGATCCGTTCTCTGATTCGTAAGAGATGGCTATCAAAAAGGGGGGAGGTTTGATCGTTCGAATTTGGCACCTCCGGTCCCAGCTCATCTCTCTCCTGATCTACCGACACCAAGGAGACCGGTATCACCTCTTTCCACACTTTTAATAGATTGAGGTGATAAATCTGTTTCGCCCCCTCTCTATCAGAACGCTCCACCTCATAATCGACTTCCCCTACTCGTCGTGTGACCACGAAGGGTCCTTGCCACTTGGCGAGTAATTTTGTGCTGGAAGTCGGTAGTAATACCAAGACTTTCTCTCCCGGTGAAAATTGCCGTAGTTTCGTTCCTCTATTGTAGTGCTTTTGCTGACGTTCCTGAGCCTCGAGCAAATTCTCTCGTGATAATCTCCCCAGTGTATGGAGTTTTGCTCGCAGGTCCATAACGTATTGAATTTCGTTTTTACTGGGGCTTGGACCCTCCTCCAAGCTTTCTTTAACCAGGTCCAAAATACCCCGTGGTTTTCTACCGAACAGCAATTCAAACGGAGAAAATCCCGTGGAGGCCTGGGGAACCTCTCGCACTGCAAACAATAGAGGAACTAACCACTTATCCCAATTTCGGCTGTCATCATGTACAAACTTCCGAATCATGGATTTCAAAGTCCTATTAAAACGTTCCACGAGACCATCCGTTTGTGGATGGTACACGCTAGTTTTAATTGACTGAACACCCAAAAGTTCATACAGTTCGCGTAGTGTGCGTGACATGAACGAAGTGCCTTGATCAGTCAGAATTTCTTTCGGGATTCCAACTCGGGAGATTATTTGAAACAATGTCTGCGCAACACTCTTAGCCGAGATATTGCGCAATGGCACCGCTTCGGGATACCGGGTTGCATAATCCACCAGAACTAATACAAATCGGTATCCCTGAGTGCTCCGTTCAAATGGCCCGATGAGGTCCATGCCCACTCTATCGAACGGGACCTCAATTAATGGTAGGGGCCGCAATGGGGCTTTTGGGATGGCTGGGGAATTTACCAGATGACAATCTGGACAGGACGCACACCACCTACGTACGTCCGCCCAGATGCCCGGCCAATAAAATCGGGCCATTATCCGGTTCAGTGTTTTTTCATGCCCTAAGTGACCAGCCATGGGGTTGAAATGAGCCGCCTGGAAAATCATTTCTCGGCGGCTTTTCGGTACCAACAACTGGGTCGTCTCCTCACCTGTCTGAGTGTCACGACTCACTCGATACAACCTATCTTTAATAATTTCAAAATACGGGTGAGAGCGTGCAGCGTCAGGGCGCACCAGCTGACCATCAATACATATCACCTGGTCGAAGGCAAAGCGTAGGGTATCGTCTCGAGACTGAGCGAGTGGAAAATCCTCCATGGGTTGGAACACCGGCACCTGGGGAGTCTCCACTGGAGGCTCTCCCGGAGCCGCCCCCCCCCCCCCCCGTCAGTGTCGGACGACCCCGCGTCACCACTTTCCACTGCACACACCTCACACTTCCCTACCGGTCGTGATCGTACCCCCATCAATTTTTCCGCTATTAGTTTAAACCCCGCCCAATCTGTCCCCAAAATCAGAGGGTGCGAGAGGTGGGAGCTAACCGCAGCCTCTAAGATATGCTTTTTTCCTTTTATCCGAATTTCCACTGGTACTATTGGGTATTTGTGTCGATCCCCATGCACGCACCTAATTACCACCCAACGTGCCGATCTCAAAGCCTCGGTTCGAACCAGGCTCTGGTGAATCATGGTCTGGATAGCCCCTGAATCCAACAGCGCCCGGTGTTCACTCCCTTGCACCCTTACCGGAATGCAGTACGCCCCGTCTGAATCACCCGGACCACCTGCCCCACCTCCATGAGCGGACAATTGCGGCGCAGGTGGTCCAGCCGTCCACACCGCCAACACTCCGGTCCAGGCGTTTGAGGCACTCCCTGTGGGCCGGACTGCACCGCCACTGAGCCTGAGGGGGGAAAAGAGGGCAGAGCGTTACGGGGGCTGACAGCAGGGAAGGAGGGGTTCTGGGGACGGTAAACAGAAAGGGGGGCGGAACGAGGGGAGAATTTCTTCCTGGGCGCCGGCTCCGGCTTCTGCTGCTGGGTGAAGGGGTGTTGCGCCAGGTGGTCCTCCGCCAGGGTGATGGCGGCATCCAGGTTAGTGGGTCTGTGGCAGTGGACCCAGCTCGCGGTCTCCGCCGGCAACCCCATGACGAACCTCTCCAGGACCACCTGCTCCACGACTCCATCAGCGGATCTTATTTCCGGCCGGAGCCAGCACCTCGCCGGGTCCGCCAGCCGCTGGGCGTAGGTGAACGGTCGGTCCTCTCCCATCAGGTCCCACTCCCGGAATTGCTGTCGGTGCTCCTCCGGGGTACGACCCGTCCGGTCGAGGATCGCCTTCTTTAGGTTTTTAAACTCCGCCCTCGCGGCTGTCGGCAGGCTATGCGCCGCTCGTTCCGCCTCGCCTGTCAGTAGGGGTAGGAGCCGCACTGCCCACTCCTCCATCGGCCACCGGGAGGTTTCCGCCGCCAGCTCAAATGCCTCAAGGAAGGCCTGCGCGTCATCCTCCGCCGTCATCTTCGGGATGTTGAATTTAGGGGAGGAGACGCGCTGCCTTCCATGTACATTCAACACATGCGCTCTCCCTCCCGTTCCTCTCTCTGAGGACTCCTTTTCAAGGATCTCAGGCTCACTGTCGAACAATCAAGGCAATTGGTTAATTGATAACAACAATCATATAATCAATCGTCACCAATTGCCCGATTGCCGACAGCTGTGCCGGCTCCCTAAACCACCCGCGTTCACTCTCTCTCTTGCTAGCTGCGCCTAAAACCACGCCCCCCTACCACACTGTCATATAATGCAACTTGCTGACCTTGAGTCCTATGAATCATTTAGTGCTAGCTGTAGCCATATTTATATGATTAAATTGTTTTGTTGTTATTCTTCTAGGAGCTGTTAATGAATCCACATCAGAATAAATTATATTTGTTATACAGGCCTTTGCGTTACGAGATAGAGGGAACAATGAGGAAAGGTCAATGATGTAATCAAATAATAAACGAGCACATGAGACAAAGGTACTCCACAAAAACACAAGTAGCTTTCACAAGGGACAGACTACAAACCGGCAAATTAGCCATAAACTAACAAGCAGCTTACTACCGAACTCTTCCTACCGAAAACGATAAATTTGTCAACTATTTGCATTAACAAAGCGGCATACAAAAGACGTGAATATGCTTGCACAAAGCAAAGATAAAACCGGCTTTTAAACAGGGAATTATGTGGAAATCCAATGCGCACTCCTACAGCACGGCAACAACTACAACAAACGACAAAATATATCTAGCGCTCCATAGGCTACTGCCTGAAACAAACGGCAATATACTATTTCAAAATGAGTTTCAGCACAGCAGCAAAGCTGGCAGCGTGCATGAAGTTAACCAAAGGGAAAACGAAACCGGAAAAAAAAAGAAACAACCTTGAGCAAGAGAATGCCGCAAATACATATGCCCTCAGGAAAACCCACAAGAGTTGCCCAACGAAGCAAAGGAGTTGTGCGGCAACACAGGGACAAAAGTTTCAACGTAGGCGAAATCTCAAAAATACATCTGCGTAAGGTCGGGCTCCGCCTTTGACGATAGCCACTATGTCATACTAGATGATCAGAGTCACATAAAATCTTGATGCACCTTTTTGCGATACGCTGCACACTACACACGGTAAAGATGCACGATTGTCGTTGCCGATGTTCAGTGATGGCGCCAGGAACTTTTCTCTCCTTAGGCTAAGATTGGGCTAGGTGAATACATGGGGGTGCTACAGTTAGCAGTGTTTTCCTCAAAAAAACGTTTTGTTAAAACTGATTTTGCCAGCACTGACACACACAACCTCTACAGTAGGCTATACTGACTAGTCACCTCAATAAAACTCCTTTCTATCATGGTTCGTAGGTTTTCTTTTCTTTTCCGGTGCGATTCTCGTCCTGTTTCCCATCAGATTTTTTCTACGTTCCGGTCCGGGGTTTTGCTTTCCCATGCTCTTTATTCGTTTCACCTGTGCTTCTACCTGCGGGGTATTTAAGTTCCTTACTTCCGCTTCCCCGGTGCTTCTTTGTCATTAATTTGTACATTGAGCCAGGTTTAAGCAACCTCATGATATTAACGTGTTTATGTTCACGAGGGACTTGCTTATAGCTTTCTTCAGGTATAGGATTGTGTTCCTCCTGTTAGCGTTCTGCGCAATTTATTTCCGTGCTGTTCTTTATGAGACAGTGTTTTTTTTTTATGGTTTTGTTTTGTTTCACCTTCTATCGGACGTTTTAGCGTTACGTTCAGAGAGTGTTTTCTTTGCTTTTATAAGTCTCCTGTTTGAACTTTAGTATTGAGTTGGGGAGATTTAGATTTGTACTTTACTTGTGCTATTCGAGTTTGCCCTGTTTTTTCCTGGGTAGATTTCTGTTAGCTGTTTAGCTGTCAGAAATTAGTTCCTGTTTTTTTTCTCGTTTGTTCGTGTTATATCCCCCTTATTGGTCATCACATTTGTGGGTGACTTGTCTGATCTCCCTCACCTCTGCGAGTGATTAATCGCTACTAAATCCATCACAGTACAAAGAAGCCATATCATGAATGAATCAGCCAGGTCTCCCAAGGTGTGGTGGTTCTCTCTGCCAGAAACACGGAGGAGAATGTTTGGAGGTCCAGATGCGACAGATCGACAGGCGTCTTAAAGTGTTCTAATGAACACCACAAAAACGGACAATAATCCGTAGTGGAAAGGGAGAATAATGAGAACACTAATAACCTCACGAAAAAGGTGAGGAACTCGATATGCGAGCAAAACAACCGAAATAAGCAGACACGCTTATCGAACGCTCGTGGAAGAACAAAGGAAATAAGCGGACACGCTTATCTAACTATTGTGGGATTCTGACATTTAATCCTATAAAAATACAGGTTGTAAATAGAATATATAAACTTGTCTGTGGTAGTGGAGTTTAGAATGGGTGACCTTGGGCCTGTGTTATGAGAGTTCTGAGAAGGGGGGCTGTAGAAGATGTCCTGTGAAAACATTCCTCAGAAAAAAGGGTTTGCTACAAAAGATAAGATTCTATCCTAGCAAACTCTGTGGAAAAATACAAGCCATGAGCTGAACATGAGTAATTCTAAAGGTTTGATTGGTTTGAATTATACGCCCAGTGATGAACTAACTTTCACTTTACAGTATATAAGCACCACAGTAGCAGAGATGGGGGGTCCCACGAGCGAGAGCGTGCACGCGCGAGCGCGCTTCCAGAGGACCACAGATGTATTAACCCATTGTGTTATTCTGTAAAGACCTGGAGCTGACACAATAAAGACAAAGTGTTTTAACCATTCGAATTGAATTGAAAAGTATCTTTGATCTACCTCCTTGACCACGAAAAGCAATATATTCATTGCTAACAAATGGTGACCTCGTCGTGGAGGAGGGAGATGATCTTGGATCAATAAAAAAAAATTAAAAAAAAAAGACGGTGGCAGTTTAATCTCTTGGACATTCCGGGGCCCCTAAAAAGACAAGGTAAGCAGAACCTTTATAAGGAATGTCTGAGAGATATAACCAAACCATCTGAAAATTTGTTAAAAGAACTAATTTGCATAAATTTGTCAGAACGAATATAAATGTATTAAGGTGTATTCCATGACCCAACTTGACAAAGAATAAGGATAAAAAGTGCAGGGAAGACACAGAATAAAATATTCTTTGGTTGTGTGTAATTAAAAATTTGCGGGTCCATTATTTGTGGGACCTATGTAATGAGATACTAAGTGTGTAGTCTTTTGGAAACGAATTCAGCCTTAGGATTCAGAGCCAGTATCAAGTTACATAGTGCGACGTGTAATACACCTCTAACGAAATACGCAAATTACTGTGGTATACATTGATCTAGTGATATCAATGTAAGGTCCGTCGAACCAGACAGTCGACAATAAAAGTGAGGTAACTCGAACCTGACAGTCGAGCTAAAATTGCGATAATAAAAGTTAGGTAACTCGAACCTGACAGTCGAGATAAAATTGCGATAATAAAAGTGAGGTAACTCGAACCGGACAGTCGAGCTAGAATTGAAGTGTGGTAACTCGAACCTGACAGTCGAGCTAGAATTGCGCTAAAGCCACGAGTGAAAACATACAAAAGGACTTGATTCATGGAATACAGTTTTGATTCATAAACAGGTCTTTGAGTTTTTTATTTTTTATTTTTTTATCTGTTGTATATCTGCTGTATTAAAATGATAAAAGGGGATAAACAAAATTGTAGGTGTCATTGTAAGCCTTCGTGATACTGATTCAGTGAAAATATTTTCTGATAATGCAGACGTGCATTGAGAAAATTAAAGGAGTAACTGAATGCAGCTGATCACAGCCAATGACTGCAATATAACTGATATTTGGTGAATAAATTAAGGGAAATAAGGTTGTGTTAATTTAATGAGAACTGTTAAATTGTGGGTCCTAATCAAACATATCAAGTAAAAAGTAGAAATTAAAACGAGTCAATATCTAAGTAATAAATAACGTTTTACGGAATAAAATAAAATGACTACAGTAGAAGTATTCCGTAAACTATGGGACAATCTGAGTTTTAAACTATGTGCCCAGGAATTGAAAAATCGTCGTGATAAATGGACTAAATATTTAGCCGAGTGGAATAAATTGGGATGGTTCCCCGAGCCAGACAAACCATTTTTGTCTGAGAAAAAGTGTGGGTTGTGTGAGTGCTGGCCAGAGAATGAATGTGTGTCGACACAAGTATGAGATTACAGCCTTGTATGGATTGTGTATGAGCTGTGTTGTGTTTATGTTAAATCAGCTGAGTAGTTTAGAAGAAAATACCTGTAAATTGTTTAACCCAGAAGAATGTGATTTTAAAAGTGAATGGAAAGCCTAACTCATGGTATATTGTGATAAAGTGGGATTCTGATTGAACAAATTATAGTGTCCTGTTGGTTGTGGACAGCAAAAACCGATAGCGGAGAGACTGGAAGAACAGACAATCTAACGGTGCACGCATGAAGGCGTCCAAATACTTTTGGCTTGTTGAGTTGTAGCCTTCGTAATGAAGTGAGCAGTTATTAAGTGGGTAGAAGGCACAGTATTGGTGAATTTATAAAGGAAAACTAAAAATACTTGCAGTGCTTTGAACCCTTTACACCTTGAGTGAAATAAGCAGAGTTATTTTGTTAAAATTTATTTGATCCCGTAGTTTTCGTTTTGCAGTGCGTGTAACCTGACCACCAGAATTACCGTAATAGCTCATGTAGGAGAGAACATAAGAAAAAGAGTTAAATTATGTGCCCAATTATTTTCTGTGTCTCTGGAGCTATACTACAATGTATGATATATTTGCAATAGTTTGTGTTATAATCTCAGTGTACTATAAGATTTGTGAAATTTATGATCAGACGCATCGTAATGAAGACCCGCCTGGGAAAGTGTAAACAGTGTTGTGCAGAGAAGTGTAGAAGATCTTAATCAGAGTTTACGGTTGATTAAGTTTATGGTTAGTACAGATAGATAAGTGGAAGTTATATGCGAGGGAAACTTGCATAGGATTGTGACAGAAAGTGATAGAAGGACATAGAAGGAAGTGAAAGTGTAATTCAATTTGCGTTATTAGTTAATTTGTTATTACATTACATATATATTATATGATATTATACATATATGCAGTTTATTTTCATGGAAAATTCTGAGCGCACTGATTTGTAATTGGTACTGACTGGCTTGGAGTTATGTGCTACTCAGTTCTCTATTTTCAGGTAAGTGATTCGATTTAGTTGCAGACGTATTATGGGGCAAAACAGCCTGTTGCAGTTTATTGTGCTCAAATAACATAGGCTACTGGCTACAGCGAATTCGCTGTGGAGAAGGTTTTAGCCTATGGTTATAAATAAATAAAAACTAAGATTGATCTCAGCATGATAACCGAACCGTATTTTTTGTCCTTCAAAGTGTTTGAAAGAAATAAATTGAGTACAAGCTCGAGCGTCATTTTGTAACAGACAAGATTGACGATTCAATAACCAGGTAACAATTTGTGGTAAAGATTTTAACTTTTAAATTCTGTAAATCTAGAGGATTTTGCATACAGAACGGGTATGGCAATACAGAAACCTACATATATATTAGCAGGCTTTAATTTAAGTGAAATATGAGATAATGCACCCTGAATCTCGTGAAGAAAAAGGTCTGATTTACCAAATAAATAAATAAGTAAGTAATGCAGGCCAATGTACTGATTTTAAACCTCTGGTTAATGCAGATAATACACACAGTTATAGTTATAGTTATACAGTTATAGCTTCATGCTAGTGAAGTATAATAAATCGAATAATCCTTTCACCGTCCTGTCGGGAGGGGTCAGGACCATTGCATTACACATAATTCAAACTTTCTTCCAAAATAGACACAACATTCTAGAGTCTGGTATAACGTAATTTATTATAAAAGGTTTAGCACAAATATACATACCCAGGCTGATCGGCTAAAACATACATATGTTAAAAACACTCAATCACATAGTCCAGTCTGAACCCGCAAGACGTAAAAAAAAGTCCGTTAATGACAGAAGAAAAACATAACAGCGCACCATGAACTTCAGCTGACATCTTGTGTGTTATTCCAACCCCCCCCCCCCCATTTTTTTTGGTGTTTCCATGGTCTGCAGAGGTCTCTGCCTGTCCTAATTAAGCATTACATATGACCCTTATTTATATGGTAGTTTTGATGAAATGCTATGATTTAATCATATCAGAAACATCCTAGTCACGGTTTGACAATAGTAGTTCAATTTACATAGTTTTTACACCAATGTTTGTAAAGATAGAAGATAAATGTTTTATTTGGATTTAATAAACTCTGTCAGTTCCTCGGACTGCACACACACATACATTTTCAAGGATGTTCTTCTCGACGGTCGGGCCCCGAGGAATTTGTAGGGAGTGGTTCATGCTTATCTCTTCAGACGGGCTAGGAACAGGCAGTTTCCCTGCGTGTGGGTGTGTGTGTGTGTCCTTGAGTTGCAGGTGTCGAGATGAGCTCATATTGGGTGCCTAGCATGGGACCATTGTTCATTGAGCACACTTCGATACAAATAATGAGCTGATTTTGTGCGTGGTTGTCTGCCCTTGGGTCTGAGGCCTTGTGCTGCTATTGTGCACATATGGGCTTTTTTGTGCAATTCATCCTACCACAGAAAAACATGTTCATGTTGACACTACATTTTGATATAGTTGGTCCTACAGTATGTTATATAATTGTATATAGGTAATGAATAATCTATAATTTGTCACAACAGCTGAACTCTAATACGGGGTTGTTGCACAATGAGGGTCACGGTGTGAGTTGCCATGATAACGTGATGGTAATTTATTTCTAGCAGGGAGGTCGGGCCGAGCACCGATTTCAACTACAAGGGGCTTTATTACATTTTCCATTGTGAGATATGTTTTTAATGTATATTTATCACTAAAGATGATAAAAGGAGGGATGATTGTTAGAGAAAAACAAATATATGCATTACTCAATGATTAAAGCTATTAAATAGAGGTGTTTATTATCCAAAATGTATGATCACATGTTTACTGGAAGGTTTTGACATAATCAGACAAAACCTGTTAGTCATAAAGGGGGGGTCTGGTGAAAGGAGTTTGAAGGCTTGTGCATGAGAGGCTGGAGCAGGGCACATTCTGTAGATAAAGGAATGGAGGAGTATTGAGACATTATTCGCTTAATTGGATGGTTTTTGCTGCATTAAGAAGAATATAACTACAGCAGCGACTGTACAAATAGCAAATTAATAAATCTAAGCGTTACAAAAAAGAAAGCGCATCTGAATTTGATTTATCAAAGTAAAAATTAATGTTATTCATCAGTATGACTTCAGTGTTATTATTACACTGATACATCAGTGACCGGTGGGTGCTCAATCATGGAAAGTTGGTTGCTGACCGATACTGTTGCCAATAACATGCTAGCGAGGTTGATTCGATGTTTCCTTGCTGCCTGGAATGTGGTTAGTGTGCCTCAGAAGTGAAAGTAGATATTAGTGTTTAAGCAAAATGTTACAATTCGTTTTGAATGCCATTCTCTGCATGTACGAGTAGATTTCATGCAGAGAGAGGGTCTGCGTTGCCCGCTTTGAATTTAACTTTTCAGTCTTTCAGGGAAAGGGGACTTGTTTGGTGGCCAGAGAAGAGAATGGAATAGAACAGGATAGAATAACTTATTTTCCCATGAGGGAACTTTAGTTGTAGTTTCCAGCAGCCAAGACATAGAAAGTGAGACAGTGTTTTAGTGTGATTTAACCGAGTATGTGTATATATTGTATAACAACAACACTGTCAGGAACGATTCAACTCATTCTTTAACCAGTGTAGTGGGCATGCGCGAGCGTGTCTTAGTGATGTGCAGTACGTGAACGAACGAATCTTTTTGAACGAATCTTTTTGAACGAATCTTTAAAGTGAATTGAGTGTACCGGATCATCACTCAATGATTCGTTCATATGCTTGAGTGCGCATCAGCGGTCAGGAACTGTAGCGAACTGTACTGACCACAGACTACCCCTAGTTAATGAAAGTCTGCCCGTTATTAAACCATTTCAAATAATGATATTGATTAAATAAAGCACATTTTTGTTTTCTTTTGTATCGAAATAGCACAATAAATGTAGGCTATTTTAAGGAGGCCATGCTATAACCATGTTTTATATAGGCGACACAAATATAACCAATATGTGGCTATACTAGAGTTGCCAACTGTCACTGGTGTTAATTGCATGTGCATTCATTACTTCATTCTTGCTTTGAGTTGCGTAATGACTAGTCCAATAGCACACTCAGCTCTGGCTGTTTAATCGATTAAAATGTAAGTACGTTTTATATATCTTGAATACGGTTAATACTATTCTTGGAGATATTTTTAATTCATTTAGTTTACGAATAAATTCATTTTCAGTACTATTTAGTTTTGTTTATTCCAGCCTTTTTTGATAGAACATCGTTAAATTTATTTCAGTTTATTTGTTAAACACTAGTTTAACAAGCGTTTTTGTTTAGGAAATCCCCTCAGAACAACTATGCAACAAGGCAGGCTGAATGCCTTATCTCTATTATGTATGGAAGCGGATGTGCTGTGTGGGATTGGTTGTGGGGATCTGGTCAGAGACTTTGTGGGGAAGTGGGAGAGAGTTGTTCAGCTATGGATAAGGTGGAAGCATTCAAAATGGATATTGTTTTCCTTCTTGCTGTGGGTTTTGTTTGATTTCGAATTTTCTGGGTTTTATTATTAATGGTCAAAAGAGCCGAAGAGCTCTGTTTTGACAGGCTAAAAATGTTCAAACACCCGCGCCTGCATCTGTATCAAGCTGTGCATAACCATAATTAAGCGGCGCTATAAAGGACCAAGTGAAAATAATTGAGCAACAGCGGAGTATTGAAACAATGTTTAAGCGAAGATGAGAAGTGGAAACTTTACAGTTTAAGCTGGGGGAAGTGGAGGGCAAGGCCACCTTCCCAATGTTTGTGTTTTTTGTTCGGTTGCAGATAAATAATTAGTTTAATTTACATCCTAAGTTGTGTGGTTTTGTTTTGTGTTTAATTGTTTGATTTTGTCTAAAAACCATCAAAGTGAAACCCGGCAATGCGATCTCTCCTAAGGGGTTGTCAGTTTAGATGCACAACCAAAACAAAGATAAATAAATAAACTGAACAGACAAATAAATCCTACGCTGCCCCGTATGTGAAAATGTACCCTAAGTGAAGGGAAAAGACTAATAAAGAGTTCTTCTCTGTTTCCAGCAGGAACTGGGTGGCGGCTCTCAAGCAGCTCTACTGACAATGAGAGCTGAACTAGGCCCCACTAATATTGCTAATTTCTCCCCTTTTTTGAATTTATGACAGGAACTCCAATGATAATTCCAGGGACGAATTATCACTGCTGTGAAGAATTACAGGGGATTGGAGATGAGATGACAAAGTACTGTGTGACTAACTGAAATTGTCAGGTTTCTCTGCAGATATTGGGCCCAAGAAGACAGAAGCACACAACCTCGAGCAACTAATAAACAGATAACACACACAGAGCAAAGTGTGATTAAGGATGCGCATGGGCAGGACCATTGTGCAAAGGGGGAAGTGTATGATTGTGGGGAAGTGGTGATGTATAATAATTTGGAAAGTATCAGTTTTTCCCCAATAGGGCACAATCGGCCATAGGAGGGCCCATGCCGTTTGTATGAGGTCCGTACAATGGACCCCGCTTGAACAGTTCAAGAGGGAACTGGCGAGCTATGTGTAACACTTAACCAGAATGTGCAAGATTATTTTCCAACAGGGGATTGGGTGTATATTAAAGTAACACTAACACTGAATATACACACACACGAAGAAAGAATTACACAACCAGGAGCTATGTGCTCCCTCATCAATGGCAGATAGAGAGAATACACACACATAGATGCATTACATAATCTGCCAAAGAAAGACCGTGGCTGAGTGATGTGCTAGTAACCTCTCCTCTGTCCATTGGTCCGACGTTGAGGCTACTTGGACCAAAGAAGAAGAAGCCAACATAATTTTGCGATAAAAGTATCGTATGTTAGTCGAGTAAATGTTTTGTACTACCATTACTGATTGAACTATGTGATGAGCACCCTATACCTATGCCAACAGTGTGGGAGATACCAGAACCTCCCTACACCCCCAATTGCCCGATTGGAAACCCAATTGAAACCCATGTAACTATATTGTGATAAAATGTTTAGAAAAAGCTGCCAATGCACTGTTGCCAAAATGCTAGGATTTTCTTTCCTCTTGATAGAAGTGTAAAAAGTAAAATGTATTAAAAATGAAGGAGTATCGCTTAAGATGGATATCGGACAGAGACATGTCCTCACCAGCAGCAGACTCAGTCTAGAGTTCTGTGGTTTTGCCTATGAGGTTTTCCTGGTGATTAAGTAAGAGCTCTGACATCATTGCTTACCGCTGTGCCAGTATTATAACCCTGATAGTTAGAGTAAATAAAATTAAGAAAACTGGGTTTGCAATGTGTACCTGCTTTAGGTATGGAGTGAAGATATCACCCATACAAGCTTGAATTACCGCTGTATAGTGTTGATCCCTTGGGATCAAAGGAGGGAATTGTGGGATTCTGACATTTAATCCTATAAAAATACAGGTTGTAAATAGAATATATAAACTTGTCTGTGGTAGTGGAGTTTAGAATGGGTGACCTTGGGCCTGTGTTATGAGAGTTCTGAGAAGGGGGCTGTAGAAGATGTCCTGTGAAAACATCAGAAAAAGGGTTTGCTACAAAAGATAAGATTCTATCCTAGCAAACTCTGTGGAAAAATACAAGCCATGAGCTGAACATGAGTAATTCTAAAGGTTTGATTGGTTTGAATTATACGCCCAGTGATGAACTAACTTTCACTTTACAGTATATAAGCACCACAGTAGCAGAGATGGGGGGTCCCACGAGCGAGAGCGTGCACGCGCGAGCGCGCTTCCAGAGGACCACAGATGTATTAACCCATTGTGTTATTCTGTAAAGACCTGGAGCTGACACAATAAAGACAAAGTGTTTTAACCATTCGAATTGAATTGAAAAGTATCTTTGATCTACCTCCTTGACCACGAAAAGCAATATATTCATTGCTAACACTATCTAACTTTGTGGAGCGAACGAACAAAGAAAATAAAAACTATAATATCCCTTTAACTGGGACCAGAGCAGTTAGAGCGCTCGTAATAGAACAAAGGAAATAAATGGACACGCTTATCTAACAATGCTAGTGGAGCGAACGAACAAAGAAAATAAAACTATTAAGATCCCTTTAACTGGGACCAAAGCAGTTAAAGCGCTCGCAGATAAGTGGTAAAACAAAGGAAATAAGCAGACACGCTTATCTACTCCAGTTTGAGGAGCGAAACGAAAGGAAACCGTTTCGTGTAAAACGAAAGACACAAGAAAGCTTCTGCTCTGAAATGAGAGCGAAAAGAAACTAGTTTTCTTTCTAAACGCTTTCTTTCTAAACGCTTTCTTTATAAACCCTTTCGTTTTTAAACTAGTTTACTAACTAATCCTATACCTTCTTTTACCGGCTCGAATGTTAAGTGGAATAACATGGAAGCAACGAGAGAGGCAGGAAGCGGGGTATAAATAGCCAGAGGAAATGCATGACAGGTGCATTCACTAATGACGAGGCGAAGCAAAACCCCGTAACGGAACAAAGGAAAATCCGATAGATTACCGGTAAACGACAAAAAATAATAACGAGAACGTGGAGATAAGGGAAGAAAGGCAAGATCCATGACACAAGGGAGGTAAACAGACTTTGACCGCACAGTGCTCTGCCTGGTCTTCGCATGAGGACGGCATTATAATAATAATAATAATAATGAATTTTATTTAAAACACACTTTATATTGAGTGAACAATCTCAAAGTGCTACAGTGCATATAAACACAGGAAACTAAAAATAAAGCTAAAACAAAACAAAGGCACACAATTTTAACAAAAGGCCTTTTTAAAAAGATGGGTTTTTAGGCCTCTTTTAAAAGCATCCACAGTCTGTGGTGCCCTGAGATGGTCAGGGAGAGCATTCCACAGACTGGGAGCGGCGGCGCAAAAAGCGCGGTCACCCATCTGAAGAGATTATTACCCTTCAGACCAGACAGCAGGCGCTCTGCACTCAACAGGAAGTCCTGTTTAAACAGCTGCATGCACAAGGCGAATGTATAAAATAACTCACACAGAGTCTCCTTGCCCTGTCTCTCACAGTCCTCTCTTCCGGTAATTAAAAACCCTGTACATTGTACTGACGAGCCTATGCAGGTAGATGGGGTAGTGTGCCCATCTTCCAGTAACACCGCTTCCAAAATCGAGTGGTGTCGATACTGTAAAAGGAAGGGTCATGTTCTTAGTCATTGTACTAATCTTAAGGGGAAAAGAGGGGTCTCGCTTGAGGAACCGGGGCTTCTACTGAGACGTCAGAGTGCTACACCCCGAACCTTATTGGCAGTCGTGCTTTTTTGTGGAGAGCATCCCCTTCTGGTCGAAGCCTTTATAGATTCTGGGGCCGTAGATTGTTAGCTGGTGGGCAAAAAAAAAATTTATACCGGTCCAGCGCCTTGATCAGTCTCATTTGATTACCGCTCTCAATGGTCATTCGTTGGGTTCAGGCTCCATAAAGAAGATTACTTCTATCCTCACCATGTCTACTCTTCAACACAGTCACGTTGAGAGTATTCAGTTCCTGTTGTTGGATTCCCCTGCTTACCCTCTTGTGTTGGGTCACACGTGATTCGTCAAACACAATCCCCATATTAGGTGGGGAGGAGATCAGTTAGTGATTCGGCAATGGGGGCCTTTATGTACCGTTCAAGGTAATTTCACTCCATCCAGGGTTTCAGAGGAATGAGTTCATATTTCTTATTCCGAGTCTGAGCCAGAAGCGGTTGCTTTTCCACCTAATTTGGAGGAGTCAGTCTCAGGTTCTGAGGCTAGTGATGAGAGTTTGGAGTGGGACTCCTTGGCTGACGGATATTCTGATTGGAGAGAGCACTCTACTGATAGGATTTCCGATTCTGAGATTCAGTGGTCACCTTCTCCTGACTCGGCCGCTCAGAGTCAATCGGCTGAGATGGCAGGGACGTTAGAATTTCCGTTACCGCATAACGTTTCTATTGAATACATGGAACTTGCGGAGGTTTTTAGCAAGCAGAGGGCAACCACCCTCCCTCCCCACCGTTCATATGATTGTGCCATAAAACTCAATCCGGGCACCACCCCTACTAGGGGTAGTTTATATTCCTTGTCTGCTCCTAAAAGTACGGCTATGAAGAAATATATTGAGGAGTCGCTCGTCAATGGCTTTATAAAACCATCCACCTCACCAGCTGGTGCAGGGTTTTTTTTTGTTAAAAAGAAAGATTGAGGGTTAAGGCCATGCATTGACTATCGTGCGCTCAATTCTATCACGGTGAAGAACTGTTACCCGCTACCCCTGATGATTTCCGCTTTTGAACACCTTCAGGGGGGCGGTGATTTTTTCCAAACTCGACCTCCGCAATGCATATAATTTGGTGCGCATGCGTGAGGGCGATGAATGGAAAACCACCTTTCGAGTATCAGATCATGCCGTTCGGGCTCACTAGCGCCCCCTCTGTGTTTCAGGCATTAGTGAACGATGTTCTGCGGGAGATGTTAAAAAGATTCGTCTTCATTTACTTAGACGAAATTAAAAAATGTTCTCCTGACCTGCAAACGCATTTCGGTCACGTGAAGCAGGTTTTAAAAACCCTGCTTGAAACTAAACTATTCGTCAAGGCGGATAAATGTGCGTTTCACGCGAATACGGTGTCTTTTTTGGGTTTTTTTGTTTCAGAGGGTAAGGTCCGCACGGATCCTGACAAGGTTTCTGCGGTACTGGACTGGCTCACTCCTTATTCAGTCAAGCAGGTCCAACGTTTTTTTGGTTTTGCCAATTTTTATAGCCATTTTATTCAGAATTTTAGCGCACTTGCCACTCTTCTCACCGCTCTTACCAAGAAAACAGCGACAGCGCATTTTTGGTGGAATCCTAAGGCGGATTCCGCATTTACTGAACTGAAAAGGAGGTTTAATTCGAAACACATTCTGGTAACTCCTAATCCCTCTCTCCCTTTTGTTGTGGAGGTGGATGCTTCGGAATTGGGAGCTGGGGCCATTTTGTCACAGCACTTTCCAGTCGATCGTAAGATGCACCCCTGTGCTTACTTCTCTCGTGCCTTCACTCTGGCCGAGAGGATTTATGACGTGGGGGATCGAGAGTTGTTAGCTGTGAAATTGGCCCTAGAGTAATGGCGCCATTAGCTAGAGGGAGCCAAACACCCCTTCACTATGTGGACAGACCACAAAAATTTAGAGTATATCCAGCAGGCAAAGAGACGTCATTCCCGGCAGGCTCGCTGGGTGATATTTTTTACTCTGTTTAACTTCTTGTTTACCTACCGCCCGGGGTCCAAGAAACCGGATGCTCTGTCACGCATTTTTGACCAGTCTGATAGGCCCAATTCGTCTGAGCCCATTGTGCCAGTGGCCCAAATTTTGGCTCCCGTTTTGTGGAATATTGAGATGGCAGTACAGAGGGTGTTGCACCTTGATCCGAGTCCAGGGGGAGGTCCGGCTAATTTCCTGTTTGTGCCTCCAAGATTGAGGTCGCAAGTACTGCAGTGGGGTCATTCCTCGCAGCGAGCTGCTCATCCTGGTGCCCACCGTACTAAGGATTTCCTTTCTAGACGATTTTGGTGACCTGGGATGGAGAAGGATGTGTGCGAATTTGTTGCCCCTTGTTTGGTTTGCGCATGCAATAAAGGCTCTCATCTGCCTTCCTTGGGACTATTGCGTCCATTGCCCATACCTAGTCGACTATGGAACCACATAGCCTTGGATTTTGTTACCGGATTGCCAGTATCTCAGGGCAACACGGCTATTCTCATGATAGTCGATAGGTTCTCTAAGGTGGCGCATTTTCTCGCTCTTACCAAATTGCCGTCCGCTCTGGAGACCACTCAACTGGTGGTTAATCACGTCTTCCGGATTCACGGATTACCCCTAGACGTGGTGTCTGACCACGGTCTTCAGTTTGTCGCTAAGTTCTGGGGGACTTTTTTTGCGCAGTTGGGTGCTTCCGTTAGTCTGTCCTCCAGGTTCCATCCACAGACTAACGGACAAACTGTGCGTACTAATCAAACTCACCCTTCGCTGTTTAGTGGCTTCTAATCCTACTTCTTTGAGTTGTTATCTTCCATGGGCGGAATATGCACATAATACCTTGCGTAATGCCTCCACTGGTTTTTCTCCATTCGAGGCCCGAGTCGGATATTTGCCTCGCTTTTCCCCGAACTGGAGAGGAATGTGGAGGTGCCGTCTGCTGGCTCTTTTGTCCGGAGGTGCCATGTGGTTTGGAAGCGGGTTCGGTCGTCGCTTTTGCGGGCTTCGGCTACTCAGAAAGCTTCCGCCGACAGACATTGTCGGTTAGCTCCCTCCTATCGGATGGGCCAGCGAATCTGGCTCTCTTCGCGAGATATTCTTCTGGGGGTTGAGTCTCGCAAACTTTCTCCGCGTTAGGCCCATTCAAGATCATCCGGAAAATAAACCTGGTGACGGTCCGTCTTCAACTGCCACGCTCCATGTGGATTCATCCGACTTTCCACGTTTCATGGCTTAAGCCATTGCTGATCAGTCCTCTATTTCTTGCGGAGAGACCTCCTCCACCTCCTCGGATCATAGACGGAGGCCAAGTATACAGGTGCAGCTCAAAAAATTAGAATATCGTGAAAAAGTTCTATATTTTTTGTCACTCATTTCAGAAAGTGAAACTCATATATTATATAGATTCATTACACATAGAGTGAAATATTTCAAGCCTTTATTTCTTGTAATTTTGATCATTATGGCTTACAGCTAATGAAAACCCAAATTCAGTGTCTCAGAAAATTAGAATATTTTGCTTTAACATATTTTTAAAGTAACATATTTAATATTTGGTCGCATATCCTTTGCATGCTGTTACTTCCTGAAGTCTGTGACCAATCAACATCAAAAGACTCTCGATATTTAATTTTCAGGTACTGTTACAAGCGATACTATAACCTCTCTGCATTTGAACTGATCTCTATGAGAATTGGGGGGTAAGACTAGATTCAGCTGTAAATTACGCTGGTACAGTATGGAACACATGACTGGCGAAATGGCTGTACATCATCAAGGGTCTAAGGTATCAAACGAGCCCCAAACCATCACTCTACGGCCAGATATGGAGTAGATGTGGATGGATCCCTTTAAGGGCTGTTTCTCCTGACTTTTTTCCCCATAGAGTTCTATAGGAAAATGAGTCAGGAGAAATAACCCTTGCAGTGATCCATCCACATCTACTCCATATCTGGCAACAGAGTGATGGTTTGGGGCTCGTTCGATAGCTCAGACCTTTGATGACTTACAGCCATTTAGCCAGCCATGTGTTCCATACTGTACCAGTGTAATTTACAGCTGAATCTAGTCTCACCCCCAAATTCCCATAGAGATCAGTTCAAATGCAGAGAGGTTATAGTATCGCTTGTAACAGTACCTGAAAATAAGATATCGAGAGTATTTTGATGTTGATTGGTCACAGACTTCAGGAAGTAACAGCATGCAAAGGATATGCGACCAAATATTAAATATGATTTCTGATTTTATTATTTGATTACATAATTGACTTTTCACAATTGTGCTCTCTGACTCCTAACCCAACCTCTGGTATAACAAATATTTAATCTGATGGAGATTCATTAACAATAAAATAAATCATATCCATATGTTGAACATAAATATACCTTGATATCTATTATAGATCTTACAGATTGCATCAATTTAATAGAAATCCATCACCCGATTGTTCTAGATGTAAACTGGAAAAAGCTGAACTCATGCAAATGTGTTGGAAATGTAACTAAATAAAACCTTACTGGGCATTTATGTGTGAGAATCTATTCAAAAATCTTCCAATCGGATCTGTCTCTTGCCTCTCGTATTTCTATTCTTATTGTTGTTAATATTATACTTACATTAGTATTGCCATTACTATTCTATTTATAACTCTGAACAGATATTGTTAATGAAAGATGTAAAATTTAATATTTTATCTACGTGATTATTCATGATGATGTTGAATCCCTGGTCCAGTGTTAATTTATCGCCACTTTATGTAAAAAGTGACAGTTCTTTTCATTGTGGAAACTTCAGGTCAGGTTTATGTTGGTTTCACTGTATGGTAAAAGTATGAATTAATTAATATGGTGGCATGCATTTTGATATACTTATTGAAAACAATGAGTATACCAGCAGAGATACAATGCCTGACTAGGAGATGTTGTTTAAGCATTTTACAAAACATCTGAAATGGTACGATAATTAATATCGTGAACCTCATGTGCCAACTGGAAAATAAAATTATAATGTTGAATTTATCCATGAAAAAAAATATTCTGAGGTTGACTCATCTCTCATGCAGTATCTGGCCCAGAGAGCAGCATACATTTATATACATACAAACAAGACAATATTAAAAATAAATATAACTGCATACAGCAATGAATGAGTTTTCAGACATAAAGAGGTGATGATACTGGTAAAAGAAAGGGTTTTGATGGTAATTTATTCAACCACACAACAACAGACAATACATTTTTTTCTATTATGTAGTATTACTTTTACTTCTATCAAGGAGTTGACATCTTATTTGACAGCAATAGGTTTTCTCTCTTAGTCAGGTTACCCCACCAGCAAACAATTGTACATGTTAATACACTACTCAGAACACCATCGTAGAACATCTGAAGCGTAGTACTACAAAAATAAAAGGATCTGACATTTTTTAGGAAGTACAAGTACTTGACTGAGCTTTCTTGAATTTTAATGAGACAATATCAAACCATTTAATCATTACTGGCCGAACAACCTCTGCCTTCATCCTAAAGGCAATAAGTTAAAAGGTTTCTTACCAATATTGTGCTTAAGATAGTATTCAGAGCGCCAAGGAGTCAATGTCACTCTGATATGTGTCACTGACACAAAAATGTTCACTGGGATCTAGCCTCCAATAACCTGACAGACTTCCAAAGGTCATGTCTCTATAATTTACCATCTCACAAGAAATTGCTAAAACATGTAAGAGAATAATAATAATAATAATTTAAATATTATACAATTACAATTTCAGACCTATGGGCTTGAAACCCAAACAACACAGGAAAACATCAACATTAAAATAAATTATAGAAACTTGGGAAATAGTGGGATTTTTGATACTTAGTAGATGTGTGTATTTAGTAGTTGATTTGGTAGAAGAAAGATAACATCTGTGCAATAACAGACAAGTGGTGCGAGAACTATAAATAGATATTCATACAAACAAATTGAACAATTTCTATACATCACATTCTAACGTACAGGAATTTTTTTTGTTTCTTGTACAAGCACGTTCATAACTGAAGATCCTGCACTGAATATCCTACCTATTAAAATGAGTTTAAAAGACTTCTGAAACCATGGATAGAACAGAGCATAAATTATTGGATTTATGGCAGAATTCAAAAATACTGTAGTCGATGAACTTGCAAACGCAACATCTACAGATTTGAAAGTAATAAAAAAATAAAGGAAAGTGATTGTATAGGAGGGTGCTAAGCACAGAAGGAAGAGTGCCACTAGAATCCCTAGTGCTTTTGCTGCCTTCCTGTCTGATTTTGTAGAAGTATTATTTGTTTTAGTGCACTTTTGGGCATTCCGAATTTTACTTGCATGACTTTTAGCAATGGAAAATATTTTCAGGTACATGATTACAATTATTAAACATGGCACAAGAAATATAAAGACAAAGTCAACAAAGAAGGATGCTGCATTCATCTTAACACCACACTGAACACATGTGATATCATCTTTCATGTCAGGAAAATTTCCATTGAAATAAAGAACCAACATATTGTAGATTAATGAAGACAACCACAGTATGGATATTATCTTCAAAGTTAAACTCACAGTAATTTTCATGGAGTATAGAAAAGGGTTGCAGATGGCAAAACATCGGTCCACTGCAATTAAAGCTACATTATAAATTGACACACAAGTCAGCTGAAATGCTACTATATTCAATGTTGTACAGAATGCTTTAGTGAAGCATCTTCCTGGCTCTATCAGCGTAGTAAAGTAGAGGGGCATCACAGTTACTCCAACAAGAAAGTCGGCCATTGCCAGAGAGAGCAGGAGGAAATTAGTTGGTGTCTGAAGCTGCTTGAAGTGACAGATGGAGATGATCACAAGCAGGTTTCCACATACTGTCAGTGTCACGACTACTGCTACACACATATATGGCAGCACATGAGCTACTGTTGGTGAAGTTCCTGAACAGGAAAGGTTGGAGTGGACACAAAACTCCTCTTGTTTCTCTTCTGTGAAATTCATGAATCGAGAAAATTATTTCAGTTTCACTGAAGAATCAGAAGTCACAGCATTATGCCTAATGTAAGCGTTCAAAAAATGAGCTTCAAGTGAAATTGCATGAAAGTTGGAGCATAATGCAACTTGCTGACCTTGCGTCCTATGAATCATTTAGTGCTAGCTGTAGTCGTATTTATACGAATACATTTTTTGTTATTGTTCTTCTAGGAGTTGTTAATGAATCCCCATCAGAATAAATTATATTTGTTATACAGGCCGTTGCGTTAGGAGACAACAACAATGGAACAATGAGGAAAGGTCAATGATGTAATCAAATAATAAAATCGGAGATCATCAAGAGAGGAATGCGCTTTCAATGTGCACTTATTGTTTCCAGACGTTGATTTGGTGAAACAAGAAGACTACTAAACAAGGTTTTCTTCTAAGAAGCGTTGGAACCACTGTAACCAACCTTTCCAAATTATGAACATCATAAAAGTTCTCCCATGAGAACGACACCAAGTTCTCCACTAAATAAAACCCTGGTGAATTTGCCTCCGATGTCTTCAGCAAACAATGATATAGAGAATCTAAAGATACTTAGACGCTGAGACACGATGGCCGGCAGTTTTGTACTAAGAAGCGTTGGAACCACTGAAACCAACCTTCCATGAATTGAGAACTATTCCAAAGTCTCCACAAAACAAAACCCCGATCAATTTGTCTCCAATGTCCTATGCCTTCAGATCTTCTCCGTTGTCGTGAGTCTCCGTGTCCTCATAGCTACTTCCGGGTATCACACGAGCACATGAGACAAAAGTACTCTACAAAAACACAAGTAGCTTTCACAAGGGACAGACTACAAACTGGCAAAGTAGCCATAAACTAACAAGCAGCTTACTACCGAATTGTTCCTTCCGAAAACATGAAATTTGTCAACTATTTGCATTAACAAAGCAGCATACAAAAGATGTGAATATGCTTGCACAAAGCAAAGTTAAAACCGGCTTTTAAACGGGGAATTATGTGGCAATCCAACTAAATCCAATGCGCACCCCTACAGCACGGCAACAACTACAGCAAACTACAAAATATAGCTAGCGCTGCATAGGCTACTGCCTGAAACAAATGGCAATATACTATTTCAAAATTGGCTTCAGACGGCAGCAAAGCTGGCAGCGTGCATGAAGTTAACCAAATGGAAAACGAAACCGGAAAAAAAAGAAACAACCTCGAGCAAGAGAACGGCGCAAAGACATATGCCCTCAGGAACATCATCTGTGTAAGGTCGGGCTCAGACTACACGATACATTTTGCCTTTGGCGATAGCCACTATGTCATACTAGACGATCAGAGTCACATAAAGTCTTGATGCATCTTGTTGCGATACGCTGCATACTACACAAGGTAAAAATGCATGATGGTCGTCACCGACGTTCAGTGATTGTGGCAAGGCAAGGCAACTTTATTTATAGAGCGCATTTCATACACATGTGCAATTCAATGTGCTTTATACAATAACAAGATTAAACGAGGAAATCATTAAAATTCATAAAATAAATAAAAAGATAAGGCAATAAAAGAATAAAGAATCTCAAAATAAATAAATAAATAAAAAGATGAGACAATAAGATTTGCAGCAGAAAACAGAAGTAACTGAATAAAAACAATAATGGATAAGACAATTAAAATTACACCTTTGTGGGGCTACTCTTAGTAAAGCAAGTCAGTGTTCATAAGCCCTACAAAACAAGAACGTTTTGAGCCTGGATTTAAAAGTTGCCACATTTGGGGCGTATCTAAGAGTTTCTGGGAGTTTGTTCCAGGTGTCGGAAGCATAATATTTGAATGATGCTTTACCGTGTTTTGTCTTAGGTCTATAAACAGTTAATAGTCCCTTTCCAGATGACCTAAGGGTTCTTGATGGTTCATAGGGAATAAGAAGATCTAGGAGATATTTTAGCCCCAAGCCATTTAGGGTTTTATAGACCAATAAAATAATTTTAAATTCAACTCTCTGGTACAATGGAAGCCAGTGTAAAGATCTGAGGACTGGTGTGATGTGGTCGTATCTTTTAGTACCCTTGCAGCTGCATTTTTAACACACTGTAGTTTTTGGAGTTTTTTTTTAGGAAGGCCGGTATAAAGCCCATTGCAATAATCTAGCCTACTAGAGATGAAAGCATGGATAAGCTTTTCCAGGTCTGGTTTGGATAGTAGGCCTCTAATCCTTGCTATATTTTAAGGTGGTAATATGCTGACTTGGTTAACGAGTTAACCTGGTTTTCAAAGTGTAGATCAGCATCTAAAATGACACCCAAGTTTCTGGCCTGATTTGTAGTCTGTAGTGATAGAGATTTTAGATAGTCACTGACCTTAATTCTCTCATTTTTATTGGAACCAAAAACAAATACCTCTGTTTTGTCCTTGTTTAGCTGAAGAAAGTTCTAGCACATCCAGTCATTGACCAGACTGGAAGATGTCAAAACAATCATTAGTTTTAAGGAAACAACTAAGCTGGTGATAAACAACCTTCTCAATTACCTTACCTATAAATAGTAGGTTTGATATTGGTCTGTAGTTATTTAGAACAGACAAATCTAGAGTGCTCTTTTTTAGTAGGGGTTTGGTGCATAGCGGTCACTGCAGTGGACAGCTATTAAACAGTACTTTTCTCTTAAATGCAATGGTTTCTATGGTGGAACTGCATATCAGCCTCTAGAGTGCTCTCTACTGCCCTACTCCATTGAGGTCTATTCAGTGGTCAGTCGGTGTAACTGCAAGTAAATTTCCTCTGAATCCAAGATGGCTGCCAGACAGCCACCCTTGCCGACCACTGCTGGCATATCTTGTCAATCCTTCTATGCCAGAAGAACCCAAGAGGTAAAAAAAATATGATGATATACAGTAACATCTAAGGAAGAATATTATTCGTTTGGAATATGAAATTTTTATTTCCAATATGTAGAAAATTACGATTAACTATGTGTCCACTGAAGTGGACATCATGCATCAAGGGGTATATTTTTAACGCAAGTCATGTAATTGCTTCACTGTTTCTTATGACTGTTTTTGGTTATAAGTCAGTGTATAATTGTTATATGCATAAGCTATTCATTTAAAAACATACACTTTTGTGCAGATTAGCTGTAGATTGTGTTCCTATAGTAATTATTTTATCATATTTAGACTTCAAAGGCAGCAAAGAATAGGGAAGCCTACAGAATAGTCGAGGAAATTCCGTCCAACTCCAGTGATGATGAGTCCAGTGATGATGAGTCCAGTGATGATGAGTGGCTGCCAGAGAACAACAGAGACATAGGAGCTGAGGATGATGGAGATGCAGACAGTCAGGATGCAGAAAGTGAGAATGCCTGTAGTCAAGAGGATGAGGGCCAGGATGCAGAGGGAGGTCAGCATGATCAGGGAGCTGTGGGAGATGGGCACATGGTACCTAGCCATACTCAAGCCCGCACAAATATCTGGAAACTCCAAGACAATGACTTTGATGGAGACTTGCCTCCTTTTCTAGGAGAGTGGAAATTAAATGTGGAGGGAAGAGATCCCATAGATTTCTTTAGACATCTGTTTCCAGCAGATCTCATTGATAATATAGTGCACAACACCAACTTATATGCTCTCCAGAAAGGGAAAGAAAATCTGGCAGTGACAAGAGGTGAAATGCAGATTTTTTTAGGGATCAACATGATCATGGAGTACATTCGGTATCCTAGGGCACGAATGTACTGGTCTAGTGAGGATGGCCTTCGTCTTGGAATAATTGCAAATGCCATGTCTGTAAACAGATATGAGCAAATCCTGTGTTACCTGCACTTTGTGGATAACTTTACTTGCCAGCCAGGAAGTACTGATAGGCTCTTCAAAATAAGACCAGTGCTAAATGCACTTCAGGAAACATTCAAGGCAGCAGCAGACCCTGAGGAATTTCAGTCAGTTGATGAGCAGATGATTCCTTTCAAGGCCTACTGTCCATCAAACAGTACATACCAAAAAAGCCCAAACCCTGGGGAGTGAAAGTGTGGGTGAGGGCAGGAACCTCAGGCTATATGAATAGATTTGAAGTGTACCAGGGTGCTGCAAGTAGTGGTCGCATCAGTGGATTGGGAATGGCTGGAGATGTGGTGATGCGTCTTTGTGACAACATAAAACACAAAAATCACAAGGTGCTTTTTGATAACTTCTTCTGCAGCATTCCACTCATCGAGGCCTTGAAAGACCAAGGCATCTATGCCACAGGTACATGCAGAGCAAACAGGCTGAAGGGAGCAAATCAGAAACTCAAGAGTGAAAAAGAACTGAAACAAATGGGCAGAGGAGCTTGCTCTGTTGTCAGCAATAATGCAAACATCACTGTCACACGCTGGCTCGACAGTTGGGTCAAGAAGGAAAAAATGATGGTCAGGGTCCAAAAACCCTTCTCTGTGGCCCTTTACAATCAACACATGGGTGGGGTTGATCTTGTTGACCAATGTGTGGCAATGTACCCCCACAGACGAAGAAACAAGCGATGGTACATCCGAGTGTTTTTTCATTTTTTGGATGTGACCATTGTAAATGCCTGGCGCCTCCACCTGATGTCTGGATTGGAAAAGATGAGACTCCTCCGCTTCAAAGCTTCTGTAGCTCGTGCACTGATAAATAGTGGCACCCTCCAGCAAAGGAAAAGAGGAAGACCCAGTGGGACCTCACCTCCAGTGAAGCGGAGAGCAGTCACCAAAGTAGCCCGTGAGGTCAGGTTTGGCACAGGAAATCACTGGCCCCAACTCACCGAGGTGAAAAATGCAAACAGATGCCATGATGCTGCATGCACGCGGAAGACCAAATACATCTGCATGCTGTGCCTTGGATGCTTTGCGAACTTTCATACAGCCTAGGTGCGATGAACATAGAAGTGTTCTGAGATGCAGAGACTAAAATGTCAGTTCTTGTTGAGGAAAACAACATGCTAGTATAAGGGCATGGTAATACCAGTCCTGCATCCTTATAGAACTGTGGAGATTCACAATAATGTTTCTCTTGTTGGAGATGGTTTGACACATTCAGGTGTAAGATTCACAGTTATGAGTGTCATTGGTTTTCTTATTCAGGCCTAAACATTGTGCCTATACAGTGTTTTTCCAAAAATGTGTTTGTTGTATGTTTTTCAAAGCATAAAAATAAATAAGTGTTCATATATTTACCATAAAACACAAGTTAATTCATTTTTACATTAAGTTCTCACGGTTTTATGTTGAGTGCTCAGGCGCATGTAGTCCACTGGAGTGGACATCTCTGTAACTTTATGAAAAAATCATATTTTTGAAAAAAAAAAGTGAAACCTTTTTTTTCATGTTCTGAGAAGAATAAAAACACTTAAGAAAAAAATCTTGACCAAGGCTTTCATAATTCATGCATCACAGGGTTAATAACTGCCGTTTTTAGACTCTGTGGGAAAAGGCCAGATGAAATCGAACAGTTAACAATTTGTAGCAGGTCTTTGGATAAATAATTTAAACACTTTTTGAGAAACACAGTAGGCAAAGGATCTAGACAGCAGGTAGATACATTTAATTGCAAAACAATTTTTTCAAGGGTATGAGAGTCAATGGTCTTAAATTTAGACATTCTTATTGAGGTAATTCCAGCTGGATAAAAAGGTAATATGTTCTGTGCCGGCTGATTTATAGAACTTCTAATTGTTTTAATTTTATCTCTGAAAAAGTCAGGAAACTCATTACATTTACTGGCCGATAAATGGTCAGGGGAAGTTGACACTGGAAGACTAATCAGCCTGTCAACAACTGAAAATAGAACACGAGTTATTTTTTATCACGTCAGAGAAGTAAGATAGTCTTGCATTTTTTAACACAAGGTTGTAGTTATGCAGGTTTTCTTTATAAATGTCGTAGTGGATGTAGAGGCCTGAATTTCGCCATTTGCGTTCTGCTTTCCTACATTCTCTTTTCTGGGCTTTTACAGAAGCTGCATTTCTCCATGGTGCTGCAAGCTTTTCCTTTACTGGGGCAATTGTGTTAATGATATATTCCATGTTTGAATTAAAATTATTTAAGAGTTGGTCCACAGAGGTTGACGTTGAGGGAGGGATCAGCGAAATAACCTTAATAAACATTTCAGTAGTCTTCTCATTAAAATGCCGTTTTTTAACTGTTGCAGGTTTAGTAGGAGTCTGAAGAATAGTGGAGATATGAAAGAACACAGAAAAATTATTAGAAAGTGCAACATCAACAACAGATACACTAGAAATATCAAGGCCCTTGGTGATAACTAAATCCAGAGTATGCCCTCGACTATGAGTTGGTCCTTGCACATGCTGTGATAAACCAAAAGTTTCCAGTATGATAGTGAGTTCTTTTGCGTATTTGTCCAGTGTGTTGTAGAATCCACACAGCTAAACCAATGAGGGAATAACTGGGGTTGAAGGTGCAACGTGTTTTCTCTCAGCTGCTGTGACGTAAATAAAAGATGTTATTTATTTATTCTCCATTCAGATGAACAGAGCACAATTATAACAATTATTAGAGTTTTAATCTCGTATTTTATCTGACTCCATTTAAAATAATAATTTAGAATTTGGGTTAAACCTACGTGGAATTCGGAGTGGTTACACTCGACTCGTCCTTAATTACTAGTCCTCAATTATCAATATATGCTTGCCGGAATCAGCATTATTGCCGAACTTCAGTTCGGTGGAGAACGCAGAGGTTGGGGGTCTAGTCAACACAATACATGTATTAATTTTATCATAGATAGTTGCGAGCCCAGGTCTGAGTGCATTTACCGGGCTCCTTAAGGCTAATTTGACAAGAACCTGTCATGGTTTCTCTGCCTGCTCTTTGTATATTGTCCACTTCCCTGGGGAGCGCTCATGTTGCGTTCCTTCTCTTTGTTTTCCTAGTCCGTTTTGTGTTTTGGTTTTCAGTTCAGTGTGTTCACCTGTTCAGGGTTTCCTGTCAGTATTTAAACCACACGTCAGCGTTATTTGACGCTTCCATATTGCCTATCGTTTTACGAGGAAAGCCGGTATCCTAGGACATCATCCTTTTCCAGTCCCGCTCTCTTCGTTGTTGGAAATCGTAAGCGTTATTTTGTTTTCATTTCTTTCACCATTTATCGGGCGTTATAGTCACGTTCCGAGGGTGCCTTTCTTTTTTTCGTTGTTCTTCCTATAACCATTATTGCCACTGCCCGTGTATTCGTGGCTATCTCGTTTTGCAAGAGAGTTTTTGGTTTCGGCTCCCTCGTTGTGAGCTATAGGGTTTTTTCGTTGTTGTTGCATTGAATATATAGTTAAGAGTTTTTTCGCCCTATTAGGGTTGCTTTTAGTTGTAGCGGTATCTCTCCCGGTGTGGAGAATTATTATTTGTTTGTATATTGTTATTCCCGGTTTGCGGGGTTTCTCTCCCACTTTGTGGTGTTCAGTGAGCATCCTCTGAACCCCTACTGTCGTGTCTGGTCCTTCGTTCCCACGCTACCCCTGACAGAACCGGCGTAGAACGCCCATGGGTTCTCTTCACATCAAATTGCCAGAACCATACACCACCCAACCCTGTATGTGGGCCGTCACTTGACTGCCTATACCCAACTTGAGAACGCCACGTCTGTACCAGGCCGCTGATCAGTCGGTCCTTGGTCAGAATTGTCCACCTGAATATTCAGTTATAATTTAGGCTAAAAAGGGTATAAGATGAATTAGAGTCATGGAAACCACGCAAGTTAAAAATAAACATAATTTAATAACAGGCAGGCAGGTCATTAACTTCAATTAAAACATTCAATTATACAAAACATAGATTTAAGAAAAGAAACATAAAGTAAATATCTTACCCAGCCTGTTCAACTACACACAGACACAGAATATGCACGGTGTGGGAAGTCGGTTACAATCTTCCTTGATAGGCTTGTCTCTCTCCTTTTTATGCCAAATCATGTGTTTGAACCAGGCGGCAGTGCCATAAATTAACCTGGACAGGATGGTCAATCTGGAATTTAGACCCCACTGTTGGGGATGTTTGCACAGCGAGAGGGGAAGAGGAGGTAATTACCAGAGAGGACATTTCACTGTTACAGTTTTTCCCTGAGTTACTGAAACTATGCTTTATTAAACTTTATTTGGTATGAAATGTATTTCAGTCAATTCCTTGATTTTACCTGAATCCATACATACCAAACAGGTTAAGGTGATATAATAGTATGGTGCAGTTGTCATGAAAATTCCCTCCTGATGAATCATTTTACATGCAATTCCTGTTACTATCACATAAGACATAATGTAACAATATAAGGATCACATGTGCAATGTTTGTCGGTTTTTACATGGTTATTAACACTCTTAACAGAAGTTTTAGAGTCCTGGTACAGAAGAGAATTAAAGAGTGTAATGACAGGGGTGCCCAAATGAGGGCACTGTGGTATTGTCCAATGGCTTTCCCATAGGATGTGTCCAGGTTGTGGGGTACTGGAGGTCACAGATGTCCTGTGCGGACATTCCTTTCCCATTGTCTGGCTAGGGTCTGGATGCCGTAAATGCTCTTTTATGAGACATTTACAATCAGGGAAAACAGTTCCATTTGCCTTTATCTTCATCTTTAGCAGATGGGAACATTCTCGCGAGGATGTCGCCGGACCTCAAAGGAAATCAGAGTAACCCATTATTTTATTACAAGGCCCTCTGGTCCTTCGAAGTCAATGCAGTTCCCAAATGGCAGCGTTTCCTGAATCCCACTTTTACTCCCCCCCCTACAGTGTTATCAATGTGGACATTAAAGTCGCCAGTAATAACTAGACAATCGTATTCAGTCGAAGTGAGAGAAAGTAGCTCAGTGAAATCATCTAAGAAATTACTGCAGTATTTTGGTGGCCTGTAAACTGTTAGAAATAAAATTTGTTGTGCATGCTTTAGAAGGAATGAAAGGTATTCAAAGGAGGCAAACTCTCCGAAATGTACCTGCTTGCACTGAAATATATCTCTACAGAGAGCAGCTACTCCACCACCTTTTTTGCCATCACGGCTGACGTTGAAAGTATTAAAGTTAGGAGGGCAAGTCTCAATTAGAATAGCAGCAGTATTTTTTATATCTAACCAGGTTTCAGTTAAGAACATGAAATCAAGGTTATGTGATGTGATAAAATCATTGATTAGAAATGATTTATTCCCTAGTGATCTTATATTAAGTAATGCTATTTTTATTGTTATAGAGCCAGGCTTCTGAGTAGGTCTGGAGGTAATACTGACACGGATAAGATTACTTGAACGGGAGCTACTATTAAGATGCCTAAGTTGTCTTTGGCCATGCCGCTGACTATTTAAAATGACAGGTATTTGTGACACAGCATGATTACCGTTATTGACATTGTTTACATCAGAAGGCAGATGACATATTTCTTGATCATTTTTAGATCTAGCGGATAGTGTAAGGGCGTTATAGTGGTACAACGATGAGCCAAACGCGATGAAAGAAAAGAAAGAATGAAAAAACCTCCCAGCCGTAGCCAAAACCAAAAACACCCTTGTAAAACCGGGATAGCCACGTAAACACGGGCGACACTAATACCGATAGCCAGAAGAACAGCAAAAACAAAGGCACCCTCGGAACGTGACTATAACGCCCGATAACTGGTGAAACAAATGAAAATAAAATAACGTGGAAACGGAGAAGTGAGAAGAGGGAAAAACCTAAACTATATTCCCTGAGCTTCTAGTAGTTATCTGGGTATAGCTCTACTACGCGAATAAAGAATAACAATCTTTTAAGTGCGAGCAGAGGAAACAAACAACAACCATACATATGTGAAGGACGAAATGATAAAGAAGCGCCAGGAAGTGGAACTCAGGGGTTTAAATACCTCCTGACGCGGGCGACAGGTGAACCAGATAATCACCTGGGCGAAAGGAAAATCCCGCAAGGGAATGCGGAGAAAAATCTGATAGACCGAAAAAAGACGAGGCGTGGAATTTAGAGGAAAGGAAGGGAAAACCATGACAGATAGTCAAGCAGTTAGAGCTTTTTGAATGTTACCGGACAGCACAACAGAGCCTAATCTGTTGAGGTGTAAACCATCCTGCCTGTAAAAAGCTGGTCTTAACCAAAAAAGATCCCAGTTATCAATAAAACCAATGTTGTTCTTAGCACACCAGGTAGTAAGCCACATATTCAGAGAGAAAAAGTCTGCTAAAGACTTTGCAGCCCCTCTTGAATACAGGTGGGGGACCAGACACAATAACCTTTTTGTTGAGACTTTTTAGTTTCTCACAGGTTGTATGGAAGTGGTTTTTCTAAGTTTCAGTTTCCCCTAGCCTTGTGTCATTTGTACCTGCATGCAGAATAATTGCATCTACCTCTTCGTATTTCTGCAGGTTTAAGACATTTTCAGCGATATTGGCTATATCAAGGACTCTAGCTCCAGGGAGACATTCAACATGTGCTTTTACACTGACAGATGTAAAATTAACATTTCGAATAATGGAGTCTCCAATTAACAGCACCTCATCACTGTCTGTTTGCGAGCATTCATACTCACTGAGCACCTCAAACCTGTTGCTAAGCGTGAGTTCGGATGGTGCAGGAGGGCTGCAGGGTTTTGGTCCTCTTCTTGCTGTAATCCGTTTGCCATTCGTGTGTAGAAATGGTGAGGCCGCAACGGAAAGTTCAGGTAGGGAAGGTGGGGGCTGTAGCTGCTTTTTTATACACCGTGTAGTCCTAGTCCACTTGCCGCTCACGTTACAGGGTGATGAGGAGCAAATTGTGGGAGGAAAGTCCGGACGTACAGTAGATATGTTATGAAAGCTTGCATCCACAGCCTGTTCGCATTTTGCGATCTCTTTCAGCGTTAGAATGCGCTCTTCTAATAGAGTTATTTTGCAATTAAGTTCGTAGTTATTCCTGCATTTATCGCACTCGAAGTCGTCCATAAAATCACACAAGTTTTATACAACCAAGAACATCTTGCATGATGTACAAGGCAATGCCTTCTTGTCATTATGAAAATCCATCTTTTAATCCAAAGAAAGTTGTTCCACAGTGCTGCGTTGACCCGCTATCGAAACGCGTTTTTCTCCACGCGGTTTATTTTAAACCACTGATACTAGCTCCTTGCGCTGAATGCTAATGCACGGCAACAACAACAAAAACCACACTGGGGAAAACTTTGTAAAATAAATAAAATATTGTAAAAGGTTTAAGATTCATTACATTACATTATAGACATTTAGCAGACGCTCTTATCGAGAGCGACGTACATAGTGCATTTCCGAACTAGTAACAAGTGCGTTAAAACAATCCTAAAAAGGCAAACACGAATCTAAGCGCTAGGCGCAGTCAGTATGATTGGGGATTTTTTTATATTTGTTTTTTATTTTTTGGGGGGGGGCGGGGAATACACAATTCTGATAACAATAATCACAAGGAGGTAGGGAGGGGTGGAGAGAGGTGCAGCTTGAAGAGGTGAGTCTTCAATCTGCGCTTGAAAGCGGTCAGACTTTCTGCTGTTCTGACCTCCACGGGGAGCTCATTCCACCACCGTGGGGCCAGGACAGACAGACGTCGAGACCGGGCGCTAGTATGAAGAGGGGGGGGTACCAGTCGTCCTGAGGAGGCGGAACGCAGAGATCTGGCAGGTGTGTAGGGTCTGATGAGCTTTTGGAGGTATGGGGGGGCAGATCCTCGGACTGCCTGGAAGGCGAGCACCAATGTTTTGAATTTGATGCGGGCCATCACCGGTAGCCAGTGGAGGTCAATGAGCAGGGGGGTGACATGGGAGTGTCGGGGGAGGTTGAAGACCAGGCGCGCTGCTGCGTTCTGGATAAGCTGAAGGGGTCTAATGGCCGATGCTGGCAAGCCAGCCAGGAGAGAGTTGCAATAGTCCAGGCGGGACAGCACCATCGCTTGGACCAGGAGCTGGGTTGAGTGGGTGGTGAGGAAGGGGCGGATTCTCCTGATGTTGTACAGGAAGTACCTGCATGCCCGGGTTACCACTGCGATGTTCTCGGAAAGGGACAGCCTGTTGTCCATCACGACTCCGAGGTTCCTGGCACAGGGCGTTGGGGTCAGTGGAATGTCTCCTAGGGAAATAGAAAGATTGAGAGGGGGAGAGGTTAGAGCAGGAATGTAGATGAGCTCAGTCTTGCCTGGATTGAGCTTGAGATGGTGGTCGTCCATCCAGCTCTGGATGTCTCTCAGGCAAGCGGAGATGCGGGCTGACACCTGAGTGTCAGAGGGTGAGAAGGAGAGAAAGAGTTGAGTATCATCAGCATAGCAGTGGTAAGAAAGACCATGAGCAGTGATAACAGGGCCAAGGGATTTGGTGTAGGTGGAGAAGAGGAGGGGACCAAGAACTGAGCCCTGGGGGACTCCTGTGATAAGGGGACGGGGTGCCGATACTTTACCAGCCCAGGCAACCTGGGAGGAGCGTTCAGAGAGGTAGGACTTAATCCAGGCCAGGGCCGAGCCGCCGATCCCCGCTGTAGACAGGGACGACAGGAGGATGGAATGATCTACGGTGTCGAAGGCGGCAGAGAGGTCTAGAAGTATTAGCACAGAGGAGAGGGAGGCTGCACGAGCTGCATGAAGCATCTCGCTGACGGAGAGGAGTGCGGTCTCCGTTGAGTGGCCAGGTTTGAAGCCGGACTGGTGGGGGTTAGAAACGGCACGTTCAATCGTTTTGGAAAGAAAAGGAAGAAGAGATACCGGTCTGTAGTTTTGGATGTTGGAGGGGTCCAGCGTAGGTTTTTTAAGGATCGGGGTGATGTGGGCTCTCTTGAAGGATGAGGGGAAGCAACCAGAGGTCAGGGAGGAGTTCACCAGGGAGGTCACAAACGGGAGGATATCTGGGGTGATTGCCTGGAGGAGAGATGAAGGGATAGGGTCGAGGGCACAAGTAGTGGGACGATGGGAGAGTAGGAGATGGGATACGTCGGTCTCAGAAAGGGGAGAAAAGGTGGAGAAACAGGGGGGGACACATAAGGGGTAGAGAGAGGAAGAGAGTGGAAAGCAGTGTCTGTGAGGGGAGGGGGAGTGGGGCTGAAGGAGCTGCGGATGTCTGCGATCTTCTCATCAAAGAAATCTGCGAAGTCGTCTGCAGTGAATGAGGAATGAGGAGCAGGAGGGGGTTTGCTGAGGAGGGAGGAGAAGATAGAGAACAATTGACAGGGGTTAGAACTATGTTTGCAAATTTTTGTGTGACAGTACGTTACCTTGGCAGCAGTGATTGCTGTAGAGAATGTCGCTAGGAGAGACTGGTAGGAGGAGAGGTCTGATGCGTCTCTGGATTTCCTCCACTTCCTCTCTGCTGCGCGGAGACCGGCCCTTGAGGTGCGCAGGGCGTAGGACATCCATGGGCAGGGAGGAGATGGGCGTGTGGGCCTAGAGACAAGAGGGCAGAGAGAGTCGAGTGATGTGGAGAGAGCTGTGAGCAGGGTGTCAGATGCAGAGTCGATAGAGAGTTGAGAGAAGGGTTTGAGAGGGGGGAGGGAAGCAGTGACACAGGGAGCAAGAGAGGAGGGCGAGAGGGAGCAGAGGTTACGGCGGACAGAGACAGTGGGGGTGTGGGGAGGGGAGGGACGGTGTGGGACAAGAGGAAGAGAGAAAGAAATGAAGTGGTGATCAGAGGCATGCAGGGGGTAACAGTGAGATCAGAGCAGGGGCTGTTCCTCTGGAAGACCAGGTCTAGGAGGTTGCCAGCCTTGTGGGTGGGGGGGGAGGGTTGGAGGGAGAGGTCAAAGGAGCGGAGAAGTGGGAGGAAGGCCGCAGACTGGGAGGCATCTAGATGGATGTTGAAGTCTCCCAGGAGGATCAGCGGGATGCCGTCCTCTGGGAAGGAGCTGAGCAGGGTGTCAAGCTCATCGAGGAAGCACCCCAGGGGACCTGGAGGGCGATAAACAACTATAATGTACAGGTTAATAGGGTTGTTAATAAACACAGAGTGGTATTCAAAGCTAGTAATAGATAGATCAGAGAGGGGGAAAACAGAGAATGACCATGAGGGGGAGAGTAGCAAACCAGTACCACCTCCGCGACCAGACGGCCGGGGGGTGTGAGAGAAGGAGAAGGAGGAGGAGAGGGCAGCGGGAGTTGCCGTATTGTCCGGTGTGATCCATGTTTCAGTGAGGGCGAGAAACTGGAGGGACAGGAAGGAGGCATAGCCGGGGATGAAGTCTGCTTTCCGTGTGGCAGACTGGCAGTTCCAGAGCCCCCCTGCGACGGTGAAGTTCTCGCAGGGAGTCAGCGAGGGGTAGCGGAGGTTGGATGGGTTGCGTCGTCGTGGAGGGCCACGCCGTTGGAAGCGGGTTCTGTATGGAAGAGAGCAGACAGGGATAGGGAGGGAGGGAGGGAGAACACACATAAACTGGGACGGAGCGACACGAGTCGCTCAGACACTCGTCTTTTGAAGTGCACATGGGTGATTTGTAATTGGCAACAGCCGTGTGAGGCACTTCCTGAGCGCAGATAAATAATTATTACCACTTAAAAGGCACGCAAGCCTGAAACTAACAGCCTATCCAATCAAACAATATAGCAGACAGCCAAAACGCGGAACAAACAAACTAGTAAGATGAGCGTTCAACAAGGTCCAATTAAAGTCAAAATAAAATCATACAAACAGCGACTAGTACGCTTAAAATCGTCACTACCTCTCACGAGACGGTTAAAACAGTTCTTGTCGCACAGGAAGGAGGATGCACACAAGAGAAGAAGACTCGAGCAGAAAATGGTAAAAGGCCTTCTTTATATGGCCTTCTTTACCCGGGCATCAATTTAGCGGTCCCAGCCTCACAGGGCTAACCGCGCCGGGTAGAGCTCAGAGGGACAGAGGGGTCGGGCGGCCAAGGATAAGGACAGAGTTGGTATAAATAGCATTCAACGAATAAAAGGAAAATATATAAAATATTTTTAAATATAACGTGTTAAGCTTACAAGCTTTTAAAACAAAACTTAAAATAAATAAAATATTAAGTAAAACTGTTTGTAGAAATAAATAAACAACCAGACTCCGCAGCAGCTTCTACCACCAGCCGTTTCCAGGACCTTCTTAGGCTAAGATTGGGCTAGGTGAATACACGGGGGTGCTACGGTTAGCAGTGTTTCCCCCAGGAAGACTCTTTTGTGCGACGGGGGGTGTTGTGATCCAGTTGGATTTTGCCAGCACTGACACACACAACCTCTACAGTAGGCTATACTGACTAGGCACCTCAATAAAACTCCTTTCTATCATGGTTCGTGGGCTTTGTTTTCTTTTCCGCTACAATTCTCTTCCTGTTTCCCTATTGAAAATCTATCAGATTTTTTCCACGTTCCGGTCCGGGGTTTTCCTTTCCCATGCTCGTTATTCGTTTCACCTGTGCTTCTACCTGCAGGGTATTTAAGTTCCTTACTTCCGCTTCCCCGGTGCTTCTTTGTCATTCATTTGTACTGTGGCAGCCGGCCGGGAGCACCCTGCAGCTGGGTATGGAATGACCGTTATCAGACATATCTGTGTGTTTCCCCTATGCCCATAGTAGGGGATCGGAAGCCAAGCCGGGAGCAGACGGTAATCAGCTGGAGACGCCGCTCACCTGGGAAGGATCAGCGCAGCCCAGGTTTACGGAATCACCAAACCAATCAAGCTCCCGACACACGAAAACAAACTCCCTTTAAAAACAGGAAGTATCCAGCATTAGATGGAGTAGCTTAGGCGAAACCGTGGTGGAAGTAGGAGACGAGTGGAGTCTTGGAGAGTATTTAAAAAGTGCCGTGTATGATCTGTGATTCTAGGAAAACCCTGCCGTGTGACAAAACCCTGAACAGTATGAGACCCCGATTTGGATTTGACCCTCGCCTGTTTGACTACCCTTCACCCGCCCCATCCCTGGACAGTAAGAGGACCCTCTCCCGTGTGCCGACCCCTGCTTTCGGACACCGACGATTCTCTTGGACTGTGGACTGGCAGCTGTTGTTGTTGTGTGTATGCTTTTGCATTTTTGTGTACAGCAGTAACTTCAGTAAAGCTTTAGAACTTTATTTGTGCTGTGTGGATATTCAAATACTTGTTCTCAGTCAAGTGGCAGCCCTCCCCTCCCACGCGGCTGCCACAGTACATTGAGCCAGGTATAGCCAGGTTTAAGCGACCTTGTGATATTAACGTGTTTATGTTCACGAGGGACTTGCTTATAGCTTTCTTCAGGTATAGGATTGTGTTCCTCCTGTTAGCGTTCTGCACTATTTATTTCCGTGCTGTTCTCTACGGGACAGTGTTTTTTTTGATGGTTTTGTTTTGTTTCACCTTCTATCGGACGTTTTAGTGTTAGGTTCAGAGGTTTGTTTTTTTTGCTTTTATAAGTCTCCTGTTTGGACTCTAGTATTGAGTTCGGGAGATTCTATTAGTCCAAATGGTGGCGAAATATGCTTGTTAGTTGCTCTGTGCTCCCCTGGGGTGATAATCCAGAATAGGGTATTTGTCGCTCTCCATTCACTTATATAGGGCAGCTAAAAAGGTCTCAAAATTACACTTCTAGCACGTGTATGAACACGAACGAAGCGGATTCTCTCAATACAAACAATAACCAGTCTTCGTACGTATTTTATTTTTTTAAGCAATTGGCCCTTTTCTGGCTTTTTTGTATTTTATTTGTGTAAAGTGAATGGAAGAGCGAAAAATACAGTATTCTGGATTATCACTCTAGGGGAGCACAGAGCAACTAACAAACATATTTCACCACCATTTGGACTAATATCATAGCCAGGTAACACAACCAAAAGTTCTACCAAAGTTCAGTTGTGCTTTAAAGTTCAAAACATAGACCGTAAAAAAGGTTTAAACACCTACTTCAGGTGCTCTCTGTTGGCCAAACTATGTAATGACACTCAGTAGTATATGACATGACGTCCTTATCAGTTTGTTTTTTGGCTATCGGCCAAAGCAAATGCGATAACGAAATATCTGTGATAGGCTAATATCTACCGTTAATATCGGCCATCCAATAAATCCTTTGGGCTCTAGTCAAAATTGGGCAAGTATGGTGTAGTCTGAGCCCGGCCTAACAGTACGCAATTCAAATTGACAGTTGTGAAATCTTGAAACTAATTGGCATTGATTGCCAGCCTTATTGTCCAAATATAATGTGGAGGCCCATTACAGTGCTGCTTATGCCGGTGGAGGTGACACTCCTGGTTGTGTCCATTTTGGATGGACAAAGGGAGAAAGTATTTAAAATGGTTTATCTTAATTTTTCATTAAATTGGGACTGTTACCATTGCATGCCTGGAATAAACAAGTGTACATTGAAAGGAAACTCTTGAAGATCTCAGATTTTATTATTTGATTACATAATTGACCCATTTGTGCACTCTGACTCCTAACGCAACCTCCTGTACAACACATATAATTGAATCTGATGGAGATTCATTAACAATAAAATAAATCATATCAATATGTTGAACATAAATATACCTTGAGATCTATTATAGATCTTACAGATTGCATCAATTTAATATAAATCCATCACCCGATTGTTCTAGATGTAAACTGGAAAAAGCTGAACTCAAATGTGTTGGAAATGTGACTAAATAAAACCTTACTGGGCATTTATGTGTGAAAGTCTATTTAAAAATCTTCCAAAAGGATCTGTCTTTTTCCTGTCATATTTCTGTTCTTATTGTTGTTGATATTATACTTACATTAGTATTGCCATTACTATTCTATTTATAACTGAACAGATTGTTAATGAAAGATGGAAAATTTTACTCTGTGATTATTTATGATGATGTTGAATCCCTGGTCCAGTGTTAATTTATCGTCCAGTGTTTTTTTAATTGTGGAAACTTCAGGTCAGGTTTATGTTGGTTTCACTGTATGGTAAAAGTATGAATTAATTAATATGTTTGCATGCATTTTGATATACTTATTGAAAACAATAAGTATACCAGCAGAGGTACAATGCCTGACTAGGAGATGTTTAAGCATTTTACAAAACATCTGAAATGGTACGATAATTAATATCGTGAACCTCATGTGCCAACTGGAAAATAAAATTATATTGTTGAATTTATCCATGAAAAAAAATATTCTGAGGTTGACTCATCTCTCATGCAGTATGTGGCCCAGAGAGCAGCATAAATGAATATACATACAAACAAGAAAAAAAGACAATATTAAAAATAAATTAGTGGTGGGCATAGATTATTTTTTTTAATCTAGATTAATCTCACTGTAATCTTGGAATTAATCTAGATTAATCTAGATTAAAATGGCTCATTTGAATTCTGCCGAAGGCATTCAGAATATGTGTGCTACCCAAATAATGACTAAAAGTAAGTCTTTGAGAACGGGTTTCTCAAGCCAGGTGGCGCATTAGACCAGGGGCTCATCTCCTGTTTCCAAAATGCATCACAAACTGCTTGGGAAGTTTCTTAAAAATAAATTTTCCCTGAAGCAAACCCGGCGGCTTCATAGCTGCATCCATGTTAGCACGTCACGTTTGATGTGGTCATTTCACAGTAGGCATACACACAGGTTCGAAGACTCGTTCTCGCCCCCTACTGTGATGTTCTGGAATTATGTATGTCTGTTTATATTATTGTTTTCTTTCATCATTGCATTCCCCTCTGTTCGTGGGTTGTCTGAGTCGAATTCGTGTGTTTGTTTACCCTGTCTTGTGTATGCACTGTTTAGGTGACTTCGGGATTTTCCGAGGGGTTCGTGTTCTGCTACTTCCTGGTTTTCCTTAGGCGTAATTGTATAGATTACTAACTCGTGCTAACAATCACTCGGGTGGTTTATTAGTTAAATGCACTTACTAAACCAATTAACATAAACGTCTACTAACGAACTAACGGTCTGTCTTATAGTTAGGTATTAACAAGATTAACCAGTTTGTCCGCGATCTCTGTTATTCGCCCCAGCTGTTTGTATGTAGTTTCACCTCTCCTGATTACTGAGCACACTCCGCTCCTCTTTGAGCCCGTTGTTTGTTATGCATGTTTCCGAGTCCCTTCCATGTCTTTGTTATGTTTCCGTGATTGTATCATTGCTACCTCATGTGTTAACCTCACGTAGTTTGTTACCCCTCCCTTTCCTATACGTATAGACCCACATATCTGTTTGTTCCCTGTCAGAACGTACACTTTATTTCCTGTGCCTGAGATTGTGAAAGCCAGAGACTTATTGATTACCTGAGACACCCTTTCCGTACGACCCGAGATAGCCTAGCGATTTTGTTTGTTTGCCATTTGGTTTCGACTTCTGATTGTTTTTTGACTTTGCCTTTGCCTGCCGTTTTTGTACCTCTGCCTTTGATTTCCGGTTTTTAGACTTTTGATTCCTGACTACTCTTTTGCTTTCCGTTTTTGTACTGTATATATTCTGATATCCTGGCTTTTTGACCTCACCCTTTGAAATAAAACTACGTTTCTGCTTATCCCTGTCTGCTATTGGGTTTTCTGAGTCCAGACGTAACACCTACAGTGCAATTCGGCTAGGTATACATCCGTGCTAAAATATCAAGGTGAAAGTCATCATAGCTTGCGTAGTATAGACCCAGCTCCCAACCCAACTTTGAGAATAGATTAACGGCGATATTTTTTTTATCGCCCGATAAGAGTCTCACGCTAACGCAGCACGTTAACGCCGATAACGGCCCACCACTAAAATAAATATAACTGCATGCAGCAATGAGCGGGTTTTCAGACATAAAGAGGTGATGATACTGGTAAAAGAAGGGGTTTTGATGGTCATTTATTCAACCACACAATTTAAAACTTCTGGCAATAAATTACCATAACAAATACACTAATTTATCTCTGCCCCCTCCCCCAAAAAGAGTAAAAAACAACTTATATAAATACCAGCAGCACACAAAACCCTTGCTTTCCTGCTCATACTCACTCAGTGAATATATGGTATAGAAATATTTCTGATGTGTAGACAATACTTTTTTTTCTATTATGTAGTATTGCTTTTGCTTCTATCAATGCGGCACACCACCTATTAAAATGAGTCAATAACTCTCTGGCAAACTCCACATGGCTCTGCCTATCCCCCATCTGCCATTTACGAAACTTCAAGCGATAAGCATCTGGGACAAGCTCATAAGTTCTCAACACCGCAGCCTTGACTGTCAAATAGCATCTGCTCTCAGCAATAGTAAGGGCCGTGTATGCTTCCTGTGCCCTACCCGTTAGTACACACTGCAAAAGCAAGGTACGGTCTGAATCTGACCACTCCCTACTCTCACTCACCCGCTCAAAGAGCGAGAAAAAGGTGTCTGGGTCCCGTTCAGAAAATTTGGGCACCAAAGGCAGATTATTCCGAACGTCGAAAGAACGAGCAACAGATACACCAGACCCGCGTCCCTCAGCGTTACGCTTATCCAACATACGCTCCTCTATCTCAAGTTTTTTAACTTCAAACATCAGTCTCTCAACCTCAATCCGCTGTCTCTCCATCTCAGCAGCAGTTCTCAATCTCTCCACCTCAGTCCTCTCTTTCTCAATAGCCAATCGATCCGCCGCACCTATCAGAAGCAACTCTTTCCTTTGCTCGAAACTCAAACAAACTTCACTAGGGCCCAACACCACAGCTCCCAACTCAGGACCACCATAGGCTTTCTGCTCAGATAATCCAATCCTAAACAGATGTTTGACAATAGCAGATTGAAAGCTCTCCTTTGCTCGCCTATCAGCGACATCCAAACTAAAATGATCCGCAATGCACGCCAGCTGATCCCGCGAACAGCGCTCCAATAGCTCCTCCGACGGATCAGCACAAAACTCCTCCACGCTAGCCATAACAATACTGTATGGACCGACCAAAAACACGATCAAAAAACAAAAAACAACCGTTCTAAAACCTTCTATATTACCTCGCGTGGCACTGAGTTACCGCAATGTAACACCCAGTCCCTCTAACTGCCTACCCAGAACTAAAATAAATCAAGCCTAATCTTCATACAGCCAACTGCGATGGGATATTGAAACACTTACCTAGTGGCCCGGCCTAGCAACCAATCTGCTCACCTAGCACAGCCACGGATGTGTACCCGGCATCCCCTCCGCTCACACTGAGCCCCCTGTGTGCTCTGGTCAGTGTCAGCCGTACAAAAACAAAAAACCACCCACCCACAGCGAAAGCCGCTCTGCAACTAACAGGGACAGACAATGGTTAATTTAAACGCTTCCGAAATACCCTCAGCGCCACTCGATTTAACCTAAAAACATTCGGTTACTTAGTAGGCTACCAACCTCCTTTCAAAATTTACAATCCACAATTTGCATTATCCAACGCAGCAAACGACTAACTCACCGACTCGAAAAAACGTCTCCCAAACAATCCTGATCTCGCAAGCCATTCACAACTTGCGGCACATAAGTTCTCATGAAATCGCAGCGTCATGACCCACTTGTCAAATGACGTTTCGGACGAGCCCCCATGTCACAGCCAATTAGCTCACAGGCCGTGCCTGAATGGGAGACCAAACGAGTCGGACAAGAATATAACCTTTATTGAATATAAGTTAAACAAGTTCCAATAATTATTAAAAGACAAGTCGGTGCTCAGATTTTACATGCAAGGATCTCCAGCTGCATGAGGATGCCCTGGATCCGTCGGAAACATACTACCTAACACAGCTTTAAAACATGGTCCGCCCGGCAGTCAGCAGCGAGCAGACTGAACCCACGCCCATTTAACCCCTCCCCAATCACCCCGGCCCAGCTGGTCTCCATCTCGCCAGACCTCCCCCTCCCGATCGCATAACTCCTGCAGGAGAGAAGGAGAAAGGAACCAGCACCATTGCATAGACCCAGACTAAGGGCCCCCTAATAGATAAGAGGGTCCGTCACAGAGTTGACATCTTATTTGACAGCAATAGGTTTCCTCTCTTAACTATTTTCAGTTTGGTCACATCCTCCTTAGTCAGGTTACCCCACCAGCAAACAATTGTACATGTTAATACACTACTCACAACACCATCGTAGAACATCTGAAGCGTAGTACTACAAAAAATAAAAGGATCGGACATTTTTTAGGAAGTACAATCTTGACTGAGCTTTCTTGAATTTTAATGAGACAATATCAAACCATTTAATAATTACTGGCTGAATAACCTCTGCCTTCAACCTAGAGTCAACAAGTTAAAAGGTTCTTTACCAATATTGTGCTTAAGATAGTATTCAGAGCACCAAGGAGTCAATGTCACTCTGATACACTGGGATCTAGCCTCCAATAACCTGACAGACTTCCAAAGGTCATGTCTCGATCATTTACCATCTCACAGGAAGTTGCAAAAACATGTAAGAAGGAGAAATAATAATAATAATAATAAGAATAAGAATTATAGTAATAATAATGATTTAAATATTATACAAACCTATGGGCTTGAAACCCAAACAACACAGGAAAACATCGACATTAAAATAAATAATAGAAACTTGGGATAACAGACAAGTGGTGCGAGAACTATGAATAGATATTCATACAAACAAATTGAACAATTTCTATACAGCACATTCTAACGTACAGGAAATTGTTTTGTTTATTGTGCAAGCACGTTCATAACTGAAGATCCTGCACTGAATATCCTACCTGTTAAAATTAGTTTAAAAGACCTCTGAAACCATGGATAGAACAGAGCATAAATTATTGGATTTAGGGCAGAATTCATAAATACTGCAGTCGATGTACTTATATATGCAATATCTATAGATTTTATATTAATAAATACATAAAGGAATGCGATTGTATAGGCAGGCACTAAGCACAGAAGGAAGACTGCCACTAGAATCCCAAGTGCTTTTGCTGCTTTCCTTTCTGATTTTGTAGAAGTATTATTTGTTTTAGTGCACTTTTGGACATTCCGAATTTTACTTGCATGACTTTTAGCAATGGAAAATATTTTCAGGTACATGATTACAATTATTAAACATGGCACAAGAAATATAAAGACAAACTGGTTGTTATGGTGATTTATTCAAACACACAATTAAAAATGTCTGGCAATACATAAAAGCCATAAATGCACTCATTTACCCCCACCACCAAAACAAAATGTTAAAAACAACTTATCCAAACACCTGCAACACACAAAGTCCTTTCCTGCTCGTTCTCATTCTGTAAATATATTATAGAAAAAACAAAACCTCTGTACAATAAAAGACATGTGGTGAGTAAACCACAAATACAAATTTAAACAATTGTATTACATTACATTCTAACGTACAGGACATTGTTTTGATTTCTGTGCAAGCACATTCAAATCAGAAGATCCTTCACTGAATATTCTACCTGTTAAAATTTGTTTGAAAGATCTCCGAAACCATGGATAGAACAGAGCATAAATAATAGGATTTATTGCTGAATTTACATATATAAGAGTCAGCGTATATGAAGATGCTGTAAGCATAGATGTGTTACTAAAATATGCTTCGAGGAAAGCACATATATAGAAGGGCACTAAGCACAGAATGAACACTGTCACTAGAACCCCTATTGCTTTCGCTGCTTTACCTTCTGATGCAGAGGAACTATTATTTGTTTTTGTGCAGTTTTCTACACTCCGAATTTTACTAGCATGACTTTTAGCAACAAAAAAGATTTTCAGGTACATGATTACAATCGTTAAGCATGGCACAACAAAATTAACTAGACTGTCAACAATGACCCATATTTCTTGAAACCGAACAGCACACTCAACACGTGATATTTTCATTTATATCAGGAATATTTCCATTGAAATAAAGAAGCACCAAATTGTAGGTGAATGAGGACAACCACAGTATGTATATTATCCTCAAAGTTACATTCACAGTCATTTTCATGGAGTATAGAAAAGGGTTGCAGATCGCAAAACATCGGTCCACTGAAATTAAAGCGACACTATAAATTGAGATCAAAGTAAGGGAAAATGCTCCAATGTGAAATATTGTGCAGTATACTGGACCAAAGCACCTATGTGGATCAACCAGGATAGTGAAATAGAGGGGCATCACAATTACTCCAACAAGACAGTCCGCCATGGCCAGAGAGAGCAGGAGGAAATTAGTTGGTGTCTGAAGCTGCTTGAAGTGACAGATGGAGATGATCACAAGCAGGTTTCCACACACTGTCACTGTCACAACTACTGCTACACACATATACAGCAGCACATCAGCAGCACAAGTTCCCAAACAGGAAAAGTTGGAATAGGCACAGACCTCCTCTTGTTGCCCTTCTGTGAGATTCATGAATGAAGAAAATTATTTCAGTTTCACTTAAGAATCGCAAGTCCCTCCTTTATATTTAATGTAAGCGTTCAAAAAATGACCTTCAAGTGAAATTGCATGAAGGCTGTAGCATAATGCAACTTGCTGGCCTTCAGTCCTTTGAGTCATTTAGTGCCAACTGTAGACATATTTATATGATTTTTGTTGTTGTTGTTATTTTAGGAGCCGTTAATTAATCCCCATCAGATTAAATTATATTTGTTGTGTTAGGAGATCGAGAGCACAAATGGAAATAGTCAATGATGTAATCTCCGATTTTATTATTTGTTTTTATTATTTTTGCGAACAACAGCGGAGATAATGGACAGGCCTGCCTCGTTCCACGTTTAAGAGGGAAGAAAGACGAATTGATGTCATTGGTGATGAGTGAAGCTAAAGGAGCTGAATAGAAAAGTTTAATCCATGAAATAAAATCTTTGCTAAACCCCATTTTTTTCAAGAACAAAGAAGAGGTATGTCCACTCCACCCTGTCGAAGGCCTTTTCCGCGAACAAACTCAGGTGATTCAGAACTTGGTGAAATTGTGTCCAACAGTCTCCTTGTGTTAAAAAAAGTAGTGCCTGCCCTCAATAAAAACCTGTTTGATCAGTTTATATCAAGTCCGGAACAACTCCTTGGAGACGAGTAGAGGACTTCAGGAAGAATTTTTTGATCGACGTTCAAAAGCGAGATTGGTCTCTTATTGACAGTTTGATCCGAGTTATACGAAATCATTTGTATAATTTGTGTTAATTTATGCAAATGACGATGGACACAGCTCCTCCGCCCCAACCCTCTAAATTGTGTAGTAGGCAGAGACTGGCTGTACAGTGGGTGTAGTTACTATTTAAGAATAAATATAACTTCAAGCGGAAATGAGCGGGTCTCTTAGACTTAAGGCATTTTTACACGGTGCGCAACAATCGCTTGATCTCCATTAATTTTGAATGAGAGGCAAGCGGGGAAGCGGAGGCAAGCAGGGAGGGGCAGGGGCAGGCAGAGAGCGACGCGAGCTCGTTCTCGAAAAATATCGCCTCCATGTCTGTATCATACGCACGCCCGCCAGGTAGGATTGAGTTTAATATTTTGACAACGCAACGCAGAATGACGTTAGCCTACACTTTCCCCATAAATTAACTTCAGTAATATCGTTTCTCCCTCACTGGTCTGCTGCTGCTATAGGTTACTTGCCCAAGCTGGCAGCACTGTTGTGATATGCTACTCCTCTGAAACCTACCGAGGTAAATGGTGGGTGTAAAGTTGAAATTGAACAGTGTGTTGAAAATACACGTGAAATAAAGTAGCCTATGTTAGCCAGCTATTGCCCAGTGTTGAATTCACATCATTGCGAACGTTAGCTAGCTAAACCTTGCTGTTGGCCAGTACATAAGCATAACGTTTCAGGTATTGCATAATAAATAGCGTACATTTTTGACGGGTAACGGATAGCCTATACGGCTAAAAAGTAGGCTATCACGCAACAGCGCTGTGCAACATCAACATATCTAGAAATAGCTTAGTCAGTAACACCACTGCCATCTGATAGGAAATGGACACTTAACGTTAGTAACCTACATTTTCTGACAAGTTTTCTGACGTTATGTGCCTCGTCACTAATCACTTACTGTATCTAACAGGCTAAATTACAATATTGTAGCCGTTTTCCTTAGTTCAGATTATGGACTAAGGTTCAGTCCGTTTCCACGATAACACTTGCAGAGTGGCGATATCCGTCTGTGTCCCCATCAAAGCCCTTCACACGATGCGCAGTGGACGGCATAGAGCAGGGAGACGACTCCGCAAGCGATTTTCTCTATTTTCCGGCAAGCGAATAGCGTGTGGCGAGCCGTCATAGTCATGGTGTAGCGTATGGCGCATTGGCCGGGGCTACTGAATTTCGCTATTTTTGGACCAGAGGCGAGGAGCGCACAGCTCATAGCGCGCTGCACAGGTTGAAAATTGGTTGGGTTATGCTGAATATTTACAGTTGGTGTGCTTCAGCTGGATTCAACCATAGCTAATCAAATTACCTCTTTTTAGTCCTTTTAAGAGCCGTGTGCATTGCGACCCGGCGTATTGAGTGGACTCGTTTTGACCATATTGGGCTATCCCGCATCACGCGGTTTAGTGAGTGAAAAACGATAGCAGAACAAGCCCATTCGGTCGTGGTCGGGAGGCCTCCCGCTTACAGAATGAGTCTACCCACTGTCAAAACTATGGAATCCTAAAGGCGACAAAAAGTCACTAATAGGTTATCTGCATTGTGAAAAATAAAAAGCTTTTAATAATTTCCTTAGCCTCCAGTCAATAAAATACATTTTAAAATTATTTATTTTACTCTCCCATTTATCATTTACTGGCTCTTTCTATTTTTCAACTCCTAACCTTTCCTATTTTCTCGGGCCCCGCATGCGTTTAATCATTTATCTATTTCCCAGTATCCCCATGCAACATATCCCATTTTCCTCACCACATTTATTATTAACTTTTGTCGCCTTTATAGGATTCTGCAGTGGAAGACGATAGGCGATCTATTTTGCATTTATTTAATTGAATGTAATTGAGTTAAGAGTATAGGCTACGTTTTTATCGCTATACGTGAAATAAGAGTGAATGTATGCACCAATTTTGCCATTCTTCTCATTACAGATGGGTGTAAGAAAGAATACAGTACCCCTGGGACCACAGTGCAGTATAATAACAGCCATAAACAATTCAAAACATAAATAAATACAGGAATTAGCCTAACATAAAAAAGTATAAAAGCAAAGTATACATTTTTTCTGCTTGGGGGATTTATTTCAAAATCAGATTGGACTGCATATGATCCATCAAAAGGTTGATTCATTTTTTAATAGATCGCTGCACGGAAATTGCAGTCGAATCTTACCCCAAAATTGCATTCCTAAAATTTAACTGGGCAGCTCCCTCTTGACGGACACACATTACATTACATTACATTACAGTCATTTAGCAGACGCTTTTATCCAAAGCGACATACAGTAAGTGCATACAGAAACGTCATCGAAGTAACTACAGAACAGATAAGACAAAGCACATCCTTCCCATAAAGTAGCAGCTATCCCTAGTAATGGACATTGAATGCAGTTCACAGTAAACTTGGTAAATCAGCTCTACTACAATTCTATTCTAAATACTATTATAAACTTAAACACACACCCCCCAACAGCTGCTTCCCTAAAAATAGAGCCCTACATTTACAGGTTTGCTGCTCGATCTGGACTAACACACGTCCACCAGCGACTCTTTTATCACTTCAGTGCACGGCGAGTCAAACGGGCTCAGGAGCGGGAAAATACACGCCTCGTCACCCGCCGCAGGCCAACCGGAAAACAAATCCCTTAAAGTTTATGGTAACACTTTATTTTGAGTGTCCCATGTTGACACTCAACTTGATATCAAGTGAATGTTGAGATACAGCAAACAGTCAGTTTTTACTTTGCTGAGTGTCAATAGTGTTTCTTGAAAAGAGTGTTGAGTGTCAATACAGTGTTTCTTGACACTCACCTGTTTTTATGGACAATCACCTGCCATGCAATTGACTTTAAATGAACACTGAACTGATATTCAATTGATATCAGTTGATATCAAGTTGAGTGTCAACATGGGACACTCAAAATAAAGTGTTACCAATTTTTTTAATGGATTTTAAGGCCGAAGGGGTGATGATACTGGTAAAGGAAGGGGTTTTGATGGTAATGTATTCAAACGCACAATATACAACTCATAGCCCCCTCATTTACCCCCCAAAAAAAACACCAGCAACACACAAAATCCTTGCGTTCCTGCATTCTAATTCCTCCTCACTCATTTGTTTAGCTAGATGTGTAGACAATATTTTTTTTCTCCATTATGTAGTATTGCTTCTGCTTTACTGGATTCTATCAAAGAAAATATAATTGACATCTTATTTGACAGCAATAACAGTTAACTATCTTAACTATGTTCAGTTTGTTAACATCCTCCTTAGCCAGGTTACCCCACCAGCAAACAGTTGTAAATGTTAAGACACACTATTCACAACAACATCGTAGTACATCTGACACGGAATACTACAAAAATAAAAGGATCTGAAATTTCTTAGGCAATACAATCTTGACTGAGCTTTCTTGAATTTAAATTTTTTTCTTCCAATCGGATTTGGTGTCAATTATGACACCTAGATGTTTGATGTCACTTTTTCAATATCAAACCATTTAATCATTACTGGCCGAACAACCTCTGCCTTCATCCTAAAGTCAGAAAGTAAAAAGGTTACTTGTTCTAACCAACATTGTGCTCAATATAGTATTCAGAGCACAAAGGAGTCAATGGCACTCTCATATGTTTCACTGACACAAAAATGTTCACTGGGATCTAGCCTCCAATAACCTGACAGACTTCCAAAGGTCATGTCTCTATAACTTACCATCTCACAGGAAATTGCAAAAACATGTAAGATAATAATAATAATAATAATAATAATAGTAATAATAATGATTTAAATATTATACAATTACAATTTCAGACCTATGGGCTTGAAACCCAAACAACACAGGAAAACATCAACATTAAAATAAATAATAGAAACTTGGGAAATAGTAGATGTGTGTATTTAGTAGTTGATTTGGTAGAAGAAAGAAAGATAACATCTGTGCAATAACAGACAAGTGGTGCGAGAACTATAAATAGATATTCATACAAACAAATTGAACAATTTCTATACATCACATTCTAACGTACAGGAAATTGTTTTGTTTCCTGTGTAAGCACATTCATAACTGAAGATCCTGCACTGAATAGCCTACCTGTTAAAATGAGTTTAAAAGACCTCTGAAACCATGGATAGAACAGAGCATATATTATTGGATTTATGGCAGAATTCATGAATATTGTAGTCGATGAACTTGCAAATGCAACATCTACAGATTCTAAAGTAATAAAAAAATAAAGGAAAGCGATTGTATAGTAAGGTACTAAGCACAGAAGGAAGACTGCCACTAGAATCCCTAGTGCTTTTGCCGCTTTCCTTTCTGATTTTGTATTAGTATTATTTGTTTTAGTACACTTTTGGACATTCCGAATTTTACTTGCATGATTTTTAGCAATGGAAAATATTTTCAGGTACATGATTACAATTGTTGAACATGGCACAATAAATATAATGACAAAGTCAACAATGGACCATGCTTCATTCATCTTAAGACCACACTGAACACATGTGATATTTTCTTTCATGTCAGGAATATTTCCATTAAAATAAAGAATCACCATATTGTAGATTAATGAAGACAACCACAATATGGATATTATCTTCCAAGTTACATTCACAGTCATTTTCATTGAGTATAGAAAAGGGTTGCAGATGGCAAAACATCGGTCCACTGCAATTAAAGCTACATCATAAATTGACACAAAAGTCAGGTGAAATGATACTACATTATATATTGTGCAGAATGTTCTAGTGAAGCACCTTTCTGGATCTATCAACATAGGAAAGTAGAGGGGCATCACAGTTACTCCAACAAGAAAGTCCGCCATGGCCAGAGAGAGCAGGAGGAAATTAGTTGGCGTCTGAAGCTGCTTGAAGTGACAGATGGAGACGATCACAAGCAGGTTTCCACACACTGTCAGTGTCACAACTACTGATACACACATATACAGCAGCACATCAGCTACTGTTGGTGAAGTTCCCAAACAGGAAAAGTTGGAAAGGGCACACAACTCCTCTTGATGCTCTTCTGTGAGATTCATGAATGAAGAAAATGATTTCAGTTTCACAGAAAAATCACAAGTCCCAGCATTATGCCTAATGTAAGCATTTAAAAAATGAGCTTCAAGTGAAATTGCATCAAAGCTGGAGCATAATGCAACTTGCTGGTCTTGTGTCCTATGAATCATTTAGTGCTAGCTGTAGTCGTATTTATATGATTACATTTTTGTTGTTCTTCTAGGAGCTGTTAATGAATCCCCATCAGAATAAATTAAATTTGTTATTTAATATACAAATATAATTGTTGTGTTAGGAGACGGAGACCACAAATAGGAAAGGTCAATGATGTCATCAAATAATAATATCGGAGATCATAAAGAGAGCGAAGCACTTTCAAAGTGCACTAATTATTGACATAGAATGGTAACAGGCTGAATTTAATGAAAATGTAAGATAAACCATTTAAAATACTTTAAACACAAAAGGTTGGGACAGTTGTGGAAGAAAATTTGGGTATGAAAATGAATCATTCAGAATGTGTCTGAATATTATTAGTATAATCAGTATTTACATAATTGTGTTAGGCACTGTTCAGGGTGTAAGGGCAGGAAGATTGAGGGAACACCCCTCATCTTCCACCCAGGTATTCCTACAGGTAAATGCATGAGGGGAAAATGATGAGGCCTAAAATAATATATAACCACTATATTTGACTATACACAATATACTATATACTATACATATATAGCACTACAAACCACTGTATGGCCAGGGTGCAGAAACCAAGGCTCTGTCCTGTGTTATATAACAATGTTTTTTGGAACCACGCAGTGTCTGGGCCGGCTTGGAAAACAGATCTACTGTTCCTCTCAAACCAGAACCAGCACACACACCTACTGTATATACTCACACATATATGTCCTCACCTTCAGATACACAGATACACACACAGGCAAACAGATGCACACACACACTTCTTAATTTCTAACACTTCTGGCCGCTGGCCTCCCTCACATTCCAAGTGGCCTAGCCTAGTCTTTATTTTATGGGTTCAAGTAAGCAGGAGAAGAAGAGCCTTAAAATGTGTGTGTGTGAACATTCAAGGATTATATATAGAGTTTATTAGATTCAAAGAATACAATTCCCATTTCTTTATATACATCAGTATTCAGGATTATATTACTACAAATGAATCTAGCAAATTATAGAGAAAATGTTATCCTTTAGTTCACAAAGCACCCACATGTGCACAGTAGCCTGTGGACATAAGTTTAGAAAAGTTCACAGTCAGTATCCTTATAAATAATCTAGTAGATCACGGTATTATCACTTATTGAATTACTATGGTCAAACTAGGGTCAGACTATAATCTATATAATGGAATTATAACTTGTCAGTAAAATTACAGTACAAGTGAATGCCATATGTAATGCTTAATTAAAACCAGCAGAGGCCGCTATTGTTATGGAAAAGGAAGCGGGGGGGGGGCATAGACATAATGGTGTAAAATATCAAGCGAAATGACCAGCCCCTGTGGGAGGAGCCGAGTTTAAGCCCCACAATAGGCGGAGTTAAAAACAGGATAAAAGGCCCAGTAATTCAGACTGGGGCAGTGACTGCTGAGATTGCTTGTAGACTGAATGTGTGAATTGCTCAGACCAGCCCGGGTTACTGTATGCCATTATTGAATCACATACAATAAACCCAATTGCATCAGACTCTGGAGATTATGGTTGTTTTTTCTGAAAAAATACTTAAGTTACCTATTAGGTATTATCTATAAGCTAAGCTAAACCTGAACCAGGCTCAATGATAAAGTATAGAAACCCGGATTCTTCTTCGTGGGCAAGGAAAGCTCGCTACGCCCATGCATTGACTTCCTTGGACTGAATCATATCATCATCAATAACCACTATACGTTACCACTCATCTCATCTGCCTTCTCCACCCTACAGGACTGTAACGTGTTCACTAAGCTGGACCTCCGCAACGCCTATCACTTGGTTCGGATCCAAAAGGGGGACAGAGCGGAAGATACCCAGTCTTCAATACCCAGTCCGGCCACTACGAGTACCTGGCGATGCCGTTTTGGCTTACTAATGCCCCCGCTGCATTCCAGGCGATGGTCAATTACATGCTCCGGGACATGATCTCCAAGTTTGTGTACGTTTACCTGGACAACATTCTGGTGTTCTCCCATACCCCTGAAGAACATGTTCATCACGTGCACCAGGTGATTCAGCGAATCCTGAAGAACCAACTTTACCTCAAGGCAGAGAAGTGTGAATTCAGCCAGCCATCCATCCAGTTCTTGGGGTTCGTCGTGTCTAAGAGAAGACTGGAGATGGACACAAAGAAAGTGAGGGCGGTCCAGGAATGGCCGGAGCCCAACAGTCGCAAGCAACTCCATGTTTCCTTGGGTTTGCCAATTTCTATAGGCACTTCATCCGCAATTATAACTCTGTGGTGGCCCCCCTCACTGCCCATTCCGACACGAAGACGCCTTTTTGCTGGACTACGGGGGCCAGTTCAGTCTTCCTCGAATTGAAGCACTGTTTTTCCACTAGGGATGCAAATTTGGGCTATTTTTTCTAACCGATAGTCGACCCTCATTAATCGGTCATTATTAGTTAACCGATAAGCTTAAATAGGCTATAAACAAATGGACGTAATTCCATGAACCTTTAAAAATGCAGCCGCATATTCAAACATAGGCTGTCTACCCTGCCGCGCTAATCTGATAAGACCGCTATAGTTTAGGCCTAACAGGGAGAAAAAAGGTAATATTAGTCTGAAGAGAGGCCATTTTTGCTGTCATGGTCCCGCGAGGACAGTTAATTTAGTAGCTTCCCCAACACTGGCGATCGAACAACACAGGCAGCATATAATTGGCTACGGCAAGCCGGTAAAAAAAAAGAAGACACAAAATACTTTGTTATATCAGTTGCAGTATGGAAAAAAATGTGGTTAGAGCCGTAGATAAGAGTAACGTTATTGTCGGCTAGATAAAGGGTACAGCAGTGCTACACCACTTCGTCAAAGATCTCAAGAAGGGAGCTGAAATCGTAGCCTCTAAACAGTTATGAATAATTTAATGTACAAAACAAATTAACTGAGTGATTTTCCCCATAGCGTATAATTATCATTTTCCCTCAAGCCAATGGGTCAAACGCAAGCACATGGCTTTAAAATCTCCACTCGCGCAGCATACGTAGATTCTGCTATCGGTCAGAGTTACACCTCCTGCTCTGTGGTGTCCCAAATTTAGCTATTGTCCTTTTTAAAAAAACTTTTAACACTACGCTGACGTTATAGCAAGGGCAGTGGGTGAAAATAGTTTTTTTTTTAAAATAAACATGTCTGCACTTTGTTTTAGGAGAAATTGATTGCTCATGTATAGGTTTTGATTAAACCAAACTTTTTTTGCTCACTTCATTTTGTTTTCTGACTCTCTGAGAGCTAACATTGCCTACGTAACATAGTTAACGAAAGGAAACCTAGCCTAACCTAGCCGATATCACGTTATGGTGGCACCCTCTTGTGTTGGATTTAAGAATTGTTTTTCCCCACACCCCAGTTGATATGCATGTAAATTCAAATCACCAACATTATACTACAATTTGTTTAAAATGAACTGTTTAACAGTCGTTAAAAGACACACAGACTTGCACTCGTGTAGGACAAATTAATTTTTATTATTGTCAGTAATGTTATTTTTTAAATCCTGTCCTGTTCAAAATGGTTTCTTGTGTTGTATTGTTATTTTTAACATTCCTCTGTAAGCTTATTCACTTTTAAAAGCCCAACTAGTGACATTGAAAATGAGCACAAGCTATGTATGTTTTGATACAGGGCATCAGTGTGTTGTTAACCCTAACACAGGAAAACATAAACATTTAAATAATAGAAACTTGGGAAATTATACTCTGTGTATTTAGTAGTTGCGGTGGTAGAAGAAACATCTTCGCCTCCGAACCGAAAATATCGCCTCCATGTCCGTATCGTGTGCACGCCCGCCCGATGAGGCCAGGTAGGATTGAGTTTAATATTTTGACAACACGACGCGGAATGACGTTAGCCTACACTTTCCCCATAAATTCACTTGGGTAATATCGTTTCTCCCTCACTGGTCTGCTGCTGCTATAGGTTACTTGCCCAAGCTGGCAGCACTGTGTTGTGATATGCTACTCCTCTGAAACATACCGAGGTAAATGGTGGGTGGAAAGTTGAAATTGAACAGTGTGTTGAAAATACATGTGAAATAAAGTAGCCTATGTTAGCCAGCTATTGCCCAGTGTTGAATTCACATCATTGCGAACGTTAGCTAGCTAAACCTTGCTGTTCGCCAGTACATAAGCATAACGTTTCAGGTATTGCATAATAAATAGCGTACATTTTTGACTGGTAACGGATAGCCTATACGGCTAAAAAGTAGGCTATCACGCAACAGCGCTGTGCAACATCAACATATCTAGAAATAGCTTAGTCAGTAACACCACTGCCATCTGATAGGAAATGGACACTTAACATTAGTAACCTACGTTTTCCGACTGGTAAGGTAACGTTATGTGCCTAGTCACTAATCACTTACTGTATCTAACAGGCTAAATTACAATATTGTAGCCGTTTTCCTTAGTTCAGATTCGGGACTAGGGTTCAGTCCATTTCCAAGGTAACACTCGCAGAGTGGCGATATCCGTATGTGTCCCCATCAAAGCCCATCAAAGCCCTTCACACGATGCGCGTTGGACAGCATAGAGCAGGGAGACGACTCCGCAAGCGATTTTCTCTATTTTCCGGCAAGCGCATAGCGTGTGGCGAGCCGTCATAGTCATGGGGTAGCGTATAGCGCACTGGGCTACTGAATTTCGCTATTTTTGGACCAGAGGCGAGGAGCGCACAGCTCATTGGTTGGGTTATGCTGAATATTTACAGTTGGTGTGCTTCAGCTGGATTCAACCATAGCTAATCAAATTACCTCTTTTTAGTCCTATTAAGAGCTGTGTGCATTGCGACCCGGCGTATTGAGTGGACTTGTTTTGACCATATTGGGCTATCCCGCATCACGCGGTTTAGTGAGTGAAAAATGATAGCAGAACAAGCCCATTCGGTCGTGGTCGGGAGGCCTCCCGCTTACAGAATGAGTCTACCCACTGTCAAAACTATGGAATCCTACAAAAGTCACTAATAGGTTATCTGCATTGTGAAAAATAAAAAGCTTTTAATAATTTCCTTAGCCTCCAATCAGTCAATAAAATAAATTTTAAAATTATTTATTTTACTCCCATTTATCATTTACTGGCTCTTTCTATTTTTCAACTCCTAACTTTTCCTATTTTCTCAGGCCCCGCATGCGTTTAATCATTTATCTATTTCCCAGTATCCCCATGCAACATATCCCATTTTCCTCACCACATTTATTATTAACTTTTGTCGCCTTTATAGGATTCTGCAGTGGAAGACGATAGGCTATCTATTTTGCATTTATTTAATTGAATGTAATTGAGTTAAGAGTATAGGCTACGTTTTTATCGCTATACGTGAAATAAGAGTGAATGTATGCACCAAGTTTGCCATTCTTCTCATTACAGATGGGTGTAAGAAAGAATACAGTACCCCTGGGACCACAGTGCAGTATAATAACAGCCATAAACAATTCAAAACATAAATAAATACAGGAATTAGCCTAACATAAAAAAGTATAAAAGCAAAGTATACATTTTTTTTGCTTGGGGGATTTATTTCAAAATCAGATTGGACCGCATATGATCCATCAAAAGGTTGATTGATTCTTTAATAGGTCGCTGCACGGAAATTGCAATCTAATTTTACCCCAAAATTGCATTCCTAAAATGTAACTGGGCAGCTCCCTCTTGACGGACACACATTACATTGCATTACAGTCATTTAGCAGACGCTTTTATCCAAAGCGACATACAGTAAGTGCATACAGAAACGTCATCGAAGTAACTACAGAACAGATAAGACAAAGCACATCCTTCCCATAAAGTAGCAGCTATCCCTAGTAATGGACATTGAATGCAGTTCACAGTAAACTGGGTAAATCAGCTCTACTACAATTCTATTCTAAATACTATTATAAACTTAAACACACACCCCCCAACAGCGGCTTCCCTAAAAATAGAGCCCTAAATTTACAGGTTTGCTGCTCGTTCTGGACTAACACACCTCCACCAGCGACTCTTTTCCCACTTCAGTGCACGGCGAGTCAAACGGGCTCAGGAGCGGGAAAATACACGCCTCGTCACCCGCCGCAGGCCAACCGGAAAACAAATCCCTTAAAGTTTATGGTAACACTTTATTTTGAGTGTCCCATGTTGACACTCAACTTAATATCAACTGAATGTTGAGATACAGCAAACAGTCAGTTTTTACTTTGCTGAGTGTCAATAGTGTTTCTTGAAAAGAGTGTTGAGTGTCAATACAGTGTTTCTTGACACTCACCTGTTTTTATGGACAATCACCTGCCATGCAATTGACTTTAAATGAACACTGAACTGATATTCAATTGATATCAGTTGATATCAAGTTGAGTGTCAACATGGGACACTCAAAATAAAGTATTACCAATTTTTTTAATGGATTTTAAGCCCGAAGAGGTGATGATACTGGTAAAGGAAGGGGTTTTGATGGTAATTTATTCAAACACAAAATATACAACTCATAGCCCCCTCATTTACCCCCCCCCCCCACCCCCCAAAAAAAAAAAAAAAAAAAACCAGCAACACACAAAATCCTTGCGTTCCTGCATTCTAATTCCTCCTCACTCATTTGTTTAGCTAGATATGTAGACAATATTTTTTTTCTCCATTATGTAGTATTACTTCTGCTTTACTGGATTCTATCAAAGAAAATATAGTTGACATCTTATTTGACAGCAATAACAGTTTAACTATCTTACCTATGTTCCGTTTGTTCAAATCCTCCTTAGCCAGGTTACCCCACCAGCAAACAGTTGTAAATGTTAATATACACTATTCACAACACCATCGTAGTACATCTGACACGTAATACTACAAAAATAAAAGAATCTGAAATTTCTTAGGCAATACAATCTTGACTGAGCTTTCTTGAATTTTAATTTTTTCCTCCAATCGGATTTGGTGTCAATTATGACACCTAGATGTTTGATGTTACTTTTTCAATATCAAACCATTGAATCATTACTGGCCGAACAACCTCTGCCTTCATCCTGAAGTCAGAAAGTAAAAAGGTTACTTGTTCTAACCAACGTTGTGCTCAATAAAGTATTCAGAGCACAAAGGAGTCAATGGCACTCTGATATGTGTCACTGACACAAAAATGTTCACTGGGATCTAGCCTCCAATAACCTGACAGACTTCCAAAGGTCATGTCTCTATAACTTACCATCTCACAGGAAATTTCAAAAACATGTAAGAGAATAATAATAATAATAATAATAATAGTAATAATAATGATTTAAATATTATACAATTACAATTTCAGACCTATGGGCTTGAAACCTAAACAACACAGGAAAACATCAACATTAAAATAAATAATAGAAACTTGGGAAATAGTGGGATTTTTGATACTTAGTAGATGTGTGTATTTAGTAGTTGATTTGGTAGAAGAAAGATAACATCTGTGCAATAACAGACAAGTGGTGCGAGAACTATAAATAGATATTCATACAAACAAATTGAACAATTTCTATACATCACATTCTAACGTACAGGAAATTGTTTTGTTTCCTGTGTAAGCACATTCATAACTGAAGATCCTGCACTGAATAGCCTACCTGTTAAAATGAGTTTAAAAGACCTCTGAAACCATGGATAGAACAGAGCATATATTATTGGATTTATGGCAGAATTCATGAATATTGTAGTCGATGAACTTGCAAATGCAACATCTACAGATTCTAAAGTAATAAAAAAATAAAGGAAAGCGATTGTATAGTAAGGTACTAAGCACAGAAGGAAGACTGCCACTAGAATCCCAAGTGCTTTTGCCGCTTTCCTTTCTGATTTTGTATTAGTATTATTTGTTTTAGTGCACTTTTGGACATTCCGAATTTTACTTGCATGATTTTTAGCAATGGAAAATATTTTCAGGTACATGATTACAATTGTTAAACATGGCACAATAAATATCATGACAAAGTCAACAATGGACCATGCTTCATTCATCTTAACACCACACTGAACACATGTGATATTTTCTTTCATGTCAGGAATATTTCCATTAAAATAAAGAATCACCATATTGTAGATTAATGAAGACAACCACAATATGGATATTATCTTCCAAGTTACATTCACAGTCATTTTCATTGAGTATAGAAAAGGGTTGCAGATGGCAAAACATCGGTCCACTGCAATTAAAGCTACATCATAAATTGACACAAAAGTCAGGTGAAATGATACTACATTAAATATTGTGCAGAATGTTCTAGTGAAGCACCTTTCTGGATCTATCAACATAGGAAAGTAGAGGGGCATCACAGTTACTCCAACAAGAAAGTCCGCCATGGCCAGAGAGAGCAGGAGGAAATTAGTTGGCGTCTGAAGCTGCTTGAAGTGACAGATGGAGATGATCACAAGCAGGTTTCCACACACTGTCAGTGTCACAACTACTGATACACACATATACAGCAGCACATCAGCTACTGTTGGTGAAGTTCCCAAACAGGAAAAGTTGGAATGGGCACACAACTCCTCTTGATGCTCTTCTGTGAGATTCATGAATGAAGAAAATGATTTCAGTTTCACAGAAAAATCACAAGTCCCAGCATTATGCCTAATGTAAGCATTTAAAAAATGAGCTTCAAGTGAAATTGCATCAAAGCTGGAGCATAATGCAACTTGCTGGTCTTGTGTCCTATGAATCATTTTGTTGCTAGCTGTAGTCGTATTTATATGATTACATTTTTGTTGTTCTTCTAGGAGCTGTTAATGAATCCCCATCAGAATAAATTAAATTTGTTATTTAATATACAAATATAATTGTTGTGTTAGGAGACGGAGACCACAAATAGGAAAGGTCAATGATGTCATCAAATAATAATATCGGAGATCATAAAGAGAGCGAAGCACTTTCAAAGTGCACTAATTATTGACATAGAATGGTAACAGGCTGAATTTAATGAAAATGTAAGATAAACCATTTAAAATACTTTAAACACAAAAGGTTGGGACAGTTGTGGAAGAAAATTTGGGTATGAAAATGAATCATTCAGAATGTGTCTGAATATTATTAGTATAATCAGTATTTACATAATTGTGTTAGGCACTGTTCAGGGTGTAAGGGCAGGAAGATTGAGGGAACACCCCTCATCTTCCACCCAGGTATTCCTACAGGTAAATGCATGAGGGGAAAATGATGAGGCCTAAAATAATATATAACCACTATATTTGACTATACACAATATACTATATACTATACATATATAGCACTACAAACCACTGTATGGCCAGGGTGCAGAAACCAAGGCTCTGTCCTGTGTTATATAACAATGTTTTTTGGAACCACGCAGTGTCTGGGCCGGCTTGGAAAACAGATCTACTGTTCCTCTCAAACCAGAACCAGCACACACACCTACTGTATATACTCACACATATATGTCCTCACCTTCAGATACACAGATACACACACAGGCAAACAGATGCACACACACACTTCTTAATTTCTAACACTTCTGGCCGCTGGCCTCCCTCACATTCCAAGTGGCCTAGCCTAGTCTTTATTTTATGGGTTCAAGTAAGCAGGAGAAGAAGAGCCTTAAAATGTGTGTGTGTGAACATTCAAGGATTATATATAGAGCTTATTAGATTCAAAGAATACAATTCCCATTTCTTTATATACATCAGTATTCAGGATTATATTACTACAAATGAATCTAGCAAATTATAGAGAAAATGTTATCCTTTAGTTCACAAAGCACCCACATGTGCACAGTAGCCTGTGGACATAAGTTTAGAAAAGTTCACAGTCAGTATCCTTATAAATAATCTAGTAGATCACGGTATTATCACTTATTGAATTACTATGGTCAAACTAGGGTCAGACTATAATCTATATAATGGAATTATAACTTGTCAGTAAAATTACAGTACAAGTGAATGCCATATGTAATGCTTAATTAAAACCAGCAGAGGCCGCTATTGTTATGGAAAAGGAAGCGGGGGGGGGGGCATAGACATAATGGTGTAAAATATCAAGCGAAATGACCAGCCCCTGTGGGAGGAGCCGAGTTTAAGCCCCACAATAGGCGGAGTTAAAAACAGGATAAAAGGCCCAGTAATTCAGACTGGGGCAGTGACTGCTGAGATTGCTTGTAGACTGAATGTGTGAATTGCTCAGACCAGCCCGGGTTACTGTATGCCATTATTGAATCACATACAATAAACCCAATTGCATCAGACTCTGGAGATTATGGTTGTTTTTTCTGAAAAAATACTTAAGTTACCTATTAGGTATTATCTATAAGCTAAGCTAAACCTGAACCAGGCTCAATGATAAAGTATAGAAACCCGGATTCTTCTTCGTGGGCAAGGAAAGCTCGCTACGCCCATGCATTGACTTCCTTGGACTGAATCATATCATCATCAATAACCACTATACGTTACCACTCATCTCATCTGCCTTCTCCACCCTACAGGACTGTAACGTGTTCACTAAGCTGGACCTCCGCAACGCCTATCACTTGGTTCGGATCCAAAAGGGGGACAGAGCGGAAGATACCCAGTCTTCAATACCCAGTCCGGCCACTACGAGTACCTGGCGATGCCGTTTTGGCTTACTAATGCCCCCGCTGCGTTCCAGGCGATGGTCAATTACATGCTCCGGGACATGATCTCCAAGTTTGTGTACGTTTACCTGGACAACATTCTGGTGTTCTCCCATACCCCTGAAGAACATGTTCATCACGTGCACCAGGTGATTCAGCGAATCCTGAAGAAGCAACTTTACCTCAAGGCAGAGAAGTGTGAATTCAGCCAGCCATCCATCCAGTTCTTGGGGTTCGTCGTGTCTAAGAGAAGACTGGAGATGGACACAAAGAAAGTGAGGGCGGTCCAGGAATGGCCGGAGCCCAACAGTCGCAAGCAACTCCATGTTTCCTTGGGTTTGCCAATTTCTATAGGCACTTCATCCGCAATTATAACTCTGTGGTGGCCCCCCTCACTGCCCATTCCGACACGAAGACGCCTTTTTGCTGGACTACGGGGGCCAGTTCAGTCTTCCTCGAATTGAAGCACTGTTTTTCCACTAGGGATGCAAATTTGGGCTATTTTTTCTAACCGATAGTCGACCCTCATTAATCGGTCATTATTAGTTAACCGATAAGCTTAAATAGGCTATAAACAAATGGACGTAATTCCATGAACCTTTAAAAATGCAGCCGCATATTCAAACATAGGCTGTCTACCCTGCCGCGCTAATCTGATAAGACCGCTATAGTTTAGGCCTAACAGGGAGAAAAAAGGTAATATTAGTCTGAAGAGAGGCCATTTTTGCTGTCATGGTCCCGCGAGGACAGTTAATTTAGTAGCTTCCCCAACACTGGCGATCGAACAACACAGGCAGCATATAATTGGCTACGGCAAGCCGGTAAAAAAAAAGAAGACACAAAATACTTTGTTATATCAGTTGCAGTATGGAAAAAAAATGTGGTTAGAGCCGTAGATAAGAGTAACGTTATTGTCGGCTAGATAAAGGGTACAGCAGTGCTACATCACTTCATCAAAGATCTCAAGAAAGGGAGCTGAAATCGTAGCCTCTAAACATTTATGAATAATTTAATGTACAAAACAAATGAACTGAGTGATTTTCCCCATAGCGTATAATTATCATTTTCCCTCAAGCCAATGGGTCAAACGCAAGCACATGGCTTTAAAATCTCCACTCGCGCAGCATACGTAGATTCTGCTATCGGTCAGAGTTACACCTCCTGCTCTGTGGTGTCCCAAATTTAGCTATTGTCCTTTTTTAAAAAACTTTTAACACTAGGCTGACGTTATAGCAAGGGCAGTGGGTGAAAATAGTTTTTTTTTTAAATAAACATGTCTGCACTTTGTTTTAGGAGAAATTGATTGCTCATGTATAGGTTTTGATTAAACCAAACTTTTTTTGCTCACTTCATTTTGTTTTCTGACTCTCTGAGAGCTAACATTGCCTACGTAACATAGTTAACGAAAGGAAACCTAGCCTAACCTAGCCGATATCACGTTATGGTGGCACCCTCTTGTGTTGGATTTAAGAATTGTTTTTCCCCACACCCCAGTTGATATGCATGTAAATTCAAATCACCAACATTATACTACAATTTGTTTAAAATGAACTGTTTAACAGTCGTTAAAAGACACACAGACTTGCACTCGTGTAGGACAAATTAATTTTTATTATTGTCAGTATTTTTTAAATCCTGTCCTGTTCAAAATGGTTTCTTGTGTTGTATTGTTATTTTTAACATTCCTCTGTAAGCTTATTCACTTTTAAAAGCCCAACTAGTGACATTGAAAATGAGCACAAGCTATGTATGTTTTGATACAGGGCATCAGTGTGTTGTTAACCCTAACAACACAGGAAAACATAAACATTTAAATAATAGAAACTTGGGAAATTATACTCTGTGTATTTAGTAGTTGCGGTGGTAGAAGAAACATCTTCGCCTCCGAACCAAAAATATCGCCTCCATGTCCGTATCGTGTGCACGCCCGCCCGATGAGGCCAGGTAGGATTGAGTTTAATATTTTGACAACACGACGCGGAATGACGTTAGCCTACACTTTCCCCATAAATTCACTTGGGTAATATCGTTTCTCCCTCACTGGTCTGCTGCTGCTATAGGTTACTTGCCCAAGCTGGCAGCACTGTGTTGTGATATGCTACTCCTCTGAAACATACCGAGGTAAATGGTGGGTGGAAAGTTGAAATTGAACAGTGTGTTGAAAATACATGTGAAATAAAGTAGCCTATGTTAGCCAGCTATTGCCCAGTGTTGAATTCACATCATTGCGAACGTTAGCTAGCTAAACCTTGCTGTTCGCCAGTACATAAGCATAACGTTTCAGGTATTGCATAATAAATAGCGTACATTTTTGACTGGTAACGGATAGCCTATACGGCTAAAAAGTAGGCTATCACGCAACAGCGCTGTGCAACATCAACATATCTAGAAATAGCTTAGTCAGTAACACCACTGCCATCTGATAGGAAATGGACACTTAACATTAGTAACCTACGTTTTCCGACTGGTAAGGTAACGTTATGTGCCTAGTCACTAATCACTTACTGTATCTAACAGGCTAAATTACAATATTGTAGCCGTTTTCCTTAGTTCAGATTCGGGACTAGGGTTCAGTCCGTTTCCAAGGTAACACTCGCAGAGTGGCGATATCCGTATGTGTCCCCATCAAAGCCCTTCACACGATGCGCGTTGGACGGCATAGAGCAGGGAGACGACTCCGCAAGCGATTTTCTCTATTTTCCGGCAAGCGCATAGCGTGTGGCGAGCCGTCATAGTCATGGCGTAGCGTATAGCGCACTGGGCTACTGAATTTCGCTATTTTTGGACCAGAGGCGAGGAGCGCACAGCGCTGCGCGCTGCACAGGTTGAAAATTGGTTGGGTTATGCTGAATATTTACAGTTGGTGTGCTTCAGCTGGATTCAACCATAGCTAATCAAATTACCTCTTTTTAGTCCTATTAAGAGCTGTGTGCATTGCGACCCGGCGTATTGAGTGGACTCGTTTTGACCATATTGGGCTATCCCGCATCACGCGGTTTAGTGAGTGAAAAATGATAGCAGAACAAGCCCATTCGGTCGTGGTCGGGAGGCCTCCCGCTTACAGAATGAGTCTACCCACTGTCAAAACTATGGAATCCTACAAAAGTCACTAATAGGTTATCTGCATTGTGAAAAATAAAAAGCTTTTAATAATTTCCTTAGCCTCCAATCAGTCAATAAAATAAATTTAAAAATTATTTATTTTACTCCCATTTATCATTTACTGGCTCTTTCTATTTTTCAACTCCTAACTTTTCCTATTTTCTCAGGCCCCGCATGCGTTTAATCATTTATCTATTTCCCAGTATCCCCATGCAACATATCCCATTTTCCTCACCACATTTATTATTAACTTTTGTCGCCTTTATAGGATTCTGCAGTGGAAGACGATAGGCTATCTATTTTGCATTTATTTAATTGAATGTAATTGAGTTAAGAGTATAGGCTACGTTTTTATCGCTATACGTGAAATAAGAGTGAATGTATGCACCAAGTTTGCCATTCTTCTCATTACAGATGGGTGTAAGAAAGAATACAGTACCCCTGGGACCACAGTGCAGTATAATAACAGCCATAAACAATTCAAAACATAAATAAATACAGGAATTAGCCTAACATAAAAAAGTATAAGAGCAAAGTATACATTTTTTTTGCTTGGGGGATTTATTTCAAAATCAGATTGGACCGCATATGATCCATCAAAAGGTTGATTGATTCTTTAATAGGTCGCTGCACGGAAATTGCAGTCTAATTTTACCCCAAAATTGCATTCCTAAAATGTAACTGGGCAGCTCCCTCTTGACGGACACACATTACATTGCATTACAGTCATTTAGCAGACGCTTTTATCCAAAGCGACATACAGTAAGTGCATACAGAAACGTCATCGAAGTAACTACAGAACAGATAAGACAAAGCACATCCTTCCCATAAAGTAGCAGCTATCCCTAGTAATGGACATTGAATGCAGTTCACAGTAAACTGGGTAAATCAGCTCTACTACAATTCTATTCTAAATACTATTATAAACTTAAACACACACCCCCCAACAGCGGCTTCCCTAAAAATAGAGCCCTAAATTTACAGGTTTGCTGCTCGTTCTGGACTAACACACCTCCACCAGCGACTCTTTTCCCACTTCAGTGCACGGCGAGTCAAACGGGCTCAGGAGCGGGAAAATACACGCCTCGTCACCCGCCGCAGGCCAACCGGAAAACAAATCCCTTAAAGTTTATGGTAACACTTTATTTTGAGTGTCCCATGTTGACACTCAACTTAATATCAACTGAATGTTGAGATACAGCAAACAGTCAGTTTTTACTTTGCTGAGTGTCAATAGTGTTTCTTGAAAAGAGTGTTGAGTGTCAATACAGTGTTTCTTGACACTCACCTGTTTTTATGGACAATCACCTGCCATGCAATTGACTTTAAATGAACACTGAACTGATATTCAATTGATATCAGTTGATATCAAGTTGAGTGTCAACATGGGACACTCAAAATAAAGTATTACCAATTTTTTTTATGGATTTTAAGGCCGAAGAGGTGATGATACTGGTAAAGGAAGGGGTTTTGATGGTAATTTATTCAAACACACAATATAAAACTCATAGCCCCCTCATTTACCCACCCCCCAAAAAAAAAAAAAACCAGCAACACACAAAATCCTTGCGTTCCTGCATTCTAATTCCTCCTCACTCATTTGTTTAGCTAGATATGTAGACAATATTTTTTTTCTCCATTATGTAGTATTACTTCTGCTTTACTGGATTCTATCAAAGAAAATATAGTTGACATCTTATTTGACAGCAATAACAGTTTAACTATCTTACCTATGTTCCGTTTGTTCAAATCCTCCTTAGCCAGGTTACCCCACCAGCAAACAGTTGTAAATGTTAATATACACTATTCACAACACCATCGTAGTACATCTGACACGTAATACTACAAAAATAAAAGAATCTGAAATTTCTTAGGCAATACAATCTTGACTGAGCTTTCTTGAATTTTAATTTTTTCCTCCAATCGGATTTGGTGTCAATTATGACACCTAGATGTTTGATGTTACTTTTTCAATATCAAACCATTGAATCATTACTGGCCGAACAACCTCTGCCTTCATCCTGAAGCACAGTTGGTGTGCTTCAGCTGGATTCAACCATAGCTAATCAAATTATCTCTTTTTAGTCCTTTTAAGAGCCGTGTGCATTGCGACTCGTTTTGACCATATTGGGCTATCCCACATCATGCGGTTTAGTGAGTGAAAAACGATAGCAGAACAAGCCCATTCGGTCGTGGTCGGGAGGCCTCCCGCTTGCAGAATGAGTCTACCCACTGTCAAAACTATGGAATCCTAAAGGCGACGAAAGTCACTAATAGGTTATCTGCATTGTGAAAAATAAAAAGCTTTTAATAATTTCCTTAGCCTCCAATCAGTCAATAAAATACATTTAAAAATTATTTATTTTACTCTCCCATTTATCATTTACAGGCTCTTTCTATTTTTCAACTCCTAACTTTTCCTATTTTCTCGGGCCCCGCATGCGTTTAATCATTTATCTATTTCCCAGTATCCCCATGCAACATACCCCATTTTCCTCAACACATTTATTATTAACTTTTGTCGCCTTTATAGGATTCTGCAGTGGAAGACGATAGGCGATCTATTTTGCATTTATTTAATTGAATGTAATTGAGTTAAGAGTATAGGCTACGTTTTTATCGCTATACGTGAAATAAGAGTGAATGTATGCACCAAGTTTGCTATTCTTCTCATTACAGATGGGTGTAAGAAAGAATACAGTACCCCTGGGACCACAGTGCAGTATAATAACAGCCATAAACAATTCAAAACATAAATAAATACAGGAATTAGCCGAACATAAAAAAGTATGAAAGCAAAGTATAAATTTTTTCTGCTTGGGGGATTTATTTCAAAATCAGATTGGACCACATATGATCCATCAAAAGGTTGATTCATTTTTTAATAGATCGCTGATATCAACTGAATATTGTTATACAAATATAATTGTTGTGTTAGGAGACGGAGACCACAAATAGGAAAGGTCAATGATGTCATCAAATAATAATATCGGAGATCATCAAGAGAGCGAAGCACTTTCAACGTGCACTAATTATTGACATAGAATGGTAACAGGCTGAATTTAATGAAAATTTAAGATAAACCATTTTAAATACTTTAAATACAAAAAGTTGGGACAGTTGTGGAAGAAAGTTTGGGTATGAAAATGAATCATTCAGAATGTGTCTGAATATTATTAGTATAATCAGTATTTACATAATCGTGTTAGGCACTGTTCAGGGTGTAAGGGCAGGAAGATTGAGGGAACACCCCTCATCTTCCACCTAGGTATTCCTACAGGTAAATGCATGAGGGTAAAATGATGAGGCCTAAAATAATATATAACCACTATATTTGACTATACACAATATACTATATACTATACATATATATCACTACAAACCACTATATGGCCAGGGTGCAGAAACCAAGGCTCTGTCCTGTGTTATATAACAATGTTTTTTGGAACCACGCAGTGTCTGGGCCGGCTTGCAAAACAGATCTACTGTTCCTCTCAAACCAGAACCAGCACACACACCTACTGTATATACTCACACATATACGTCCTCACTTTCAGATACACAGATACACACACGGGCAAACAGATGCACACACACACTTCTTAATTTCTAACACTTCTGGCCGTTGGCCTCCCTCACATTCCAAGTGACCTAGCCTAGTCTTTATTTGATGGGTTCAAGTAAGCAGGAGAAGAAGAGCCTTAAAATGTGTGTGTGTGAACATTCAAGGATTATATATAGAGTTTATTAGATTCAAAGAATACAATTCCCATTTCTTTATATACATCAGTATTAAGGATTATATTACTACAAATGAATCTAGCATATTATAGAGAAAATGTTATCCTTTAGTTCACAAAGCACCCACATGTGCACAGTAGCCTGTGGACATAAGTTTAGAAAAGTTCCCAGTCAGTATCCTTATAAATAATCTTGTAGATCACGGTATTAATGTCATGATCAAATGCGAACTCGTTGAACAGGTATCTGAGGTCAAATATCTAGGACTTATCCTAGATGCCCAGCTGCAATTTGACAAGCGTCCTGAGTAGGACGGTTAAAGCTAACCTACATTCATTCAGACTTCTCAGAGACTGCTCGTCTTTTGACTCAGCCAAATTATTTATGCACTCAATGATATTTTCACACTTGGACTATTGTTTAACTACTTGGTCACTAGGCAGTGATAAAATAAATGGAAAGGCTCTACAACCGTGCTTTAAAAATACTTGACAGAAAACAATTAAGATTTCACCACTGCCATATTTTAAAGAAACATAAGATCCTAAGCTTTGATAACTTTGTTAAAGTTGCCAATGCTAAGCTCTTTTTTAAATGCATACATCGCCTGGCTCCCCCCTCACTTTGTAACCTATTAATATTTCGTCAAGGTGTTGGTCTGTCAACTAGAAAGACAGACCAACACCTCCCAAACCGTAGAACCGTTTTCAGTCAGAACGCTTTTAGCGTCAAAGGGACTATTGTGTTAAGGTTCCTGATCAGAACTTGACCCAAATGCACGACTCAGAGAAAGAACTCACGATAAGCTCACAAAGAGAATTTATTAGCTACAGCAAACTCTTGTAGCAAAAAAGGGGAAGGGACTGAATCCTGGGTTGGTCAGAACCGGAGGGCAGAGCAGGAGAGGGAAGCAGGCAAGGAGCTGGATGGTGACTGAATCCTGGGTAGTGCGTAGCAGGGGCAGAGCGTGATGCAGGAAGCAAGGAAGCGTGGCTTGGAACAGGCAGGAAGCTGCAGGCTGGCGGGTACAAATAAAAAGAGCAAGATTAAGCGTTAATTCAGCAAGACAAGACAAGACTTAGACCGAGTTCCAAACTTAACATGACCGAGGTAACAATGAACAAGACTTAACAAACTTGCATCAAGACAAAGAACAACGGGAGAATAAATAGTGTGGTAAATGAGATAATGAGTGATTGCAGCGTGAGAATGTATGCGAGAGTGATTGAGCGGTAACAAGGCCGTGAGTAATGCAAACGGGGAATTGGCTGGGGAATTAGCGAGGGCGAAATGGGCAAACAAGAAGGAAAACCACGCCAAACCTGCACAACACGGAAGACAGATAGGAAAACGTAAAACATGACAAGAGACATGAGGAGCACAAACACGGAGCACAAACAGGGATGGGGGCTGTGAGGGAACGGAGAGCATAACATATTGTGTGGAATTCTTTACCTATAGAGATTAGGCAAGAGCAGGACTTTGCTCATTTTTAAATTAAATTCACACAGTCGTTAAAAGACACACAGACTTGCACTCGTGTAGGCCAAATTAATTTTTATTATTGTCAGTAATGTTATTTTTTAAATCCTGTCCTGTTTAAAATGGTTTCTTGTGTTGTATTGTTATGTGTAACATTCTTCTGTAAGCCTATTCACTTTTAAAAGCCCAACTAGGGATGAACATTGAAAATTAGCACAAGCTATGAATGTTTTGATACAGGGCATCAGTGTGTTGTTAACGCAATGTGTCTATGTTCTCTGTATCTGTCCCTACTTAAATAAACATTAAATAAATAAATACATTTTCCTTCAAATCAAATTTTCTGTCAATTATGACACCTAGATTGATGTTACTCTTTCAACCACAAACCATTCATGTTCTGACCAACATTGTGCGCAAGATAGTTTTCAGAGTACCAAACAGTAAATGGCACTCAAACAATGTTTCACTGACCTTTCACCAACTTTTCAACACAAAAATATTCAATGGGAACTAGCCTCCAAGTAACATCACCTGACTTCCAAAGGTCATGCTTCTATCATTTACTAATAATAATACTAACAATAATAATTAGAATAATAACAATAGTAAAATCTTACAATAGACCTGCGGGCTTGAAACCCTAACAACGCAGGAAAACATAAACATTTAAATAATAGAAACTTGGGAAATAGAGGGATTTTTTATACTCTGTGTATTTAGTAGTTGAGGTGGTAGAAGAAACAAAACATCTGTTCAATAACAGACATGTGGTGTGAGAACCATAAATGGATATTCATACAAAAAAACATTTTTATCCATCACATTCTAATGTACGGGACATTGTTTTGTTTCCTGTGTAAGCACATTCATAATTGAAGATCCTGCATTGAATATCCTAGCTGTTAAAATTAGTTTAAAAGACCTCTGAAACCATGGATAGAACAGAGCATAAATTATTGGATTTATGGTAGAATTCATATATACTAGGGTAAGTGCATTTGAAAATGCAATATCTATAGATTTGTTACTAATATATACTTGAAGGAAAGCGCTTGTATAGGTGGGTAGTAAGCACAGAAGGAAGACTGCCACTAGAATCCCTAGTGCTTTTGCTGCCTTCCTTTCTGATTTTGTAGAAGTATTATTTGTTTTTGTGCACTTTTGGACATTCCGAATTTTTTTCGCATGATTTTTAGCAATGGAAAATATTTTCAGGTACATGATTACAATTGTTAAACATGGCACAATAAATACAACTACAAAGTCAACAAGGGACCATGTTTCATTAACCTGAATAACACACTCAACACATGGGAAAAATTCGTTAATGTTAGGAATATTTCCAGTGAAATCAAGAAACACTAAATTGTAGATTACTGAAGACAACCACAGTATGTATATTATCCTCAAAGTTACATTCACAGTCATTTTCATGGAGTATAGAAAAGGGTTGCAGATCGCAAAACATCGGTCGACTGCAATCAAAGCTACATTATAAATTGAGATAAAATTAAGGTAAAATGCAGCTACATTAAATATTGTGCAGTATACTGGACTAAAGCATCTTTGTGGATATATCAGGAAAGTAAAATAGAGGGGCAACACAATTATTCCAACAAGAAAGTCCGCCTTGGCCAGAGAGAGCAGGAGGAAATTAGTTGGCGTCTGAAGCTGCTTGAAGTGACAGATGGAGATGATCACAAGCAGGTTTCCACACACTGTCAGTGTCACAACTACTGCTACAGACATATCCAGCAGCACTTCGGCTACTGTTGGTGAAGTTCCCAAACAGGAAACGTTGGAGTAGTCACAGGACTCCTCTTGTTGCTCTTCTGTGAGATTCATGAATGAAGAAAATGATTTCAGTTTCACTGAAGAATCACAAGTCCCAGCATTATGCCTAACGTAAGCGTTCAAAAAATGAGCTTCAGGTGAAATTGCATGAAAGCTGTCGTATAATGCAACTTGCTGGCCTTCAGTCCTATGAGTCATTTAGTGCTAGCTGTAGTCATATTTATATGATTTTTTTTGTTGTTGTTCTTTTAGGAGCTGTTAATAAATCCCCATCAGATTAAACTATATTTGTTATACAGGGTGTTGTGTTAGGAGACAGAGAGCACAACTGGGAAAGGTCAATGATGTAATCTAATAATAAAATTTGAGATCATCAAGAGAGGAAAAGGGCTTTCAATGTACACTTGTTGATTTAAGATAAACCATTTGAAACACTTTCTGTCTTTGTCCATCCGAATGGACACAGCCAGAGGCATCACCTACACCTGCGTAAGCAGCACTGTAACTCTAGTCAGCCAGTGGCATCCCCTACACCTGCGTAAGCAGCACTGTAACTCTAGTCAGCCAGAAGCATCACCTACACCTGCGTAAGCAGCACTGTAACTCTAGTCAGCCAGAGGCATCACCTATACCTGCGTAAGCAGCACTGTAACTCTAGTCAGCCAGAGGCATCACCTACACCTGCGTAAGCAGCACTGTAACTCTAGTCAGCCAGTGGCATCACCTACACCTGCGTAAGCAGCACTGTAACTCTAGTCAGCCAGAAGCATCACCTACACCTGCGTAAGCGGCACTGTAACTCTAGTCAGCCAGAGGCATCACCTACACCTGCGTAAGCAGCACTGTAACTCTAGTCAGTCAGAAGCATCACCTACACCTGCGTAAGCAGCACTGTAACTCTAGTCAGTCAGAAGCATCACCTACACCTGCGTAAGCAGCACTGTAACTCTAGTCAGCCAGAGGCATCACCTACACCTGCGTAAACAGCACTGTAACTCTAGTCAGCCAGAAGCATCACCTACACCTGCGTAAGCAGCACTGTAACTCTAGTCAGCCAGAGGCATCACCTACACCTGCATAAGCAGCACTGTAACTCTAGTCAGTCAGAAGCATCACCTACACCTGCGTAAGCAGCACTGTAACTCTAGTCAGCCAGAGGCATCACCTACACCTGCATAAGCAGCACTGTAACTCTAGTCAGCCAGAGGCATCACCTACACCTGCGTAAGCAGCACTGTAACTCTAGTCAGCCAGAGGCATCACCTACACCTGCGTAAGCAGCACTGTAACTCTAGTCAGTCAGAAGCATAACCTACACCTGCGTAAGCAGCACTGTAACTCTAGACAGTCAGAAGCATCACCTACACCTGCGTAAGCAGCACTGTAACTCTAGTCAGCCAGAGGCATCACCTACACCTGCATAAGCAGCACTGTAACTCTAGTCAGCCAGAGGCATCACCTACACCTGCGTAAGCAGCACTGTAACTCTAGTCAGTCAGAAGCATCACCTACACCTGCGTAAGCAGCACTGTAACTCTAGTCAGCCAGAAGCATCACCTACACCTGCGTAGGCAGCACTGTAACTCTAGTCAGCCAGAGGCATCACCTACACCTGCGTAAGCAGCACTGTAACTCTAGTCAGCCAGAAGCATCACCTACACCTGCGTAAGCAGCACTGTAACTCTAGTCAGTGACACTAGTAGTTATACAGCATTTATGCACCACTCTACAGGGTTGCCAGATGCAATTTGCACTGCCTGAGATTCAGGGGACATGCTCCCTATTACATTTTTTTTTAAAAATCATTCTGAAATGGTTAAATCTTATGGCTTCTGAGAGTAGAAAATGACCTTTTCAAAAAATAAAAAATTTAAAGAAAATGTGTAAGTCATTGAACACCTATACACTGATAACAATTATAAAAAATTTTACAAAGACAGGTCTGGAATTATGAAACTAAATTTGAATTTCTCAAAAGTCTGTGTAACCCAGGTAGTGTAACCCAGGTCACTAAAATCTATACTTAAGATATGACCAAGCAAAATGGGTTAGAGATTTATATAATTAACCTTTAGAGATATTGTTGGACTAACAGTGTGTATAATGGTTATACTTGAACTGGGTAATAACACAATGAAAGTGTGTGGGTTGAAACTTACATCCCTTAAACAGTGAGATTCTGCTTTGAGCAATGAGAATTGAGGTGAATATGAGATTGACATTTTAGTTGGCCATTTAGTGAGATAGCCACGCCTTACATGAGAAGGATATCTAAAGTTTTACTGCGTCACATTCAGAACGCGGCGGATTGTGAAAGTGAGAAGTCTACGTTCGTTTGCTGAAAGATAGCTGACACCCGCGTGATCGGTAGAACTGACAAAAGTACTCCAAAGTTGTTAGAACACCGATTTTGCATCACTAATGTGATGAAGTAACCTTGCTACTTGACTACACGTCATATCGCAGATTAGAACTTCGTTTTAGTTAAGGAATGTCGTCGACTGAGTTGGAGTAAGTAGCGAAGCGAGTTGCATTATAGCCAGCTAGCTAGGCTGGCATCGCATTTTAGTAAACTACTTTTGCTTTTAGATAATAACTGTTCTAAATAATTTGGAACATTGGAAACATCGCTCATTGCCGAATCTCAGAATCTCCGTTGTGAATGCTGCCCGTTGACCGATAAGAATCCTTGGTGAGTGATAACCTAATGTTAGCGTGGAAAATGTCTTGCTAGCTACCTTGCGGTTAGCAAGGGAAATACTCTGGTTTAGAAAATGGAAGGATAAAATATCAGTGATGTGTATTATGAAACGATTTCATGTTTTGGTTTTGTGTTTTATGGTCAAGAACGCCATTTGAGTATCACAGTTCTAGTTTAATTAGGAGGGTAAGCTGACGTCTAAACGCAGCAGAAATGTAATGAGCCATTTCAGATTCTCAGCATAGCGTGGATAGCGCTAGGCTGCCCTCTGCAGGCTGAACTCAATATTGCATTGAGATAATAATTATAATAGAAATGTTAAGGAAGTTAAGAGTGAATATTAATTAGCCTGTCTGGCTATTGTCTGGCCGGGCCGGGTCTTTTTGTTGGTTTTGGATTTTGTTTTGCCTGGATGGTTCTCTAGTACCCCTTTTCCTGGTTGGGGTTGGACACACACATCGTGATTGCAGTAAGGTGAATTCAAGAAGATTTCTCGTTTCTTGGGAGGCGAGTGGCGAGCCATACCCCTGGACGGACACGTCGTGACAGCAGGTTGTGTTTAACCAGAGCGGTAGGACAACCGCTTTCAAGTTTGTTTCTTCACAGTAAGGAGACAAAAGGTTAGTCGAGTATATCCACGTTATTTTGAACGGACAGCTAATTATCTGCTTTCATCGGGGATGGACAGAGTGGATTTTACTCAAGTAGCATGACTGTTGAACTGAACTGCCTGAGAGAATTGTGATAAAAGAGTTCCAGACTGTAAAGTTATATAAGGTGTATATTGGTATGTGTGTATGTACACACTGCTGTCCTGTGGGAGATCGCAGTGTCGCACCTTGATATTGTTTTTATTTTCTTTATTTGGTTTTAAGAGTTAAGACACACAAGGTAATCCAGAGTTGTCATTCAGAGTTTATTGGGTTGACTTAGTGTGAAATAATAATAGACAAGTTAAAACTAGTTAAAATTAGAGCTTGAGCATAAACAAAGTTTAATTGTCATTTGACATACAAAACAACTTTAAATAGGACACAACATAGAGTGAGACAATAATAAGGATAAACCGTAGCAGGAGCTGAAAGAGAAGAAATTGAAAGAGTTATTCATTGAATGTTCATTGATTGTTGTTATTCATTGAATGTTCATTGGTTGTTGTGTTATGTGTTCAGTGATTCTTTGTATCTGAAAGAAGAGATACAGTGCCTTACAGTTCAATATACTTTACTTACCTTTGAACGTATCCAATGACTTTGTGTCTTCTTGGTCTCACTTGTCATGTAGCATACCTTACTCTCCTATGTCGAATCTATATCTCCTGATTAACTGGTCCACACTTAAGATAGCCTACATACTACGTCAACCAGACACCTGTTACAATATGGCGAGCCAGCCAGGAGAGTTTGAGTTCTGTTGAGTGACAAGTGACAATCCAAGGTAAAATAGGAGTAAAGAAAAATTCTTACCGAAGCCTTTCAAAATGGATATAGTGACCCAAGAAAACGTAAATGTCTCTAACTCCATTATTGTTAATGGGATTACTCTAACTGAAGTAGACCTGGAACTTCAAGAGCATTTAGTAGGTCATGGTGCTATTTCAAAAACGCTATACATAGATAATCCACAATCTAAGTATCATCGCCATTCCATAGTTGAGTTTACTGATAGTTCCGCCATGCAGACATTGAGGCCTCTACTACCCTTTGATCTCCAGAGCCCTACTAATCCCGATGTCACTTTTAATGTGAGGGCTTTAGATAGTGTTTACGCCCCGCCGGCTACTAGTAGCATCATCAGGGAGCATCTGGAGAGATTGCAAGCTATTGCTAATGAAAGTGGAAAGCCAATTCAAGATATGCTCCAGGAGGAGCTGGCAAAGATGGGCGTGGTGGAACGACCAAAACCCTCTGCTGAAGAACAAGCAGGGCCAGAGCTTCAAAGTCCCCACGCGAACCCTCAGATTCTTGAGGGCAACACCCCCCCCCGACGCATAGGACTGTGACAAGGATTCGTCAGCTGGAGCTTACTGCTGTACCAAATCCCCCTTCGCCCAGCGATTCTTCCTTGTCAAGAAGCCAATACCAAGAACCCAAAGACCCAGCCAAGGAAAATGTGCAGCTGATCGCCCCTCGCGGCTTACCCAGTGTTGATGGTAATTCCCGTGAGACCGTCGCGATCCACCCAGTTCTCACCGTAAATGATTTCAACCCCCCTAGTGTGCAACGCATCGTGGTTGAGCATGTCATGAGGACTAGCGATGCTACCTCGCACCTGCAAGCTTCATTCCGCCTTCGGGTCTTCTCAGGGAAGAGCCCTCGACCGAATGGCGAATCCGATTATGATACCTGGCGCGCGAGTGTTGAATTCTTGCTCACTGACCCATCCATCTCTGATCTGCATCGAACCAGAAAGATTCTAGACAGTCTGCTGCCTCCGGCCACAGACATTATCAAGCACGTTAGCCCTCAAGCCTTGCCTTCAGTATACCTTGAGCAATTGGATTCAGTTTACGGGTCAGTGGAAGATGGTGATGAGCTTTTGGCGAAGTTCATGGCCACTTTGCAAGACGATGGGGAGAAGCCCTCAAGCTATTTACACCGATTGCAAGTTATCCTGAGCACAGCAGTCAGAAGAGGCGGTATTATGGAGAGTGACCGTAATCGCTGTCTTCTGAGGCAGTTCTGCCGAGGCTGTTGGAACAATGTCTTAATCACTGATCTTCAGCTTGACCAAAGAAAGACCCAACCACCTTCCTTCGCTGAGCTGGTGTTACTAATCAGGGCGGAGGAAGATCGACAAGCTACGAAGGAGGATCACATGAGAAAACACCTGGGGATGCCCAAGCCGGCACTGGCTGCCCCCAGACCGCGGACTGTGGCGAACCAACTAACTGCTTATCCCTGTGACACGTATGACTCCGAGGACACAGCTACTGGAATTCGTGCCCTGAAGGCACAAGTAGCAGACCTTCAAGCTCAAGTTGCCGCTCCATGGACCTCAACTCGTAAGACGGTTAAGGTGGAACGATCTGAAGTGGATGAAATCACGGCACTAAAGAAACAGGTTGCTGACCTCCAAGCCCAAATGGCCACTTTCCAAGCATCAAATCGCCAGACTAATAGACCCACGCGGTGGCAGGAGATCGCACCCAGAGCCAACCCTGTCGAGCAGCCAAGTTCCAGTGGGCTGACAGCTAGCAGGCCATGCCCATGGTACTGTTTCCGATGTGGAGAAGATAGACACATAGCCGCAAACTGTGGAGGTGAACCGAACCCTCGCCTAGTCGAGGAGAAGAAACAGCAACTGAAAGAGAAGCGACAGCAGTGGGACACTCAAAACGGTGCAACTGCTACCCAGCCGTTAAACGAGAGACAGCTTCCGTTGTAGGGCAAACGGGGGCTGAAAGTGGAAACATGCGCCCTAGAAATACTGCTCGAGTGACCAGCAAGCGTGCTTACCACGGAGCACCCTCCAACACCCTGCCTGCAGGGTTAGTGGGGACAAAGTGTACTGCTGAAGTAGTTATCAATGGAAGAATTGTGAACTGTCTCTTGGACACGGGATCTCAAGTGACCACAATTCCCTTGTCTTTTTACGAGAGCCACTTGCCGTGTCACTCCATGAAGTCATTAGACAATCTACTGGAAGTTGAAGGCGCCAATGGGCAGGCAGTTCCCTATTTAGGATATGTGGAGCTGAACTTGACGTTTCCTGAAGAGTTCCTGGGGACAGAAATCGAAGTGTCTACCCTGGCGTTGGTAGTGCCAGACCTGGGTAACTTTCCCCAGATACTCATTGGCACAAATTCCCTGGATGTCCTTTACTCCAGCTACACTCAGAGGAATACTGTCAGTCCTCAGTCAGCACTCCATGGCTACAGAGCAGTTCTCAAGATCCTTGAAGTACGACAAAAACAAGCATGTAATGGTGCCTTGGGGTGGGTGAAGGTACAAGGTAACACCCCTGAAGTTGTGCCAGCAGGCCACACTGTCATCCTTGATGGAATGGTCCATGTGAGGGGAGCTCACACAGAAAGATGGGCCACCATGGAGCCCCCATCGTCGGGTTCCCTGCCTGGTGGACTACTGATGGCCAGCTGCCTGTGTACATTACCTGGTAAAACCCTCTGTAAAGTGCCAGTCCTGCTGAGGAACGAGACCAGCAATGACATAGTAATACCTCCAAAGACCGTGTTAGCTGAAATACATGCTGTTCAGCAAGTAATAGGAAAAAAGCACCAGAACCCAGATCAGAAAACCCCCCCAGTAAGTCCCAAAATGAACTTTGATTTCGGCAGCTCTCCTGTGCCGCAAGAATGGAAAGACCGGATAACCAGACAGTTGAATTCTATGCCTGAGGTGTTCGCTCAGCATGACCTTGATTTCGGCCACACTGAAAACGTGAAACACCACATCAAGCTCAGTGATGAGACCCCGTTCAAGCATAGAGTGCGACCCATCCATCCGCAAGATGTGGATGCAGTCAGGAAACACCTCAGCGAACTACTAGAGTCTGGTATCATCCGGGAGTCGGAGTCCCCCTTTGCGTCTCCAATCGTCGTGGTCAGAAAAAAGGATAATTCAGTGCGCTTGTGCATTGATTTCAGAAAACTCAACGCCCAGACGATTAAGGACGCCTACGCGTTACCCAACTTGGAAGAAGTCTTCTCTGTCTTGACCGGTTCAAAATGGTTCTCTGTGCTTGACTTGAAATCGGGGTACTATCAAGTCGAGATGGAAGAGAGTGACAAACAGAAGACCGCCTTCGTGTGCCCTCTTGGATTCTGGGAATTCAACAGGATGCCACAAGGAATCACGAATGCCCCCAGTACGTTCCAGAGAGTAATGGAACGATGCATGGGAGATCTCAACCGGAAAGAGGTGTTAGTCTTCATCGACGACCTCATCATCTTCTCAGACACACTCGAAGAACATGAGTCCAGATTGCTGCAAGTCCTACAGCGACTGAAGGAGTATGGACTGAAGCTATCTCCAGAGAAGTGTAGTTTTTTCCAGACCTCAGTCAGATACCTGGGCCACATTGTGTCTCGGGATGGAGTCAAGACGGATCCTGAAAAGATCGAAGCCCTTAAGACCTGGCTAAGACCAACCGACCTCAAAGAGTTACGGTCATTCCTCGGGTTTTCAGGATACTATAGGAGGTTTGTTCAGGATTACTCCAAAATCACTAAACCTCTCAACGACCTTACAGCAGGGTACCCTCCTCTGCAGAAGGGCAACCACAAAGAGAAAAAGAAGCGAAGCCAGTACTTCGATCCCAGAGAGTCATTCGGTGACAGGTGGACACCTTCCTGCCAGCAAGCGTTCAACACCATCTCCCGTACGTACTGCACACAGATGCCAGTACCATCGGCCTGGGCGCAGCATTGTACCAGGAGCAGGACGGACAGATGAGAGCCATAGCTTTCGCGAGCAGAGGCTTGAAAAAGAGCGAAGCCAAGTACCCTGCTCACAAGCTTGAATTTTTAGCTCTCAAGTGGGCCGTCACCGCAAAATTCAGTGACTACCTCTATGGGACGAATTTCACTGTCGTAACAGACAGTAACCCATTGACCTACATTCTGACCTCTGCCAAACTGGATGCCATGAGCTACAGATGGCTGTCAGATCTGTCGACCTACTCTTTCAAGCTCCAGTACAGAGCAGGGAAACAAAATCAGGATGCGGATTGACTTTCCAGACGTCACCATGGCGAGCTCATGGATGACCCGATGTCCCAGAAAGAAAGAGAGAGGATAAAGCAATTCACACTTCACCATATGTCAGAAGGGGAAGGTCTTGATATCGTTCTACCGAGAGCAGTGCAAGCCATCTGTGAAAGGCATCATGTTCATCAAACCGGCAATGGACTCTCGCACCCATCAGTCACCTTGGTGGAATCCCTAGCCCTCCATTCCGACGTTATACCCAGCAGTTTCCAACAGGAAGAGGAGCACGGTCTCCCCGTAATCCCTCATCTATCTGAAGAGGACTTAAGGGAGCGGCAAAGGGCAGATCCAGACCTTAAAGCAGTCATTGAGCACCTGGAGTCTGGAGAAAAACCACCCCCTACCTTAAGGAAGGAACTTCCTGATGTAGCCTTATGGTTACGAGAATGGGATCGGTTGGAGTTGAGAAGGGGAGTATTGTACAGAAGCAGACAAGACCAGGGAAACATGACCTATCAGTTGGCGCTACCTGCAGACTTGAGAACTACGGTGTTGAGAAGCTTACATGATGATATGGGCCACTTAGGAAGGGAGCGAACACTTGATCTCGCTAGATCCAGGGTTTACTGGCCAAAGATGTCCACGGATGTAGAAGAGAAGATAAAGACGTGTGAACGCTGCGTGCGCAGGAAGACCCCTCCCGAGAAAGCAGCGCCCCTTGTAAATATCACAACCAGCAGACCGTTAGAGTTGGTCTGCATGGACTTCCTCTCCTTAGAACCGGACCGGAGCAATACTAAGGACATATTGGTCATCACAGACCATTTCACCAAATATGCCGTTGCAATCCCCACCCGGAATCAGAAGGCACAGACGGTAGCCAGGTGCCTATGGGACAATTTCCTGGTGCATTATGGCTTCCCCGAAAAACTCCATAGCGACCAAGGACCGGATTTTGAATCGCGCACGATCAAGGAGTTGTGCAAAGTCGCTGGGATTCACAAGATCAGAACAACGCCGTATCACCCCAGAGGAAACCCGGTTGAACGGTTTAACAGAACGCTGCTTCAGATGCTCGGTACCCTAGAGCAGAGTTTCCCAAACTTTTTTTTAACCAAGGCACCCCTGAAGCTTTCCCCCTTCTCCAAGGCACCCCAACTCTTCGAAGATTTAAAAAATGCCTCGGAACTTAAACTAAAAACAATACACAATGAATTGGTTTGAAAATGTGTGTTTAAAACTGCTAAGTGAGTTGCTACAATTGCAATCAGAGTTCAAATCCATTGAACAAATTGTAAAACTGAAATAACAAGACTAAGCCATGAAACTTCAACATCATTCAATTTAATTATTGGTGAAGAGAAGGAGAGCATGTTGTAGACAAAACAAACGTTACATAAGTAAAAACGGACACATAGTAAGCCCGGTTCAATATTTTGCCAATGTAATTTAAGCATGCTCTGTTTTTAACGTTCTGTTAGAGGGAAAAAAATACACTTTCGTTCCGTGATGGACCGAACGGATAACCATGTCGTCATCGCTTGACGAAGAGTAATCCATTTTTATTCGCACGGATTTTCAAACGCGAAAAAGAACGCGAGTTTTTTGTTTTTTCACATCGTTGCAGATGTGTCAGGTTTTTACGCGAAATATTCGCCGACGAATTTTTCGCACTTTCGCCTCGCTTATTCGTTACGTCCCCGATGTGTCACGGCCTTTAAATTAATATATTTAAAATCTGAGCAATATATCTTTTATTTGCTTATGAACTCCATTGCACATGTAATAAACAGTGAATAGCAAAATAATAAGGCAGCGTTTTGTCCAGTAATACGGAAAGAAAACAAGCATTTTTTAATTTTTTATTTTTTTTTTTACAAGCAGATCTGGCGGCACCCCTGGACACATAAGAAATGTTCGGATACGAGGAAAACACAAATTGGCGGACAAGTGGGAGCAAGATGTTCATGTAGTAGTCCAACGTGCTGGAGACCTTCCCGTTTATACAGTGCGGCCTGAAACCAAAGAGGGCCCACTACGTACCTTGCATAGAGACCTCTTGCTGCCATGTGGTTTTCTGCCTGTGAAGAAGGAGCCAGAACCAGTCAAGCCCAAGGTAGTCAACAGACCCCGGACACGGCAAAACCCTGGTGGTGAAACTCCTGAAGAGGCTGAGTCAGACCCTTCAGGTTGGAAGACAACGAGAGGGACTGCGATGCGTGAGCATTCCATGCCCAGGGTGCCACTGAATGTGACTGAAACCCTTAAAGTGATCGACTTACCTGTTGATGCTCCAGCTACTCCTATAGCTGACAATGCTCCAGAGGAAGAAAACTTACCTGCTGCTGAACCTGTAAAGGAACCTGAAATAGAACTGGAGAGAGAGAATCCGTCAGGGACAGAATCTGCAAGAAAAGAGCTACCCTTACCTGTAGTGGAATCTGAAAAAGAAACCGCAATCGAGACAACACCGGAACCGGAATGCTTACCTGAAGGTGAACTTGTGGAACCTGCTCCAAATATAAGGGATGAGACATTACCTGTCCGTTCAGATGTGTCAGAACGTGAAGATGAACCAACGGGAGTGAGCGAGATGATTGCAGCCAAGGACACCGAAGATCGTGAAGCAGAACATGATCCACTGAGTGAAACCACTGACATCCCCCGCCGTTCCCTCAGAGTGCGTGAACCTCCAGAAAGACTTCAATATGCACAGTTAGGGAACCCCCTCACACTAGTCATTCAGTCATTGCTACAAGGCCTTAGTACAGCCTTTACTACTACACTGAATAAGAGTAGTTCCACTAGTGACTATCCCTTACCTGAACCCGACACATCCCATCCCGCAGTGACCAGTCAGCCACGTAGATGCACAGGGACATGCACAGCTTTAAGAGGGGAGAGTGTAACCCAGGTAGTGTAACCCAGGTCACTAAAATCTATACTTAAGATATGACCAAGCAAAATGGGTTAGAGATTTATATAATTAACCTTTAGAGATATTGTTGGACTAACAGTGTGTATAATGGTTATACTTGAACTGGGTAATAACACAATGAAAGTGTGTGGGTTGAAACTTACATCCCTTAAACAGTGAGATTCTGCTTTGAGCAATGAGAATTGAGGTGAATATGAGATTGACATTTTAGTTGGCCATTTAGTGAGATAGCCACGCCTTACATGAGAAGGATATCTAAAGTTTTACTGCGTCACATTCAGAACGCGGTGGATTGTGAAAGTGAGAAGTCTACGTTCGTTTGCTGAAAGATAGCTGACACCCGGGTGATAGGTAGAACTGACAAAAGTACTCCAAAGTTGTTAGAACACCGATTTTGCATCACTAATGTGATGAAGTAACCTTGCTACTTGACTACACGTCATATCGCAGATTAGAACTTCGTTTTAGTTAAGGAATGTCGTCGACTGAGTTGGAGTAAGTAGCGAAGCGAGTTGCATTATAGCCAGCTAGCTAGGCTGGCATCGCATTTTAGTAAACTACTTTTGCTTTTAGATAATAACTGTTCTAAATAATTTGGAACATTGGAAACATCGCTCATTGCCGAATCTCAGAATCTCCGTTGTGAATGCTGCCCGTTGACCGATAAGAATCCTTGGTGAGTGATAACCTAATGTTAGCGTGGAAAATGTCTTGCTAGCTACCTTGCGGTTAGCAAGGGAAATACTCTGGTTTAGAAAATGGAAGGATAAAATATCAGTGATGTGTATTATGAAACGATTTCATGTTTTGGTTTTGTGTTTTATGGTCAAGAACGCCATTTGAGTATCACAGTTCTAGTTTAATTAGGAGGGTAAGCTGACGTCTAAACGCAGCAGAAATGTAATGAGCCATTTCAGATTCTCAGCATAGCGTGGATAGCGCTAGGCTGCCCTCTGCAGGCTGAACTCAATATTGCATTGAGATAATAATTATAATAGAAATGTTAAGGAAGTTAAGAGTGAATATTAATTAGCCTGTCTGGCTATTGTCTGGCCAGGCCGGGTCTTTTTGTTGGTTTTGGATTTTGTTTTGCCTGGATGGTTCTCTAGTACCCCTTTTCCTGGTTGGGGTTGGACACACACATCGTGATTGCAGTAAGGTGAATTCAAGAAGATTTCTCGTTTCTTGGGAGGCGAGTGGCGAGCCATACCCCTGGACGGACACGTCGTGACAGCAGGTTGTGTTTAACCAGAGCGGTAGGACAACCGCTTTCAAGTTTGTTTCTTCACAGTAAGGAGACAAAAGGTTAGTCGAGTATATCCACGTTATTTTGAACGGACAGCTAATTATCTGCTTTCATCGGGGATGGACAGAGTGGATTTTACTCAAGTAGCATGACTGTTGAACTGAACTGCCTGAGAGAATTGTGATAAAAGAGTTCCAGACTGTAAAGTTATATAAGGTGTATATTGGTATGTGTGTATGTACACACTGCTGTCCTGTGGGAGATCGCAGTGTCGCACCTTGATATTGTTTTTATTTTCTTTATTTGGTTTTAAGAGTTAAGACACACAAGGTAATCCAGAGTTGTCATTCAGAGTTTATTGGGTTGACTTAGTGTGAAATAATAATAGACAAGTTAAAACTAGTTAAAATTAGAGCTTGAGCATAAACAAAGTTTAATTGTCATTTGACATACAAAACAACTTTAAATAGGACACAACATAGAGTGAGACAATAATAAGGATAAACCGTAGCAGGAGCTGAAAGAGAAGAAATTGAAAGAGTTATTCATTGAATGTTCATTGATTGTTGTTATTCATTGAATGTTCATTGGTTGTTGTGTTATGTGTTCAGTGATTCTTTGTATCTGAAAGAAGAGATACAGTGCCTTACAGTTCAATATACTTTACTTACCTTTGAACGTATCCAATGACTTTGTGTCTTCTTGGTCTCACTTGTCATGTAGCATACCTTACTCTCCTATGTCGAATCTATATCTCCTGATTAACTGGTCCACACTTAAGATAGCCTACATACTACGTCAACCAGACACCTGTTACATCTGCATTTATTTTTGCAAGCTATTGTGCTTGACATACCTAGCTAGTGATCAATAGAAATGTGTTATATTGCTGATTTTAGCAGTAACACCTTAAAAACACTATGGACCTCATTTATGAAACGTGAGCAGAACAAATTTGTACGTAAATCGTTCGTATTAGCAATTTTTCCATATTTTGGCATTCACCAACGTTTTCATATCTGATATTTGTTCGATGTATGAACAAACTTCACACCTGCTCAGGACCACGCGTATCTCATACGTAAATTCAAAATGCCACTAAATGTAGCTTCTGAATATCAATTAGAACATTCATTTATTTAAATTTTTTGTTAAATTCACATGACAAGATGTAGCCTCTGACATACAGAAAGCAAATATATTATAAAATGTTTTTTTTTAAAAAGCTATAAAAAAAAAAAGCGAATAAATTACAATTGTAAAAAGCAAACACATTAGATGATGCCTATTAATCAATTGTTGGCCATGAATGAACTTTTTAAATTACACTCATAACATAATGAATGCTCCCAGTACTATTTTTGTAAATTGATAAATATTAAATGCTAGATTATATGTGTGGTTCGGAGAACCAGAGGCGACTGAGAGGGGATCTGAAAGTAGTCCCACGAAGCGTGAAAAACCACCACTAAAGAGACAAAAGGCAGTCCATGAACGGAGCAGAGAGAAATAAACAGAAAGGGAATATAACTTCCGGCGTACAGCCAAAATATAGCAACCCAGATAAGTGGGCGAAAACTCGTAGATTTCGAACGGAAAAAAATAAATAAATAAGGGAAAATAATCCTGGCATAAGCCAAACCAATAACAACCTGAAAAACAGGGCGAAGTAGAGAATAGAAAGGAACAGAATGCCTCTAGCTCAATGACTATCACAGAGCTAAAATAAAAGGCAAACGGAAACGAGGCCAAGCCGAGGTTACTGTCTAGTAGCGAGACAGAGAAAAGAAAACCAAGGCAGGAAATAAAGAGTAAGGAGAACAGAACCCTAAGAACTAAATACTCTAATACTCTACAGGCAAGTCCCGAAGCTCAAAAGTACAAGTGGTCGCTTGAAATTCATATACCGCGTTACCTGGCTTAGAGTGGCAAGAATGACACAAAAGCCCCGAACCACGAGTGAATGGAGCTTAGTGCAGAGCGCACCTGAAGGAAATAAATAATTAGACCCGGAGAACGAGAACTAAGATAGGCGCGGCCCCGAGAGGCAACGCCTGAAAACAGAGCCTGAACAGGCAGGAAACCATGACAATATGACGTTAAATATGCTATTTAAAACACACATTTGACCAATGAATGAAATGTGCTTTAAATGGTCTTACAGGTCTGTAGCCAGTGTTGCAATAGTTGATCTTTTCTGTCCAATGCTAGACTGCACACACGTAGGCTACGCATCAAGGCTCCATCCGATGATGGATTTGCGTATATGAATAGAATGGGTTATCACTCCAGCAGCGCAGATGTAATGCAAAATGTGTTGCTCAACTTTTCTACAAACGTGAGAAGGTGTGCAAAATAATACTGGCTGCTGTTGTTCCTGCACAACATGGCCATGAAAAATGCCCTCCCTATACCAGACGTCCCCAATCCACATAAACTAGGGCTGCTGTCGGATGAACCTCCACTCGAAACTCGACAATAGACACTTTCACTGTTTGTAAACAACTATGACATCAAATAAATCCTTTGGGCTGTAGTCAAAATTGTGCAAGTATGGGGTAGTCTGAGCCCGGCCTAACAGTACGCAATTCAAATTGACAGTAGTAAAATCTTGAAACTAATTGTCATTGATTGCCAGCCTTATTGTCCAAAAATAATGTGGCCCATTACAGTGCTGCTTATACAGGTGGAGGTGACACTCCTGGTTGTCTCCATTTTGGATGGACAAAGGTAGAAAGTATTTAAAATGGTTTATCTTAATTTTTCATTAAATTGGGACTGTTACCATTGCATGCCTGGAATAAACAAGTGTACATTGAAAGGAAACAAGAAAAAAAGACAATATTAAACATAAATATAACTGCATGCGGCAATGAGCGAGTTTTCAGACATAAAGAGGTGATGATACTGGTAAAAGAAGGGGTTTTGATGGTCATTTATTCAACCACACAATTTAAAACTTCTGGCAATAAATTACTTTTAACAAATACACTAATTTACCCCCTCCCCCAAAAAAGAGTAAAAAACAACTTGTACAAATACCAGCAACACACAAAACTTGCTTTCCTGCTCATACTCACTCAGTGAATATATGGTATAGAAATATTTCTGATGTGTAGACAATAAAAAAAAATTCTATTATGTAGTATTGCTTTTGCTTCTATCAAGGAGTTGACATCTTATTTGACAGCAATAGTTTGGTCACATCCTCCTTAGTCAGGTTACCCCACCAGCAAACAATTGTACAAGTTAATACACTACTCACAACACCATCTTAGAACATCTGAAGCGTAGTACTACAAAAATAAAAGGATCTGACATTTTTTAGGAAGTACAAGTACTTGACTGAGCTTTCTTGAATTTTAATGAGACAATATCAAACCATTTAATCATTACTGGCTGAATAACCTCTGCCTTCATCCTAAAGTCAATAAGTTAAACGGTTATTTACCAATATTGTGCTTAAGATAGTATTCAGAGCACCAAGGAGTCAATGTCACTCTGATACACTGGGATCTACATTACATTACATTATAGGCATTTAGCAGACGCTCTTATCCAGAGCGACTTACACAACTTCTTATATACCTGCCTCCAATAACCTGACAGACTTCCAAAGGTCATGTCTCGATCATTTACCATCTCACAGGAAATTGCAAAAACATGTAAGAAGGAGAAATAATAATAAGAATAATAAGAATTATAGTAATAATAATGATTTAAATATTATACAAACCTATGGGCTTGAAACCCAAACAACACAGGAAAACATCGACATTAAAATAAATAATAGAAACTTGGGAAATAGTGGAATTTTTGATACTAACATCTTGTCTGTTATGTGCAATAACAGACAAGTGGTGCGAGAACTATAAATAGATATTCATACAAACAAATTGAACAATTTCTATACATCACATTCTAACGTACAGGAAATTGTTTTGTTTATTGTGCAAGCACATTCATAACTGAAGATCCTGCACTGAATATCCTACCTGTTAAAATTAGTTTAAAAGACCTCTGAAACCATGGATAGAACAGAGCATAAATTATTGGATTTAGGGCAGAATTCATAAATACTGCAGTCGATGTACTTATATATGCAATATCTATAGATTTTATTTTAATAAATACATAAAGGAATGCGATTGTATAGGCAGGTACTAAGCACAGAAGGAAGACTGCCACTAGAATCCCTAGTGCTTTTGCTGCCTTCCTTTCTGATTTTGTAGAAGTATTATTTGTTTTTGTGCACTTTTGGACATTCCGAATTTTACTTGCATGACTTTTAGCAATGGAAAATATTTTCAGGTACATGATTACAATTGTTAAACATGGCACAAGAAATATAATGACAAAGTCAACAATGGACCATGTTTCATTCATCTTAACAACACACTGAACACATGTGATATTTTCTTTTATGTCAGGAATATTTCCATTAAAATAAAGAAACAACATATTGTAGATTAACGAAAACAACCACAATATGGATATTATCCTCCAAGTTACATTCACAGTCATTTTCATTGAGTATAGAAAAGGGTTGCAGATGGCAAAACATCGGTCCACTGCAATTAAAGCTACATTATAAATTGACACACAAGTCAGGTAAAATGATACTATATGAAATATTGTGCAGAATGCTCTTGTGAAGCACCTTTCTGGTTCTATCAACATAGTAAAGTAGAGGGGCATCACAGTTACTCCAACAAGAAAGTCCGCCATGGCCAGAGAGAGCAAGAGGAAATTAGTTGGCGTCTGAAGCTGCTTGAAGTGACAGATGGAGATGATCACAAGCAGGTTTCCACACACTGTCAGTGTCACAACTACTGCTACACACATATACAGCAGCACATCAGCTACTGTTGGTGAAGTTTCCAAACAAGAAAGGTTGGAATGGGCACACAACTCCTCTTGTTGCTCTTCTGTGAGATTCATGAATCAAGAAAATTATTTAAGTTTCACAGAAAAATCACAAGTCCCAGCATTATGCCTAATGTAAGCATTCAAAAAATGAGCTGCAAGTGAAATTGCATCAAAGCTGGAGCATAATGCAACTTGCTAGCCTTGAGTCCTATGAATCATTTAGTGCTAGCTGTAGCCATATTTATGTGATTACATTTTTTGTTGTTCTTCTAGGAGCTGTTAATGAATCCCCATCAGATTCAATTATGTTTGTTATACAAATATAATTGTTGTGTTAGGAGACGGAGACCACAAATAGGAAAGGTCAATGATGTCATCAAATAGTAATATCGGCGATCATCAAGAGAGCGAAGCACTTTCAACGTGCACTAATTATTGACATAGAATGGTAACAGGCTGAATTTAATGAAAATTTAAGATAAACAATTTTAAATACTTTAAATACAAAAAGTTGGGACAGTTGTGGAAGAAAGTTCGGGTATGAAAATGAATCATTCAGAATGTGTCTGAATATTATTAGTATAATCAGTATTTACATAATAGTGTTAGGCACTGTTCAGGGTGTAAGGGCAGGAAGATTGAGGGAACACCCCTTATCTTCCACCCAGGTATTCCTACAGGTAAATGCATGAGGGGAAAATGATGAGGCCTAAAATAATATATAACCACTATATTTGACTATACACAATATACTATATACTATACATATATATCACTACAAACCACTATATGGCCAGGGTGCAGAAACCAAGGCTCTGTCCTGTGTTATATAACAATGTTTTTTGGAACCACGCAGTGTCTGGGCCGGCTTGCAAAACAGATCTACTGTTCCTCTCAAACCAGAACCAGCACACACACCTACTGTATATACTCACACATATACGTCCTCACCTTCAGATACACAGATACACACACGGGCAAACAGATGCACACACACACTTCTTAATTTCTAACTCTTCTGGCCGCTGGCCTCCCTCACATTCCAAGTGACCTATCCTAGTCTTTATTTGATGGGTTCAAGTAAGCAGGAGAAGAAGAGCCTTAAAATGTGTGTGTGTGTGAACATTCAAGGATTATATATAGAGTTTATTAGATTCAAAGAATACAATTCCCTTTTCATTATATACATCAGTATTAAGGATTATATTACTACAAATGAATCTAGCATATTATAGAGAAAATGTTATCCTTTAGTTCACAAAGCACCCACATGTGCACAGTAGCCTGTGGACATAAGTTTAGAAAAGTTCCCAGTCAGTATCCTTATAAATAATCTAGTAGATCACGGTATTAATGTCATGATCAAATGCGAACTCGTTGAACAGGTATCTGAGGTCAAATATCTAGGACTTATCCTAGATGCCCAGCTGCAATTTGACAAGCGTCCTGAGTAGGACAGTTAAAGCTAACCTACATTCATTCAGACTTATCAGAGACTGCTCGTCTTTTGACTCAGCCAAATTATTTATGCACTCAATGATATTTTCACACTTGGACTATTGTTTAACTACTTGGTCACTAGGCAGTGATAAAATAAATGGAAAGGCTCTACAACCGTGCTTTAAAAATACTTGACAGAAAACAATTAAGATTTCACCACTGCCATATTTTAAAGAAACATAAGATCCTAAGCTTTGATAACTTTGTTAAAGTTGCCAATGCTAAGCTCTTTTTTAAATGCATACATCGCCTGGCTCCCCCCTCACTTTGTGACCTATTAATATTTCGTCAAGGTGTTGGTCTGTCAACTAGAAAGACAGACCAACACCTCCCAAACCGTAGAACCGTTTTCAGTCAGAACGCTTTTAGCGTCAAAGGGACTATTGTGTTAAGGTTCCTGATCAGAACTTGACCCAAATGCACGACTCAGAGAAAGAACTCACGATAAGCTCACAAAGATAATTTATTAGCTACAGCAAACTCTTGTAGCAAAAAAGGGGAAGGGACTGAATCCTGGGTTGGTCAGAACCAGAGGGCAGAGCAGGAGAGGGAAGCAGGCAAGGAGCTGGATGGTGACTGAATCCTGGGTAGTGCGTAGCAGGGGCAGAGCATGATGCAGGAAGCAAGGAAGCGTGGCTTGGAACAGGCAGGAAACTGCAGGCTGGCGGGTACAAATAAAAAGTGCAAGATTAAGCGTTAATTCAGCAAGACAAGACAAGACTTAGACCGAGTTCCAAACTTAACATGACCGAGGTAACAATGAACAAGACTTAACAAACTTGCATCAAGTCAAAGAACAACGGGAGAATAAATAGTGTGGTAAATGAGATAATGAGTGATTGCAGCATGAGAATGTATGCGAGAGTGATTGAGCGGTAACAAGGCCGTGAGTAATGCAAACGGGGAATTGGCTGGGGAATTAGCGAGGGCGAAATGGGCAAACAAGAAGGAAAACCACGCCAAACCTGCACAACACGGAAGACAGATACAGAAAACGTAAAACATGACAAGAGACATGAGGAGCACAAACACGGAGCACAAACAGGGATGGGGGCTGTGAGGGAACGGAGAGCATAACATATTGTGTGGAATTCTTTACCTATAGAGATTAGGCAAGAGCAGGACTTTGCTCATTTTAAAATTAAATTCACATAGTCGTTAAAAGACACACAGACTTGCACTCGTGTAGGCCAAATTAATTTTTATTATTGTCAGTAATGTTATTTTTTAAATCCTGTCCTGTTTAAAATGGTGTTGTATTGTTATGTGTAACATTCTTCTGTAAGCCTATTCACTTTTAAAAGCCCAACTAGGGACGAACATTGAAAATTAGCACAAGCTATGAATGTTTTGATACAGGGCATCAGTGTGTTGTTAACGCAATGTGTCTATGTTCTCTGTATCTGTCCCTACTTAAATAAACATTAAATAAATCAATACATTTTCCTTCAAATCAAATTTTCTGTCAATTATGACACCTAGATTGATGTTACTCTTTCAACCACAAACCATTCATGTTCTGACCAACATTGTGCTCAAGATAGTTTTCAGAGCACCAAACAGTAAATGGCACTCAAACAATGTTTCACTGACTTTTCACCAACTTTTCAACACAAAAATGTTCAATGGGAACTAGCCTCCAAGTAACATCACCTGACTTCCAAAGGTCATGCTTCTATCATTTACCATCTCACAGGAAATTGCACAAATGTGTAAGAAAGATACTAATAACACTAATAATAATAATAATTAGAATAATAACAATAGTAAAATCATACAATAGACCTGCGGGCTTGAAACCCTAACAACACAGGAAAACATAAACATTTAAATAATAGAAACTTGGGAAATAGAGGGATTTTTTAATACTCTGTGTATTTAGTAGTTGAAGTGGTAGAAGAAATAACAAACATGTGGTGCGAGAACCATAAATGAATATTCATACAAAAAAACATATAATTTTTATCCATCACATTCTAATGTACGGGACATTGTTTTGTTTCCTGTGTAAGCACATCCACAAGTGAAGATCCTGCATTGAATATCATAGCTGTTAAAATTAGTTTAAAAGACCTCTGAAACCATGGATAGAACAGAGCATAAATTATTGGATTTATGGCAGAATTCATATATACTAGGGTAAATGCATTTGAAAATGCAATATCTATAGATTTGTTACTAATATATATTTGAAGGAAAGCGCTTGTATAGGCAGGCACTAAGCACAGAAGGAAGACTGCCACTAGAATCCCTAGTGCTTTTGCGGCTTTCCTTTCTGATTTTGTAGAAGTATTATTTGTTTTTGTGCACTTTTGGACATTCCGAATTTTTTTCGCATGATTTTTAGCAATGGAAAAAATTTTCAGGTACATGACTATAATCGTTAAGCATGGCACAATAAATACAACTACAAAGTCAACAAGGGACCATATTTCATTAACCTGAATAACACACTCAACACATGGGATAAATTCGTTAATGTTAGGAATATTTCCAGTGAAATCAAGAAACACTAAATTGTAGATTAATGAAGACAACCACAGTATGTATATTATCCTCAAAGTTACATTCACAGTCATTTTCATGGAGTATAGAAAAGGGTAGCAGATAGCAAAACATCGGTCCATTGCAATTAAAGCAACACTATAAATTGAGACAAAGGTAAGGTAAAATGCAGCTACATTAAATATTGTGCAGTATACTGTACTAAAGCATCTTTGTGGATATATCAGGAAAGTAAAATAGAGGGGCAACACAATTATTCCAACAAGAAAGTCCGCCATGGCCAGAGAGAGCAGGAGGAAATTAGTTGGCGTCTGAAGCTGCTTGAAGTGGCAGATGGAGATGATCACAAGCAGGTTTCCACACACTGTCACTGTCACAACTACTGCTACAGACATATCCAGCAGCACTTCAGCTACTGTTGGTGAAGTTCCTGAACAGGAAAAGTTGGAGTGGACACAGGTCTCCTCTTGTTGCTCTTCTGTGAGATTCATGAATGAAGAAAATTATTTCAGTTTCACTGAAGAATCACAAGTCCCAGCATTATGCCTGATGTAAGCGTTCAAAAAATGAGCTTCAGGTGAAATTGCATGAAAGCTGTCGTATAATGCAACTTGCTGGCCTTCAGTCCTATGAGTCATTTAGTGCTAGCTGTAGTCATATTTATATGATTTTTTTTGTTGTTGTTCTTTTAGGAGCTGTTAATAAATCCCCATCAGATTAAACTATATTTGTTATACAGGGTGTTGTGTTAGGAGACAGAGAGCACAACTGGGAAAGGTCAATGATGTAATCTAATAATAAAATTTGAGATCATCAAGAGAAGAAAGGGCTTTCAATGTGCACTTGTTGATTTAAGATAAACCATTTGAAACTATTTCTGTCTTTGTCCATCTGAATGGACACAGCCAGAGGCATCACCTACACCTGCGTAAGCAGCACTGTAACTCTAGTCAACCAGAGGCATCACCTACACCTGCGTAAGCAGCACTGTAACTCTAGTCAGCCAGAGGCATCACCTACACCTGCGTAAGCAGCACTGTAACTCTAGTCAACCAGAGGCATCACCTACACCTGCGTAAGCAGCACTGTAACTCTAGTCAGCCAGAGGCATCACCTACACCTGCGTAAGCAGCACTGTAACTCTAGTCAGCCAGTGGCATCCCCTACACCTGCGTAAGCAGCACTGTAACTCTAGTCAGCCAGAGGCATCACCTACACCTGAGTAAGCAGCACTGTAACTCTAGTCAGCCAGAGGCATCACCTACACCTGCGTAAGCAGCACTGTAACTCTAGTCAGCCAGAGGCATCACCTACACCTGCGTAAGCAGCACTGTAACTCTAGTCAGCCAGAGGCATCACCTACACCTGCGTAAGCAGCACTGTAACTCTAGTCAGCCAGTGGCATCCCCTACACCTGCGTAAGCAGCACTGTAACTCTAGTCAGCGAGAAGCATCACCTACACCTGCGTAAGCAGCACTGTAACTCTAGTCAGCCCTACACCTGCGTAAGCAGCACTGTAACTCTAGTCAGCCAGAGGCATCACCTACACCTGCGTAAGCAGCACTGTAACTCTAGTCAGCCAGAGGCATCACCTACACCTGCGTAAGCAGCACTGTAACTCTAGTCAGCCAGAAGCATCACCTACACCTGCGTAAGCAGCACTGTAACTCTAGTCAGTGACACTAGTAGTTATGCAGCATTTATGCACCACTCTACAGGGTTGCCAGATGCAATTTGCACTGCCTGAGATTCAGGGGACATGCTCCCTATTACATATTTTTTTCTAAAATCATTCTGAAATGGTTAAATCTTATGGCTTCTGAGAGTAGAAAATGACCTTTTCAAAAAAAAAAAAAAATGTAAAGAAAATGTGTAAGTCATTGAACACCTATACACTGATAACAATTATAAAAAAATTTACAAAGACAGGTCTGGAATTATGAAACTAAATTTGAATTTCTCAAAAGTCTGCATTTATTTTTGCAAGCTATTGTGCTTGACATACCTAGCTAGTAATCAATAGAAATGTGTTATATTGCTGATTTTAGCAGGAACACCTTAAAAACACTATGGACCTCATTTATGAAACGTGAGCAGAACAAATTTGTACGTAAATCGTTCGTATTAGCAATTTTTCCTTATTTTGGCATTCACCAACGTTTTCATATCTGATATTTGTTCGATGTATGAACAAACTTCACACCTGCTCAGGACCACGCGTATCTCATACGTAAATTCTAAATGCCACTAAATGTAGCTTCTGAATATCAATTAGAACATTCATTTATTTAAATTTTTTGTTAAATTCACATGACAAGATGTAGCCTCTGACATACAGAAAGCAAACATATTATAAAATGTTTTTTTTTAAAAAGCTATAAAAAAAATAGCTACTAAATTACAATTGTAAAAAGCAAACACATTAGATGATGCCTATTAATCAATTGTTGGCTATGAATGAACTTGTTTAATTACACTCATAACATAATGAATGCTCCCAGTACTATTTTTGTAAATTGATAAATATTAAATGTTAGATTATATGTGTGGTTCGGAGAACCAGAGGCGACTGAGAGGGGATCTGAAAGTAGTCCCACGAAGCGTGAAAAACCACCACTAAAGAGAAAAAAGGCAGTCCATGAACGGAGCAGAGAGAAATAAACAGAAAGGGAATATAACTTCCGGCGTACAGCCAAAATATAGCAACCAAAGATAAGTGGGTGAAAACCCGTAGATTTCGAACGGAAAAAAATAAATAAATAAGGGAAAAGAATCCTGGCATAAGCCAAACCAATAACAACCTGAAAAACAGGGCGAAGTAGAGAATAGAAAGGAACAGAATGCCTCTAGCTCAATGACTATCACAGAGCTAAAATAAAAGGCAAACGGAAACGAGGCCAAGCCGAGGTTACTGTCTAGTAGCGAGACAGAGAAAAGAAAACCAAGGCAGGAAATAAAGAGTACGGAGAACAGAACCCTAAGAACTAAATACTCTAATACTCTACAGGCAAGTCCCGAAGCTCAAAAGTACAAGTGGTCGCTTGAAATTCCTATACCGCGTTACCTGGCTTAGAGTTGCAAGAATGACACAAAAGCCCCGAACCACGAGTGAATGGAGCTTAGTGCAGAGCGCACCTGAAGGAAAGAAATAATTAACTAAGAACTAAGATAGGCACGGCCCCGAGAGGCAACTCCTGAAAACAGAGCCTTAACAGGCAGGAAACCATGACAATATGACGTTAAATATGCTATTTACAACACACATTTGACCAATGAACGAAATGTGCTTTAAATGGTCTTACAGGTCTGTAGCCAGTGTTGCAATAGTTGATCTTTCCTGTCCAATGCTAGACTGCACACACGTAGGCTACGCATCAAGGCTCCATCCAATGATGGATTTGCGTATATGAATAGAATGGGTTATCACTCCAGCAGCGCAGATGTAATGCAAAATGTGTTGCTCAACTTTTCTACAATCCTGAGAAGGTGTGCAAAATAATACTGGCTTCTGTGTCCTGCACAACATGGTCATGAGAAATGCCCTCCCTATACCAGACGTCCCCAATCCACCTAAACTAGGGCTGCTGTCGGATGAACCTCCACTATTGAAACTCGACAATAGACACTTTCACTGTTTGTAAACAACTATGACGTAATGCACGGCAGACACTAACAGGAGGCAGAAAAGCTAACAAACTTTTGTCAAGCGCAGGCAGTGTCCAGCATCACTGGAGCTGCGTTTCCTGCATTTGTCTGCAGCTGCAAACTCTGCATGGACAGACACTGCTTGTTATCTGCAGAGACTGCAATGAGCCTAAATAAATTGAAATTGAAAATATGCAGTTTGATAAAAAATCTCCGTTGGGTGAATTAGCGTAATCTCACACTGAAAAAATGAGAAAAATCCAACCTTTAATTGAGGAAAAAAAATCCCTCATCAAGAGATAATTATTTTTAACAAAAGCATGTGTGCTACAATTATTGGCACCCCTGCATTTATATATAGAATAAAGTAATCATTTTTTATATTTGGTCGCATATGCTTTGCATGCCATGACTTCCTGATGTTTGTGACCCAACCACATCAAAAGACTCTTGATATCTTATTTTCACTTTAAGGGTTGTTTCTACTGACAAATGTTCCTATTGAATTCTATGGAAAAATAAGTCAGGAGAAGAATCCCTTCAAGTTATCCATCCATATCTACTGTATTTCTGGCAGGAGAGTGATGGTTTAAGGCTTGTTTGATACGTCAGACCCTTGATCAGGGGCGGGGCCAGTAGGGGGCCAGGGGTGGCACTGGCCCCCACTGGAATCTGATTGGCCACCCCTGGTGCCCCCCCTACCAGAACCAGAATATGATTAGGCCATTGTCTTGTCAGTATCGATGAAAGAAGCCTCTGTAGCCCAATGGGAATGGACATAAAATGAGGCGGAACCAAAGTTGCAAAGTTTATTTTTCAAAGTACGATTTATTCGTGCGAGTAAATCGCGCCCAGTGTGTCACGGCCTTAATAGTTACAAAGACAACGATTTGAAGGACAATTTGTGGAAAACCATAGCCGAGAAAATAGGCTATGAAGATGGTGGGTTTACAGCTAAATGGTTGCAATACGCACAACTTGCTATCTGATGAGCTCCCACAGGTTATTAGCATTGGCTTAAAAGTCGTCTCCAGCTATTTTAGCCAGCTAACGTTAGCTAACCTTTAGATCTAACGTTAACATTGATAGCAGTTCATGTAAAGATGATAACAAGCCAGTGGCGATTACACACAAACGTAGCTACACGATACGTAGGCCTATTTATTTTTTTTACCTTAGGCGAGTTCATGTAGGCTACGCTGTCACCGGCTGGGTTGTTTGCCTTGGTGAAAATAAAGGATGAAAGCTAGCGAACCGCTATATGTGATATTGTTTCGTGGATATTGTGGGCTATAGGCTAACCGAAGGAGAAAGACGACACGTATGCTAGCTACCGGGTCTGGCCAGGGGCAGCCACTGTGGTGGAGGGAGAGAAAGGGGGAGGAGAAGGGCAGGTTAGAGTAGCCTATATTATAATTTTTTGCTGTCACACTGTTGTCTGTATGTGTGGCAAATAAAGTTCCCCAAAAATCTTATTCCGACTCCTGTGTGGATTACCTGATTACTGATAACCAAGTTATATAAATAACGAGGAAAACAGACGAGGTCTGCCTGTAGCGATCGTTTTGGAGAGAACTCTTCAGACTTCATGAGTTGCTACACTGTATAGACTACTACAAGTTTATTTTAAAGATGTTTGCTGAAATGACGTAATGTATTGTTATGTTGTGGTTAACCCTTTATATTAGTGGAAGAGATAAAGATGCAGTGGAACACGTATGTCCGTAAAAGGAGGGAAGAGGAGAGCATGTTGTAGACAAAACAAACTGCATAAGTAAAAACGGACACATAATAAGCCCGGTTCAATATTTTGCCAATGTAATTTAAGCATGCTCTGTTTTTAACGTTCTGGTAGAGGGAAAAAAAATACACTTTCGTTCCGTGATGGACCGAACGGATAACCAGGTCATCGCTCGACGAAGAGTAATCCATTTTTATTCGCACGGATTTTCAAATGCGAATAAGAACGCGAGCTTTTTGTTTTTTAGCATCGTTGCAGGTGTGTCAGGTTTTTACGCGAAATATTCGCCGACTAATTTTTCGCATTTTCGCCTCGCTTATTCGTTACGTCCCCGATGTGTCACGGCCTTTATGGCTAAAGTTTATAAAAATGCAAAAAATATCTTCATATATATGGAGCCAATCCCCCCCACACAAATACCTTTGTTGCCCACCAGTCACAGAAGTGACCAGTCAAGAGCTAAATGGTTGTTTTGTTTTTTTGTATTCATTTTATATATTTTTAGGTTCAAAACCTCATTGTACTGTGTACTGTACAAACTACTGTGAATATTGGAATATTGTACATAGCACTTTTCTATTTACTTTGCTTTTATGGCCTTTTATCCATTTTCATACTGTTAATATGTAAAATAGTTATTTATTTATGTTTATCTTTAATATTCTGAATAAACGATTTAACTGTTAACGTTAATTCTGACCTGGACTGTATCCATTTATTCTCATGCTATATTATTTTAGGGGTGCTCTTAATATTACTGGTTGTCGCCACCTAATGGCCATTTATGTAGTGTAGCTACAGGCAGTTAGCTATAATGGTGTACAGATTTATTTAGACTTTATTGTTTGGGTACAAACACATTTATTTATAATCTTACTTTTCTCTATACTAAATGGGTATTGAAGATTTGCATGACTATTTAACTACCTGCAAAACTGTACACAGTAAGGGGACACTACACAATAAAGGGTAAATAAAAGGCATTATCTTTCAGTATATTGGTTATGATAGAACAGTAGAATAATATTGAAGCAGAAGAATAAAATGGAAATCTGAACAAGTGCTACAATCTTGAGGGGATATTCAACCATACAGTTTGGAAATGTATAATGCAACATTTAATATATGTACAGTGCCTTTGGAAAGTATCCAAACCCGTTGGATTTTTTTCAAATTGTGCTATGTTGAAAGCTCAAATTAACATTTCAAGTGACTTTTTTTGTTACTCATTCACATGAAGTGCTCTATAATGTCAAAGTAGAGAAAAAAATACACCCTTTGCTGTAAAGGCTTAAAAATAAGCTCTGGTGTATCCAATAGTGAAATAATCAAAACATTTTACTCCACTTTGACATTATAGAGCACTTTGTGTAGATGAGTAACAAAAAGCCCATTGAAACATATCTTAATTTGAGCTGTCAAACAGCAAAATTTGAAAGAGTGTTCATACGAAAGCACTGTATATGATTACCTAGAATCAGGGGCAGGTATAAAAAAAAAGGTTAGGCTAGGGTTAAGGCTAGGGCTAAGGTTTGGTCGGATAAATACACGTGTGTCTGCTGTACGCGGCAACAAAAAAAAATGGTAAGCCTTGATGGCTGGCCCCCCTCCTCTGGGTCTGTGCCCCAGCCTGGCCCCCCCATTCAAAATGTTCTAGACACGCCCCTGCCCTTGATGACTTGGAGCCATTTAGCCAACCATGTGTTCCATACTGTTCCAGTGTAATTTACAGCTAAATCTCGTCCCACCCCCCAATTCCCATAGAGATCCATTCAAATGCAGAGACGTTATAGTATCGCTTGTAAGAGTACCAGAAAATAAGATATCAAGAGTCTTTGGATGTTGTTGGTTCACAGACATCAGGAAGTCATGGCATGCAATATTAACCTTGTGATATTAACTTGTTTATGCTCACGAGGGACTTGCTTATAGCTTCTTCTTGTGTTTCCACCTGTTAGCGTTCTGCGCATTTATTTCCATGCTGTTCTCTATGAGACATTGTTTTCTTTTGGTGGTTTTGTTTTTTCACCTTCTATCGGACGTTTTAGAGTTACGTTCCGAAAGTGTTTTTTTTTTTGTGCTTTTCTAGTCTCCTGTTTGGGCTCTAGTATTGAGTTCGGGAGATTTAGATTTGTGTTTTATTCATACTATTCGAGTTCGTCATATTCTTTTGGGTAGATTTCTTTTAGCTGTTTAGCTGTCAAGACTGAGTTCCTGTTTTTCTTTTCTTTTTTTCGTGTTATATCTCCGTTATTGGTCCTCACCTGTGTGGGTGACTTGTCTGATCTCCCTCACCTCTGCGTTTGATTCTACGCTACTAAATCCAGCAAAAAAGTACCAGTTGGAAATTGCTCTTAAATGTACTTAAGTATTAAAAGTAAAAGTAGTTATCCGAGTCGAGCTACAGTGGCGCTCGAAAGTATTCATACCCCTTCACTTTTTGCACACTTTATTGTGTTGTAGATTTAATTTTAAATGGATAAAATTACCATTTTTGCCAATCAATCTACACTCAATAACCCATAATGACAAAGTAAAAACATGTTTTTAGAAATGTTTGAAAATGTATTAAAAATCAAAAACTGATTCATACCCTTTGCTTTAATGTATTTTTAAAGTATCATATTTCATATTTGGTCGCATATTCTTTGCATGCTGTTACTTCCTGAAGTCTGTGACCCATCAACATCAAAAAACTCTCAATAGCTTATTTCCAGGTATTGATACAAGATCCATCCACATCTACTCCATATCTGGCCATAGAGTGATGGTTTGGGGCTTGTTTGTACCTTAGACCCTTGATGACTTACAGCCATTTCGCAGAGAGAGGTTATAGTATCGCTTGTAACAGTACCTGAAAATAAGATATCGAGAGTCTTTTGATATCTTTTTATTCCCAGTCATGATTTCATCACCTGTTTACCTGTGGAATGTTTAAAACAGGCGTTTTTGAACTTCCCAGTTGTTTTTTTTGCCCATCCCAACTTTTTTGGAATTTTTTGCAGGCATCAAATTCGGAATTAGCACATATTTACAAAAATCAATAAAAGTAAATGTATTAAGGTAAAACATTAAATATCTTTGTACTGTTTTCAATTAAAAATATGCAAAGGAGAATTTACAAATCACTGATTTCTGCTTTTATGTGTATTTTACATACTGTCCCAATTTTTGGGGGAATTGAGGTTTGTATATAATGTCATATATAAAGATAATTGAATTCTGAACTAATATTTATACTGTTAAAACACTAAAAGTAGCATGTCTGTATGTGAAAGGAAGAGAAGTGATTAGAACTATAAAAATGGGAAAAATGAATTGACTCATGATCCCTGTAAACCACCATGAAAATTGACAACCTGTTTCTGATAATTCATAATGGACCATGTTTTGTGCACAACAAACAACAATAAAACATTATATTAAAAATGACAAGTGACATTTAATCAAATTATTGAAACATTGTGTTGTCAAGTGTAAAAACGGATACACTCCAAAATTTAATAGGTATGAATAATATCTTTAAAATCAGTAAAACATATAAGCAAGTCCAATTTTAGTTTTGACATAATACAAGTTTTGTGGATGAAAAAACTTTTATTTAATTTTTATTGAATAACGCTTGTAGTCTAGTTTTCAGCATAGTAGAATATACGGTTCTTGAGATTATGGCCAGACACTCGGGGAGAAACATTAATTGCCAGGTGTTAGGAGAATTTACAGTAATCCAACACCAGGGAGCATATATAATAAAAGCAGTCTTACAAAGTTTAAAGGAACTTTATAACTGTATAGAGTTAATGTTCTAACTTCCCAGATCAACCAAAACAAATATTATGTGGTTCTGTAATCTAACACTCTAGGCAGTAAAGCAGTCTTAGAAAGTTTGAAAAAGACAAGGAACTTTAGAAATGAACAACTGTAACATTTTTTACTTTCCAGAACAGCTTTCTAGGGGTTTTCCGCTTTCAGACCTTTATAGTTTACTGTAAGTTTAAAAATGTGAAAATGTTAAAAACGGTTATACTGACATCCTAAGGGCAAACAATGCTATGTTGGGTGTGTTGGGCACTGCAAGCAGAGGGCTTTTTGATCATCTGTGTGGATTTGCAAGTAGAAGTGGGAGAACAAAATTGAAAAAAATGCATTTTAGCAGTTTCATAACATCACATCAATTCTACATAGGAAATCATGATTCTCGTTCAAGCACATTCAAGGTGGAAGACTCTGTCCCACATATTCTAAGTGTTAATATGAGTTTAACTGATCTCTGAAACCATGGATAGAAAAGAGCATAAATGATCGGATTGATTGAAGAATTTAAATATATTAGAGTCAATGTACTTGAAACTGCAAGATACACAGATCTGTTGCTGACATAGACTTCTAGGAAGGCACTTACATAGTAGGGCACTAAACACAGAAGGAAGACTGCCACTAGAATCCCTAGTTTTTTTGCTGCTTTTCTTTCAGAAGCCATAGAATCATTATTTATTTTTTGACACTTTCTCACACTCCTAATTTTATTTGCATGCTTTTTAGCAATAGCAAAAATTTTCAGGTATGTAATTATAATAATTGAGCATGGTAGAACAAATACAATTATGAAGTCAATAATGGACCATTCTTTATTGACTGTAACAATACACTCACTACATGTGATGTTTGCCTTCATGTCAGTAATATTTCCATTGAAATAAAGAAGCACAATATTGTAGATTAATGAAAACAACCACAGTATGGCTATTATCCTCAAAGTTAAATTCACTGTCATTTTCATGGAGTAGTGAAAAGGGTTGGAGAGAGCAAAACATCGGTCCGCCGCAATTAAAGCAACATTATAAATTGACGCACAAGTAAGATAAAATTCTGCTACCTTAAAAATTGTGCATTGCACTGGACCAAAGCACCTCTGTGGATCTATCAACATAATAAAGTAGAGGGGCATCACAATTACTCCAACAAGAAAGTCCGCCATGGCCAGAGAGAGCAGGAGGAAATTAGTTGGTGTCCGAAGTTGCTTGAAGTGACAGATGGAGATGATCACAAGCAGGTTTCCACACACTGTCAGTGTCACGACTACTGCTACACACATATACAGCAGCACATCAGCTACTGTTGGTGAAGTTCCTGAACAGGAAAAGTTGGAATAGACACAGGACTCCTCTTGTTGCTCTTCTGTGAGATTCATTAATAAAGAAAATAGTTACAGTTTCATTTAACAATTAAATATCCCACTGTTATACTTAATGTTGGCAATCTACAAAAATACTTTTACGTGAAACTGCATAAAAGGTATAGGATAATGTAGCTTGCCAATCTTGCCTTCGTTCCTGTCGTTCCTCTGAATAATTAAGAGATGCAGTGATATTTATATAATGGAGTTACCATAGTTTTTTCTTCTGTTGGTTGCTTATGAATCCCCATCAGATTAAATTACATATGTTTGTACGGGGGGTGGTGTTAAGAGACGGAGAGCACAACTGGGACAGGTCAGTGATGTACTAAAATAATAACATCAAGGTGTCAAGTGGAAAGGGCTTGCGACTTGCACTTGTTGATTCCAGAAGTACAAGGGTAACAGAGTGGATTTCACAAATAAATGTCTTACCTTGGATTTCACAAATAAATGATGACAAACCATTTTAAATATTTCCCCGTCTATCCAGATTATATTATATTGCATTACATTCATCAGATGCTCTAATCCAGAGCGACTTCGAGAACACAAGTTAACTCTGATTTACATGAGTAAAAGTGCCAGACCCAGCTTATAGCATTCTCAGGCTAACAAATGTGTTTGCGTGTGTGTACCGACACTGAAGCACTAATTAACCTTGCTCAGAAAAACCCAAAACTCAAATGCTGAGTACATGCAGATTATATCCGTAACAAGCCAGAAGAATTTTGCATCTGAAGGTGGACAACAATTCTGCTGTCCTGACCACCATGGGAAGTTCATTCTAACAATAGGGGGGCCGGTACAGACAGGACTTGTGACTGGCAGGAGTGACTATAGAGGGAAGGGATAGCCAGTCGCCCTGAGGTTGTGGAGTGGAGATATTTGTTTGGGGTGTAGGGCTTGAAGATTGACTGAAAAGGTGGTGGAACTGTCCTATTAACTGCTTTTTAGGTTCATGCTAAAGTCTTTTAACTTGATGTGAGCAGTAAGAGGCAGCTAATGAAGTGAGATGAGGAGGGGTCTTACATGACCATGCTTGGGAAGCTCATGTCATAACCAAGATTGATAGATCGCTAGCTAGTGAGAGGGATCAATATATTGTTACTTAGTGTAAGACTGAAAAATTGATTATCAGTCATAAACCCTGGGAGCTGGTGGTGACTTCTTTGAGGGTGCAATAAAACAATTCACCAGATGGCCTAAGAACCCGTTTCCATCCTCTAACCTCTACTTACTGTTCCAAACCACCAATCACAAGGTCGTAAACGACAGCTGGAATTGAGCCTACAACTGGACATCAGAAGGAAACGGCATTCCTAATGACGCCGGGAACTCTGGCCTTCTCACAGGTCTTTTACGGCCTAGGTTCTGAACTGAATGACTCTTGGACTCTATGGACTGAAACAAAGCTGTATATGTATCTTGCATCATATGTATGTGCATGTAAATATTTGTGGATAATATTATAAATGTGGTGAACCAGGATTAATACTAATTTAAGTGGGGGGTATGTGAAAGTATAGGAGGGGGAGGAAGAAAGAATGTGAAAGAAAGGATGATTGTATAAGTTATCAGGGATGCGCTTGTCCATATAAGTATCTGGAACCTAGAATGGCCATCACCGGGACTTCACCTGATATCTAGATAAAGGATAGGGAAGATCATAAGATCACGCGCCGTCGTTCAAAAAATCTTATTACTTTTATTTCTAGACTTGATTTGCGTGATTTCTGTGAATTGTGTCTCTATTACTGGATTTCACACTGACTAATCTGGTTTGTGGTAATGTGACTGCTCTGCTAGGCCTTAGCCAGTACTAGGAGGATTCTATGTTCAAAACCTCTGAGCACTGGTGATGTTGATATGTTCAAAACCTCTGAGTTTCTGTTTCCTAGTATTTGAGCCAGTACTAGGAGGATTCTATGTTCAAAACCTCTGAGCACCTGGGATGGTGATATGTTCAAAACCTCAGATTTTCTGTTTCCTAGTATTTGGTAGATCCTATGGTCAAAACCTTCTGTGATACGTTTCTATGGGCTAGGGTCTCTGAGCTTGTCAGTCCGATTCAGTGTGTCAGTCTGCACCCCGTATCCAGGGCTATCAGCGTCCCTGGTATAGATAGTTTCAACAGAACAAAATCCCACTCGCAATCAAGCATCAATTCTAAATTGGAGTCAGATAAATTAGTACAGAATCAGCATTGGTGGCTGATGAGTTCATGTAATGCACACAGGCTGTCTTTTGGATAAACTGGGGTCAGCGTAGACCAGACTTAAAGCAGAAGGTAACGTGGTACGATTACCTTTGATACGTGGTCCCTTATTAGCTGATCCCATGAATCTAAAAAGCAGTCTCACCTGGTGGCAAGAACAGTAATATTTCTTTATTAACTTTAATAACTTTTACCTTTTCCCACAGCAATAGCGGAATACATCACGCTTAAACCTTCGCTCCGAGCTATTCCCTCATTGGTCTAGCTGCGCGGAGATTTACACTAGCAAAAGAAATAGACCGCAATATCTTATTTCCAGGTACTCTTACAAGCGTTACTATAACCTCTCTGCATTTAAATGGATCTCTTTGGGAATTAGGGGGTGGGACTAGCTTAAGCTGTAAATGACACTCACGACTGGGTTTCAATCAGGCACAACAAAAAACTGGAAACCAGACCAAAAAAAAATATGTTTAAAAAAAATGTATTTAAGTAAACCAAAATGTTTGAGTGCATGTCAGTGTGCATCAGTGTGGGGGTGTTGTAGGCATGTGTGTCAATAAGTGGGGTGTGAATACCCAAAATAACAAAATATACCAGACAGCCCATAGTAACCTATCGAGAAACAAATGGCAATGGTTAGAAAAATTGAAAAGCTTTAACTTTTATCTTGGATTGATCAGAAACATACGTGGCATTGAGCCGTGAGGGTGAGTAGTGCTTCACCTGTGGAGTATTAGGCTCTGGCTTAAGCTCGGTGCCGTTTTTAGCCATAGCGCACACTGCACACACTGGAAACACAGGTGCCGTTTCGCCAGGTCTTCCAGCTCCGCAGACGAACTGGGGTCCGGCGTAAGTAAAAGTGCAAATACCCAGTCGAGGTACAGTGGTGCTCGAAAGTATTTATACCCCTTCACTTTTTGCACACTTTATTGTGTTGTAGATTTAATTTAAAAATGGCCATTTTGCCCATCAATCTACACTCAATAACCCATAATGACAAAGTGAAAACATGTTTTTAGAAACTTTTAAAATGTATTAAAAATCAAAAACTGAAATCTCTCATGTACATAAGTATTCATACCCTTTGCTTTAATGTATTTTTTAAGTATCATAATTAATATTTGGTCGCATATCTTTTGCAAGCTGTTACTTCCTGAAGTCTGTGACCCATCAACATCAAAAGACTCTCAATATCTTATTTTCAGGTACTGTTACAAGCTATAATATAACCTCTCTGCATTTGAATGGATCTAAATGGGAATTGGGGCATGAGACTATATTCAGTTGTAAATTACACTTGTACAGTATAGAACACATGGCTGGCTAAATGGCTATAAGTTATCAAGGGTTTGAGCTATCGAACGAGCCGCAAACCATCACTCTGTTCCCAGATATGGGGAAAAAGTCAGGAGAAGAAACCCTTAAAGTGATCCATCCAAATCTACTCCATATCTGGCCGTAGAGTGATGGTTTGGGGCTCGTTTGATACCTTAGACCCTTGATGACTTACAGCCATTGGGCTCAGGAGGTAGAGCGGGTCGTCTGCTGATCGCAGGGTTGGCGGTTCGATCCCCGGCTCCTCCTGTCCACATGTCGAAGTGTCCTTGGGCAAGACACTGAACCCCAAATTGCTCCCAATGAGCAGGCTAGCACCTTGCATGGCAGCTGCCGCCATTTGTGTGTGAATGTGTGTGTGAATGGGTGAGAGAGAGGCTGTTGTAATGCACTTTGGATAAAGGTGCTATATAAGTGCAGTCCATTTACCATTTCGCCAGTCATGTGTTCCATACTGTACCAGTGTAATTTACAGCTGAATTTAGTCTCACCCTCCAATTCCCATAGAGATCCATTCAAATGCAGAGAGGTTATAGTATTGCTTGTAACAGTACCTGGAAATAAGATACCGAGAGTAATTTGATATCCTTTTATACCCAGTCATGATAGCATCACCTGTTTACCTGTGGAATGTTCCAAACAGGTGTTTTTTGAACTTCCCAGTTTTTGTTTTTTTCCGGTCCTAACTTTTTTGGAATGTGTTGCAGGCATTAAATTCGGAATTAGAGTATATTTACAAAAATCAATAAAGTTGATAAGGTAAAACATTAAATATATTTTCTTTGTACTGTTTTCAATTAAATATATGTAAAGGAGAATTTACAAATCACTGATTTATGCTTTTATGTGCATTTTACATACTGACCCAACTTTTTTTTGGGAATTGGGGTTTGTATATAAGTCCTTTGTCATATATATAAAAATAATAGAATTCTGAACTAATATTTATACTGTTAAAACAGTAAAAGTAACATGTCTGTTTGTGAAATGATTCAGGAAGAGAAGTGATTATAACTATAAAAATTAGAAAAATTCATTGACTCATGATCCCTGCAAACCACCATGAAAATTGACAACCTGTTTCTGATAATTCATAATGGACCATGTTTTGTGCACAACAAACAACAATAAAACATTCTATTAAAAATGACAAGTGACATTTAATCAAATTATTGAATCATTGTGTTGTCAAGTGTAAAAACGGATACAGTCCAAAATTGAATAGGTATGAATATCTTTAAAATCAGTAAAACATATAAGCAAGTCCAATTTTAGTTTTGACATAATACAAGTTCCGTGGATAAAAAAAACTTGTTGCAGTAAAAATTATTTTAAAAATATTTTTAATTTTATTTTTATTGAATAACGGTTGTAGTCGAGGTTCCAGCATTGCAGAATATATGGATCTTGAGATTAAGGCCAGACAATAATGTTCCCTACAGGGGACAAACATTAATTGCCAGGTGTTAGGAGGATTTACAGTAATCCCACATCAGGGAGCATATATGATAAAAGCAGTCTTACGAAATTTAAAGAAACTTCATAACTGTATACAGTTAATGTTATAACTTCCCAGATCAACCAAAACAAATATTATGTGGTTCTCTAATCTAACACTCTAGGCAGTAAAGCAGTCTTAGAAAGTTTGAAAAAGACAAGGAACTTTTTTTACTTTCCAGAACAGCTTTCCAGGGGTTTTCCGCTTTCAGGCCTTTATAGTTTACTATAAATTTGTAATGAAGTTTAAAACATCATGAGGACAATCAATGCTATGCTGAGTGTGCTGGGCACTGCAAGCAGAGGGCTTTTTGATAAAATAGAATAGAAAAAATGCATTTTAGCAGTTTTATAACATCACATTCATTCTACATAGAAAATTATGATTCCCGTTCGAGCACATTAAAGGTGGAAGACTCTGTGCCACATATTTTAAGTGTTAATATGATTTTAAGTGATCTCTGAAACCATGGATAGAAAAGAGCATAAATGATCGGATTGATTGAAGAATTTAAATATACTAAAATGATTGTAATTTCAGTTGCAAGATACAAAGATCTGTTGCTGATATAGACTTCTAGGAAGGTACACACATAGTAGGGCACTAAACACAGAAGGAAGACGGCCACTAGAATCCCTAGTTTTTTTGCTGCTTTCCTTTCAGAGGCCATAGAATCATTATTTATTTTTTGACACTTTCTCACACTCCTAATTTTATTTGCATGCTTTTTAGCAATAGCAAAAATTTTCAGGTATGTCATTATAATAATTGAGCATGGTAGAACAAATACAATTATGAAGTCAATAATGGACCATTCTTTATTGACTGTAACAATACACTCACTACATGTGATGTTTGATTTCATGTCAGTAATATTTCCATTGAAATAAAGAAGCACCATATTGTAGATTAATGAAAACAACCACAGTATGGCTATTATCCTCAAAGTTAAATTCACTGTCATTTTCATGGAGTAGTGAAAAGGGTTGGAGAGAGCAAAACATCGGTCCACTGCAATTAAGGCGACATTATAAATTGACGCACAAGTAAGATAAAATTCTGCTACCTTAAAAATTGTGCATTGCACTGGACCAAAGCACCTCTGTGGATCTATCAACATAGTAAAGTAGAGGGGCATCACAATTACTCCAACAAGAAAGTCCGCCATGGCCAGAGAGAGAAGGAGGAAATTAGTTGGCGTCTGAAGTTGCTTGAAGTGACAGATGGAGATGATCACAAGCAGGTTTCCACACACTGTCAGTGTCACGACTACTGCTACACACATATACAGCAGCACATCAGCTACTGTTGGTGAAGTTCCCAAACAGGAAAAGTTGGAATAGACACAGGACTCCTCTTGTTGCTCTTCTGTGAGATTCATTAATAAAGAAAATAATTACAGTTTTATTGAACAATTAAATATCCCACTGCTATACTTAATGTTGGCAATCTACAAAAAATATGTGAAACTGCATAAAAGGTATAGGATAATGTAGCTTGCCAATCTTGCCTTAGTTCCTGTCGTTTCTCTGAATAATTAAGAGATGCAGTGATATTTATATAATGGAGTTACCATTGTTTTTGTTTCTGTTGGTTGCTTATGAATCCCCATCAGATTAAATTACATATGTTTGTACGGGGGGTGGTGTTAAGAGACGGAGAGCACAACTGGGACAGGTCAGTGATGTACTAAAATAATAACATCAAGGTGTCAAGTGGAAAGGGCTTGCGACTTGCACTTGTTGATTCCAGAAGTAAAAGGGTAACAGAGTGGATTTCAGGAAATGTCTTACCTTGGATTTCACAAATAAATGATGACAAACCATTTTAAATATTTCCCCGTCTATCCAGATTATATTATATTGCATTACATTCATCAGATGCTCTAATCCAGAGCGACTTCGAGAACACAAGTTAACTCTGATTTACATGAGTAAAAGTGCCAGACCCAGCTTATAGCATTCTCAGGCTAACAAATGTGTTTGCGTGTGTGTACCGACACTGAAGCACTAATTAACCTTGCTCAGAAAAACCCAAAACTCAAATGCTGAGTACATGCAGATTATATCCGTAACAAGCCAGAAGAATTTTGCATCTGAAGGTGGACAACAATTCTGCTGTCCTGACCACCATGGGAAGTTCATTCTAACAATAGGGGGGCCGGTACAGACAGGACTTGTGACTGGCAGGAGTGACTATAGAGGGAAGGGATAGCCAGTCGCCCTGAGGTTGTGGAGTGGAGATATTTGTTTGGGGTGTAGGGCTTGAAGATTGACTGAAAAGGTGGTGGAACTGTCCTATTAACTGCTTTTTAGGTTCATGCTAAAGTCTTTTAACTTGATGTGAGCAGTAAGAGGCAGCCAATGAAGTGAGATGAGGAGGGGTCTTACATGACCATGCTTGGGAAGCTCATGTCATAACCAAGATTGATAGATCGCTAGCTAGTGAGAGGGATCAAGATATTGTTACTTAGTGTAAGACTGAAAAATTGATTATCAGTCATAAACCCTGGGAGCTGGTGGTGACTTCTTTGAGGGTGCAATAAAACAATTCACCAGATGGCCTGAGAACCCTTTTCCTTCCTCTAACCTCTACTAACTGTTCCAAACCACCAATCACAAGGTCGTAAACGACAGCTGGAATTGAGCCTACAACTGGACATCAAAAGGAAACGGCATTCCTAATGACGCCGGGAACTCTGGCCTTCTCACAGGTCTTTTACGGCCTAGGTTCTGAACTGAATGACTCTTGGACTCTATGGACTGAAACAAAGCTGTATATGTATCTTGCATCATATGTATGTGCATGTAAATATTTGTGGATAATATTATAAATGTGGTGAACCAGGATTAATACTAATTTAAGTGGGGGGTATGTGAAAGTATAGGAGGGGGAGGAAGAAAGAATGTGAAAGAAAGGATGATTGTATAAGTTATCAGGGATGCGCTTGTCCATATAAGTATCTGGAACCTAGAATGGCCATCACCGGGACTTCACCTGATATCTAGATAAAGGATAGGGAAGATCATAAGATCACGCGCCGTCGTTCAAAAAATCTTATTACTATCACTAGATCGGGGGGAGTAGACTATGCAGTTTATCTTCCTGGAGGGCGGGGTCTCCGGTGGTGAGGAGTGACATCTCTTCCTGCCAGACCTTATTTGGACAAACAAAGGGAATTCTAGAATGTGGAAGGCCTGGGCTGCGTTCCAATCCAATTTTTTTACCGTCCTATCTACTTGGTACTTGTCTGACCCGGAAATCGATCGAGGTCCGCCATCTTTAACCCCTTAGCGCAGATGGCATATTTGGTAAATCATGGGGGTACTCTGTTTAAGGCTTTATAACTCCAGGTGTGAGCATCACATAAACTTGGTAAATGGCTTACATGAAACAAAACCGGTGTACCATTTTTTGTACAAACTTAAACTTTGTTTATTTTCATAATGTAAGTCAAAATAAAGTGCCGGAAATGCAAGCAAAACTTTGCAAAAAATGCAACAAAATATATATTTCTTCAAAATACTGAGAGCTACATAAGTGAAACAGGTAAAACTACACATTTCCTGGATCATAAACTCCTTGTCCACAAGCATTCAATAATCGCAGGGTGATATACAGAACTACTAAAGATCTATGACACGAAATGTAAGCAGTGTAGCCTGATGTACCCAGGGTCTCCAAACCTATCCAAATTGGCTAAAATGTGAATAGCTGTAAATCTTAAACTAATCATACATTTCAGTGCAAATCAACTGTTTTGACTCATTTAACTCACCTTTTTATCATTTTCATGTCGGAATTATTTTGGATCAGTACAGGGGGGTGGATATCTAGGTGTCCAATAACCTACCCAAAACCTCTCCAAGAAATTATTAAAAAGCCTTTTGTCCTTTATAAAGCATAGACATTTTCCCTTACGATCACTTCATGGATGAAAACATTGATATTGCACAGTTTCAGTTCAGTGTTTGATGCCAAGTGTGCCATTTTTTCACCATTATCCTTCATATACTGCTTCATCCTGTGCGGTGCCTTCGTAAGGATGCTGTAAGGATCTGGTCCTGCAGTGGCTTCACTCTGAACAGTAGAGGGCACTGCTGGAGTGGCAGAGGTGGAGGGTCAAGCATGTTATAGGAACAAATTACATAATGCAGAAGCATTATAACACTGTGGTACACACAGCTAAATATGAAATCATTCACTCTTGTACTTCAGTAAACACTTTCTTCTGTATGCTACATTATGTTATATTTTGTTGCGTGCTCTAGTATGGCATTACTCTGTAGTGTGTTTCACAACTGTTGCTTATTTATTTTATTTATTTATTTTACATTCATCTTGCACACATCTGGACACAGTACATTTGAATACATATTTTCCATTCCCTAAGTGAAAAGCATCACCCATGGATATACTAATGCCCCATAGAGTACATTATGCACAAAGAAATTACAATACAATAAAATAATATCGGAAAACACTACCAATGTTCTAGCTTCACGGCAAATCGAGCCATCTAATATAACGCACGACTGAGCAACCAAACAGAACAGCGCTAAAATACTCAATTTCATTGTGAGTGGTATGAATTCAAACTAAGTAGGCCACCACGAGCCACTACGCTAACAGATATTATCAATACAAATATGTTCAGCATTATTAGCAGGCTAACAGTGCTCTATTACGACCGATGCAAATAAAAAAATAACGATTATATATCTAGGTAATGACGCAGTGGAAAAACGAATGTATATAATCAAAATATTACAAGCTGTAATACTTACATGTCGAGGAGGATATCTTCCCCATATCGATAGGCATCCTCTTCTACAGAGTCTACGCTACAGGGATTAGATGAATCTCCGTCGCTTTCCTCTTCTGACCCACTTCCAAAAGCGATTTGGTCAAATGCGTGAAGTTTATCTTCAGCCATACTGTTAAACCCGTACCAAAGCGCAGGCAAACAATGATTACGCAGGCAACCAATGTTTACGCGCACTTATATCGCGTAGTGCGTCATGCGTCACGACATGCGTAAAATTGTAGTGATTGAACAAGTATTGCAGTTACGCTCGCCCTTAAAATAGTTCACCCAAGCTTTCAATTACACATGTAAATTACTTTTGGGAAGCTTGTCGTGCCTTCTATTGGATAAAACAATTGTCGATCAAACCAGAATAAAATTTAAAGCGTCACAGCAGTGCAATCCGGAAGGGGGGGTTACGCAGAGATAGTTTCGTTTGTCTAATAGTGTTCCAATGCGCTGTGTATTTTTCAAACGGATTGTCCAAGACAATAAATGACCACGGAATCTTGAAAGGGACATATCTACGCTTAAATCCACGGTAGGATTGCACACGAATTCCATATTTAATCGCAGATATTGATAGTAGAATGGCATTGTATGATTTCACTTGTTTATGTCGGTATTGATTGAGCAGCGATTTGCACCGCTGTATTTGCATACGGTCGGGCTATTGGTGGGTTTATCTGGTTGCTGGACGGAATTCTGATATTATATGATGAATACATATATTTATGAACTCCCAACATAGACGCTATTGCCCACTATGTCACGCATGGGTAGGTATAGGCTGTGTGGGGAGTGCTTGTTAAATGGACTTGCTACGGAAAGATAGTGACACTTAGAAACTACGCATTGGCCAGAAATAGTCGCGATTCGTCTACCAATAAAGTTAAAATACCGCGTTTGGGTTTTCCACTAATAGTTTGGCTGCAGGAGCAATGCGTGTCTCAGTTGCGTAAAACTGTCTCGCAGGCGAGACAAAATAGACTATCTGCACTAAGTAGTTAAGGACATCCCAAACCGCTAAATGCTCCACCGAGGAGCGAGCAGTGGGGAAAGAGGAGGCTCCCGAAGAATTCTTCAGTGAGGAAACATGAGTGCAGCCTTTGAGGAAGTCTTTACTCAGAACGCGTGACGTGTTTTATCCACAATCACATCTGCCTCAGTTGAAAACATGGCGGGACCTCGCGTACACAAATGTAAGTGCTTATCGTTCCTTTCAATTTAATTTATAAAGCGCTTTCATTTATAATGTCACTCGTTCTTTCGGACAAACGAAAGGCAAGTTTATTCATGAAAAAAGAGACAACAAATATTGTAGTTCAGCGTGTAAGCGTAACATTTAGGACATGTTTCTGTCCCATATAGTTTGTTAGCTAACGTTACTGCATAGGAAACGCAAGCTTCAATTAACCCATGTCCTTTCAAAACTGTATACAATTTTATATTGTACGCTATTCAATAGGCTATGTTACGTTTAGCCTATGTTCACACTGTTGAATGCATCCCGGCAAGTAGGCTAACTGAGAAATAGGCTCGACAGTCGCTGCTCGATTTCCAGTGTATCAACTGAAACATGAACACGCAGCTGCTTTGCGTTTAAAATATATGTTTCCTCACTCTTGTATGACAGAAATAATGTTATTTCAGTCTATGTTATTGCATTTGCTGTCTTTGACTGATGAAATGCACATTAGGCTAGCTTATTAGGATAGGCTACTATTTTGCATCATGTAGCCTACTTACATATGTCATGTCTGAATTATGGGCTTGTGAAGCCCCTTGACACATGCCGTTGTGATTTAGGGCTATACACAGACATTACTAGCTGGTTTTTACTTGCAGGTCTGTTGTGTCATTTACAGGGACAGATGAGAGCACCCTCAGCCTCATTCGGCTGAGGTGTGAGAACGAGCAACTGTTTACGGGGAAGAGGCATGTAGCAAAGAAAGCTTGGGGGTGAGTCATTAGTGACATTCTATAATGTGTGATGTCACATAGAACTAAAATATGTTACACAGAAACATTGGCAATAAGCCATTTTTTATGTTCTTGCAGGACCATGTCACTGTCCATATTGGTGTTCCTACATGTCATAGATTAATGTTGACGGAATCACTCCTCAGCACCATGATTCATGTCTTGTGTTGAAGTAGTTAATTGTATGCAAATGACAACTTCTGATATCCCTAATGTAAGCGTGATGGCAAGAGGCATGCCTGCCCTGTAAATGGATAACACATAAACATGTTATGGCATGGCAGTAATTGTTGTAGGGCACTTGGGTATGGTATGGTAACATGTGTTGTTTTCCTCAGTGAAATTCGTCTGCAGATGGGCCTACAGGGCCAGGTGAGCCCCACCCAAATTGCAAATAAATGGGACAACCTCAAGCAAAAATATAAGGTGAGGTTCAATTTATGATGTTTTTCCTTTGCGAATTTGTAGTTTCTATTGCATACTGAAACAAAATTATGCCTGTGCAATAGGCTCACCTTCACCCTTGCATCTTTCCTTGTAGGCACTCAGATGCCCTGCTACAGAGACGGAACAGACAGGGGAGAGGCCACAGCAGCCACATGGCCATGGTTTAATGCAATGCATGAGGCCATCGGGGGGAGGCCATCTATTGATCCTCCTGTCCTGATGGATTCATGTGTTTCAGAAAACCTGGCACATGTGGCTGATGAGACCTCAGATGGCACTGGCTCATCTCTTCCTGGATTTGTGGCGGTCACTTGTAGCCGGGCGTGTGTGGAGGAGGAGGAAGAGGATGCACAGCCTGGCTAAAGGCCACACTGGAAAGCTCTAATGAGTTTGAGAAAATGCTTAATAAAATGTAAATAGTTCACAAGTGTTTGTCAATTTGTTTTTTACTTGTGTTTTTACCTTTTAAGATATAGTTTTCATCTGAGTGCCCCCTTCAGCAGCACAAAACTATTTGGGAGAAAAGAAACACACAAATACTAACAATTTTGCTGATCGTGTAAGCTTCAGGAGGGTAATACCTAGGCTATTTCTGGCTTATCGGTCTCTCGCTCTTTACTGGTAACTTCAAGTGAATGTCTTCCTTTTTGTAAATTCTAAGTAGTCAGCCTACATTCATTAATGAATGATTTGCAGTCATTATTCTAATTTACTGTTTTTATTTTACTGAAATTATGTACTCTTAGGCCTGAATTAGACTTTGTTTTGACTTATTGCTTCCACCAGGTTACTGTCCTATGGACGAATTATGCGATTGAATTGAGGATTGTCATTTCTAATAATTATGAAATGATGTTAAATATATTTTTACTACAGGATAAGTGAGTGGTTCTAGCACGCAATATCGCCTGTGTTCAGTATTCAGAGTGCTGAACATTTTAACAAGGAAGGGCATTGACCGTTGGAAACACTGGATTCAGAAAATAGACATTTTACAGAATCCTCACTTCCCCGACAGGTGGTTGACATACATTGGTGTCAAAGTGGTATGCTTATAGTGTGTTTTGAAATAAATAAAGGTAATGAAAATGTGGCACAGAAAAGATGTATGAAACTGATATGTTAGTATCCATAAGTGATTTTATTAACACTAACATAACAAATAAAACGTGGATTAACACTGGACAGAAAGAGGGGCTGCAGGGAGAATATACAAACATAACAAGAAACGGAGACACTAACAAAAAGCTCTCCTGTATAAATAATATTTCAAACAATTGCCAAATTACATATAATCATGTTCATTCAGTGCTACTGGACACATATTTGGAGCAGACGGTTGCCCCGCCAGTTGGTTTCGCCGGCCATGTCCGCTTTGTCCCCCCCCTCACTGGACGTGGTGGAGCCACACCAATATCACCAACATCCTCGACAACCTCAAGGATGTCCCCCTTTGTCAGGCAGATGTTATGGAGCATGGCACATGCGGTGATGACCGTGGGTACAAAGGTGTGGTCCACCTCCAAAGCCTTGAAGAGCAGGCACCTCCTGGACCCTTAAGTGGTGTGCCCAGACAACGCTCCCCCATGCGGCAGTAGCATTATCAATGCTTCCAAGGAGCCATGGCTCAGACGGTAGTCTACCATGAGGTTCTGGTCCCCATTAAAGTAAAGCTGGAGCACTGGCACAGTGGCATTTACTTTGGCATAATGCCCAGCTGATGGATCGTCGACCTAAAAAAGAATGAAATTAAAAACATGAAGTGTGTACATGCAGCCTACAGTTCGCACAAGTTGATTGATTAACACCAGACCACAGTAGCCAAATGTATAGTTTGTAGTCCTACATGCAGGTAAATGTGTGGTATTATAGAACATGCAATTACTATGTGTGCATGACATAACTTCGCTGTATATTTATCCAGGTGAATTCTACTCCACCCACTGTTAAAAGTGCTTCATGCTTAGCAATGTCCATGTTTGATCAAGAGCACTGTCTTATGACTACTGTTGAGAATATGTGATTCTTACCTCACTTAGGAACAGGACGGAGCGAAGCCGTCGCGATCCCCTGAACTGGCAACGCCACCGTTCCCGCTGAAGCCGGTGCCATGCGTTTATGGCGAATGCTAGGTTCATTGCGGAAATGTTGATTGCGTACAGTAGCAGACCAGTATACTAGCCTATTGAAATCGCCGATCTAAGTTTTGAAATCAGTATCTGTCGCTTATATACCATCAGATCATACATGCTTGATTCATTAATTAAACGGCATCAGCTCGGTTATTGGCTGGAAGTGTCATTTGTAATGTGCTCCAATTTTAACGAACAAACATGCATTCGAGTCCATTGATGAATTGGCCATTGAGCGTGTGGAATATAAGCGTTGCTTACTTACAATTTAAATTATGCTTCGTGCGATCTTTACTCACAGTGATAAATAGCCGTTTGTTGTGGATGTGTTAATGGGACACTGTACGTCAAACACAAACATCTGTAATTGAGAGACAATATTCTTATTTCACATGTCATTTTCACATCTGTCAAATTGCATGGGAGAAAATCATTGCAAATAATTGTGATAACTTCACAGTGCAATATAGCGTCAAATAAAACAATAGTTTATACCATTTTGCATGCAAAAACAAGCTCAGAGATAAAATTACGCTAGGCTACAGAAAAATCCGTTAGCCTTCTTTTTTTGACAGGTGATACAGCTGTGCACACGTCATTAGTAATTGACGTCGCTTCAGCTGACGCTTGACTGAGCAAGGACGTTCCATTTGCTTAATTCATGTTGCCTCGCTGCTGCGTCCTCGTATGTGATCCTTGGATCCTTTCCTTATGGCCTCCACTGGGTGGAGCTAATGAGCGAGGAAAGGACCTAGGAAAAGAAGCAAGCAGTAAAAAAAATGGATTGGAACGCAGCCCTGGTCAGGACTGCATTTAAGGGAAGTCCGAAGGGACATTCAAGGTGAATCTGCTTAACAGGTCTCCTGGTGCTGTAGTGGCACCATAGTTATTTCCGTATAGGAGAAACTGCTTAAAAGTTCTCCTGGTACCATAGTCACACCGTACGGAATTATTTGGTTATATACTTTGTTAGTGAATCTGTTCATGTTTCTTTGTCTTAGCAGCATGTTATCTTGTGTTTAGCTATAGATATTGAATGTGTTGATATTTGCTCTCACAGTCATAACCAGTGATTATTGTCATTAATAAATTACCATGATTCACATCATCTGCATCTTTCTTTTCAACCCTTTTCCAGCTCCAAGTGATTACCCAGAGTATATGATCTGCACTGCAGTGTTCCTCGCACTGTGGTATGTATTCTTGAGTCTCGGAGTCAGAACCTCTGCACCTTGCTCAGGGCTGAGTGCAAGTTCCCAGTATGGGAGAACCTGCTGAACAGGTCTCCTGGTGCTGTAGTGGTCCCATAGTCACACCAGCATGGGCCTGGCTAATACATTATTTTATTTCTAGACTTGATTTGCGTGACTTCTGTGAATTGTGTCTCTATTACTGGATTTCACACTGACTAATCTGGTTTGTGGTAATGTGACTGCTCTGCTAGGCCTTAGCCAGTACTAGGAGGATTCTATGTTCAAAACCTCTGAGCACTGGTGATGTTGATATGTTCAAAACCTCTGAGTTTCTGTTTCCTAGTATTTGAGCCAGTACTAGGAGGATTCTATGTTCAAAACCTCTGAGCACCTGGGATGGTGATATGTTCAAAACCTCAGATTTTCTGTTTCCTAGTATTTGGTAGATCCTATGGTCAAAACCTTCTGTGATACGTTTCTATGGGCTAGGGTCTCTGAGTTTGTCAGTCCGATTCAGTGTGTCAGTCTGCACCCCGTATCCAGGGCTATCAGCATCCCTGGTATAGATAGTTTCAACAGAACAAAATCCCACTCGCAATCAAGCATCAATTCTAAATTGGAGTCAGATAAATTAGTACAGAATCAGCATTGGTGGCTGATGAGTTCATGTAATGCACACAGGCTGTCTTTTGGATAAACTGGGGTCAGCGTCGACCAGACTTAAAGCGGAAGGTAACGTGGTACGATTACCTTTGATACGTGGTCCCTTATTAGCTGATCCCGTGAATCTAAAAAGCAGTCTCACCTGGTTGCAAGAACAGTAATATTTCTTTATTAACTTTAATAACTTTTACCTTTTCCCACAGCAATAGCGGAATACATCACGCTTAAACCTTCGCTCCGAGCTATTCCCTCATTGGTCTAGCTGCGCGGAGATTTACACTAGCAAGAGAAATAGACCGCAATATCTTATTTACAGGTACTCTTACAAGCGTTACTATAACCTCTCTGCATTTGAATGGATCTCTTTGGGAATTATGGGGTGGGACTAGCTTAAGCTGTAAATGACACTTACGACTGGGTTTCAATCAGGCACAACAAAAAACTGGAAACCAGACCAAAAAAAAAAAATGTATTTAAGTAAACCAAAATGTTTGAGTGCATGTCAGTGTGCATCAGTGTGGGGGTGTTGTAGGCATGTGTGTCAATAAGTGAGGTGTGAATACCCAAAATAACAAAATATACCAGACAGCCTATAGTAACCTATCGAGAAACAAATGCCAATGGTTAGAAAAATTGAAAAGCTTTAACTTTTATCTTGGATTGATCAGAAACATACGTGGCATTGAGCCGTGAGGGTGAGTAGTGCTTCACCTGTGGAGTATTAGGCTGCGGCTTAAGCTCGGTGCCGTTTTTAGCCATAGCGCACACTGCACACACTGGAAACACAGGTGCCGTTTCGCCAGGTATTCCAGCTCCACAGACGAACTGGGGTCCGGCGTAAGTAAAAGTGCAAATACCCAGTCGAGGTACAGTGGTGCTCGAAAGTATTCATACCCCTTCACTTTTTGCACACTTTATTGTGTTGTAGATTTAATTTTAAATTGATAAAATCTCCTCCTGTCCACATGTCGAAGTGTCCTTGGGCAAGACACTGAACCCCAAATTGCTCCCAATGAGCAGGCTAGCACCTTGCATGGCAGCTGCCGCCATTGGTGTGTGAATGTGTGTGTGAACGGGTGAGAGAGAGGCCGTTGTAATGCACTTTGGATAAAGGCGCTATATAAGTGCAGTCCATTTACCATTTCGCCAGTCATGTGTTCCATACTGTACCAGTGTAATTTACAGCTGAATTTAGTCTCACCCTCCAATTCCCATAGAGATCCATTCAAATGCAGAGAGGTTATAGTATTGCTTGTAACAGTACCTGGAAATAAGATACCGAGAGTCATTTGATATCCTTTTATACCCAGTCATGATAGCATCACCTGTTTACCTGTGGAATGTTCCAAACAGGCGTTTTTTGAACTTCCCAGTTTTTGTTTTTTTCCGGTCCTAACTTTTTTGGAATGTGTTGCAGGCATTAAATTCGGAATTAGAGTATATTTACAAAAATCAATAAAGTTGATAAGGTAAAACATTAAATATATTTTCTTTGTACTGTTTTCAATTAAATATATGTAAAGGAGAATTTACAAATCACTGATTTATGCTTTTATGTGCATTTTACATACTGACCAAACTTTATTTTGGAATTGGGGTTTGTATATAAGTCCTTTGTCATATATATAAAAATAATTGAATTCTGAACTAATATTTATACTGTTAAAACAGTAAAAGTAACATGTCTGTTTGTGAAATGATTCAGGAAGAGAAGTGATTAGAACTATAAAAATTTAAAAAATTCATTGACTCATGATCCCTGCAAACCACCATGAAAATTGACAACCTGTTTCTGATAATTCATAATGGACCATGTTTTGTGCACAACAAACAACAATAAAACATTATATTAAAAATGACAAGTGACATTTAATCAAATTATTGAAACATTGTGTTGTCAAGTGTAAAAACGGATACACTCCAAAATTTAATAGGTATGAATAATATCTTTAAAATCAGTAAAACATATAAGCAAGTCCAATTTTAGTTTTGACATAATACAAGTTCCGTGGATAAAAAAAACTTGTTGCAGTAAAAATTATTTAAAAAATATTTTGTATTTTATTTTTATTGAATAACGGTTGTAGTCGAGGTTCCAGCATTGTAGAATATATGGATCTTGAGATTAAGGCCAGACAATAATGTTCCCTACAGGGGACAAACATTAATTGCCAGGTGTTAGGAGGATTTACAGTAATCCCACATCAGGGAGCATATATGATAAAAGCAGTCTTACGAAATTTAAAGAAACTTCATAACTGTATACAGTTAATGTTATAACTTCCCAGATCAACCAAAACGAATATTATGTGGTTCTCTAATCTAACACTCTAGGCAGTAAAGCAGTCTTAGAAAGTTTGAAAAAGACAAGGAACTTTTTTTACTTTCCAGAACAGCTTTCCAGGGGTTTTCCGCTTTCAGGCCTTTATAGTTTACTATAAATTTGTAATGAAGTTTAAAACATCATGAGGACAATCAATGCTATGCTGAGTGTGTTGGGCACTGCAAGCAGAGGGCTTTTTGATAAATAGAATAGAAAAAATGCATTTTAGCAGTTTTATAACATCACATTCATTCTACATAGGAAATTATGATTCCCGTTCGAGCACAATAAAGGTGGAAGACTCTGTGCCACATATTTTAAGTGTTAATATGATTTTAAGTGATCTCTGAAACCATGGATAGAAAAGAGCATAAATGATCGGATTGATTGAAGAATTTAAATATACTAAAATGAATGTAATTTCAGTTGCAAGATACAAAGATCTGTTGCTGATATAGACTTCTAGGAAGGTACACACATAGTAGGGCACTAAACACAGAAGGAAGACGGCCACTAGAATCCCTAGTTTTTTTGCTGCTTTCCTTTCAGAGGCCATAGAATCATTATTTATTTTTTGACACTTTCTCACACTCCTAATTTTATTTGCATGCTTTTTAGCAATAGCAAAAATGTTCAGGTATGTCATTATAATAATTGAGCATGGTAGAACAAATACAATTATGAAGTCAATAATGGACCATTCTTTATTGACTGTAACAATACACTCACTACATGTGATGTTTGATTTCATGTCAGTAATATTTCCATTGAAATAAAGAAGCACCATATTGTAGATTAATGAAAACAACCACAGTATGGCTATTATCCTCAAAGTTAAATTCACTGTCATTTTCATGGAGTAGTGAAAAGGGTTGGAGAGAGCAAAACATCGGTCCACTGCAATTAAGGCGACATTATAAATTGACGCACAAGTAAGATAAAATTCTGCTACCTTAAAAATTGTGCAGTGCACTGGACCAAAGCACCTCTGTGGATCTATCAACATAGTAAAGTAGAGGGGCATCACAATTACTCCAACAAGAAAGTCCGCCATGGCCAGAGAGAGAAGGAGGAAATTAGTTGGCGTCTGAAGTTGCTTGAAGTGACAGATGGAGATGATCACAAGCAGGTTTCCACACACTGTCAGTGTCACGACTACTGCTACACACATATACAGCAGCACATCAGCTACTGTTGGTGAAGTTCCCAAACAGGAAAAGTTGGAATAGACACAGGACTCCTCTTGTTGCTCTTCTGTGAGATTCATTAATAAAGAAAATAATTACAGTTTTATTGAACAATTAAATATCCCACTGCTATACTTAATGTTGGCAATCTACAAAAAATATGTGAAACTGCATAAAAGGTATAGGATAATGTAGCTTGCCAATCTTGCCTTAGTTCCTGTCGTTTCTCTGAATAATTAAGAGATGCAGTGATATTTATATAATGGAGTTACCATTGTTTTTGTTTCTGTTAGTTGCTTATGAATCCCCATCAGATTAAATTACATATGTTTGTACGGGGGGTGGTGTTAAGAGACGGAGAGCACAACTGGGACAGGTCAGTGATGTACTAAAATAATAACATCAAGGTGTCAAGTGGAAAGGGCTTGCGACTTGCACTTGTTGATTCCAGAAGTACAAGGGTAACAGAGTGGATTTCAGGAAATGTCTTTCACAAAATGATGACAAACCATTTAAAATATTTCCCTGTCTATCCAGATTATATTATATTACATTACATTCAGCAGATGCTTTTATCCAGAGTGACTTCCAGAACGTTAATTCAGTTGATTTACATGAGTAAAAGTGCCAGACACATGTACCGACACTGAAGCACTAATTTACCTTGCTCAGAAAAACCCAAAACTCAAATGCTGAGTACATGCAGATTATATCCATAACAAGCCAGAAGAAGTGAAACCTAAAACCATAAAAATGAACATAACCTGAACTACTACTAAGGGTATGAGTGTTAGGGCAGGGGGATGAGAAGAGAACCAAGAGGCAATCTGAAGAGGTGGGTCTTCATTTTGCATCTGAAGGTGCACAACAATTCTGCTGTCCTGACCACCATGGGAAGTTCATTCTAACAATAGGGGGGCCGGTACAGACAGGCCTTGTGACTGGCAGGAGTGACTATAGAGGGAAGAGAGAGCCAGTCGTCCTGAGGTTGTGGAGTGGGAAGATTTGTTGTTGTGGGGTGTAGGGCTTGAAGGTTGACTGAAAAGGTGGTGAAACTGTCCTATTAACTGCTTTTTAGGCTCATGCTAAAGATTTTTAACTTGATGTGAGCAGTAAGAGGCAGCCAATGAAGTGAGATGAGGAGGGGTCTGACATGACCAGGCTTGGGAAGCTCATGTCATAACCAAGATTGATAGATCGCTAGCTAGTGAGAGGGATCAATATATTGTTAGCTAGTGTAAGACTGAAAAATGGATTATCAGTCATAAACCCTGGGAGCTGGTGGTGTTTTCTTTGAGGGTGCAATAAAACAATTCACCAGATGGCCTGAGAACCCTTTTTCCTTCCTCTAACCTCTACTGACTGTTCCAAACCACCAATCACGAGGTCGTAAACGACAGCTGGAATTGACCATACAACGGGACATCAGAAGGAAACGGCATTCCTAGTGACGCCGGGAACTCTGGCCTTCTCACAGGTATTTTACGGCTTAGGTTCTGAACTGAATGACTCTTGGACTCTATGGACTGAAACAAAGCTGTATATGTATCTTGCATCATATGTATGTGCGTGTAAATATTTGTGGATAATATGATAAATGTGGTGAACCAGGATTAATACTAATTGAAGTGGGGGGGTATGTGCAAGTATAGGAGGGGGAGGAAGAAAGAATGTGAAAGAAAGGATGATTGTATAAGTTATCAGGGATGCGCTTGTCCATATAAGTATCTGGAACCTAGAATGGCCATCACCGGGACTTCACCTGATATCTAGATAAAGGATAGGGAAGATCATAAGATCACGCGCCGTCGTTCAAAAAATCTTATTACTATCACTAGATCGGGAGGAGTAGACTATGCAGTTTATCTTCCTGGAGGGCGGGGTCTCCGGGTGGTGAGGAGTGACATCTCTTCCTGCCAGACCTTATTTGGACAAACAAAGGGAATTCTAGAATGTGGAAGGCCTGGTCAGGACTGCATTTAAGGGAAGTCCGAAGGGACATTCAAGGTGAATCTGCTTAACAGGTCTCCTGGTGCTGTAGTGGTCCCATAGTCACACCAGCATGGGCCTGGCTAATAAATTATTCTATTTCTAGACTTGATTTGCGTGATTTCAGTGAATTGTTTCTCTATTACTGGATTTCACACTGACTAATCTTGTTTGTGGTAATGTGACTGCTTTGCTAGGCCTTAGCCAGTACTAGGAGGATTCTATGTTCAAAACCTCTGAGCACCGGTGATGGTGATATGTTCAAAACCTCTGAATTTCTGTTTCCTAGTATATGAGCCAGTACTAGGAGAATTCGATGTTCAAAACCTCTGAGCACCGGTGATGGTGATATGTTCAAAACCTCTGAATTTCTGTTCCCTAGTATTTGGTAGATCCTATGGTCAAAACCTTCTGTGATACGTTTCTATGGGCTAGGGTCTCTGAGCTTGTCAGTCCGATTCAGTGTGTCAGTCTGCACCCCGTATCCGGGGCTATCAGAGTCCCTGGTATAGATAGTTTCAACAGAACAGAATTCCACTCGCAATCAAGCATCAATTCTAAATTGGAGTCAGATAAATGAGTACAGAATCTGCGTTGGTGGCTGATGAGTTAATGTAATGCACACAGGCAGTCTTTTGGATAAACTGGGGTCAGCATAGACCAGACTTAAAGCGGAAGGTAACGTGGTACGATTACCTTTGATACGTGGTCCCTTATTCGCTGATCCCATGAATCTAAAAAACTGTCTCACCTGGTTGCAAGAACAGTAATATTTCTTTATTAACTTTAATAACTTTTACCTTTTCCCACAGCAGTAGCGGAATACATCACACTTAAACCTTCGCTCCGAGCTATTCCCTCATTGGTCTAGCTGCGCGGAGATTTACACTAGCAAGAGAAATAGACCGCAATATCTTATTTCCAGGTACTCTTACAAGCGTTACTATAACCTCTCTGCATTTGAATGGATCTATTTGGGAATTAGGGGGTGGGACTAGCTTAAGCTGTAAATGACACTTACGACTGGGTTTCAATCAGGCACAACAAGAAACCGGAAACCAGACCAAGAAAAATACGTTTAAAAAAAATGTATTTAAGTAAACCAAAATGTTTGAGTGCGTGCCAGTGTGCATCCGTGTGGGGGTGTTGTAGGCGTGTGTGTCAATAAGTGAGCTGTGAATACCAAAATAACAAAATAAACCAGATGGCCCATAGTAACCTATCGAGAAACAAATGCCAATGGTTAGAAAATTGAAAAGCGTGAACTTTTATCTTGGATTGATCAGAAACATACGTGGCATTGAGCCGTGAGGGCGAGGAGTGCTTCACCTGTGGAGTATTAGACTCCGGCTTAAGCTCGGTGCCATTTTTAGCCATAGCACACACTGCACACGCTGGAAACACCGAGGGGTGCCGTTTCGCCAGGTCGTCCAGCTCCGCAGATGAACTTAGGTCTGGCGCAACCACCATAGGTTGACCGTTTTCAGACCTTACCACCAGACAGATCATTGCCAAGAATAATTGCCACTCCTTCCACAGGCAAGGAGGGTCGGACCGCAACCACCACATCGTCCTGCGCCAATTCAGACTCCAGGTGAACCCAGTGCAGAGGAACATTCTGTGGGTCAAACCAATACTTTATCTCCAGTAGCAAATGACGTATAGAAAGGCAAAAAAAAGACTGGAAGGTGGCACAGAAAGGACAGCGGCGACGCAGAAAAAACAGCTCAGGTGGACGGCGGCGACAGCTGCATCGGCCTGGAGGCCGGTGGCAATGGCTGCTGAGCAGAGTGGCTGGCTCGGCGGCTCGGGACGGGACCAGAGGGCCGGAACAGGATCCACCTAATGGTGACTATTGGGGTTGGGTACTAGGCTCAGAGCTGGCCGGCTGACGTGTAATGACTCCAAGCCTAACAGAGTGGGAGCTGGGTTGAAAAGGAGTCCAGGGTGATGGTCGGCATGACGACGAGCAAACTCAGGATTCTGCCCCCAGATACCCATGAGGTACTCCTCATAGTAGTCGGGGTTAAAAAAAAGAGATCCTCAAAAAAGAGATGCCATGATGGAGGGATGCCTGCTGGGTCGCAACTAACGAGTTCCTTCTGTAAGGCTGGGTGGGAATAGGGATCCAGTCACAAAAAAAAAAGTTTAAAAAAAAAATGTAATGCAGGCAACGGTACAAAATACAGAATCTAAAGCAGGGGTGGCCAATTCCAGGCCTCGCGGGCCGGTGTGTATGCAGGTTTTTACTGCCACCAGTTACCACGGTTCAATCAGCTAATTAGTCATACACACAATCACCGATTCACTTGTAAATTACAGAACGATAAAATGCTACAATACACGCATTGACGCATACCGGCACAAGAACATTCATCAGCTGCTTTTCATATCGCGGATATGTAGATTAAAATATCAGATCGTGTAAACGATTGGGCTAATTAAATAATTGTTAACTGGCGGCAGCAAAAACCTGCATACACACCGGCCCGCGAGGCCTGGAATTGGCCACCCCTGATCTAAAGAATGGTCAAAAAACAGGCAGAGGTCACGAGAACACAGGCAGGAGTTGAAAACAGGAACAGAAAAATAAACCGCAACAATCAGACAAGAAAAACAAATACAAAAACTCAGAAACTGGGAACAGCAGACTAGGGGAAAAAAAACAAAGACTCGGGGGGGGGGCACTCAGAACCGACTCGAAGATACAGAGGCAAAAAAAAACAAAGACGCTATCAAAGGTGAGAAACTCACAAGAAAAGGACTAAAAGCACAAGGTATAAATACACTGAGGGAGACACGAAACAATGAAGATCAGGTGTTAGGAACAGCGAAGGGCAATTACATTACATTACATTATAGGGATTTAGCAGACGCTCTTATCCAGAGCGACTTACACAACTTCTTATTACATCTTATTACATTTATCCATTTATCCATTTATACAGCTGGATATATACTGAAGCAATTCAGGTTAAGTACCTTGCTCAAGGGTACAACGGCAGTGTCCTACCTGGGAATCGAACCGGCAACCTTTCGGTTACAAGTCCAGTTCCTTACCCATTATGCTACACTGCCGCCAATTGACAGACAGGTGCACGTAATAAAACAATGAGGAAAGCAATAATAAAATACTAAGGGAACACGCAATACACGGACCGGATTCACACATAACACAGACTTGAACATGAACTGGGCAAGTGCATACAATTAGAGAATGGAAAGCGGAAACGAGAGTCAGCTGTAGTTAATAGAAGAACCAAAGAAAGATAACTACAGATAGAACAGGCAGAACGAGAGACAGCTGCAGAAGGAAAGATGACATTAGTAAATTAGTAGATTAGTAAAAAAAAAACCTGATTCTATGGCGTTAGTAGATTAGTAGACCCTAATTCTAAGATGTTAGTGGTTTATAGTTAATTAGTATTATTTACAATTAAATGTAATTAGTAATGAAGGAAGGAATGAGAGGAATTACAGAGAAAACCGAAATCCCCACAGACTCCCGAAAAGTGTGACGAAGACAGGGAGTGACAGTAATGCAAAACACAGAACAGTGAAACCACAAATAATCAGAAATATAAATACAAAATCAGAATAATTAAACAAGTAAAAAATACAAAACAGACAGAACTCAGAATCTCAGAACATAACAGCTTGAATCCGGGGATGCTGAAGTTATCCTATAAAATATAAAGTTTCCCTCCTTCGTCTTATTGTTTTGGCATGCAAAGACACAACAGGATGATGGCATTTTTAGCAGTTTATTTAATTTAGAAGCAGCTAGCTATCTATAAATGTGCGGTCTCATCGGCTGTTTGTTTGGAGGAATAACAGATTGTTTTGCCTCCAGTTACAGTGCACACGCATGTTGTTGTTGTCGTGACCTTGTTTGCAAAAGGGTCTCGCAATTAGAACATGGCAGCAACTCAAAGATTCTAAAATAAGTGTGTGATTAGCAATTGATCTGCTTCGTTCTAGTATGTATACGTATATTTTTGCTCTTTCTGGGCGAATTTCACTTCGTATGCACCTGTAAACATAATTAGCAATTTACATACAGTGCCCTCCACTATTATTGGATCCCCTGGTAAAGACAAATAAAAAGGGTAATAAAAAATTCACCGTTTGGTGAATTAGCGTAATCTCATACTGACAAAATGAGAAAAATCCAACCTTAAATGAAAGTAAATTTATTATGAGGAAAAAAAAAATCCCTCATCAAGGAATAATTATTTTTGACAAAATCACGTGTGCCACAATTATTGGCGCCCCTGCATTTATATATAGAATAAAGTAATTATTTTTTATATTTGGTCGCATATCTTTTGCATGCCATGACTTCCTGATGTTTGTGACCCAACCACATCAAAAGACTCTTGATATCTTATTTCCTGGTACTCTTACAAGCGATACTTGTAATACTCTACAGTGAGACCAGCAAACCTAACCTTCTAGGTTTACACAATTTACAAAAACAGTCACTTAAGTACATTACTTAAAGTGGCTATAAATGAACATTCGAATATGGTAAACATAACCATAAATAATGACCAATTTTTCATCTTTCATTACCAATATCTGTTCTGAGTTATAAAATAACAATAATGGCAATATTAATTAAAGTAATACCAACAATAAAAACAGAAATACACAGGCAAGAAACACAGTTTCTCATACATTTATTCCCAGTAAGGTTTTATTTAGTTAGATTTCCCAAACATTTGTATGAGTTAAGCTTTTTCCAGTTCACATCTATGGCAATTGCGAGATGGATTGATATTCAATTTTTGCAATCTGTATGGTCTATAATAAATCTGAACAAAAACTTTTTCAAAAATATTTATGTTCAGGATATATGATTTATTTAATTGTTCTTGAAGGAGCTGTTAATGAATCCCCATCAGATTAAATTATATGTGTTTGTACAGGGGGTTGTGTCAGGAGACAGAGAGCACAACTGGGAAAGGTCAATGATGTAATGAAATAATAAAATCACAGATCATCAAGAAGGGGCTTTCAATGTGCACTTGTTGAATCCAGACAATGCTACATGCTAACAGTCTGAATTTAATGAAAATTTAAGATACCATTTTAAATACTTTCTCTCTTTGTGTCTAAACAGCACTGTAACTCTAGTCAGTGACACTAGTAGTTATGCAGCATTTATGTGCCACTCTACAGGGTTACCAGACACGATTTGAACTGTCAGAGATTCAGAAGAAGAAGAAAAACTGCTTCTCAACAGTTCTCATCCAAGAAATGTAATTCTGGCATATGAACCAATTGGAATAATAAGTCTGTGGGCATGCTCCTCATGAGATAATTGTTCCTAAAATCACTCTGAAATGGTTTAATCTAATGACTTCTGAGAGTAAAACTGCCCGCAAACAAAGTCTTACACTGACATTTAGCCGTCCAGCTAACGTAGATGATTCTCTGTGTGCATTTCGAGTAAGGTTAATAAAAAAATGATTTAGTTTAAACAAAGAGTTTGTTTACCGTGGTTATTTAGGCAGTTCACTGCCATTTCCTTTCTGAAATTAGATCAGTGTTACGACGATATCTTTCCGGTTATAATAACCTAAATTGAGTTTAATTGGATTACATGTTTGTTGTTTACAAACATTAAAAAGCTGAAAGGAGCCTTAAAATTCGTTTTCCTTAAGAAGGATTATGCTACCTGAGACCTTTTACTCCCAACACTCAGAGGTGGAAGAAGTATACAGATCTCTTACTTAAGTTAAAGTGCAAATACCCACATAAAAAAATACTCAGGTAATAGTTAAAGTACCACTTGGAAAATTATACTCAAGTCAAAGTATATAAGTACAAGCTCTTAAATGTACTAAAGTATCAAAAGTAAAAGTAGTCATCCGAGTCGAGGTACAGTGGTGCTCGAAAGTATTCATACCCCTTCACTTTTTGCACACTTTATTGTTTCATTTTAAATGGATAAAATTGCCATTTTTGCCCATGAACTTACACTCAATAACCCATAATGACAAAGTGAAAACATGTTTTTTTAAACTTTTGAAAATGTATTAAAAATCAAAAACTGAAATTTCTCATGTGCATAAGTATTCATACCCTTTGCTTTAATGTATTTTTAAAGTATCATATTTCATATTTGGTCGCATATCCTTTGCATGCTGTTACTTCCTGAAGTCTGTGACCCATCAACATCAAACAACTCTCGATATCTTATTTTCAGGTACTGTTACAAGCTATACTATAACCTCTCTGCATTTGAATGGATCTATATGGGAATTGGGGGGTGAGACTAGATTCAGCTGTAAATTACACTGGTACAGTATGGCACACATGGCTGGCTAAATGGCTGTAAGTTATCAAGGGTTTGAGCTATCGAACGAGCCCCAAACCATCACTCTATTCTATAGAACTCTATGGGGGGAAAAGTCAGGATGTCATGGTTTCTCAGCCTGCTGTTATCTGTTTGACCACTTCCCTGGGGAGCGCTCGTGCAGGGCCGGATTAAGACTTCATGGTGCCCCTGGGCAACCAGCCACTCAAGTGCCCCACCCCGCAGCACACAACCCTTACCTATCTACAGGAGTGTATTAGTCCTTGAGTAGAAATACTTTTTAAGTGTACTGAAGTAACCTATTATTTTTCAGTATACTTTACTTGACTGTTTTTTATATATACTTTTAGCTTACTACTACTCCACTACATTTTCCATATATATCCTGTATATACATGCACTTTGAACTATTACCCACCCCCTTCAACTGCCGGCACCCGACACTTTACTCTTGACCTACACATTTGTAACTGTCTATTATATTGATATAGGCTTTATTTTTAGGTTTAGGTTCATATAAAATTATTCACATTGCTATTTATATTGTTTAGTCAGGAACTTGGAAACAGATAAGCCACTGTTGAGAAAAGCAGGACCAAGATCAAGAATTCCAATGTATCTGTACTTGTTGCATATGGCCAATACAAACTTGAACTTGCACTTGATATTGATATATCTTGACAATCTTATTATTAAACGTGAATGGTGAATAACTAGTAGTGTAGAGTTGTAGGAAGGGAGAGATGGACAACTTCACTTCTCTCTTTGACTACACAAACGTGTGTCATTTATTTGACATCAACATTGCAGCACTAGATTTAGTGTACTATCGCGGCGGCCCCACAAATTAGCTTTTATATAATTTTTGCTTTTAAAGCACTTCAACTTTCGTTTTTTAATCATGAAATGCTTTTGTATCAGCCAACATACTGATACTGAATGATAAACATATACAACGTTATAGTTCTAGTTAGCCGTTTTAGCTATATGTTTGCTAGCTAGTAAAGCCAGAACTTTCCTGCGAAGGGTGTCCATGGCACCAAGTTCCCAGTTGTGCAGCTCAAACACCGCATTTACCACCTCCGAAATGCGACCTCTCACCATAAACTCACGCAGGATTAGACTTTTTTTATTTTTCTATTTTTTTTTACTTGAATTTCTTGAAATTAGAATTTTGAGCATTCACTTTTCAACTTTTTATCGCAAAATCAGAATTTTGCGTACATGCTTTTCACCACTCGTTATTCGCACATGCACTTTTCAACAACGGGGGACAGGCAGACACGGAGCGCGGAGGCACACAGCCAGTCAGTTACCTACTCTCCTCGGCACGCTGCTGGGGCAATTCGCTGGTAGCTGTACTCTCGCTTGTGACGTTACTACCGTTAGCTGTTTTAGCAGAGCTGTCGGTAGCTAACGTTAGCTTATTAGCTTCTGTGCTGCTTCTGCTGCTGCATCCCCCTGGCAGTTCACGTTCTTCTACATTACGAATGAAGAAACTACCTATTTGAGGTACATTTTTTAAACTGGCTGTATTTCGAGTCTCTTTATCTTTTTTAAGTTGTCTTTTCGCACTACCACTTAGCTGTTGCCTCTTCATCGTTCTGTTGGTTCTGAGTTGCTTACGAGCTATGTTTCAAACATCAATTCGTACTGACGTTAGTGGCATCTTCTGAATTAACCAATTATGATTTAGATTTTTTCGGTTTCTGGGGGGGGGGCTACTTTGGTGCACTGGCTGCTCGCTGCTGGCACAGACTCAGCGCAGGCAGGACTTACAGCAGCTGCTACAGACACATACCACAGGCTGAACTGAGACACATTGTGGGACATGCTAACGTGATTTTTAAAAACTTTTCGAAACTAGTTTTATTGCAATTCATTATTATTGTAACATTATTTTTGTAACATTATTTTTTTTTTCAACTTTTTTTTTTTTTTTTTGGCTTGCTTGCTTGATGCCCCTGGAGCCTTGGTGCCCCTGGGCACGTGCCCAATTGCCCATATGGTTAATCCGGCCCTGCGCTCGTGTTGCGTCTCTTCTCTTTGTTTTTTTTGTCCGTTTCATGTTTTTGGGTTTGCTACTCAGTGTATTCACCTGTTCCGTAGTTCCCATTATTATTTAAACCTCGCGTCACCTGTGGTAGACGCTTCCATATTGCCAATCGTTTTACGAAGAAAGCCGGTATCCTAGGACATTATCCTTTTCCAGTCCCGTTCTCTTCGTTATTGGAACTCGTAAGCATTATTTTGTTTTCATTTCTTTCACCATTTATCGGGCGTTATAGTCACGTTCCGAGGGTGCAATTGTTTTTCGTGGGTCTTCCTATTACCATTATTGTTACTGCCCGTGTATTCAGGGCTATCTCGTTTTGCAAGAGAGTTTTTGGTTTCGGCTCTCTCGTTGTGAGCTATAGGGTTTTTTCGTTGTTATTGCATTGTATATAGTGTTAAGAGTTTTTTCGCCTTTAGGGTTGCTTTCAGTTGTAGCGATATCTCTCCTGGTGTGGAGAGTTATATTTTGTTTGTTTATTGTTATTCCCTGTTTGCGGGGTTTCGCTCCCGCTTTGTGGTGTTCAGTGAGCATCCTCTGAACCTCTACTGTTGCGTCTGGTCCTTCGTTCCCACGCTACCCCTGACAGAATATGGAAGCCAGTAGGGAGGCACCAGCGACAGTCGCTAATCTAGGGCAAATCCTCACAGCGCAGGAGGCGGTTATCTCCGGCCATGAGGAGGGCATTAGGGCTCTTCAAGCCACCGTCCAAGCCCTACACACTCAGCAGGCACAATTCGGCAACCAGCTGCGTTATCAGGGAGACGGGCTGCGTGAATTAGTGGACAGAATTCACACTTTAACGTTGACGATTACGCCCCCCCAGGTTACTTTACCTTCAATCCCGGTAGCACAAGCGCCAAGTTCGGCGGTACTGATTCCCCCTGATCCAGCAGTGATTCCCGTTCCACGCGAGCTCAAGGAGCCTAAATTACAACTCCCGATTCGCTATGGAGGGGAGACCGGGAGGTGTAGGGGGTTTTTGACGCAGTGTTTAATTTTTTAAAAATCACAACCTTCTCGGTTTTCCACCCAGGAGGCTCGAGTGTCGTTTATTCTCTCGCTTTTAACAGGTACGGCTCTCGCTTGGGCGGACCCCTTAATCAGAGCAAGCTCTCCCGTGATGTCCACTATGGAACGTTTGGTAGAAGAGATGGCGTCGGTGTTCGACCATGACGTCTCCGGTCAGGAGGCGGCTATGCGACTGACTTATCTTCGTCAAGGTTCCGACACGGTGGCGTCATTTTCTATTACCTTTCGAGCACTCGCAGGGGAGACTGGGTGGCCTGACGGACCGCTTAGCGCTCTATTTATTAAAGCACTTTCTGATTCAGTTCGAGATGCCCTTTCTGCAATCGAACCACCCGCTTCGTTCGGTGCGTTAGTGTCTACGGCTATCAGAATTGACAATCGGATTAGAGAGAGAGAGAGAGAGAGAGAGATTCGCTGGGTCACGCAGTGGTCGGTCCTCTATTTGTGTGCCTCGTTCGGTGGTTGTTCCGGTTCCCTCATTTTCTGAGGAGCCCATGCAGGTAGATGGGACGGCAGTACGTGATTCCAGGTTCACCAGGTCGAGAGAGGCGTGGTGTCGTTATTGTAAACGCGCCGGGCATTACAGAGATCAATGTCCTAAGCTAGCGGGAAAAAGAGGAGTCTCGCTAAGGGAATCGAGGTCCTTAGTGAGACATGATCAAACTTCTCCTCGTACTCTATTATCTGTGCAGCTGAGTTGGAATAAGCATTCCACCAGCTGTATCGCCTTTATCGATTCCGGATCAGTTGAGTCCCATATGGACATTAAGTGGGCTAGGGAGCAGGGGATTCCCTCAGTTTCTCTTTCCGTTCCTCGGTTAGTAACTGCTCTTGACGGTCGCCCTTTGGGCACGGGCGCTATCCGGCGGGTTACCAGCGCCTTAAAACTGTCTGTTTCGTTACAGGATCATACGGAGCGTATTACATTTTTTTTAGTAGATTCTCCCACATACCCACTTGTTCTGGGCCACTCATGGTTGGTTCAGCACAGGCCCAATATTAACTGGGGAGCGGAGGATTCGGTTATTCTCCGCTGGGGAGTTCAGTGCAGACACCACTGTTCTAGAGATAAATCTATTAGATCTGGCGGTTCGCGCCGCTCTCTTCCCGATCTGAGTTCGGACAGCGAACAGGAGGAGGAGAGTGTTCTCCGTGGGGCTCACGGGGCAGTAGCGTCATCTCGCGACACCAGGGGGAGTCTTTCTTGGGACCCGCTCGCTGACGGGTTTAGTATGTGGGAGGAAGAGAGCTCCCCTTCTGAGATCGATTGGGACATCCCTCGCGATTCGGAGTCAGATTCGGAGAATGTTCAGGTGGGCGGAGCTATTCCGTTTTCATTGCCAGCTAATGTTCCTCAGCAGTACACTGATCTTGCAGAGGTTTTTAGTAAGCAGCGTGCCACTTCTCTTCCCCCTCATAGGCCGTATGATTGCGCCATCGAGCTATACCCTGGCTCGATTCCTCCCAGGGGAGCGCTGTATTCTTTATCGGCCCCTGAGAGTTCCGCTATGAGAACTTATATAGAGGAATCGCTAGCCAACGGATTCATCAGACCCTCCACATCGCCGGCGGGGTCCGGTTTTTTCTTTGTTAAGAAAAAAGACGGTAGTCTTAGGCCATGTATTGATTACAGGGGACTTAATGCGATATCTGTTAAGAATCATTATCCTCTACCTCTTATGAATTCGGCATTTGAACGCCTCCAGGGGGCGTCTATTTTCACAAAACTGGATTTACGCAGCGCTTACAACCTCGTTCGCATCCGGGAGGGAGACCAATGGAAAACTGCGTTTAACACCCATTCGGGACACTATGAGTACCAGGTGATGCCGTTCGGGCTCACTAGCACCCCCTCAGTTTTTCAGGCGTTAGTGAACAACGTGTTAAGAGAGATGCTTGAGAAATCAGTTTTTGTGTATATTGATGACATTTTAATATTTTCTCCCGATATTTCCAGTCACATTCGCCATGTCAGGCAGGTTCTTAATGCTCTGCTCAAGGCGCAGCTGTTTGTTAAGGCAGAGAAGTGTGTTTTTCACACAAAATCAGTGTCGTTCCTGGGATTGATTGTGGCTGATGGCAAGGTTCAAATGGACCCAGAGAAAGTCTCGGCTGTAAAGAATTGGCCCACGCCATCCTCTCTCAAACAGGTTCAACGTTTTTTAGGCTTTGCTAATTTTTACCGAAGGTTTATTCGGAATTTCAGCGCGGTAGTTGCTCCTATTACAGCTCTCACAAAAAAAACCTCTTCTCGGTTTCTATGGAACTCGAGAGCTGAAGCGGCATTTTCTGACCTCAAAAAACGTTTCACGTCCGAACCTATTCTCGTAACGCCTAACCCTTCCCTTCCGTTTGTAGTAGAGGTAGACGCGTCTGAGTTAGGAGTAGGAGCCATTCTCTCCCAGTTATCCCCTATTGACCACAAGATGCAGCCCTGTGCTTACTTTTCTCGCTCATTAATTCCTGCCGAGAGAAATTATGATGTGGGAGAGTTTTTGGCGGTAAAAATGGCGCTTGAGGAGTGGCGTCACTGGCTTGAAGGGGCGGAGCATCCGTTCACGGTGTGGACGGACCATAAGAACCTGGAATACGTGCAGCTAGCCAAGAGGCTTAATTCTCGCCAAGCCCGGTGGGCGTTATTCTTCTTGCGCTTCAATTTCCTGCTCACGTATCGCCCCGGCTCCAAGAACGTTAAGCCAGATGCCCTTTCTCGCATCTTTGATAATTCGGACAGGGCTCCTGCCCCCGAATTTATTATTCCCGCCGACCAAATTGTGGCTCCAGTTATTTGGGCCATTGAAGCTGCAGTTCAGAGGGCAGTGCGCTCTGACCCAGGGCCTGGGGGGGGTCCTCCTCACTGTTTGTTCGTTCCGCTGAAGCTTAGGCCCCGTGTATTACGTTGGGGTCACACTTCTCAATTAGCGGCCGATCCGGGCGTTCACCGCACGAAGGACTTTCTTTCTCGGCGGTTTTGGTGGCCCAGTTTGGAGAGGGATGTTCGGAGTTTTGTTGCGGCTTGTCTGGTGTGTGCCCGCAGTAAGGGTTCAAGTCTCCCACCCTCTGGGCTTTTGCGCCCTCTTCCCATTCCCAGCCGTCCTTGGAGTCACATCGCCCTCGACTTCGTCACCGGTTTGCCTATGTCACTGGGTAGATCGGTGATCTTAGTCGTGGTAGATCGTTTCTCCAGGGCGGCCCATTTTATTGCGTTGTGTTAAGAGTTGAGTTTTTTCGCCTTTAGGGTTGCTTTCAGTTGTAGCGATATCTCTCCTGGTGTGGAGAGTTATATTTTGTTTGTTTATTGTTATTCCCTGTTTGCGGGGTTTCGCTCCCGCTTTGTGGTGTTCAGTGAGCATCCTCTGAACCTCTACTGTCGCGTCTGGTCCTTCGTTCCCACGCTACCCCTGACACAGGAGAAGAAACCCTTAAAGTGATCCATCCACATCTACTCCATATCTGGCCGTAGAGTGATGGTTTGGGGCTCGTTTGATACCTTAGACCCTTGATGACTTACAGCCATTTTGCCAGTCATGTGTTCCATACTGTACTAGCGTAATTTACAGCTGAATTTAGTCTCACCCTCCAATTCCCGTAGAGATCCATTCAAATGCAGAGAGGTTATATTATTGCTTGCAACAGTACCTGAAAATAAGATACCGAGAGTCATTTGATATCCTTTTATACCCAGTCATGATTTCATCACCTGGTTACCTGTGGAATGTTCCAAACAGGTGTTTTTTGAACTTCCCAGCTTTTTTTTTTTTTCCCGTCCCAACTTTTTTGGAACGTTTTGCAGACATCAAATTCGGAATTAGCGTATATTTATAAAAATCCATAAAGTTGCGAAGGTAAAACATTAAATATATTTTCTTTGTACTGTTTTCAATTAAATATATGTAAAGGAGAATTTACAAATCACTGATTTATGCTTTTATGTGCATTTTACATACCCAACTTATTTTGGAATTGGGGTTTCTATATACAGGTGCAGCTCAAAAAATTTGAATATCGTGAAAAAGTTCAATATTTTTTGTCACTCATTTCAGAAAGTGAAACTCATATATTATATAGATTCATTACACATAGAGTGAAATATTTCAAGCCTTTATTTCTTGTAATTTTGATGATTATGGCTTACAGCTAATGAAAACCCAAATTCAGTGTCTCAGAAAATTAGAATATTTTGCTTTAACATATTTTTAAAGTATCATATTTAATATTTGGTCGCATATCCTTTGCATGCTGTTACTTCCTGAAGTCTGTGACCAATCAACATCAAAAGACTCTCGATATCTTATTTTCAGGTACTGTTACAAGCGATACTATAACCTCTCTGCATTTGAACTGATCTCTATGAGAATTGGGGGGTAAGACTAGATTCAGCTGTAAATTACGCTGGTACAGTATGGAACACATGACTGGCGAAATGGCTGTACGTCATCAAGGGTCTAAGGTATCAAACGAGCCCCAAACCATCACTCTGCAGCCAGATATGGAGGGGTTAAGTTTCTCTTGACTTTTATCCCCATAGAGTTCTATAGGAAAATGAGTCAGAGAAATAACCCTTGCAGTGATCCATCCACATTTACTTAATATCTGGCAACAGAGTGATGGTTTGGGGCTCGTTCGATAGCTCAGACCCTTGATGACTTACAGCCATTTAGCCAGCCATGTGTTCCATACTGTACCAGTGTAATTTACAGCTGAATCTAGTCTCACCCCCAAATTCCCATAGAGATCAGTTCAAATGCAGAGAGGCTATAGTATCGCTTGTAACAGTACCTGAAAATAAGATATTGAGTCTTTTGATGTTGATTGGTCACAGACTTCAGGAAGCTAACGAATGCATTGGAAAGCGGATTTTCCAGCTCATCTGTCTCAACGATGCCAACATTACGATCCGTTTTGCTTCTAATGTTGCTTACTTTACCATTCCCTTTAACTCCCACTCTGTTCTCACTGCCTGATGTGATGTCACCGTTCGATCTTCTCGAGGTCAGCATTACAGTGTACATCCTCTTTCTTATATGGAAGCTATAGCAGTAAATAATGTGGACCCACAACCTCTATGTTACTGCACATTTCTTAAGTATAAAACTAATACAAAGAGGCAAGTAACATGGTGTAGAAAATTCTAATTATATGGAAAACTGGACAATAATGGACATATTATTGTGTGACCCACTAAAAAAAAAAAGCTTTATTACATCACATTCACGATACATACATGTAGGAAGTCTTTATGTTTCCTTTGCAAGTACATGCAAGACTGAAGATTCATTGCCACATATCCTAAGTGTTATTATGAGTTTAACAGACCTCTGAAACCATGGATAAAAAAGAGCATAAATGATTGGATTAATGGAAGAATTTAAATATATTAGAGTCAATGTACCTGAAACGGCAAGATGAACAGATCTGTTGCTAACATAGACTTCTAGGAAGGCACTCACATAGTAGGGCACTAAACACAGAAGGAAGACGGCCACTAGAACCCCGAGGGTTTTTGCTGCTTTTCTTTCAGAGGCCATTGAAGCATTATTTACGTCTGGGCCCTTTCTGATGCCTCTAATTTTTTTTGCATGACTTTTAGCAATAGCAAAAATTTTCAGGTATATAATTATAATCATTGAGCATGGTAGAACAAATACAATTATGAAGTCAACAATGGCCCATACTTTATTAACTGTAACAATACACTCACCACATGAGATGTTTGCCTTCATGTCAGTAATATTTCCATTGAAATAAAGAAGCACCATATTGTAGATTAATGAATACAACCACAGTATGGCTATTATCCTCAAAGTTAAATTCACTGTAATTTTCATTGAGTAGTGAAAAGGGTTGGAGAGAGCAAAATATCGGTCCACTGCAATTAATGCTACATTATAAATTGATATACAAGTAAGGTAAAATGCTGCTACATTAAAAATTGTGCAATACAATGTACCAAAGCACCTTTGTGGATCTATCAACATAGTAAAGTAGAGGGGCATCACAATTACTCCAACAAGAAAGTCCGCCATGGCCAGAGAGAGCAGGAGGAAATTAGTTGGTGTCTGAAGTTGCTTGAAGTGATAGATGGAGATGATCACAAGCAAGTTTCCACACACTGTCAGTGTCACAACTACAGCTACAGATATATACAGCAGCACATCAGCTACTGTTGGTGAAGTTTCCAAACAGGAAAGGTTGGAGTAGACACAGGACTCCTCTTGTTGCTCTTCTGTGAGCTTCATGAATGAAGAAAATGATTAAAGCTTCACTGAACAATCAAATGTTCTGTCCTTATACTTAATGTAGGCAATCTAAAAAAGAAGAAAATATCTTTGTGTGGAGCAGAATGTAGCTTGCTGGTCTTGCAGAGTCCTTATGAATCACTTAAAGCAGTCAAGTCATTTTTATATGGAAGGGTTACCATTGTTGTGTTTTTCTTTGTTTTTCTGGTGGTTGTTAATGAATCCCCCTCAGATTAAATTGCATTTGTTTGTACAGGGGATTGTGATAGGAGACAGAGAGCACAAATGGGAAAGGTTGTGATGTAATCAAATAATAAAATCGGAGGGGATCATCTGATGGATTGGCCGCCGAACGTGCATAAATGTGCTGAGCTTTGTAATTTTAATGCACAACCCGTCCTGCATCAAAATCACACCCACATCTTTCCACGAAAAACCACCAAGCCTTTCCTGACCGAGCGTTCTAATTTTGAAATTAAATTGTTCATGGTTTAACACTTAATGGGCTCTATTTTTCAGCTGGTGGCGAGCTATGGCAATTTCTTCATTGAGTTTCACATTCCATTTGGTAATTGTGTGACTCGCCACTAGGGATGTGCGCGTTTAGTCGACTAGCCGATTAAACGTTGCTACCCTCGCTAGTCGGCATCAGAAATACTAGTCGGTTAAACTTATTATTTTATTAATGTAAACATTTAAATTACATATTGACATAATTTGCACTGAAATGTCATGTTTTCCTGGTCAAATGTTGCTTTATAAAAAACGAGCATCCGTTACTAATGTTAACAACGCCGGATAAAATAAAAAATAAAAAAAAACGAAGGAAAGAAACAAAACGCAGTAATAGCCTGTTCGCCCTGCAAGTTAAACCAGCGAGGTGGAAAGAGTAAGGAGGCCTATCGCGTTGTTGAATAGCCCAATAAAACGAATGTAATGTCACGTCGATCAGTAGGCCTAATTGTTATTTTTTTGTGGGCCTATTATTGGTAGTTTTTCTGATGACCGATTATTATTTCTTTACTGTATTTGCTATGCGATCGCGTTCACCAAATGAAAATGCCGTTGTAATAATCAGGCACGTTTCCTAAAAATGTTTTGTTACGTTGAATATTGTTTTCAATAAATGTTATTTGTTAACTTTAATTTAGTGAGTTGTTGTCATGTTTTCTAGGATAATGTGCAATGTTCATAATGCAAGGCACAAAGTGCCACACATTTCAGCGGCATTTAAAATACGATTTGGTTTTTGTAGAATGTGATTAACGGTTTCAAATGGCTCTTATAATATACGCAATATTTTTTCGGACAGTGTTTAACCTTCTAGATTAAATTGTGCTAAATTTGGACTGTTTTCGAAGTGTTTTCTTACTTTTAGACTAGTTGACTAGTCTAAGTTTAAACTTCCATTTAAACGTCAGGGAAATTAGGCGTTAGGAACATCCCTACTCGCCACGCGCCAAAGTGGGAGGACAATCACTGTTGGGGGTGTGTCAGTCGAGATCAAGCAGTGCAGTACAATTTTGGTGCAGCTGATTGCAATTTTGGGGTCAGATTAGTCTGTGATTTGCACCTGCACTGCCTCCTGCTCAAACAAGATTTATGGTGCAAGTTGCAGCCCAGTGTATGGCGAGTCGCTAATTTCGTGGTTTTCCTAAGCTACGCGTGCCACGGTGATGCAGTCCTCATCAATGCAGTGGGGCATTGGGGTTTATTTGACCAGAGAGAAGATTGCCCCCTACTGGCCCACCAACACCACTTGCAGCAACAACTTAGTTTTCCCATCCCTTTTGAGGTCTCCTATCCAAGTACAAACCAAGCTGACACCTGCTTAGCTTCAGCCATTCAGCAGGAGCAGATTGCATGGTGGTATGGCTGCTGATAAGATGTGGCGACCTCCTTCCTGCCGACAAGGTTGTGTAGCGCTGAATTCTCAGCAATAAACGCAGAACTGAATTGTACTTGGGTACAATTAGCTACCAAATTGGGAAAAAACTGGGAAAAACCAGAAACAAATTAACAAAAAAACAATGCATGCATAAAATATAATCTATAATCTAATTATGGATCATATGCTGTCCCATTTGGCTTTAATATAAAGCAAAAAAGAAAGCATACTTAGTATTTATTGTTCACGCTATTTTTTATCATGTTAATTCCTGTATTTATGTTTTTAATTGTTTATAGCTGTTCTTATACTACACTGTGGTCCCCGGGGTACTGTCTTCCGTTCTTTTTCTCACACCCGACTGTAATGAAAATAAATGCAATTCTGTCAGGACAACTCACGTATTCAAATTACATGTTTTAATGAATGTGCTGTATAATATTTTGGTTTGATGCTACTCTGGAGCATGGGCATCTCTCTCCGCTAAACACAAGATGATCAGAAACGCCCAAAACAGTAGATCATCCAGTGGCCAACTCACTATGTGTACAGCAGAGCGCCTGCTGTCTCCTGCTGATCCCTCCGACACGGAGATAGAACACAGCTGTGATTTTCATCAGACATTTTCGCTCCTGAGAGGACAAAAAAAACCTCATCAGAGAGAGGGTGGCCAAATTAGCTAACCGGCTGCTAGTCGAGTGCTTAAAAGGTAACAAAGCACGCTGGTTTAGCTAGACTCCGCCCCCTTTTGAAATTCGAAAAATGACAAAATGTGGGTGTGATAAGGTAATAATATAGGGGCTGAGCTCCAGGTATCAAACCACGTCCCAGAGATTTTTTTCAGTAGTAGCCAAAGCTCATTTCTACTCTGGACAGCACTCACAGCGGCTGCTTTGTTCAACTCTGTCTCTCTCCCTACCTCTCTCACTTATACACACACAAACAAACACGCTAACTTCAGCTGCTGCCGAGCCCCAAGTAGCCGAGGCAGAAGCAGTGGTGGAGAATGAGAGGACGGGCAATGTTTTAGAGTGGTTGGCGGCGGCACGTATAGCCTAGTTCGGGCTTATAATGATGCAGCCGGCAAACAACAAATCACACACGTTGTACAAATAGTTACCCATGCCATGTATGCTACTCATTTTACACAGGCTGTAGGCAATCACACTAACTTTACCTGCAAGATATCAACAATATTGGTTTCCATTTCAACGGGTGCACATGTGGTCACTGCACTGAACTCTCTCCAAAAGAGAGGGGACATTGTTTGTTGTAGGGATGTTGCAAAGGTAAACGTGTAGCATACGTATAATACCACTCCTGGCTCAGCTATGCTTTATATATTTATTTTTAATAAAGTATATATATATATATTTAAAATGAACTACCTAGCTACTTGCTAAGCTAGACTGAAAAACAAACTATCAAAAAACAAGGGACTATCAAGTTACCTATAAAAAATAAACCAAAAATAGTTTACTATAACTTACTAGAATATTCAAAAAAGATAAACAGTAAGCTAGCTATATACAGGTGCAGCTCAAAAAATTAGAATATCGTGAAAAAGTTCTATATTTTTTGTCACTCAGGTCAGAAAGTGAAACTCATATATTATATAGATTCATTACACATAGAGTGAAATATTTCAAGCCTTTATTTCTTGTAATTTTGATGATTATGGCTTACAGCTAATGAAAACCAAAATTCAGTGTCTCAGAAAATTAGAATATGACATAAGATCAATAAAAAAGGATATTTTAAACAGAAATGTCAGCCTTCTGAAAAGTATGTTAATTTCTATGCACTCAATACTTGGTTGGGGTTCCTTTTGCATGAATTACTGCATCAATGTGGCGTGGCATGGAGGCGATCACCCTGCGGCACTGCTGAGGTGTAATGGAAACACAGGTTGCTTTGATAGCGGCCTTCAGGTCATCTGCATTGTTGGGTCTGGTGTCTCATCTTCTTCTTAACAATACCCTATAGATTCTCTATGGGGTTCAGGTCAGTAATACCATGGTCATTGAACCAGCTTTTGGCAGTGTGGGCAGGTGCCAAGTCCTGCTGGAAAATGAAATCAGCATCTCCATAAAGCTTGACAGCAGAAGGAAGCATGAAGTGCTCTAAAATTTCCTGGTAGATGGCTGCGTTGACTGTGGACTTCAGAAAACACAGTGGACCAACACCAGCAGATGACATGGCACCCGAAATCATCACTGACTGTGGAAACTTCACACTGGACTTCAAGCAACGTGGATTCTGTGCCTCTCCACTCTTCCTCGAGACGAAATGCAAAATTTACTTTCATCTGAAAAGAGGACTTTGGACCACTGAGCAACAGTCCAGTTCTTTTTCTCCTTAGCCCAGGTAAGACGCTTCTGACGTTGTCTCTGGTTCAGGAGTGGCTTGACACGAGGAATGCGACATTTGTAGCCCATGTCCTGGATTCGTCTGTGCGTGGTGGCTCTTGATGCACTGACTCCAGCCTCAGTCCACTCCTTGTGAAGCTCCCCCAAATTGTTGATTGGATTTTGCTTGACAATCCTCTCAAGGCTGCGGTTATCCCTGTTGCTTGTGCACCTTTTCCTACCACACTTTTTCCTTCCACTCAACTTTCTATGAATATGCTTGAATACAGCACTCTGTGAACAACCAGCTTCTTTAGCAATGACCTTTTGTGGCTTACCCTCCTTGTGGAGGGTGTCAATGACTGTCTTCTGGACATCTGTCAAGTCAGCAGTCTTCCCCATGATTGTGTAGCCGACTGAACCAGACTGAGAGACCATTTAAAGGCTCAGGAAACCTTTGCAGGTGTTTTGAGTTAATTAGCTGATTAGAGTGTGACACCATGAGTTTCCAATATTGAAATTTTTCACAATATTCAAATTTTCTGACACACTGAATTTGGGTTTTCATTAGCTGTAAGCCATAATCATCAAAATTACAAGAAATAAAGGCTTGAAATATTTCACTCTATGTGTAATGAATCTATATAATATATGAGTTTCATTTTCTGAAATGAGTGACAAAAAATATTGAACTTTTTCACGATATTCGAATTTTTTGAGCTGCACCTGTATATATCTCGCTCCTATCTCCTCTCCAGCCACGCAGATCAGCCACCCAACTATACTGAAAACAGTGAGCGCAACCACTGTGATACGCTTTTATAGCTGGGGTGTAGCCTGCCCGCGTTCCAAAACGGACTGGACGCGCATTTCCTAACATTTTACCACTAAAGACACTTTTGAGCCAGATCTTTTGTGTTTATGCTGTTTTGCGCTGACTGCAGTAAAATGTCAAGATTTGGACCAGGATCAATCAGTAACACTTTGAAAAAACCAAATGTATCAGATCTCATCTAAAATAAGTGGTTTTAGTGCTTTGTTACCATCTTACCGGTTTACAGGCAGAGGTCGGAACCAGGAAGGCACAGCAGAAGTACAAAAACAAAGTCCAAACTCAGGGTAGCGAGAACACAGGCAGAAGTCAAAACCATGTACACATACTGTATCTTACATCAAAATGTCAGCTCTTCACGCTGTCACTCACATGTGAATATTTAAGCCATAGCATTAATTGTTTTTACTTTATGACAGTGTTTTAAGATCACGCTCCCCATAGAGAATCATTGCAGGATGTTCAAATCTCCACTCTAGCTGAAAGTTGCTCATTTCAAATTCATACCCCTTTTATAACCTGCGATCGCACAGTTTTAGGGTTTCATAGACATATACAGGTGCAGCTCAAAAAATTAGAATATCGTGAAAAAGTTCTATATTTTTTGTCACTCATTTCAGAAAGTGAAACTCATATATTATATAGATTCATTACACATAGAGTGAAATATTTCAAGCCTTTATTTCTTGTAATTTTGATGATTATGGCTTACAGCTAATGAAACCCAAAATTCAGTGTCACAGAAAATTAGAATATTTTGCTTTAACATATTTTTAAAGTATCATATTTAATATTTGGTCGCATATCCTTTGCATGCTGTTACGTCCTGAAGTCTGTGACCAATCAACATCAAAAGACTCTCAATATCTTATTTTCAGGTACTGTTACAAGCGATACTATAACCTCGCTGCATTTGAATGGATCTCTATGGGAATTGGGGGGTGGGACAAGATTTAGCTGTAAATTACACTGGAACAATATAGAACACAAGGTTGGCTAAGTGGCTCTAAGTCATCAAGGGTCTGATGTATTAAACAAGCCTTTAACCATCACTCTGCTGCCAGAAATACAGTAGATATGGAAGGATCACTTTAAGGGTTGTTTCTCCTGACAGATTTTCCTATTGAACTCTATGGAAAAATAAGTCAGGAGAAGAAACCCTTCAAGTTATCCATCCATATCTACTGTATTTCTGGCAGCAGAGTGATGGTTAAAGGCTTGTTTCATACATCAGACCCTTGATGACTTAGAGCCACTTAGCCAACCATGTGTTCTATACTGTTCCAGTGTAATTTACAGTTAAATCTTGTCTCACCCCCCAATTCCCATAGAGATCCATTCAAATGCAGAGCTGTTATAGTATTGCTTGTAAGAGTATCAGCAAATAAGATATCAAGAGCCTTTTGATGTTGTTGGGTCACAGACATCATAAAGTCATGGCATGCAAAGGATATGCAACCAAATATAAAAAATATGGCTTTTCTACCACATTTAATTTAGCGTGTTCAATACTTTTTTCCTGTGTCATTTCACTTTATTGCACATAACTTTTTTAAAGAATTGGAACGTTACAATTTTTTTAGCTGTGTAGTTTTATTGAGTTAATACCAATGTCTGGTCAAAATCACCTGTGAATAGCTACATTGGAAATATGTTTGATAATAAAATTGTTGACGTGTCCAATACTTATTTCCCCCATTGTAAATGCCTGCACTGTGAAAAATTAATCAAGATAATGTTCCAAAGATGGTTATGATGTTATTTGAAAGTGCCGTACACTGTACGGGGAATTGATAAATGTTAATAGTTTATATTTAGTTTGTGGAGAACAACACTTTATTCTCATTTGTATCGTTATTTGCATGGTATTGCGATGGCTGCATATTATAGATTTTTTAGATAAATTGGACCAGTTACATTACATTATAACACTTTGATGTATGAAGTAGTAAGTATATGAGCTGGAGTTATGAGTTGAAAATTTTATTTATATCCTTAAGAGATCATAGCAATATACAGTTCACACTCTATAATATGCACTCTAATGCAGGATCTATCAATTCATCACACTAGTTTAAAAATGGTATGCTACGTACCAACACAGTTCTGCTAAATATGAAAGTATATTGCCTCCGGCTTTAATACCCACAATTGCCAACACAGCGTACAGAGCACATAGGTACTCCAAGAGTATGAATTAGGCTCATAGAGAGAAGGTTTGAATCTTAAGCAATCTGCTCAGTGAGTGTTTTAAGTGCAGTAGACAGGGTTATAGCAGTCAAAGCTCTGTGCTGATGTTAGCGTTCGGGCTGATAAAATTAATTTCCTCTATTTTGAGGCTCTTGGCAAATGCAAACATTTCACTTAAAATGTTGTTTTTGTGATTAATAGATAAAATCACTTTAAGAATGGTGCTTGCTACAGGTGAAAAAATGCTCATTCAAAATGTCTAGCAAACTAAAGTTGTGGTTCAGAGTAAAGCGGTCACATCCAAACAGGTGCTGGGCATCAAGGAATCAATGATACAGAAGAAGAGCCTGCACATAAGACTGCATCTCACCACTTACTCACAACTAAGAACAAAGTTTCAATCCAACCCACAACCTCTATGTTACTGCACATTTCTTAAGTATATAAAATATATAAAACTAATACAAAGAGGCAAGTAACATGGTGTAGAAAATTGTAATTATATGGAAAACTGGACAATAACGGACATATTATTGTGTGACCCACTAAAGAAACACTGGGATGAAGAAATGTAAGAGCTTTATTACATCACTTTCACGATACATACATGTAGGAAGTCTTTATGTTTACTTTGCAAGTACATGCAAGACTGAAGATTCATTGCTACATATCCTAAGTGTTATTATGAGTTTAACAGACTTCTGAAACCATGGATAGAAAAGAGCATAAATGATCGGATTGATGGAAGAATTAAAATATATTAGAGTCCATGTACCTGAAACGGCAAGATGCACAGATCTGTTGGTGACATAGACTTCAAGAAAAGAACTCACATAGTAGGGCACTAAACACAGAAGGAAGACGGCCACTAGAACCCCTAGGGATTTTGCTGCTTTCCATTCAGAGGCCTTAGAACTATTATTTACTTCTGGGCCATTTCTCACACTCCTAATTTTTTTTGCATGACTTTTAGCAATAGCAAAGATTTTCAGGCATGTCATTATCATCATTGAGCATGGCATAACAAATACAGTTACGAAGTCAACAATGGCCCATACTTTATTAACTGTAACAATACACTCACCACATGAGATGTTTGCCTTCATGTCAGTAATATTTCCATTAAAATAAAGCAGCACCATATTGTAGATTAATGAATACAACCACAGTATGGCTATTATCCTCAAAGTTAAATTCACTGTCATTTTCATGGAGTAGTGAAAAGGGTTGGAGAGAGCAAAATATCGGTCCACTGACATTAATGCTACATTATAAATTGATACACAAGTTAGGTTAAATCCTGCTACATTATAAATTGTGCAATACAATATACCATAGCACCTCTGTGGATCTATCAACATAGTAAAGTAGAGGGGCATCACAATTACTCCTACAAGAAAGTCCGCCGTGGCCAGAGAGAGCAGGAGGAAATTAGTTGGTGTCTGAAGCTGCTTGAAGTGACAGATGGAGATGATCACAAGCAGGTTTCCACACACTGTCAGTGTCACAACTACTGATACAGACATATACAGCAGCACATCAGCTACTGTTGGTGAAGTTCCCAAACAAGAAAGGTTGGAGTAGACACAGGACTCCTCTTGTTGCTCTTCTGTGAGATTCATGAATGAAGAAAATGGTTAAAGCTTCGCTGAACAATCAAATGTTCTGTCTTTCTACTTAATGTAGGCAATCTAAAGAAGAAGAAAATATCTTTGTGTGGAGCAGAATGTAGCTTGCTGGTCTTGCAGAGTCCATATGAATCACTTAAAGCAGTCAAGTCATTTTTATATGGAAGGGTTACCATTGTTGTGTTTTTTGTTTTGTTTTTCTGGTGGTTGTTAATGAATCCCCCTCAGATTAAATTGCATTTGTTTGTACAGGGGGTTGTGTATAGGAGACACAAATGGGAAAGGTCAGTGATGTAATCAAATAATAAAATTGGAGGGGATCCTCTGATGGATTGGCCACCGAACGTGCGTAAATGTGCTGAGCTTTGTAATTTTAATGCACAACCCGTCCTGAAAAGGGAAAATTATTAAAGTTCATAAAGAAATATTAATATTCTTGCAACCGGGTTAGACTGCTCTTTAGATTCTGGGGATCAGCTAATAAGGGACCACGAATCAAAGGTAATCGTACCACGTTACCTTCCGCTTTAAGTCTGGTCTACCCTGACCCCAAAAAACAGTCTGTGTGCATTACATTAAATCATCAGCCACCAACGCTGATTCTGTACTCGTTTATCTGACTCCATTTAATATTATAATTTAGTATGTACAATTTCCACTTGATTTGTTAAAGGACTCCCATACTTTTAAGACGGTTCTCTGAACTGGATCTGTCTGTTAACACCGCGCTTTACATTGGGCCCTTAATGTACACGACTCACAGCTGACTAGATATCTGCGGTTATCTCAGAGATTGCGGAAGAAGCCATTTCGTGCGGTATACTCTATGGTTAAGACTCAGGGACCGACGAAAGTAATATTGGCGACCACCGTTCTCAACATGTATAACCGCCAAGCGGAGGTGATCTACTTTAAGACATAGTTCTACGGGTGCAATACTCTGTGATACATTAAGCTTAAATAGTCAACCTCCCTAGACCAGCTGAGGGGATAACCATGACTGAGGAAATTAATCAACCCATTACTGGTGAACAGAGATAGTACGTCAATTTTCAGAGAAACCACACAAATCAAGTTTCACTAATTTATTACCAGGTAGGTTATTTACTTAAATCATCAATACACAGTTACAGATTAAACAGTCCAAATTCAAATACAGTACAGAAGAAAAATACTTTGTCATACCTGGCAATCGCTACACACAGTGACCTGAGGTTAGATGTGTGGGAAAGTCTGAATTACAGCTTCCCTGAGGGCTCTGTTTCCTCTGCTTACATGCCCAAATTCTGCGCTTGATCTGGCTGCAGATGGTCGTAAAACCGTACACTCGCCAGAAATAGATCAATTGCACTTTTAGTCCCACCTTCTAGGGGGTTTCACAGAATGGAGAGGACATTCCACAACGGTAGTTTACTCCTGAGAGATGAAAATATACATTCCATCTATGTTGAACATTTAGGAAATGTAGGCCATTGCACCACCCACACCGAGACCATCACAATGATATTAAATATGAGTAGGTCTAGGTTTGTGTTGTCATGACAATCCCATCTCTGAAGCAATCTGTACATTCATGTTTGTGTTGGGTGTGTACTATTTTAAGGAGCAGGATGGAGCCTGCTCCAGTGACGTCAGGTGTTGACCCTGTCCATGTGCTTGTCTTTACGCAGTCCAAGCGTTTCTCCCATGATATTCTGGGACATCCTCTGACATCATAAAACTCAGGCCAGATGGTCCCAGTAGGCTTCCTGACACTGAAGTTCTGGCATCACAGCCTCCCAGAGACGTCACAGGCTTCCCCCCACGGTGTCGTGTTCAGTGGCCCTGGGATCTCAATTCCAGTCTTACAGGGTTTATTTGACCAGAGAGAAGATTGCCCCCTACTGGCCCACCAACACCACTTGCAGCAACAACTTAGTTTTCCCATCCCTTTTGAGGTCTCCTATCCAAGTACTAACCAAGCTGACACCTGCTTAGCTTCAGACATTCAGGAGGAGCAGATTGCATGGTGGTATGGCTGCTGATAAGATGTGGCGACCTCCTTCCTGCCGACAAGGTTGTGTAACGCTGAATTCTCAGCAATAAACACAGAACTGAATTGTACTAGGGTACAATTAGCTACCAAATTGGGAAAAAACCAGAAACAAATTAACAAAAAAACAATGCATGCATAAGATATAATCTATAATCTAATCATGGATCATATGCTGTCCCATTTGGCTTTAATATAAAGCAAAAAAAAAACACACTTAGTATTTATTGTTCACGCTCTTTTTTATCATGTTAATTCCTGTATTTATGTTTTTAATTGTTTATAGCTGTTCTTATACTACACTGTGGTCCCCGGGGTACTGTCTTCTGTTCTTTTTCTCACACCTGACTATCATAAAAATAAACGCAATTCTGTCAGGACAACTCAAAGTATTCAAATTACATGTTTTAATGAATGTGCTGTATAATATTTTGGTTTGATGCTACTCTGGAGCACGGGCATCTCTCTCCACTAAACACAAGATGATCAGAAACGCCCAAAACAGTAGATCATCCAGTGGCCAACCCCACTATGTGTACAGCAGAGCGCCTGCTGTCTCCTGCTGATCCCTCCGACACGGAGATAGAACACGGCTGTGATTTTCATCAGACATTTTCGCTCCTGAGAGGACAAAAAAACCTCTCATCAGAGAGAGGGTGGCCAAATTAGCTAACCGGCTGCTAGTCGAGTGCTTAAAAGGTAACAAAGCACGCTTTAGAATATCGTGAAAAAGTTCAATATTTTTTGTCACTCATGTCAGAAAGTGAAACTCATATATTACAGGTGCAACTCAAAAAATTAGAATATCGTGAAAAAGTTCAATATTTTTTGTCACTCATTTCAGAAAGTGAAACTCATATATTATATAGATTCATTACACATAGAGTGAAATATTTCAAGCCTTTATTTCTTGTAATTTTGATGATTATGGCTTACAGCTAATGAAACCCAAAATTCAGTGTCTCAGAAAATTAGAATATTTTGCTTTAACATATTTTTAAAGTATCATATTTAATATTTGGTCGCATATCCTTTGCATGCTGTTACTTCCTGAAGTCTGTGACCAATCAACATCAAAAGACTCAATATCTTATTTTCAGGTACTGTTACAAGCGATACTATAACCTCTCTGCATTTGAACTGATCTCTATGAGAATTGGGGGGTAAGACTCGATTCAGCTGTAAATTACGCTGGAACAGTATGGAATCAAATCAAATCAAATCAATATTTATTTATATAGCGCATTTCACAACAAGTTGTCACAATGCGCTTCACAGAAAAAACCCAGCGAAACTGTGTTGTTTCTCCTGACTTTTTTCCCCATAGAGTTCTATAGGAAAATGAGTCAGGAGAAATAACCCTTGCAGTGATCCATCCACATCTACTCCATATCTGGCAACAGAGTGATGGTTTGGGGCTCGTTCGATAGCTCAGACCCTTGATGACTTACAACCATTTAGCCAGCCATGTGTTCCATGCTGTACCAGTGTAATTTACAGCTGAATCTAGTCTTACCCCCCAATTCTCATAGAGATCAGTTCAAATGCAGAGAGGTTATAGTATCGCTTGTAACAGTACCTGAAAATAAGATATCGAGAGTCTTTTGATGTTGATGGGTCACAGACTTCAGGAAGTAACAGCATGCAAAGGATATGCGACCAAATATGAAATACGATACTTTAAAAATATGTTAAAGCACAATATTCTAATTTTCTGAGACACTGAATTTTGGGTTTCATTAGCTGTAAGCCATGATCATCAAAATTACAAGAAATAAAGGCTTGAAATATTTCACTCTGTGTAATGAATCTATATAATATATGAGTTTCACTTTCTGAAATGAGTGACAAAAAATATTGAACTTTTTCACGATATTCAAATTTTTTGAGCTGCACCTGTATATAGATTCATTACACATAGAGTGAAATATTTCAAGCCTTTATTTCTTGTAATTTTTATGATTATGGCTTACAGCTAATGAAAACCCAAATTCAGTGTCTCAGAAAATTAGAATATGACATAAGATCAATAAAAAAGGATATTTTAAACAGAAATGTCAGCCTTCTGAAAAGTATGTTCATTTCTATTCACTCAATACTTGGTTGGGGTTCCTTTTGCATGAATTACTGTATCAATGTGGCGTGGCATGGAGGCGATCACCCTGTGACATTGCTGAGGTGTAATGGAAACCCAGGTTGCTTTTATAGCGGCCTTCAGGTCATCTGCATTGTTGGGTCTGGTGTCTCATCTTCTTCTTGAAAATACCCCATAGATTCTCTATGGGGTTCAGGTCAGGCGAGTTTGCTGTCCAATCAAGCACATTAATACCATGGTCATTGAACCAGCTTTTGGTACTTTTGGCAGTGTGGGCAGGTGCCAAGTCCTGCTGGAAAATGAAATCAGCATCTCCATAAAGCTTGTCAGCAGAAGGAAGCATGAAGTGCTCTAAAATTTCCTGGTAGATGGCTGCGTTGACTGTGGACTTGAGAAAACACAGTGGACCAACACCAGCAGATGACATGGCACCCCAAATCATCACTGACTGTGGAAACTTCACACTGGACTTCAAGCAACGTGGATTCTGTGCCTCTCCACTCTTCCTCCAGACAAAATGCAAAATTTACTTTCATCTGAAAAGAGGACTTTGGACCACTGAGCAACAGTCCAGTTCTTTTTCTCCTTAGCCCAGGTAAGACGCTTCTGACATTGTCTCTGGTTCAGGAGTGGCTTGACACGAGGAATGCGACATTTGTAGCCCATGTCCTGGATTCGTCTGTGCGTGGTGGCTCTTGATGCACTGACTCCAGCCTCAGTCCACTCCTTGTGAAGCTCCCCCAAATTCTTGAATGGATTTTGCTTGACAATCCTCTCAAGGCTGCGGTTATCCCTGTTGCTTGTGCACCTTTTCCTACCACACTTTTTCCTTCCACTCAACTTTATATGAATATGCTTGAATACAGCACTCTGTGAACAAACAGCTTCTTTAGCAATGACCTTTTGTGGCTTACCCTCCTTGTGGAGGGTGTCAATGACTGTCTTCTGGACATCTGTCAAGTCAGCAGTCCTCCCCATGATTGTGTAGCCTACTGAACCAGACTGAGAGTCCATTTAAAGGCTCAGGAAACCTTTGCAGGTGTTTTGAGTTAATTAGCTGATTATTGTGACACCATGAGTTTCCAATATTTAACTTTTCCACAATATTCTAATTTTCTGAGACACTGAATTTGGGTTTGCATTAGCTGTAAGCCATAATCATCAAAATTACAAGAAATAAAGGCTTGAAATATTTCACTCTATGTGTAATTAATCTATATAATATATGAGTTTCACTTTCTGAAATGAGTGACAAAAAATATTGAACTTTTTCATGATATTCAAATTTTTTGAGCTGCACCTGTATATATCTCGCTCCTATCTCCTCTCTGGCCACGCAGATCAGCCACCCAACTATACTGAAAACAGTGAGCGCAACCACTGTGATACGCTTTTATAGCTGGGGTGTAGCCTGCCCGCGTTCCAAACCTTCAGGGCGTAGCTGTACAGGTTTCAATTTCGTGGTATATTCGAGGAATACGTCAGCTGGACAAAGTTTCTGGCCAAAGACAGACTGGACGTGCATTTCCTAACGTTTTACCACTAGAGACACTTTTGAGCCAGGTCTTTTGGGTTTATGCTGTTTTGCGCTGACTGCAGTAAAATGTCAAGATTTGGACCAGGATCAATCAGTAACACTTTGAAAAAACCAAATGTATCAGATCTCATCTAAAATAAGTGGTTTTAGTGCTTTGTTACCGTCTTACCGGTTTACAGGCAGAGGTCGGAACCAGGAAGGCACAGCAGAAGTACAAAAACAAAGTCCAAACTCAGGGTAGCGAGAACACAGGCAGAAGTCAAAACCACGTAAACATACTGTATCTTACATCAAAATGTCAGCTCTTCACACTGTCACTCACATGTGAATATTTAAGCCATAGCATTAATAGTTTTTACTTTATGACAGTGCTTTAAGATCACGCTCCCCATAGAGAATCATTGCAGGACGTTCAAATCTCCACTCTAGCTGAAAGTTGCTCATTTCAAATTCATACCTCCGATCGCAGTTTTAGGGTTTCATAGACATATATATGTGGCATTTTGCATTTTAATTTTAATAATGGTTTTTGCACACATTAGCTGAAAACAAAATGCAAATCGGCGATTATTAAAATTAAAATGCAAAAGGCCACATATATATGTCTATGAAATTTGAATTTTGGCACAGATATGCTACCATATTTTTGCGTTGGTCAGCTCTCCAATGTAAAGCGCTGATTATTAAACCTCAATATCTCTGCCGTTTCAAAACCAAATATAATACCATTTCACAGGAGGACTACAATCACTATGGGCTCACCAAATATTTAGGTATAGCCTACGTTACACCGTTATAGAAGTGGCGTACAAATTAACATAAAACATGAAGGGCTGCATCTTACACCCGGTGCTAAGTGGCGGTAACCCAAATGCAAGTGTCTTCGCTAGTTTCAGACCGACGCAGTTCTCATTTTACCTTCCAGCACTCACTTTGTTTAAATAGCAAGTGAACTTGTGCCCATAGCAAGTGAACTGGGCGGGTTGGTCTTAAGATGAGGTGTGGCCAGGCCGCCGCGGTGGTACAGCGGTAAAGAGCGCTGACTTTCAGTCAGCGCAGTTGTACTCCGAGGATCGGGGTTCGCGCCCCGGTCCTGCCATAGCCGAGCGTGGCCGGTGCCCTGTGGAAGCGACAATTGGCAGTCGCTTCCGGGTGGGGGGAGGGGCTCGGAGAGAATCGCTGCGCATGATAGGACCCAGGGCGTGTCACGGTCAGGAGCTGCGCCCTGTAGAGGACGTAGCGCCCTCCCTAAAGTACCGATTGACGGGGTGTACAGCGGTGGTTCTCTAGCGGTTGCTACACGGGGGGAATTGAATTAGAATAGGGGTTCAATTGGCTACTAAATTGGGAGAAAAAGGGAAAAAATCAGAAACAAATTTTTTAAAAATAAAAAAAATAAAAAAAATAAAAAAAAGATGAGGTGTGGCCAGGATAATTTTTGGCATATTGCTATCTTGAGGCAGCAGAAAGCGCTTGCGCTTAAACCACCACAAACCTGGTTTTAAGTCATGTCGCTGTTGTTTCAATGTTATTGTGATCGCACATTTTTACTACGCGCACAAGCTTGTCTGTTTCACCCGCTGTAAATCGCTGTTTTCACAGTTTTACTATCCGCCATCATATTATCAATCCGCCATGGTGCAAATGCAGGTGTCTGTTAAAGGGAATGTGAGATGGCACTCTGATTGGTTTATTGCATGTTATGCCCAAGACACACCTATAATTAACAAAGAGGCTAAGTTCCGCCCATTTGAGCAAAAGTGGAGTTGGACACGCCCTAATTGCACTTGTGCCATGCGTGTTAGACCATGCTCTAAGATCGTCAAGATAGAGCCCTAAGACTTTTTTGCACAAACATAACAAACATAACTTTTTTTGCACAAAAATACTTTTTATACTTCCATGGCTGTAGACAAAATAAAAAATTTTGACGATGAATTGTCCATAGACTTAACATGGGAGAAACAAATTTTTTTTTATAAATGAGGCTAGCTTCTCAACGTTACAATAATTCCATCGATCTAAAGTTATAAATGACCGTTATGTCTGGCAAGCAGCAGACAGGCAGGCCCATCGACAATCAAACGTTAGCTAGCCTGTTATAAAGGGGTTGTAATAATGTTACCTAGCAAACTAATGTAAAAGATACTGACTGGCTAGCATGGTATTTAAATGCTGTTCATATTAGCGATGTTGTTTTTTGCCTGTAGACTGTAACATTAGCCTATATCGAGAAATTGACAATCGCTGATAGCTAAGGTTAGCTAGCTTAGCTAGCTAGTATCCAATATGAACAGCACAGATCTTGTAGCGTTATCGTTCGTTTCAAAGGACTCAAATGCTAGTCTGCACTCTCAAAAATGTATGGAGTATGCTGAAACTATGAGATGTCCGTATGTTTGAAACCGCTGCCAAATGAAATAAATATGATTTAAACATTTAATACACTACTATACTATCGAATACTTGTTTTAGGTTGATGTTTTAAATTTAATATGGTAATAATTTCCAATGAAGGTTATGTGAGTGATAATATTATGAGATAAAGTATTAATTAAACCTACCAGTATAAAACATTGAGGAAATGAATCACAAAAACTATGTTTTAAGTGAAGTGTTCGCATTTCCCTCAAAAAACAGGATCTTAAATTGACTAGCCCCAACGCTAACATCAGACAAGCAAGGTGTATCAGCACAGAGCTTTGACCAAGTACTACAGCCCTTGTATGTCTACTGTACTTCAAACAACATGTCGGCTGTTCACCACAGGGCATATTGCTTAAGATTCAAACCTTAGATTCTTAGAATAGTGACTACCATATACATGTCTGCACTGTGAAGAATTAATCAAGATAATGTTCCAAAGATGGTTATGATGGTATTTGAAAGGGCCGTACACTGTACGGGGAATTGATAAATGTTAATAGTTTATATTTACTTTGCGGAGAACAACACTTTATTCTCATTTGTATCGTTATTTGCATGGTATTGCGATGGCTGCATATTATAGATTTTTTAGATCAATTGGACCAGTTACATTACATTATAACACTTTGATGTATGAAGTAGTAAATATATGAGCTAGAGTTGAAAATTTTATTTATATCTTTAAGAGATCATAGCAATATACAGTTTACACTCTGTAATATGCACTCTAATGCAGGATCTATCAATTCATTTTAATTGTCACTAGTTTAAAAATGGTATGCTACATACCAACACAGTTTGTGGACAAGCTCTGCTAAATATGTAAGACTATTGCCTCCGGATTTAATACCCACAATTGCCAACAAAGCGTACAGAGCACATAGGTACTCCAAGAGTATGCATTAGGCTCATCGAGAGAAGGTTTGAATCTTAAGCAATCTGCTCAGTGAGTGTTTGAAGTGCAGTAGACAGGGCTGTAGCAGTCAAAGCTCTGTGCTTATACATCTGTGCTGAGAGCAGGCTGATGTTAGCGTTAGGGCTGATAAAATTAATTTCCTCTTTTGAGGCTCTTTGCAAATGCAAACATTTCACTTAAAATGTAGTTTTTGTGATTAATAGATAAAATCGCTTTAATAATGGTGCTTGCTACAAGTGAAAAAATGCTCATTCAAAATGTCTAGCAAACTAAAGTTGTGGCACAGAGTAAAGCAGTCACATCCAAACAGGTGCTGGGCAAGGAATCAATGAAACAGGATAAACCTGCACATAAGACTGCATCTCATCACTTACTCACAACTAAGAACAAAGTTTCAATCCAACAATGGATCTTTCATTATGCAGCTTCCTTATATGGAAGCTACAGCAGTAAATAATGTGGACCCACAACCTCTATATTACTGCACATTTCTTAAGTATAAAACTAATACAAAGAGGCAAGTAACATGGCGTAGAAAATTTTAATTATATGAAAAACTGGACAATAACGGACATATTATTGTGTGACCCACTAAAAAAACACTGGGATGAAGAAATGGAAAAGCTTTATTACATCACATTCACGATACATACATGTAGGAAGTCTTTATGTTTCCTATGCAAGTACCTGCAAGACTGAAGATTCATTGCCACATATCCTAAGTGTTATTATGAGTTTAACAGACCTCTGAAACCATGGATAAAAAAGAGCATAAATGATCGGATTGATGGAAGAATTTAAATATATTAGAGTCCATGTACCTGAAACTGCAAGATACACAGATCTGTTGCTGACAAAAACTTCAAGGAAGGTACTCACAAAGTAGGGCACTAAACACAGAAGGAAGACGGCCACTAGAATTCCTAGGGATTTTGCTGCTTTCCATTCAGAGGCCTCTGAGCCAGTATTTGTTTTTTGGAACTTTCTGTCACTCCTAATTTTTTTTGCATGACTTTTAGCAATAGCAAAAATTTTCAGGCAGGTCATTATCATCATTGAGCATGGCATAACAAATACAGTTACGAAGTCAACAATGGCCCATACTTTATTAACTGTAACAATACACTCACCACATGAGATGTTTGCCTTCATGTCACCAATATTTCCATTGAAATAAAGCAGCACCGTATTGTAGATTAATGAATACAACCACAGTATGGCTATTATCCTCAAAGTTAAATTCACTGTCATTTTCATGGAGTAGTGAAACGGGTTGGAGAGAGCAAAATATCGGTCCACTGACATTAATGTTGCATTATAAGTTGATATGCAAGGAAAGTAAAATCCTGCTACACAATAAATTGTGCAATACAATGTACCATAGCACCTCTGTGGATCTATCAACATAGTAAAGTAGAGGGGCATCACAATTACTCCTACAAAAAAGTCAGTCATGGCCAGAGAGAGCAGGAGGAAATTAGTTGGCGTCTGAAGCTGCTTGAAGTGGCAGATGGAGATGATCACAAGCAGGTTTCCACACACTGTCAGTGTCACGACTACTGATACAGACATATACAGCAGCACATCAGCTACTGTTGGTGAAGTTCCCGAACAAGAAAGGTTTGAGGAGACACAGGACTCCTCTTGTTGCTCTTCTGTGAGATTCATGAATGAAGAAAATTATTAAAGCTTCGCTGAACAATCAAATGTTCTGTCCTTATACTTAATGTAGGCAATCTAAAGAAGAAAAAATATCTAAAAAAATATCTTTGTGTGGAGCAGAAAGTAGCTTGCTGGTCTTGCAGAGTCCATATGAATCACTTAAAGCAGTCAAGTCATTTTTATATGGAAGGGTTACCATTGTTGTGTTTTTTTTTTCTTTTTTCTGGTGGTTGTTAATGAATCCCCCTCAGATTAAATTACATTTGTTTGTACAGGGGGTTGTGTATAGGAGACACAAATGGGAAAGGTCAGTGATGTAATCAAATAATAAAATTGGAGGGGATCATCTGATGGATTGGCTGCTGAACGTGCATAATGTGCTGAGCTTTGTCATTTTAATGCACAACCCGTCCTGCATCAAAATCACACCCACATTTTGCCACGAAAGACCACCAAGCCTTTCCTGACCGAGCATTCTAATTTTGAATTTAAATTGTTGATGGTTTAACACTTAATGGGCTCCATTTTTCAGCTGGTGGCGAGCTATGGCACTGGCGAAGTGGCAATTTCTTCATTGAGTTTCACATTCCATTTGGTAATTGTGTCTCGCCAAGCGCCAAAGTGGGAGGACAATCACTGTTGGGGGTGTGTCAGTCGAGATCAAGCAATGCAGTACAATTTTGGTGCAGCTGATTGCAATTTTGGGGTCAGATTAGTCTGTGATTTGCACCTGTACTGCCTCCTGCGCAAACAAGGTTTATGGTGCAAGTTGCAGCCCAGTGTATGGCGAGTCGCTAATTTCGTGGTTTTCCTAAGCTACGCGTGCCACGGTGATGCAGTCCTCATCAATGCAGTGGGGCATTTGGGGTTTATTTGACCAGAGAGAAGATTGCCCCCTACTGGCCCACCAACACCACTTGCAGCAACAACTTAGTTTTCCCATCCCTTTTGAGGTCTCCTATCCAAGTACTAACCAAGCTGACACCTGCTTAGCTTCAGCCATTCAGCAGGAGCAGATTGCATGGTGGTATGGCTGCTGATAAGATGTGGCGACCTCCTTCCTGCCGACAAGGTTGTGTAGCGCTGAATTCTCAGCAATAAAGACTGAAAAACAAACTATCAAAAAACAAGGGACTATCAAGTTAACTATAAAAAATAAACCAAAAATAGTTTACTATAACTTACTAGAATATTCAAAAAAGATAAACTGTAAGCTAGCTATATACAGGTGCAGCTCAAAAAATTAGAATATCGTGAAAAAGTTCAATATTTTTTGTCACTCATGTCAGAAAGTGAAACTCATATATGTGAAAGTGAAACTCCCCCCCCACCCACAAGGCTGGCAACCTCCTAGACCTGGTCTTCCAGAGGAACAGCCCCTGCTCTGATCTCACTGTTACCCCTCTGCATGCCTCTGATCACCACTTCATTTCTTTCTCTATTCCTCTTGTTCCACACCGTCCCTCCCCTCCCCACACCCCCACTGTCTCTGTCCGCCGTAACCTCTGCTCCCTCTTGCCCTCCTCAATTGCTCCCTATGTCACTGCTTCCCTCCCCCCTCTCAAACCCTTCTCTCAACTCTCTTATCGACTCTGCATCTGACACCCTGCTCACAGCTCTCTCCACATCACTTAACTCTCTCTGCCCTCTTGTCTCTAGGCCCACACGCCCATCTCCTCCCTGCCCATGGATGTCCGACGCCCTGCGCACCTCAAAGGCCCGTCTCCGCGCAGCTGAGAGGATGTGGAGAAAATCCAGAGACGCATCAGTCTTCTCCTCCTACCAGACTCTCCTAGCGGCGTTCTCTACAGCAGTGACCGCTGCCAAGGTAACCTACTATCACACAAAGATTTGCAAACACAGTTCTGTCACAACCAATTAGCTCACAGGCCGTGCCTGAATGGGAGACCAAACGAGTCGGACAAGAATATAACCTTTATTAAATAGAAAGTTAGACAAGTTCCAATAAATATTAAAAGGCAAGTCGGTGCTCAGATTTTACACGCAAGGATCTCCAGCTGCATGAGGATGCCCTGGATCCGTCGGAAACGTACTACCTAACACAGCTTTAAAACATGGTCCGCCCGGCAGTCAGCAGCGAGCAGACTGAACCCACGCCCATTTAACCCCTCCCCAATCACCCCGGCCCAGCTGGTCTCCATCTCGCCAGACCTCCCCCTCCCGATCGCATAACTCCTGCAGGAGAGAAGGAGAAAGGAACCAGCACCATTGCATAGACCCAGACCAAGGGCCCCCTAATAGATAGGAGGGTCCGTCACAGTTCTAACCCCCGTCAATTGTTCTCTATCTTCTCCTCCCTCCTCAGCAAACCCCCTCCCGCTCCTCATTCCTCGTTCACTGCAGACGACTTTGCAGATTCCTTCGATGAGATCGCAGACATCCGCAGCTCCTTCAGCCCCACTCCCCCTCCCCTCACAGACACTGTTTCCCACTCTCTTCCTCTCTCTACCCCTTCTGTGTCCCCCCCCCTGTTTCTCCACCTTTTCTCCCCTGTCTCAGACCGATGTGTCCCATCTCCTACTCTCCCATCGCCCCACTACTTGTGCCCTCGACCCTATCCCTTCATCTCTCCTCCAGGCAATCACCCCAGATATCCTCCCGTTTGTGACCTCCCTGGTGAACTCCTCCCTGACCTCTGGCTGTTTCCCCTCATCCTTCAAAAGTGCCCACATCACCCCGATCCTGAAAAAACCTACGCTGGACCCCTCCAACATCCAAAACTACAGGTATCTCTTCTTTCTTTTCTTTCCAAAACTATCGAACATACTGTTTCTAACCAACTGTCGTCTTTGCTTACCCAGAACAACCTGCTAGACCCCCACCAGTCCTGCTTCAAACCTGGCCACTCAACGGAGACCGCACTCCTCTCCGTCAGCGAGATGCTTCATGCAGCTCGGGCAGCCTCCCTCTCCTCTGTGCTAATACTTCTAGACCTCTCTGCCGCTTTTGACACCGTAGATCACTCCATCCTCCTGTCGTCCCTGTCTGCAGCGGGGATCGGCGGCTCGGCCCTGGCCTGGATTGAGTCCTACCTCTCGGAACGCTCCTCCCAGGTTGCCTGGGCTGGTAAAGTATCGGCACCCCGTCCCCTTACCACAGGAGTCCCCCAGGGCTCAGTCCTTGGTCCCCTCCTTTTCTCCACCTACACCAAATCCCTTGGCCCTGTTATCACTGCTCATGGTCTTTCTTACCACTGCTATGCTGACGATACTCAACTCTTTCTCTCCTTCTCACCCTCTGACACTCAGGTATCAGCCCGCATCTCCGCTTGCCTGAGAGACATCCAGAGCTGGATGGACAACCGCCATCTCAAGCTCAATCCTGGCAAGACTGAGCTCATCTACATTCCTGCTCTAACCTCTCCTCCTCTCAATCTCTCTATTTCCCTAGGAGACACTCCACTGATCCACTGATGGATAACAGGCTGTCCCTCTCCGAGAACATCGCAGCAGTAACCCGGGCATGCAGGTTCTTCCTGTACAACATCAGGAGAATCCGCCCCTTCCTCACCACCCACTCAACCCAGCTCCTGGTCCAAGCAATGGTGCTGTCCTGCCTGGACTATTGCAACTCTCTCCTGGCTGGCCTGCCAGCATCGGCTATTAGACCCCTTCAGCTTATCCAGAACGCAGCAGCGCGCCTGGTCTTCAACCTCCCCTGACACTCCCATGTCACCCCCCTGCTCATTGACCTCCACTGGCTACCGGTGATGGCTCGCATCAAATTCAAAACATTGGTGCTCGCCTTACAGGCAGTCCGAGGATCTTCCCCTCCATACCTCCAAAAACTAATCCGACCCTACACACCTGCCAGATCCCTGCGTTCTGCCTCCTCAGGACGACTGGTACCCCCCCTCTTCATACTAGCACCCGGTCTCGACGTCTGTCTGTCCTGGCCCCACGGTGGTGGAATGACCTCCCCGTGGAGGTCAGAACAGCAGAAAGTCTGACCGCCTTCAAGCGCAGATTGAAGACTCACCTCTTCAAGCTGCACCTCTCTCCACCCCTCCCTACCTCCCTGTGACTATTGTTATTAATGTTGTGTTGATAAATGTTAATAGTTTATATTTAGTTTGTGGAGAACAACACTTTATTCTCATTTGCATCTCCATAAAGCTTGTCAGCAGAAGGAAGCATGAAGTGCTCTAAAATTTCCTGGTAGATGGCTGCGTTGACTGTGGACTTCAGAAAACACAGTGGACCAACACCAGCAGATGACATGGCACCCGAAATCATCACTGACTGTGGAAACTTCACACTGGACTTCAAGCAACGTGGATTCTGTGCCTCTCCACTCTTCCGCCAGACGAAATGCAAAATTTACTTTCATCTGAAAAGAGGACACTGAGCAACAGTCCAGTTCTTTTTCTCCTTAGCCCAGGTAAGACGCTTCTGACATTGTCTCTGGTTCAGGAGTGGCTGGACATGAGGAATGCGACATTTGTAGCCCATGTCCTGGATTCGTCTGTGCGTGGTGGCTCTTAATGCACTGACTCCAGCCTCAGTCCACTCCTTGTGAAGCTCCCCCAAATTCTTGAATGGATTTTGCTTGACAATCCTCTCAAGGCTGCGGTTATCCCTGTTGCTTGTGCACCTTTTCCTATCACACTTTTTCCTTCCACTCAACTTTATATGAATATGCTTGAATACAGCACTCTGTGAACTACCAGCTTCTTTAGCAATTACCTTTTGTGGCTTACCCTCCTTGTGGAGGGTGTCAATGACTGTCTTCTGGACATCTGTCAAGTCAGCAGTCTTCCCCATGATTGTGTAGCCTACTGAACCAGACTGAGAGACCATTTAAAAGCTCAGGAAACCTTTGCAGGTGTTTTGATTAATTAGCTGATTAGAGTGTGACACCACAAGTTTCCAATATTTAACTTTTTCACAATATTCTAATTTTCTGAGACACTGAATTTTGGGTTTCATTAGCTGTAAGCCATAATCATCAAAATTACAAGAAATAAAGGCTTGAAATATTTCACTGTGTAATGAATCTATATAATATATGAGTTTCACTTTCTGAAATGAGTGAAAAAAATATTGAACTTTTTCATAATATTCTAATTTTTTGAGCTGCACCTGAATATATCTCTCTCCTATCTCCCCTCCGGCCACGCAGATCAGCCACCCAACTATACTGAAAACAGTGAGCGCAACCACTGAGATACGCTTTTATAGCTGGGGTGTAGCCTGCCCGCGTTCCAAAACCTCAGGGCGTAGCTGTCCAGGTTTCAATTTCGTGGAACATTCGAGGAATACGTCAGCTGGACGAAGTTTCTGGCCAATGACAGAGTGGACGTGCAGTTCTTAATGTTTTACCACTAGAGAAACTTTTGAGCCAGATCTTTTGGGTTCATGCCGTTTTGCACTGACTGCAGTAAAATGTCAAGAAGCGCATGACAGAGGAAATACAGAGAAAACCGAAATCCCCACAGACTCCCGAAAAGTGTGACGAAGACAGGGAGTGACAGCAATACAAAACACAGAACAGTGAAACCACAAATAATCAGAAAAAAGAAACAAGTAAAAAAATACAAAACAGACAGACTGAATCTCACAACATTATCTGTTTTATGTAGAAGCAAGGCCGCTTCAATGCACAGGCTTACAGGGGCTTCAGCCCCGAGCCTACGAAGAGCAGGGGCCTATCACGAGCCAATATATCTATTTTTTAAAATCACATCGTTTTGTAATTTGTTGAATTTTCTGTCCATCACTTGATATTCATGTTTGTGGCTGACGATTGGTCCGATTTACAAGTGACACACCTCAGAATGTTAAGTAATAGCTGAGATTTTTCCAAGGGGGAGATGGGAGACTCCGCGTCTTTTGCATTGTGAAAAACGTAACGTTGAAAGAAGGTTCCGTTGCACGGTTTATGATTTATTCACATTTTTGTCGCGAAATATTTTCCATTGGAATGAATGGATGGAATGTTCAGCATTAGAGTGTGTCGCTCTAGTTTTGAAAAATCTCAACGCATTTTGTAAACTACCGCCACTCCTACAGTTTTAAATCCACATACACATACTGTATCTTACAGTGGCGGGCCGTCAGGGCCAGCAAGGCCTTCTCTGCTGGCCTAAACATCATCAGAATATAAATTTAATTTTGATATATTTTTTCCACAAATATGTATTAAATGATTCCCCATAGTCTATTCTCTTCATTTCATAGCTTTCCTCTTGGTTGCGCTGCTTCCAGCCTCAGATCGAGATTTGGAGGGCTGGCCTTTATGTTAGAGCTTTTATCCAATCATATTTCAGCCATAATGTGTTGCCAGGGTCCAAGAAATCTGCCCTTAGGCCTTCAGAATCGACATTGCGGGCGCCTGTAGCTTAAAGTGAACCGAAACAAACCTGTGGTGTTAACCAATCAGATTTCGACTTGGCGACACCGGGGCCAGCTAGCAGGCGTACGATAACGTCAGCACGTGCACGTCTTTTGATTGGATACGCACTATTGAGAGGCAGAGCTATCGCAGAGCAAGCAAACTGAACTTGAATGAGCTCATTTGTGTAGATTTCTACAAGCTGTTTTTTTTTCAACCCACAATGGCTGAAGGAGAAGAGATCGATTTGGTCGCAGATATAATTACAACGTCATTTTCAAGACGAACTTTTCAAGAAAAGCTAGACGGCCATAATGGAACGGCCAACCCTCGCTAGCGAGTCAAAGTGGACATTCAAGTCTAGGAATACACTTTCACCACTGTCGCAAATATATCCTTATGAACAAATGCAAATTATTTGTTTGTTTTCTTTTATTTTCAGTGAATAGTTTATGTGTCTTTATCGTCACGTTTCTTACATGAAACTGCTTTGGGTGCGACAATGCGCTGTTTAGCGAACAAACTTGTTAAAGCTAACATACTTTTGGTGGACTTAATAAAACTTTGTAGACTAATCCCTTAAAAGCGCCTTTTATTTTAAAGTGTTGACAGTATCCAAGCGATCTTAAAGCTGGTAGTTTAACACTCTTAATTGTAAATGCGGATTTATTGATTATAAATGCTTCGGAAATATGAATATAACTGTTGTACTTGACTATGTTAAGGTGATGCAACGCCCGGTTATACTGCGTTTCTGTCTAAATGTATAGTTTCTAGAGTCATGGCGTCATAATGATGGTATTAAGAGGTGGAATAATTCAGGTAGGACTGTGTAGGACATCACTGAAGGCCTAGGTGTGAAATGCACGGCCCGCCACTGGTATCTTACATCAAAATGTCAGCTCTTCACGCTGTCTCTCACATGCGAATATCTAAGCCATAGCATTAATAGTTTTTGCTTTATGACAGTGTTTTAAGATCACGCTCCCCATAGAGAATCATTGCAGGACGTCCAAATCTCCACTCTAGCTAAAAGTTGCCAATTTCAAATTCATACCCTTTTTCTAACCTGTGATCGCGCCTATAGTTTTAAGGTTTCATAGACATTATACATAAAAATGTCATTTCATGGCATTTAATGCCATTTCAAAGGTGGACTACAATCGCTATGGGCTCACCAAATATATAGGTATAGCTACGTTACACCATTATAGAAGTGGCGTACAAATTAGCATAAAACATGAAGGGCTGCATCTTACACCCGGCGCTAAGTGGCGGTAACCCAAACGCAAGTGTCTTCGCTAGTTTCGGACGCAGAAAGCGCTTGCGCTAAAACAAGCCTTGTTTTAAGTCATGTCGCTGTTGTTTCAATGTTATTGTGATCGCACGTTTTTACTACGCGCACAAGCTTGTCTGTTTCACCTGCTGTAAATCGCTGTTTTCAGTTTTACTATCCGCCATCATATTAGCAATCCGCCAAGGTGCAAATGCAGGTGTCTGTTAAAGGGAATGGGAGATGGCACTCTGATTGGTTTATTGCATGTTATGCCCAAGACACACCTATAATTAACGAAGAGGACCATGCTCTAAGATCGTCAAGATAGAGCCCACAGACTTTTTTTACACAAACATAACTATTAAAATTCAACTGATCCCGACACAAAAGACCCCTCATTCTGTCTGTTATTTTGAGTGTATCCTTTTTATAATTTTATGGCTGTAGACAAAATAAAACATTTCGACGATAAATTAGGCTATGTTTAGCTAGCTACCTAGCATCCAATATGAGCAGCACAGATCGTTATCGTTCGTTTCAAAGGACTCAAATGCTAGTCTGCACTCTCAAAAATCTATGGAGTATGCTGAAACTATGAGATGTCCGTATGTTCGAAACCGCTGCCAAATTAAATAAATATGATTTAAACATTTAATACACTACTATACAATCTAATACTTGTTTTAGGTTGATGTTTTGAATTTCATATGGTAATAATTTCCAATGAAGGTTATGTGCGTGATAATATTATTAGATAAAGTATTAATTAAACCTACCAGTATAAAACATTGAGGAAATGAATCACAAAAACTATGTTTGAAGTGAAGTGTTTGCATTTCCCTAAAAAAACAGGATCTTACATTGACTAGCCCCAACGCAAACATCAGACGGCTCTCCAGCAAGGTGTATCAGCACAGAGCTTTGACCAAGTAGTACAGCCCTTGTATGTCGACTGTACTTCAAACAACATGTAGGCTATTCACCACAGGGCATATTGCTTAAGATTCAAACCTTAGATTCTGAGTATAGTGAGTACAATATAAATGCCTGCACTGTGAAAAATTTATCAAGATCATGTTCCAAAGATGGTTATGATGGTATTTGAAAGGGCCGTACACTGTACAGGGAATTGATAAATGTTAATAGTTTATATTTACTTTGTGGAGAACAACACTTTATTCTCATTTGTACCGTTATTTGCATGGTATTGCGATGGCTGCATATTATAGATTTTTTAGATAAATTGGACCAGTTACATTACATTATAACACTTTGATGTATGAAGTAGTAAGTATATGAGCTGAAAATTGTATTTATATCCTTAAGAGATCATAGCAATATACAGTTTACACTCTGTAATATGCACTCTAATGCAGGATTTATCAATTAATCACACTAGTTTAAAAATGGTATTCTACGTACCAACACAGTTTGTGGACAAGCTTTGCTAAATTTCTCAGTCTATTGCCTCCGGCTTTAATACCCACAATTGCCAACACAGCGTACAAAGCATATACGTACTCCAAAAGTATGAATTAGGCTCACCGAGAGAAGGTTTCTTAAGAAATCTGCTCAGTGAGTGTTTGAAGTGCAGTAGACAGGGCTGTAGCAGTCACAGCTCTGTGCTTATACATCTTGGAGAGCAGGCTGATGTTAGCGTTAGGGCTGATAAAATTTATTTCCTCTCTTTTGAGGCTCTTGGCAAATGCAAACATTTCACTTAAAATGTAGTTTTTGTGATTAATAGATAAAATCGCTTTAATAATAGTGCTTGATACAAGTGAAAAAATGCTCATTCAAAATGTCTAGCATACTAAAGTTGTGGTACAGAGTAAAGCACTCACATCCAAACAGGTGCTGGGCAAGGAATCAATGAAACAGAAGAACCTGCACATAAGACTGCATCTCACCACTTAATCACAACTAAGAACAAAGTTTCAATCCAACAATGGATCTTTCATTATGCAGCTTTCTTATATGGAAGCTACAGCATTAAATAATGTGGAACCACAACCTCTATATTACTGCACATTTCTTAAGTATAAAACTAATACAAAGAGGCAAGTAACATGGTGGAGAAAATTATAATTATACGGAAAACTGGACAATAACAGACATATTATTGTGTGACCCACAAAAAAAAAATTGGGATGAAAAAATGTAAGAGCTTTATTACATCACATTCACGATGCATACATGTAGGAAGTCTTTATGTTTACTTTGCAAGTACATGCAAGACTGAAGATCCATTGCCACATATCCTAAGTGTTATTATGAGTTTAACAGATCTCTGAAACCATGGATAGAAAAGAGCATAAATGATCGGATTGATGGAAGAATTTAAATATATTAGAGTCCATGTACCTGAAACTGCAAGATACACAGATCTGTTGCTGACATAGACTTCAAGGAAGGCACTCACAAAGTAGGGCACTAAACACAGAAGGAAGACGGCCACTAGAATTCCTAGGGATTTTGCTGCTTTCCTTTCAGAGGCCACTGAGCCAGTATTTGTTTTTTGGAACTTTCTGTCACTCCTAATTTTTTTTGCATGACTTTTAGCAATAGCAAAAATTTTCAGGCAGGTCATTATCATCATTAAACATGGCATAACAAATACAGTTACGAAGTCAACAATGGCCCATACTTTATTAACTGTAACAATACACTCACCACATGAGATGTTTGCCTTCATGTCACCAATATTTCCATTGAAATAAAGAAGCACCGTATTGTAGATTAATGAATACAACCACAGTATGGCTATTATCCTCAAAGTTAAATTCACTGTCATTTTCATGGAGTAGTGAAATGGTTTGGAGAGAGCAAAATATCGGTCCACTGACATTAATGCTACATTATAAATGGATATACAAGGAAAGTAAAATCCTGCTACACTATAAATTGTGCAATACAATATACCATAGCACCTCTGTGGATCTATCAACATAGTAAAGTAGAGGGGCATCACAATTACTCCAACAAAAAAGTCCGCCATGGCCAGAGAGAGCAGGAGGAAATTAGTTGGTGTTTGAAGCTGCTTGAAGTGACAGATGGAGATGATCACAAGCAGGTTTCCACACACTGTCAGTGTCACAACTACTGATACAGACATATACAGCAGCACATCAGCTACTGTTGGTGAAGTTCCCAAACAAGAAAGGTTTGAGGAGACACAGGACTCCTCTTGTTGCTCTTCTGTGAGATTCATGAATGAAGAAAATGGTTTAAGCTTCACTGAACAATCAAATGTTCTGTCCTTATACTTAATGTAGGCAATCAAAAAAAGAAGAAAATGTCTTTGTGTGGAGCAGAATGTAGCTTGCTGGTCTTGCAGAGTCCTTATGAATCACTTCAGCAGTCAAGTCATTTTTATATGCCCTTGAAGCTCTTTAGGGATTAGTCCCTTTCATGTTTCTATATTGTTTTTAGTTTTTTTTGTTCTTTAGGTGGTTGTTAATGAATCCCCCTCTGATTAAATTGCATTTGTTTATACAGGGGGTTGTGATAGGAGACACAAATGGGAAAGGTCAGTGATGTAATCAAATAATAAAATTGGAGGGGATCATCTGATGGATTGGCTGCTGAACGTGCATAATGTGTTGAGCTTTGTCATTTTAATGCACAACCCGTCCTGCATCAAAATCACACCCACATCTTGCCACGAAAGACCACCAAGCCTTTCCTGACCGTGCATTCTAATTTTGAAATTAAATTGTTGATGGTTTAACACTTAATAGGCTCTATTTTTCAGCTGGTGGCGAGCTATGGCACTGGCGAAGCGGAAATTTCTTCATTGACTTTCACATTCCATTTGGTAATTGTGTGACTCGCCACACGCCAAAGTGGGAAGGGAATCACTATTGGGGGTGTGTCAGTCGAGATCAAGCAGTGCAGTACAATTTTGGTGCAGCTGATTGCAATTTTGGGGTCAGATTAGTCTGTGATTTGCACCTGCACTGCCTCCTGCTCAGACAAGATTTATGGTGCAAGTTGCAGCCCAGTGTATGGCGAGTCGCTAATTTTGTGGTTTTCCTAAGCTACGCGTGCCACGGTGATGCAGTCCTCATCAATGCAGTGGGGCATTGGGGTTTATTTGACCAGAGAGAAGATTGCCCCCTACTGGCCCACCAACACCACTTGCAGCAACAACTTAGTTTTCCCATCCCTTTTGAGGTCTCCTATCCAAGTACTAACCAAGCTGACACCTGCTTAGCTTCAGCCATTCAGCAGGAGCAGATTGCATGGTGGTATGGCTGCTGATAAGATGTGGCGACCTCCTTCCTGCCGACAAGGTTGTGTAGCGCTGAATTCTCAGCAATAAGCAGGGAATTGAATTGTACTTGGGTACAATTAGCTACCAAATTGGGAAAAAACTGGGAAAAACCAGAAACAAATTAACAAAAAAACAATGCATGCATAAAATATAATCTTGTCATGGATCATGCCTTTATTTCCTTATCTCCGCGTTTTGCATTCCTTTTCTCATCTACCTGTAAATCTATCGGATTTCTTTTGTGTTCCGCTACGGGTTTTGCGTTCGGCTCGGTGATTAGTGAGTTCACCTGTACTGCATTTCCTCTCGCTACTTATACCCCGCTTCCTCCTGTTCTCGTTGCTTCCATGTTATTTCATATAACATTCGAGCCGGTAAAAAAGGTATAGGAGGTTGTACTGCTATCGACCGCTTTGCTTCTCAAAGCGGGACTTGTTAGCAGTACAATTTAGAAAGAAAGCAAAGTTATCTTTTCGCTCTTATTTCAGAGCAGAGTTTTCGTTTCGTTTTTTCGTTTCTCATACCTACGAGTGCTCTTACTCTAAGCCTTAGGGGTTTCTTTTCTTTCTGTTGTTCACTCTACAAACGGGAGTTAGATAAGCATGACTGCTTATTTCTTTGTTTTGCTCGGATACCGAGTTCCTCATTAGATAAGCGTTCTGCTTATTTCTTTGTTTTGCTCGGATACCGAGTTCCTCGTTAGATAAGCGTTACTGCTTATTTCTTTGTTTTGCTCGGATATCGAGTTCCTCGTTAGATAAGCGTTTTTGCTTATTTCTTTGTTTTGCTCGGATATCGAGTTCCTCGTTATTTCGCGAGGTTATTTGTGTTCCCCTTATTTTCCCCTTTTCCACTACGGATTATTGTCTGTTTCAGTGGTGTTCATAGGAACACTTTAAGATTCCCTATCTGTCGCACCTGGACCTCCAATATGTCCTCCGTGTCTCTGGCACAGAGAACCACAACAAATCTAATCACGGATCATACGCTGTCCCATTTGGCTTTAATATAAAGCAACAAAAATACATACTTTGTATTTATTGATCACACTCTTTTTTTCATGTTAATTCTTGTATTTATGTTTTTAATTGTTTATAGCTGTTCTTATACTACACTGTGGTCCCCGGGGTACTGTCTTCTGTTCTTTTTCTCACACCCGACTGTAATGAAAATAAATGCAATTCTGTCAGGACAACTCACGTATTCAAATTACATGTTTTAATGAATGTGCTGTATAATATTTTGGTTTGATGCTACTCTGGAGCACGGGCATCTCTCTCAGCTAAACCCGAGATTATCAGAAACACCCAAATCAGTAGGTCATCCAGTGGCCAACCCCACTTTGTGTACAGCAGAGCGCCTGCTGTCTCCTGCTGATCCCTCCGACACGGCGATAGAACACGGCTGTGATTTTCAGCAGACATTTTCGCTCCAGAGAGGACAAAAAAAACCTCATCAGAGAGAGGGTGGCCAAATGATCTATCCGGCTGCTAGTCGAATGCCTAAAGGATAACGAAGCACGCTGGTTTAGCTAGACTCCGCCCCATTTTGAAATTCGAAAAATGCCAAAATGTGGGTGTGATAAGGTAATAATATAGGGGCTGAGCTCCAGGTATCAAACGACGTCCCAGAGATTTTTTTCACTAGTAGCCAAAGCTAATTTCTACTCTGGACAGCAGTCACAGCGGCTGCTTTGTTTAACTCTCTCTCTCTCTCTCGCTACCTCTCTCACTTATACACACACAAACAAATGCGCTAGCTTCAGCTGCTGTCGAGCCCCAAGTAGCCGAGGCAGAAGCAATGGTGGAGAATGAGAAGATGGGCAATGTTTTGGAGTGGTAGGCGGCAGCACGTATAGCCTCGTTTGAGCTTATAATGATGCGGCCAGCAAACAACAAATCACACACGCTGTACAAATAGTTACCCATGCCATGTAGGCTACTCATTTTACACAGGCTGTAGGCAATCACACTAACTTTACCTGCAAGGTATCAACAATATTGGTTTCCATTTCAACGGGTGCACATGTGGTCACTGCACTGAACTCTATATATATTTAAAATAAATGACCTAGCTACTTGCTAAGCTAGACATCAAGATAACTATAAAAAAATAAACAAAAAATAGGTGACTATAACTTACTAGAATATTCAAAAAAGATAAACTGTAAGCTAGCTATATATATCTCTCTCCCATCTCCTCTCCGGCCACGCAGATCAGCCACCCAACTATACAGAAAACAGTGAGCTCAACCACTGAGATACGCTTTCATAGCTGGGGTGTAGTCCGCCCTCATTCCAAAACTTCAGGGCGTAGCTGTACAGGTTTCAATTTTGTGGAACATTCGAGGAATACGTCAGCTGGACGAAGTTTCTGGCCAATGACAGACTGGACGTGCAGTTCCTAACGTTTTACCACTAGACACTTTTGAGCCAGATCTTTTGGGTTCATGGTGTTTTGCACTGACTGCAGTATAATGTCAAGATTTGGACCAGGATCAATCAGTAACACTGAAAAAAACAAAAGTATCAGTTCTCATCTAAAATAAGTGGTTTTAGTGCTTTGTTACCGTCTTACCGGTTTACATGCAGAGGTCGGACCCAGGAAGGCACAGCAGAGGTACAAAAACAATGTCCAAACTCAGGGTTGCGAGAACACAGGCAGAAGTCAAAACCAGGAAACAGAAAAATAAACAACGGTGAACGGACACGGAAAACAAATACAAAACTAACAGAAATTAGGAACAGATGACTCGGGGGAAACAACATCTACTCAGAAAAAACGACTCGAAGACACCGTGGCAAAAACCAATGTAGCTAACAATGGTGAGGAACTCGCAACAAAGGACTGAAAGCACAAAGTATAAATACACTGAGGGAGACAAGAAACAATGAGGATCAGGTATGAGGAACCGGGAAGGGCAAATGACAGACAGGTGCACGTAATAAAACAATGAGGAGAGCAGATAATAAAATAACAAGGGAACACGTAATACGCAGACCAGATTCACACATAACACAGACTTGAACATGAACTGGGTAGTAGGCAAGTGCATACAATTAGAGAATGGAAAGCGGAAATGAGAGTCAGCTGTAGTAATAGAGGAACCAAAGAAAGAAGTAGTGATAGAACAGGCAGAAAGAGAGACAGCTGCAGTGAGGAAAGAAGATGACGGTAGTAAGTTAGTAGATTAGTAGAAAACCCTGATTCTATGGCATTAGTAGATTAGTATTATATACAAGTTAGTCATTAGTAGATTAGTAGACCCTAATGCTAAGATGTTAGTGGTTGTTAGTTAATTAGTATTATTTACAATGAGATGTCATTAGTAATGAAGGAAGCGCATGACAGAGGAAATACAGAGAAAACCAAAATCCCCACAGACTCTCGAAAAGTGTGACGAAGACAGGGAGTGACAGTAATACAAAACACAGAACAGTGAAACCACAAATAATCAGAAAAAATAAACAAGTAAAAAATACAAAACAGACAGACAGAATCTCAGAACATAACAACATTATCTGTTTTATGTACAAGCAAGGCCGCTTCAATGCACAGGCTTACAGGGGCTTCAGCCCCGAGCCTACGAAGAGCAGGGGCCTATCACGAGCCAATATATCTATTTTTAAAAATCACATTGTTTTGTAATTTGTCGAATTTTCTGTCCATCACACTTCTGATCTGGTCTGATTTACAAGTGACACACCTCAGAATGTTAAGTGTAGGTGGCAGTGTAGCATAATGGTTTAGGAGCTGGACTTGTAACCGAAAGGTTGCAGGTTCGATTCCCAGGTAGGACTCTGCCGTTGTACCCTTGAGCAAAGGTACTTAACCTGACTTGCTTCAGCATATATCCAGCTGTATGAATGGATAAATGTAATAAGAAGTTGTGTAAGTTGCTCTGGATAAGTGCGTCTGCTAAATGCCTGTAATGTAATGTAAAGTAATAGCAGAGATTTTCCCAAGGGGGAGATGGGAGACTCTGCGTCTTTTGCATTGTGAAAAGTGTAACGTTGAAAGAAGGTTCCGTTGCACGGTTTATGATTTATTCACATTTTTGTTGCAAAATATTTTCCATTGGAATGAATGGATGGAATGTTCAGAATTAGAGTGTGTCGCTCTAGTTTTGAAAAATCTCAACACATTTTGTAAACTACCGTCACTCCTACAGTTTTAAATCCACATACACATACTGTATCTTACATCAAAATGTCAGCTCTTTACGCTGTCACTCACATGTGAATATTTAAGCCATAGCATTAATAGTTTTTACTTTATGACAGTGTTTTAAGATCACGCTCCCCATAGAGAATCATTGCAGGACGTCCAAATCTCCACTCTAGCTGAAAGTTGCTAATTTCAAATTCATACCCTTTTTCTAACCTGTGATCGCGCCTATAGTTTTAAGGTTTCATAGACATTATACATTATTATACATTTAATGCCATTTCACAGGTGGACTACAATCGCTGTGGGCTCACCAAATATTTATGTATAGCTACGTTACACCATTATAGAAGTGGCGTACAAATTAGCATAAAACATGAAGGGCTGAATCTTACACCCGGCGCTAAGTGGCGGTAACCCAAACGCAAGTGTCTTCGCTAGTTACGGGAGCAGAAAGAGCTTGCGCTAAAACCACCACAAACCTGGTTTTAAGTCATGTCGCTGTTGTTTCAATGTTATTGTGATTTTTACTACGCGCACAAGCTTGTCTGTTTCACCCGCTGTAAATCGCTGTTTTCAGTTTTACTATCCGCCATCATATTATCAATCCGCCATGGTGCAAATGCAGGTGTCTGTTAAAGGGAATGGGAGATGGCACTCTGATTGGTTTATTGCATGTTATGCCCAAGACACACCTATAATTAACTAAGAGGCTAAGTTCAGCCCATTTGAGCAAAAGTGGAGATGGACACGCCCTAACTGCACTTGTGCCATGCGTTTTAGACCATGCTCTAAGATCGTCAAGATAGAGCCCTAAGACTTTTTTTGCACAAACATAATTCAACTAATCCCGACACAAAAGACCCCTCATTCTGTCTGTCATTTTGAGTGTATCCTTTTCATAATTTTATGGCTGTAGACGAAATAAAACATTTTGACGATAAATTAGGCTATGGTTAGCTAGCTACCTAGCATCCAATATGAGCAGCACAGATCGTTATCGTTCGTTTCAAAGGACTCAAATGCTAGTCTGCACTCTCAAAAAGTTATGGAGTATGCTGAAACTATGAGATGTCCGTATGTTCGAAACTGCTGCCACACGAAATAACATGAATGTGGGTTTAATTTGTGTCTGGGTAGGATATTTATTGCACCTATGGTGCTATACTCAACTTCGTGTTATAGAAAATATGATTTAAACATTTAATACACTACTATACAATCTAATACTTGTTTTAGGTTGATGTTTTGAATTTCATATGGTAATAATTTCCAATGAAGGTTATGTGAGTGATAATATTATTAGATAAAGTATTAATTAAACCTACCAGAATAAAACATTGAGGAAATGAATCACAAAAACTATGTTTGAAGTGAAGTGTTTGCATTTGCTAAAAGCCTCAGAAAACAGGATCTTACATTGACTAGCCCCAACGCTAACATCAGACGGCTCTCCAGCAAGGTGTCTCAGCACAGACTTCAAACAACATGTAGGCTATTCACCACAGGGCATATTGCTTAAGATTCAAACCTTAGATTCTGAGTATAGTGACTACCATATAAATGCCTGCACTGTGAAAAATTCATCAAGATAATGTTCCAAAGATGGTTATGATGGTATTTGAAAGGGCCGTACACTGTACGGGGATTTGATAAATGTTAATAGTTTATATTTAGTTTGTGGAGAACAACACTTTATTCTCATTTGTATCGTTATTTGCGTGGTATTGCGATGGCTGCATATTATAAATTTTTTAGATCAATTGGACCAGTTACATTACATTATAACACTTTGATGTATGAAGTAGTAAGTATATGAGCTGGAGTTATGAGTTGAAAATTTTATTTATATCCTTAAGAGATCATAGCAATATACAGTTTACACTCTATAATATGCACTCTAATGCAGGATTTATCAATTAATCACACTAGTTTAAAAATGGTATGCTACGTACCAACACAGTTTGTGGACAAGTTTTGCTAAATTTCTCAGTCTATTGCCTCCGGCTTTAATACCGACAATTGCCAACACAGCGTACAAAGCATATACGTACTCCAAAAGTATGAATTAGGCTCATCGAGAGAAGGTTTCTTAAGCAATCTGCTCAGTGAGTGTTTGAAGTGCAGTAGACAGGGCTGTAGCAGTCACAGCTCTGTGCTGATACAACTTGGAGAGCAGGCTGATGTTAGCGTTAGGGCTGATAAAATTTATTTCCTCTCTTTTGAGGCTCTTGGCAAATGCAAACATTTTACTTAAAATGTAGTTTTTGTGATTAATAGATAAAATCACTTTAATAATGGTGTTTGCTACAGGTGAAAAAATGCTCATTCAAAATGTCAAGCAAACTAAAGTTGTGGTTCAGAGTAAAGCACTCACATCCAAACAGGTGCTGGGCATCAAGCAATCAATGAAACAGAGGATAAACCTGCACATAAGACTGCATCTCACCACTTACTCACAACTAAGAACAAAGTTTCAATCCAACAATGGATCTTTCATTATGCAGCTTCCTTATATGGAAGCTACAGCAGTAAATAATGTGGACCCACAACCTCTATGTTACTGCACATTTCTTAAGTATAAAACTAATACAAAGAGGCAAGTAACATGGTGTTGAAAAATCTAATTATATGAAAAACTGGACAATAACGGACATATTATTGTGTGACCCACTAAAAAAAAACTGGGATGAAAAAATGTAAGAGCTTTATTACATCACATTCACGATACATACACGTAGGAAGTCTTTATGTTTCCTATGCAAGTACATGCAAGACTGAAGATTCATTGCTACATATCCTAAGTGTTATTATGAGTTTAACAGACCTCTGAAACCATGGATAGAAAAGAGCATAAATGATCGGATTGATGGAAGAATTTAAATATATTAGAGTCCATGTACCTGAAACTGCAAGATACACAGATCTGTTGCTGACATAGACTTCAAGGAAGGCACTCACAAAGTAGGGCACTAAACACAGAAGGAATACGGCCACTAGAATTCCTAGGGATTTTGCTGCTTTCCTTTCAGAGGCCTCTGAGCCAGTATTTGTTTTTTGGAACTTTCTCACACTCCTAATTTTTTTTGCATGACTTTTAGCAATAGCAAAAATTTTCAGGCATGTCATTATCATCATTGAGCATGGCATAATAAATACAGTTACGAAGTCAACAATGGCCCATACTTTATTAACTGTAACAATACACTCACCACATGAGATGTTTGCCTTCATGTCACCAATATTTCCATTAAAATAAAGAAGCACCGTATTGTAGATTAATGAATACAACCACAGTATGGCTATTATCCTCAAAGTTAAATTCACTGTCATTTTCATGGAGTAGTGAAAAGGGTTGGAGAGAGCAAAATATCGGTCCACTGACATTAATGCTACATTATAAATTGATATACAAGTAAAGTAAAATCCTGCTACACTATAAATTGTGCAATACAATATACCAAAGCACCTCTGTGGATCTATCAACATAGTAAAGTAGAGGGGCATCACAGTTACTCCAACAAGAAAGTCCGCCATGGCCAGAGAGAGCAGGAGGAAATTAGTTGGCGTATGAAGCTGCTTGAAGTGACAGATGGAGATGATCACAAGCAGGTTTCCACACACTGTCAGTGTCACAACTACTGATACAGACATATACAGCAGCACATCAGTTACTGTTGGTGAAGTTCCCGAACAAGAAAGGTTTGAGGAGACACAGGACTCCTCTTGTTGCTCTTCTGTGAGATTCATGAATGAAGAAAATGCTTTAAGCTTCAATGAACAATCAAATGTTCTGTCCTTATACTTAATGTAGGCAATCTAAAAAAGACGAAAATGTCTTTGTGTGGAGTATAATGTAGCTTGCTGGTCTTGCAGAGTCCTTATGAATCACTTAAAGCAGTCAAGTCATTTTTATATGGAAGGGTTACCATTGTTGTGTTTTTTTTCTTCTTTTTCTGGTGGTTGTTAATGAGTCCCCCTCAGATTAAATTGCATTTGTTTGTACAGGGGGTTGTTATAGGAGACACAAATGGGAAAGGTCAGTGATGTAATCAAATAATAAAATTGGAGGGGATCATCTGATGGATTGGCTGCTGAACGTGCATAATATGCTGAGCTTTGTAATTTTAATGCACAACCCGTCCTGCATCAAAATCACACCCACATCTTGCCACGAATGACCACCAAGCCTTTCCTGACCGAGCATTCTAATTTTGAAATTAAATTGTTGATGGTTTAACACTTAATGGGCTCTATTTTCCAGCTGGTGGCGAGCTATGGCACTGGCGAAGTGACAATTTCTTCATTGACTTTCACATTCCATTTGGTAATTGCGTGACTCGCCACGCGCCAAAGTGGGAGGACAATCACTGTTGGGGGTGTGTCAGTCGAGATCAAGCAATGCAGTACAATTTTGGTGCAGCTGATTGCAATTTTGGGGTCAGATTAGTCTGTGATTTGCACCTGCACTGCCTCCTGCTCAGACAAGATTTATGGTGCAAGTTGCAGCCCAGTGTATGCCGAGTTGCTAATTTTGTGGTTTTCCTAAGCTACGCGTACCACGGTGATGCAGTCCTCATCAATGCAGTGGGGCATTGGGGGTTTATTTGACCAGAGAGAAGATTGCCCCCTACTGGCCCACCAACACCACTTGCAGCAACAACTTAGTTTTCCCATCCCTTTTGAGGTCTCCTATCCAAGTACTAACCAAGCTGACACCTGCTTAGCTTCAGCCATTCAGCAGGAGCAGATTGCATGGTGGTATGGCTGCTGATAAGATGTGGCGACCTCTTTCGTGCCGACAAGGTTGTGTAGCGCTGAATTCTCAGCAATAAAGACTGAAAAACAAACTATCAAAAAACAAGGGACTATCAAGTTAACTATAAAAAATAAACCAAAAATAGTTTACTATAACTTACTAGAATATTCAAAAAAGATAAACTGTAAGCTAGCTATATACAGGTGCAGCTCAAAAAATTAGAATATCGTGAAAAAGTTCAATATTGTTCTCTACAGCAGTGACCGCTGCCAAGGTAACCTACTATCACACAAAGATTTGCAAACACAGTTCTGTCACAACCAATTAGCTCACAGGCCGTGCCTGAATGGGAGACCAAACGAGTCGGACAAGAATATAACCTTTATTAAATAGAAAGTTAGACAAGTTCCAATAAATATTAAAAGGCAAGTCGGTGCTCAGATTTTACACGCAAGGATCTCCAGCTGCATGAGGATGCCCTGGATCCGTCGGAAACGTACTACCTAACACAGCTTTAAAACATGGTCCGCCCGGCAGTCAGCAGCGAGCAGACTGAACCCACGCCCATTTAACCCCTCCCCAATCACCCCGGCCCATCTGGTCTCCATCTCGCCAGACCTCCCCCTCCCGATCGCATAACTCCTGCAGGAGAGAAGGAGAAAGGAACCAGCACCATTGCATAGACCCAGACCAAGGGCCCCCTAATAGATAGGAGGGTCCGTCACAGTTCTAACCCCCGTCAATTGTTCTCTATCTTCTCCTCCCTCCTCAGCAAATCCCCTCCCGCTCCTCATTCCTCGTTCACTGCAGACGACTTTGCAGATTCCTTCGATGAGATCGCAGACATCCGCAGCTCCTTCAGCCCCACTCCCCCTCCCCTCACAGACACTGTTTCCCACTCTCTTCCTCTCTCTACCCCTTCTGTGTCCCCCCCCTGTTTCTCCACCTTTTCTCCCCTGTCTCAGACCGATGTGTCCCATCTCCTACTCTCCCATCGCCCCACTACTTGTGCCCTCGACCCTATCCCTTCATCTCTCCTCCAGGCAATCACCCCAGATATCCTCCCGTTTGTGACCTCCCTGGTGAACTCCTCCCTGACCTCTGGCTGTTTCCCCTCATCCTTCAAAAGTGCCCACATCACCCCGATCCTGAAAAAACCTACGCTGGACCCCTCCAACATCCAAAACTACAGACCGGTATCTCTTCTTTCTTTTCTTTCCAAAACTATCGAACATGCTGTTTCTAACCAACTGTCGTCTTTGCTTACCCAGAACAACCTGCTAGACCCCCACCAGTCCTGCTTCAAACCTGGCCACTCAACGGAGACCGCACTCCTCTCCGTCAGCGAGATGCTTCATGCAGCTCGGGCAGCCTCCCTCTCCTCTGTGCTAATATTTCTAGACCTCTCTGCCGCTTTTGACACCGTAGATCACTCCATCCTCCTGTCGTCCCTGTCTGCAGCGGGGATCGGCGGCTCGGCCCTGGCCTGGATTGAGTCCTACCTCTCGGAACGCTCCTCCCAGGTTGCCTGGGCTGGTAAAGTATCGGCACCCCGTCCCCTTACCACAGGAGTCCCCCAGGGCTCAGTCCTTGGTCCCCTCCTTTTCTCCACCTACACCAAATCCCTTGGCCCTGTTATCACTGCTCATGGTCTTTCTTACCACTGCTATGCTGACGATACTCAACTCTTTCTCTCCTTCTCACCCTCTGACACTCAGGTATCAGCCCGCATCTCCGCTTGCCTGAGAGACATCCAGAGCTGGATGGACAACCGCCATCTCAAGCTCAATCCTGGCAAGACTGAGCTCATCTACATTCCTGCTCTAACCTCTCCTCCTCTCAATCTCTCTATTTCCCTAGGAGACACTCCACTGACCCACTGATGTATAACAGGCTGTCCCTCTCCGAGAACATCGCAGCAGTAACCCGGGCATGCAGGTTCTTCCTGTACAACATCAGGAGAATCCGCCCCTTCCTCACCACCCACTCAACCCAGCTCCTGGTCCAAGCAATGGTGCTGTCCTGCCTGGACTATTGCAACTATCTCCTGGCTGGCCTGCCAGCATCGGCTATTAGACCCCTTCAACTTATCCAGAACGCAGCAGCGCGCCTGGTCTTCAACCTCCCCTGACACTCCCATGTCACCCCCTTGCTCATTGACCTCCACTGGCTACCGGTGATGGCTCGCATCAAATTCAAAACATTGGTGCTCGCCTTCCAGGCAGTCCGAGGATCTTCCCCTCCATACCTCCAAAAACTAATCCGACCCTACACACCTGCCAGATCCCTGCGTTCTGCCTCCTCAGGATGACTGGTACCCCCCCCCCTCTTCATACTAGCACCCGGTCTCGACGTCTGTCTGTCCTGGCCCCACGGTGGTGGAATGACCTCCCCGTGGAGGTCAGAACAGCAGAAAGTCTGACCGCCTTCAAGCGCAGATTGAAGACTCACCTCTTCAAGCTGCACCTCTCTCCACCCCTCCCTACCTCCCTGTGACTATTGTTATTAATGTTGTGTTGATAAATGTTAATAGTTTATATTTAGTTTGTGGAGAACAACACTTTATTCTCATTTGCATCTCCATAAAGCTTGTCAGCAGAAGGAAGCATGAAGTGCTCTAAAATTTCCTGGTAGATGGCTGCGTTGACTGTGGACTTCAGAAAACACAGTGGACCAACACCAGCAGATGACATGGCACCCGAAATCATCACTGACTGTGGAAACTTCACACTGGACTTCAAGCAACGTGGATTCTGTGCCTCTCCACTCTTCCTCCAGACGAAATGCAAAATTTACTTTCATCTGAAAAGAGGACACTGAGCAACAGTCCAGTTCTTTTTCTCCTTAGCCCAGGTAAGACGCTTCTGACATTGTCTCTGGTTCAGGAGTGGCTGGACACGAGGAATGCGACATTTGTAGCCCATGTCCTGGATTCGTCTGTGCGTGGTGGCTCTTAATGCACTGACTCCAGCCTCAGTCCACTCCTTGTGAAGCTCCCCCAAATTCTTGAATGGATTTTGCTTGACAATCCTCTCAAGGCTGCGGTTATCCCTGTTGCTTGTGCACCTTTTCCTATCACACTTTTTCCTTCCACTCAACTTTCTATGAATATGCTTGAATACAGCACTCTGTGAACAACCAGCTTCTTTAGCAATGACCTTTTGTGGCTTACCCTCCTTGTGGAGGGTGTCAATGACTGTCTTCTGGACACCTGTCAAGTCAGCAGTCTTCCCCATGATTGTGTAGCCTACTGAACCAGACTGAGACCATTTAAAGGCTCAGGAAACCATTGCAGGTGTTTTGAGTTAATTAGCTGATTAGAGTGTGACACCATGAGTTTCCAATATTGAACTTTTTCACAATATTCTAATTTTCTGAGACACTGAATTTGGGTTTTCATTAGCTGTAAGCCATAATCATCAAAATTACAAAAAATAAAGGCTTGAAATATTTCACTCTATGTGTAATGAATCTATATAATATATGAGTTTCACTTTCTGAAATGAGTGAAAAAAATATTGAACTTTTTCATGATATTCAAATTTTTTGAGATGCACCTGAATATATCTCTCTCCTATCTCCTCTCCGGCCACGCAGATCAGCCACCCAACTATACTGAACACAGTGAGCGCAACCACTGAGATACGCTTTTATAGCTGGGGTGTAGCCTGCCAGGTTTCAATTTCATGGTATATTCGAGGAATACGTCAGCTGGACGAAGTTTCTGGCCAAAGACAGACTGGACGTGCATTTCCTAACGTTTTACCACAAGAGACACTTTTGAGCCAGATCGTTTGGGTTTATGCTGTTTTGCACTGACTGCAGTAAAATGTCAAGATTTGGACCAGGATCAATCAGTAAAACTTTGAAAAAACCAAATGTATCAGATCTCATCTAAAATAAGTGGTTTTAGTGCTTTGTTGCCGTCTTACCGGTTTGCAGGCAGAGGTCGGAACCAGGAAGGCACAGCAGAAGTAAAAAAACAAAGTCCAAACTCAGGGTCGCGAGAACACAGGCAGAAGTCAAAACCACATACACATACTGTATCTTACATCAAAATGTCAGCTCTTCACGCTGTCACTCACATGTGAATATTTAAGCCATAGCATTAATAGTTTTTACTTTATGACAGTGTTTTAAGATCACGCTCCCCATAGAGAATCATTGCAGGACGTTCAAATCTCCACTCTAGCTGAAAGTTGCTCATTTCAAATTCATACCCCTTTTATAACCTGCGATCGCACAGTTTTAGAGTTTCATAGACATATATATGTGGCCTTTTGAATTTAAATTTTAATTATGGTTTTTGCACACATTAGCTGAAATCGGCGATTGCATTTTGTTTTCAGCTAATGTGTGCAAAAACCATAATTCAAATTAAAATGCAAAAGGCCACATATATATGTCTATGAAATTAGAATTTTGGCACAGATATGCTACCATATTTTTGCGTTGGTCAGCTCTCCAATGTAAAACGTTGATTATTAAACCTCAATATCTCTGCCGTTTCAAAACCAAATATAATGCCATTTCACAGGTGGACTACAATCGCTATGGGCTCACCAAATATTTAGGTATAGCCTACGTTACACCGTTATAGAAGTGGCGTACAAATTAGCATGAAACATGAAGGGCTGCATCTTACACCCGGCGCTAAGTGGCAGTAACCCAAAGGCAAGTGTCTTCGCTAGTTTCAGACTGACGCAGTTCTCATTTTACCTTCCAGCACTCACTTTGTTTAAATAGCAAGTGAACTTGTGCCCATAGCAAGTGAACTGGGCGGGTTGGTCTTAAGATGAGGTGTGGCCAGGATAATTTTTGGCGTATTGCTATCTTGAAGCAGCAGAAAGCGCTTGCGCTTAAACCACCACAAACCTGGTTTTAAGTCATGTCGCTGTTGTTTCAATGTTATTGTGATCGCACATTTTTACTACGCGCACAAGCTTGTCTGTTTCACCCGCTGTAAATGGCTGTTTTCACAGTTTTACTATCCGCCATCATATTAGCAATCCGCCATGGTGCAAATGCAGGTGTCTGTTAAAGGGAATGGGAGATGGCACTCTGATTGGTTTATTGCATGTTATGCCCAAGACACACCTATAATTAACGAAGAGGCTAAGTTCAGCCCATTTGAGCAAAAGTGGAGATGGACATGCCCTAACTGCACTTGTGCCATGCGTTTTAGACCATGCTCTAAGATCGTCAAGATAGAGCCCTAAGACTTTTTTTACACAAACATAACTATTTAAATTCAACTGATCCCGACACAAAAGACCCCTCATTCTGTCTGTCATTTTGAGTGTATCCTTTTTATAGTTTTATGGCTGTAGACAAAATAAAACATTTTGACGATAAATTAGGCTATGGTTAGCTAGCTACCTAGCATCCAATATGAGCAGCACAGATCGTTATCGACTCAAATGGCAGTCTGCACTCTCAAAAATGTATCAGTATGCTGAAACTATGAGATGTCCGTATGTTCGAAACTGCTGCCACATGAAATAACATGAATGTGGGTTTAATTTGTGTCTGGGTAGGATATTTATTGCACATATGGTACGATACTAAACATTTAGTACACTACTATACAATCGAATACTTGTTTTAGGTTGATGTTTTGAATTTCATATGGTAATAATTTCCAATGAAGGTTATGTGCCCGATAATATTATTAGATAAAGTATTAATTAAACCTACCAGTATAAAAAATTAAGGAAATTAATCACAAAAACTATGTTTGAAGTGAAGTGTTTGCATTTGCCAAAAGCCTCAAAAAACAGGATCTTACATTGACTAGCCCCAACGCAAACATCAGACGGCTCTCCAGCAAGGTGTATCAGCACAGAACTTTGACCAAGTAGTACAGCCCTTGTATGTCGACTGGACTTCAAACAACATGCAGGCTATTCACCACAGGGCATATTGCTTAAGATTCAAACCTTAGATTCTGAGTATAGAGACTACCATATACATGTCTGCACTGTGAAGAATTAATCAAGATAATGTTTCAAAGATGGTTATGATGGTATTTGAAAGGGCCGTACACTGTACGGGGAATTGATAAATGTTAATAGTTTATATTTAGTTTGTGGAGAACAACACTTTATTCTCATTTGTATCGTTATTTGCGTGGTATTGCGATGGCTGCATATTATAGATTTTCTAGATCAATTGGACCAGTTACATTACATTATAACACTTTGATGTATGAAGTAGTAAGTATATGAGCTGGAGTTATGAGTTGAAAATTTTATTTATATCCTTAAGAGATCATAACAATATACAGTTTACACTCTATAATATGCACTCTAATGCAGGATTTCTCAATTAATCACACTAGTTAAAAAATGGTATGCTACGTACCAACACAGTTTGTATACAAGCTCTGCTAAATTTCTCAGTCTATTGCCTCCGGCTTTAATACCCACAATTGCCAACATAGCGTACAAAGCATATACGTACTCCAAAAGTATGAATTAGGCTCATCGAGAGAAGTTTTCTTAAGCAATCTGCTCAGTAAGTGTTTGAAGGGCAGTAGACAGGGTTATAGCAGTCAAAGCTCTGTGCTGATGTTAGCATTAGGGCTGATAAAAATTTATTTCCTCTCTTTTGAGGAACTTGGAAAATGCAAACATTTTACTTAAAATGTAGTTTTTGTGATTAATAGATAAAATCGCTTTAATGATGGTGTTTGCTTCAAGTGAAAAAATGTTCATTCACAATGTCTAGCAAACTAAAGTTGTGGTTCAGAGTAAAGCACTCACATACAAACAGGTGCTGGGCATCAAGGAATCAATGAAACAGGATAAACCTGCACATAAGACTGCATCTCAGCACTTACTCACAACTAAGAACAAAGTTTCAATCCAACAATGGATCTTTCATTATGCAGCTTCCTTATATGGAAGCTACAGCAGTAAATAATGTTGACCCACAACCTCTATGTTACTGCACATTTCTTAAGTATAAAACTAATACAAAGAGGCAAGTAACATGGTGTAGAAAATTCTAATTATATGAAAAACTGGACAATAACGGACATATTATTGTGTGACCCACTAAAAAAAACTGGGATGAAAAAATGTTAGAGCTTTATTACATCACATTCACGATACATACATGTAGGAAGTCTTTATGTATCCTTTCCAAGTACATGCAAGACTGAAGATCCATTACCACATATCCTAAGTGTTATTATGAGTTTAACAGACCTCTGAAACCATGGATAAAAAAGAGCATAAATGATCGGATTGATGGAAGAATTAAAATATATTAGAGTCCATGTACCTGAAACTGCAAGATGCACAGATCTGTTGCTGACATAGACTTCAAGGAAAGAACTCACATAGTAGGGCACTAAACACAGAAGGAAGACGGCCACTAGAATTCCTAGGGATTTTGCTGCTTTTCTTTCAGAGGCCACTGAGCCAGTATTTGTTTTTTGGAACTTTCTGTCACTCCTAATTTTTTTTGCATGACTTTTAGCAATAGCAAAAATTTTCAGGTATGTTATTATCATCATTGAGCATGGCATAACAAATACAGTTACGAAGTCAACAATGGCCCATACTTTGTTAACTGTAACAATACACTGACCACATGGGTTTGCTTTCATGTCAGAAATATTTTCATTGAAATAAAGAAGCATCGTAATGTAAATGAATGAATACAACCACAGTATGGCTATTATCTTCAAAGTTAAATTCACTGTCATTTTCATGGAGTAGTGAAAAGGGTTGGAGAGAGCAAAATATCGGTCCACTGACATTAATGCTACATTATAAATTGATATACAAGTAAGGTAAAATCCTGCTACATTATAAATTGTGCAATACACTATTCCAAAGCACCTTTCTGGATCTATCAACATAGTAAAGTAGAGGGGCATCACAATTACTCCAACAAAAAGGTCCGCCATGGCCAGAGAGAGCAGGAGGAAATTAGTTGGCGTTTGAAGCTGCTTGAAGTGACAGATGGAGATGATCACAAGCAGGTTTCCACACACTGTCAGTGTCACAACTACTGCTACAGACATATACAGCAGCACATCAGCTACTGTTGGTGAAGTTCCCAAACAGGAAAAGTTGGAAAGGACACAGGACTCCTCTTGTTGCTCTTCTGTGAGATTCATGAATGAAGAAAATGGTTTAAGCTTCACTGAACAATCAAATGTTCTGTCCTTATACTTAATGTAGGCAATCAAAAAAAGAAGAAAATGTCTTTGTGTGGAGCAGAATGTAGCTTGCTGGTCTTGCAAAGTCCTTATGAATCACTTAAAGCAGTCAAGTCATTTTTATATGCCCTTGAAGCTCTTTAGGGATTAGTCCCTTTCATGTTTCTATATTGTTTTGAGTTTTTTTTGTTCTTTAGGTGGTTGTTAATGAATCCCCCTCAGATTAAATTGCATTTGTTTATACAGGGGGTTGTGATAGGAGACACAAATGGGAAAGGTCAGTGATGTAATCAAATAATAAAATCGGAGGGGATCATCTGATGGATTGGCCGCCGAATGTGCATAAATGTGCTGAGCTTTGTAATTTTAATGCACAACCCGTCCTGCATCAAAATCACACCCACATCTTGTCACAAATGATCACTTACTTAAGCCTTTCCTGACCAAGCATTCTAATTTTGAAATTAAATTGTTGATGGTTTAACACTTAATGGGCTCTATTTTCCAGCTGGTGGCGAGCTATGGCACTGGCAAAGAGACAATTTCTTCATTGACTTTCACACTCCATTTGGTAATTTTGCGGGAGGATAACCGCAAATTGTTTATTTGAAAAAATATTCAGAAAAACATTTTTTTTAAAATAATTATATATATATATATAAGGTTTCAAAAAGGTTAGGGGTTAGGGTTAAAAAAAAAAAAATTTGAAAAAAATCTGAAAATTGACGATGTAATTGACGATGTAATTGACGAAGTAATTGACGAAGTAATTGACGAAGTAATTGACGAAGTAATTGACAAAGTAATAGATGATGTAATTGACGATGTAATTAACGAAGTAATTGACGATGTAATTGACGAAGTAATTGACGAAGTAATTGACGATGTAGTTGACGATTTAATTTACGATGTAATTGACAAAGTAATTGACGATGTAATTGACGAAGTAATTGACAATGTAATTGACAATGTAATTGACGAAGTAATTGACGAAGTAATTGACAATGTAATTGAAGATGTAATTGAAGATGTAATTGAAGATGTAATTGACGAAGATTTAAAAAAATAAAATAAAAAATGTGAAAAATATTGGGGGGAAAATTTGGAGGCAAGTTCCTTCGTCAGGAAGTAAGTTACTCAAGCTAACCATGCTAACTCGCTAGCTAACCATGTAAACAATTAGAAACAAACTAGCTAGCTATGTTTTCACCCTGTGGTGAGCAATCCCAGTTGTTTTCACACTTGCATTTTCAATCCGGGATTTTCTCCATGAATAATTAAGTTTTATTTAGGAGTGAAACTATTACTGTGAAACTGTATTGACAACTCGCTAATGTTAGCTAGCCTGCTAACCTAGCTAACGTTAGATAAAAAGTTATTATGTAGTTCACATTAGCAATAAATCATCTCTAACCTGCTGTCTTTTAAAGTCACCCCTCACTTTCTTATAAAATATTAGGTTGTTTTTCTGTTTCTCCTTCTTACCATGCTTTGCTTATCAGTGACTTTGCTTTGCTTATCAGTGTTTGAATATTGCAAACCCAGGCAGGAATAAAACGTTCTCTGATTGGCTACTTTGTTTATAATCAGGTCTGTGATTGGACTGCAGATAGAACTTTCTGTTTTTGTATTTTTTGACCAAAATAATTAATAAATCATGAATAATGATTAACATATGTATGAAGAACCACTTAAAGATTGTATGTACATAACTCATTTTTGATAAAAATGTCATATAGAACCTTCTAATTCTCAGCTCACGAAATGTCTTGAAATTATCTTGGATTTTATTAGAAATGATGACAAACCACTTTAAATATTTCTCCCCTGGCTATCCAGATATCCAATCTGGCTATCCAGATTGACATTATTATTGTCTTTCTTCCTGTATAGCAAGACCCGTTTTGAACCGGCCCGCCCCGCGAAAGGTTGTATCGATGTTAAGTGTTCTAGCAGCTGTTTGCGTGGTTTTAATTAGACCTCGTTGAACACTGATTTTAAGTGTTCTAGCCGCTGTTTGCGTGGTTTTAATTAGACCTCGTTGAACACTGATTTTAAGTGTTCTAGCCGCTGTTTGCGTGGTTTTAATTAGACCGCGTTGAACACTAATTTTAAGTGTTCTAGCCGCTGTTTGCTGTTTGCGTGGTTTTAATTAGACCTCGTTGAACACTGATCAAAGTAATTGCATTGCTAGTTTGTGTTTGTTCTGCGATTGGCTGTTTCAGATTGTTAGATTGGATAAATTGATAGTTTCGGAGTATTGTGCTTTTTGATAGAGAATAATAATTGATCCGTGCTTGTGAAGTGTCTCACTCAGCTGAGACCGCACTCCTCTCTGTCAGCGAGATGCTTCATGCAGCTCGGGCAGCCTCCCTCTCCTCTGTGCTAATACTTCTAGACCTCTCTGCCGCCTTCGACACCGTAGATCACTCCATCCTCCTGTCGTCCCTGTCTGCAGCGGGGATCGGCGGCTCGGCCCTGGCCTGGATTGAGTCCTACCTCTTGGAACGCTCCTCCCAGGTTGCCTGGGCTGGTAAAGTATCGGCACCCCTTCCCCTTACCACAGGAGTCCCCCAGGGCTCAGTCCTTGGTCCCCTCCTTTTCTCCACCTACACTAAATCCCTTGGCCCTGTTATCACTGCTCATGGTCTTTCTTACCACTGCTATGCTGACGATACTCAACTCTTTCTCTCCTTCTCACCCTCTGACACTCAGGTATCAGCCCGCATCTCCGCTTGCCTGAGAGACATCCAGAGCTGGATGGACAACCGCCATCTCAAGCTCAATCCTGGCAAGACGGAGCTCATCTACATTCCTGCTCTAACCTCTCCTCCTCTCAATCTCTCTATTTCCCTAGGAGACACTCCACTGACCCCAACACCCTGTGCCAGGAACCTCGGAGTCATGATGGACAACAGGCTGTCCCTCTCCGAGAACATCGCAGCAGTAACTCGGGCATGCAGGTTCTTTCTGTACAACATCTGGAGAATCCGCCCCTTCCTCACCACCCACTCAACCCAGCTCCTGGTCCAAGCAATGGTGCTGTCCCGCCTGGACTATTGCAACTCTCTCCTGGCTGGCCTGCCAGCATCGGCCATTAGACCCCTTCAGCTTATCCAGAACGCAGCAGCGCGCCTGGTCTTTAACCTCCCCCGACACTCCCATGTCACCCCCCTGCTCATTGACCTCCACTGGCTACCGGTGATGGCTCGCATCAAATTCAAAACATTGGTGCTCGCCTTCCAGGCAGTCCGAGGATCTGCCCCTCCATACCTCCAAAAACTAATCAGACCCTACACACCTGCCAGATCCCTGCGTCCGCCTCCTCAGGACGACTGGTACCCCCCCCCCCTCTTCATACTAGCACCCGGTCTCGACGTCTGTCTGTCCTGGCCCCACGGTGGTGGAATGACCTCCCCGTGGAGGTCAGAACAGCAGAAAGTCTGACCGCCTTCAAGCGCAGATTGAAGACTCACCTCTTCAAGCTGCACCTCTCTCCACCCCTCCCTACCTCCCTGTGACTATTGTTATTAATGTTGTGTAATTACCCCACCCAAAAAAAAAAAAAAAAACCCCAATCATACTGACTGCGCCTAGTACTTAGATTCATATTTGCCTTTTTAGGGTTGTTTTTAAACGCTCTTGTTCCTAGTTTGAAAATGCACTATGTACGTCGCTCTGGATAAGAGCGTCTGCTAAATGTCTAATGTAATGTAATTATATTACTGTGGTAGGGGGGCGAGGTTTTAGGCGCTGCTAGCAAGAGAGAGAGTGAACATGGGTGGTTTAGGGAGGCGGCACAGCTGTCGGCAATCGGGCAATTGGTGACGATTGATTATAGGATTGTTGTTATTAATTAACCAATTGCCTTGATTGTTCAACAGTGAGCCTGAGATCATTGAAAAAGAGCCCTCGGGGAGTGGAGCGGGAGGAAAAGAACGGGAGATAGCACTTGCCCACTGTGTGTTTGTGTGAGTTTTGAGAAGCAAAAGTCTACTGCAATCTTGGAGTGTTGGTTGTCATTTCACGAGTGGTAATCGCTCACTTCGCCACAATTACATTACACTCAGTAGAAGCTCTTATCCAGAGTAACTTACAATGTAGGAGAACACCAGTTAATTTACTTGATTTACATGAGTAAAAGTGCCAGACCTGGATTACCGCAAAACGTATGGTGCGGGATACGTACCAAAAATAAGACTACTGAGAGGCAAGTGGTGGCTACTGAGAGGCCGGCGGAGACTACTGATTGGTCGGCGCCGCCAAATGATATAGCGACTGATGGTAAATGAGAAGCTGGCTATTGATTTGCCGAGGTAGGTAACTCACGTGCCTAGCGCAGCTACCCACTAGATTTGCAACTGACCTAGCTGGTCACTAGCATTCCTAGGCTGATCAGTTGCAGATCTACTGGGTTGCTAAGCTAGTCACGTGAGTTACCAGCCTTTATGAATACCAGTGGCCAACTAAGTCAGTTGCAGATCCAATGGGTTGCTAAGCTAGGCACTCAAGTTGGCAGCTAATTAGGCTGCAAATCCAGTGGGCTGCCAGGCGAGTTACCAGTCTCTGCGAATCAACAGCTGGCCGCCATTTACCACTGCCAGCCTCTCATTTACCAGCGCCGGTTTATCGGTCACTAGATAATTCGCCGACTTTGATTAGGATCCATTAGCCTCTCAGTAGTGTTATTTTTGGCACTTATCCAGCACTATTAGCACACAGGCAGGAATGAGATAGTGAGAGTGTTAGACTGACTTGCTCCATGCCTTGACAAGTAGTCCATTCTGATAGTTCACAAGCAGATATGACACAGTAAATTTGATTTATGCTCCCGGAAATGGACATGGGGATGACAGTGTCAAACAACTTATGCTCCTTTACCCGATGCATGCAGCATTCAACATATACCCTGAGCCTTGCAACAGACTGGGTTCAACATGTACCCTGAGCCTTGCAACAGACTGGGTTCAACATGTACCCTGAGCCTTGCAACAGACTGGGTGTGTTTGACATGTACAGTGCCTTCCACAATTATTGGAACCCCTGGTAAAGATGAGTAAACAGGGTTATAAAAAATTCACCGTTTGGTCAATTAGTTTAATCACACACTGAAAAAATTAGAAAACCTTTCATTCAAGTAAATGTATTCAGAGAGAAAAAAATCCCTCATCAAGAAATAATTATTTTTAACAAAACCACATGGTTCATGTCCCCTACACAGAACAAAATGACAGGTGTTAGGAGGATATACAGTACTCCAGAACCAGGGAGCATATACACTAAAAGCAGTCTGCCAAGATACTTTGTAACTGTATACAGATAATATGATTTCCCAGACCAACTAAAACAAAATTTATCTGGTTCTGTAATCCAACACCAAGCGGTAAAGCAGTCTTACAAAGTTTGAAAAAGACAAAGGAACTTTGAAAAGGAATTAACTTATTACAGTAAATGTAACAATTTTTTATTTCCAGAACAGCTTTCTAGGGGTGTTTAGCCTTCAGGCCTAGTTTACTGTAAATTTAAAATGTGAAAATAAAAAAACCTGTGATATTGACATCATGAGGGCAATCAATGCTATGTTGGGTGTGTTGGGCACTGCAAGCAGAGGGCTTTTTGATAATCTGTGGACTTGCTAGTAGAAGTGGGAGAACAAAATAGAAAAAATAAACTATTTTATAACATCAAATTCATTCTACATGGGAAATTATGATTCCCGTTCAAGCACATTAAAGACAGAAGACTCTGTGCCACAATTTTTTGATAATACAAAAAATTGGGCCAGTCGATTGTAAAAAATAACCGATGGTCAACTCCGATAATGTCCTAGCCAATCAAATAGAAAAGTATTCGCTTTCTTTATAATCCAAGAGCTGGTTTTCATTTGCCTGTCAGATAAAAAAGTAATTGCACTTTGTTTACCATACCCAATGTTTCCAATATATATACGAGAACCAACACCAGGCCAACAAAATACTTTTTTTAAATACCGAAAATAAAGCAAATATTTATTAAATCGGAAATCAATAGGCTAATCATTTGCACCTGTGTTTGGGAAATCTGAGCGAGAGCGTAACAAATAGTGGAATGGACCAGAGACATGCCGGCTTTCTTTATGTTGATTGATTCTCCTCCAAGGCTTCTCGAAGTGAAAGTAAGTTTTTGATATAAACTAAATTAAACCTGAATAAGAGAGACTACAGGTCCTTTAATTATGAATACAGCACCACTAATGTACAACTGTGACATCATAAACAATCGCTAATAACGCGACCTAGCTAGCCTATCTGTGGCTAGCTATACTATTATGAATACAAGACCATAAAACACACACGCACAGACACACCTTGTACACAAGGCAACACTTAGCTATGGAATCCATGCTGTCTGCTTCAGATGAAGAATCATGGATGTAAATAAATCTCTGCATCCAGAGGACGACTACAGTATCCAGCAGTTTCAAGCACTGAAAATAGTCAATTGTCACTTCGCCATTGTACAAACAAAACGATTTCTTCACTACACGGTGCGTATGCACTCTCTTGCGCAAAACCATGGAGACGCAGACGCTTAACGGCGCGTGTTGTTTTGAAATATGCTCATGACATGCACAGCTCTGACACTGACCAAATCGCTCCCAACTGTCTAATGACCAGAGGAGGTTTCTCTAAGACAATAGGTGAAGCAGTGCTTCACCAAAAAAAGGGAGGGAAAGATGAACATGCATATCGCACAATCACACACAATGGTCTCAAAATGACACTTCTAGCATGTATACGACGAGAAAGAAGCGGATTCTGTCAATAGAAAAAATAACCAGTCCTCGTACGTATTTTTTTCTGTGTAGGCTAATTAAAATGATTTATAAAGTACTATTTTCTTCAATGTTTTTAGCAAGCTACCAGAAAAGACTACCAAAATCCCGGCAGGTTGGACCATTTAATAAATAAAAAAATACGTAAGAGAAATGCCTATTGCTTGTGTTGACAGAATCCTTTTAGTTCGCGATCGTATATGTGCTAGAAGTGTCATTTTGAGACCGTTTTAGCTTCCCCATAGAAGTGAATGGAGAGCGACAAATACCCTATTCTGGATTATCACCCCAGGGGAGCACAGAGCAACTAACGCACATATTTCACCACCATTTGGACTCATATCATGGCCAGGTAACTACACTACCCAGAGTTCTACCAAACTTCAGTTGTGCTTTAAGGCTGTCAATCAATTGCAATTAATTCCAAGACATTACTACTCCCAATTTGAATTGCGTAATGATCTGCAGACATATCTTTGAGATTTCGCCCATGTTGAAATTTACACTGTAGGCCTGCACCACATATAGGTAGAAAAGGCAGAAAATAACAACATCATCTTAGAAAGGACATATCTGGCTTTAATAATGCAGGTTATTCCATACTTTATGAGAGATTTTCATAGCAGATGAAAATTATGTGAATCATATGTTATGGCCTTCACAGTCACCAGATCTCAACCCAATTGAACACCTATGGGAGATTTTGGGTCGACGTGTTAGACAGCCCTCTCCAACACCATCATCAAAACACCAAATGAGGAAATAACCTTTGGAAGAATGGTGTTCTATCCCTCCAGTTCCAGAAACTAGAATCTATGCTAGACTAGAGCTAGAATCTATGCTAGACTAGAGGTAGAATCTATGCTAGACTAGAGGTAGAATCTACATTAGACGAGGTAGAATCTATGCTAGACTTGTGATGGTTTCCAGTGGCGGAGAATCAAATGCAACGAGAAATTGGGATCAGAACAAGGCACTCACAAACGGTGAGGACCTTAAATAGATTAAACCCCAAAAGGGTGGAAAAGAAAATAAATAATCCTAGAAGCTAAAACAGCCAAATAATAATCAGCCCAGGAAAATAGGGCAAACTCGAAACACGAGTAAGAACACAAAAAAGTCTCAAGAGCTCAATAATAACATGGGAAAAGAACACCTTCGGCATGTAAACCTAACATGGCCAATGTAATATGAAATGACAAAAAAGCACCGGGGAAGCGGAAGTGAGGAACTTAAATACCCCGCAGGTAGAAGCACAGGTGAAATTAATAACGAGCAAGGGGAAGCAAAACCCCGGAAAGGAACGTGAAAAAAATCTGATAGATTCTCAATCGGGGGAAACAGGACGAGAACCACAACGGAAAAGGAAACAATAACCCACGAACCATGACAAGACAAGAGGTAGAATCTATGTCAAGGCGCATTGAAGCTGTCCAAGTGGCTCGTGGAGGCCCAACACCTTACTACGACACTTTATGTTTGTTTTTCCTTTAATTTGTCACCCGGCTGTATGTTTCTTGTTTGATCTAGTTGATCAAAACTTCTAACTTCAAACATAATTCAGATAAATGGTTGTCAACAACTCAATAGGCAAATGCTATTAAGATAAAGTTAAAATATATATAAATGCTTTGTCATACGTAAAGATAATTTAATTCTGAACTAATAAATATTAATGTTTTTTTATCAAATTAAAATTCACAAGTTACATGTCTTTATGTGAAATGATTCAGGAAGAGAAGTGATTAGAACTATAAAAGTGGTGAAAATGAATTGGTTCATGGTGACCACAAACTACCATGGACATTTGTGACCTGTTTCTTGTACTTCTTAAATGGACCATGTTTTGTGCACAATAAACAACAATAAAACATGATATTAAAAATGGCAAGATAAAAAAACGGTGACATTTAATCAAATCATAGAAACACTTGGCTGTCAAGTGTAAAAACAGATGCACTGTGAATAATATCCATAAAATAAGTAAAACATTTTAGTACAATTTGCAGTCTTACAAAGTTTGAAAAAGACAAAGAACATTTGAAAGAAAGAACTTCTTGAAGTAAATATAACATTTTTTACTTCCCAAAACAACTTTTCAGGAGTGTTTCTATAAAGGTCTTCCAGGTCTTTACAGTTTACTGTTGCAATGAAGTTTAAAAATGTGAAAATAGAAACACTGTTATACTGACATCATGAGGGCAATCAATGCTATGTTGGGTGTGTTGGGCACTGCAAGCAGAGGGCTTTTTGATAATCTGTGGACTTGCTAGTAGAAGTGGGAGAACAAAATAGAAAAAATAAACTATTTTATAACATCAAATTCATTCTACATGGGAAATTATGATTCCCGTTCAAGCACATTAAAGACAGAAGACTCTGTGCCACAATTTTTTGATAATACAAAAAATTGGGCCAGTCGATTGTAAAAAATAACCGATGGTCAACTCCGATAATGTCCTAGCCAATCAAATAGAAAAGTATTCGCTTTCTTTATAATCCAAGAGCTGGTTTTCATTTGCCTGTCAGATAAAAAAGTAATTGCACTTTGTTTACCATGCCCAATGTTTCCAATATATATACGAGAACCAACACCAGGCCAACAAAATACTTTTTTTAAATACCGAAAATAAAGCAAATATTTATTAAATCGGAAATCAATAGGCTAATCATTTGCACCTGTGTTTGGGAAATCTGAGCGAGAGCGTAACAAATAGTGGAATGGACCAGAGACATGCCGGCTTTCTTTATGTTGATTGATTCTCCTCCAAGGCTTCTCGAAGTGAAAGTAAGTTTTTGATATAAACTAAATTAAACCTGAATAAGAGAGACTACAGGTCCTTTAATTATGAATACAGCACCACTAATGTACAACTGTGACATCATAAACAATCGCTAATAACGTGACCTAGCTAGCCTATCTGTGGCTAGCTATACTATTATGAATACAAGACCATAAAACACACACGCACAGACACACCTTGTACACAAGGCAACACTTAGCTATGGAATCCATGCTGTCTGCTTCAGATGAAGAATCATGGATGTAAATAACAGTATCCAGCAGTTTCAAGCACTGATAATTGTCAATTGTCACTTCGCCATTGTACAAACAAAACGATTTCTTCACTACACGGTGCGTATGCACTCTCTTGCGCAAAACCATGGAGACGCAGATGCTTAACGGCGCGTGTTGTTTTGAAATGTGCTCGTGACATGCACAGCTCTGACAAATCGCTCCCAACTGTCTAATGACCAGAGGAGGTTTCTCTAAGACAATAGGTGAAGCAGTGCTTCACCAAAAAAAGGAGGGAAAGATGAACATGCATATCGCACAATCACACACAATGGTCTCAAAATGACACTTCTAGCATGTATACGACGAGAAAGAAGCGGATTCTGTCAATAGAAAAAATAACCAGTCCTCGTACGTATTTTTTTCTGTGTAGGCTAATTAAAATGATTTATAAAGTACTATTTTCTTCAATGTTTTTAGCAAGCTACCAGAAAAGACTACCAAAATCCCGGCAGGTTGGACCATTTAATAAATAAAAAAATACGTAAGAGAAATGCCTATTGCTTGTGTTGACAGAATCCTTTTAGTTCGCGATCGTATATGTGCTAGAAGTGTCATTTTGAGACCGTTTTAGCTTCCCCATAGAAGTGAATGGAGAGCGACAAATACCCTATTCTGGATTATCACCCCAGGGGAGCACAGAGCAACTAACGCACATATTTCACCACCATTTGGACTCATATCATGGCCAGGTAACTACACTACCCAGAGTTCTACCAAACTTCAGTTGTGCTTTAAGGCTGTCAATCAATTGCAATTAATTCCAAGACATTACTACTCCCAATTTGAATTGCGTAATGATCTGCAGACATATCTTTGAGATTTCGCCCATGTTGAAATTTACACTGTAGGCCTGCACCACATATAGGTAGAAAAGGCAGAAAATAACAACATCATCTTAGAAAGGACATATCTGGCTTTAATAATGCAGGTTATTCCATACTTTATGAGAGATTTTCATAGCAGATGAAAATTATGTGAATCATATGTTATGGCCTTCACAGTCACCAGATCTCAACCCAATTGAACACCTATGGGAGATTTTGGGTCGACGTGTTAGACAGCCCTCTCCAACACCATCATCAAAACACCAAATGAGGAAATAACCTTTGGAAGAATGGTGTTCTATCCCTCCAGTTCCAGAAACTAGAATCTATGCTAGACTAGAGCTAGAATCTATGCTAGACTAGAGGTAGAATCTATGCTAGACTAGAGGTAGAATCTACATTAGACGAGGTAGAATCTATGCTAGACTTGTGATGGTTTCCAGTGGCGGAGAATCAAATGCAACGAGAAATTGGGATCAGAACAAGGCACTCACAAACGGTGAGGACCTTAAATAGATTAAACCCCAAAAGGGTGGAAAAGAAAATAAATAATCCTAGAAGCTAAAACAGCCAAATAATAATCAGCCCAGGAAAATAGGGCAAACTCGAAACACGAGTAAGAACACAAAAAAGTCTCAAGAGCTCAATAATAACATGGGAAAAGAACACCTTCGGCATGTAAACCTAACATGGCCAATGTAATATGAAATGACAAAAAAGCACCGGGGAAGCGGAAGTGAGGAACTTAAATACCCCGCAGGTAGAAGCACAGGTGAAATTAATAACGAGCAAGGGGAAGCAAAACCCCGGAAAGGAACGTGAAAAAAATCTGATAGATTCTCAATCGGGGGAAACAGGACGAGAACCACAACGGAAAAGGAAACAATAACCCACGAACCATGACAAGACAAGAGGTAGAATCTATGTCAAGGCGCATTGAAGCTGTCCAAGTGGCTCGTGGAGGCCAAACACCTTACTACGACACTTTATGTTTGTTTTTCCTTTAATTTGTCACCCGGCTGTATGTTTCTTGTTTGACCTAGTTGATCAAAACTTCTAACTTCAAACATAATTCAGATAAATGGTTGTCAACAACTCAATAGGCAAATGATATTAAGATGCAGTTAAAATATATATAAATGCTTTGTCATACGTAAAGATAATTTAATTCTGAACTAATAAATATTTATGTTTTTTTATCAAATTAAAATTCACAAGTTACATGTCTGTATGTGAAATGATTCAGGAAGAGAAGTGATTAGAACTATAAAAGTGGTGAAAATTAATTGGTTCATGGTGACCACAAACTACCATCGACATTTGTGACCTGTTTCTTGTACTTCTTAAATGGACCATGTTTTGTGCACAATAAACAACAATAAAACATGATATTAAAAATGGCAAGATAAAAAAACGGTGACATTTAATCAAATCATAGAAACACTTGGCTGTCAAGTGTAAAAACAGATGCACTGTGAATAATATCCATAAAATAAGTAAAACATTTTAGTACAATTTGCAGTCTTACAAAGTTTGAAAAAGACAAAGAACATTTGAGTATATAAATATAAATTTTTTTACTTCCCAAAACAACTTTTCAGGAGTGTTTCTATAAAGGTCTTCCAGGTCTTTACAGTTTACTGTTGCAATGAAGTTTAAAAATGTGAAAATAGAAACACTGTTATACTGACATCATGAGGGCAATCAATGCTATGTTGGGTGTGTTGGGCACTGCAAGCAGAGGGCTTTTTGATCATCTGTGTGGACTTGCTAGTAGAAATGGGAGAACTAACAAAATGTCTGGACAGACCTTGTAAAAAATGTAACTGTCTTATAACATTCCACATAGGAAATTGTTATGTTTACTGTTCAAGCATATTAAAGACTGAAGATGCATTGCTACATATTCTAAGTGTTAATATGAGTTTAACAGATCTCTTAAACCATGGATATAAAAAAGCATAAATGATAGGATTGATGGAAGAATTTAAATATATTAGAATCAATGTAATTGAAGCTGCAAGATGCACAGATCTGTTGCTGACATAGACTTCTAGGAAGGCACTGACATAATATGGCACTAAGCACAGAAGGAAGACGGCCACTAGAACCCCGAGGGTTTTTGCTGCTTTCCTTTCAGAGGCCATATAATCCTTCTCTTTTTTTTGGCCCTTTCTCACACTCCTAATTTTATTTGCATGCTTTTTAGCAATAGCAAAAATATTCAGGTATATAATTATTATCATTGAGCATGGCAAAACAAATACAATTATGAAGTCAATAATGGACCATTCTTTATTAAATGTAACAATACACTCACCACCTGTGACGTTTGCTTTCATGTCAGTAATATTTCCATTGAAATAAAAAAAGATTATATTGTAGATTAATGAAGACAACCACAGTATGGCTATTATCCTCAAAGTTAAACTCACTGTAATTTTCATGGAGTAGTGAAAAGGGTTGGAGAGAGCAAAACATCGGTCCACTGCAATTAAAGCTACATTATAAATTGACACACAAGTCAGACAAAATTCTACTGCTTGAAATGTGTGATATACTGTACTAAAGCATATTTGTGGATCTATCGACATAGTAATGTAGAGGGGAATGACTATTACTCCAACAAGAAAGTCCGCCATGGCCAGAGAGAGCAGGAGGAAATTAGTTGGTGTCTGAAGCTGCTTGAAGTGACAGATGGAGATGATCACAAGCAGGTTTCCAAACACTGTCGTTAAGACAACTACTGCTACACACATATACAGCAACACATCCACTGCTGTTGGTGAAGTTTCCAAACAGGAAATGTTGGAATGGACACAGGACTCTTCTTCTTGCTCTTCTGTGAGATTCATGAATGAAGAAAATGGTTAGTTTCACTGAAGAATCAAATGTCCCACCATTACACTTATAAAAATATATATATTTGCGTAAAAGTTGCATAAAACAACTGCATAAAAGGTGTAGCGTAATGCAGCTTGGCAGTCTTCTACGGTCCCTTTGAGTCATTTAGAGCTGTAGTCACTTTTATATAAGTGGTTACCTTTGTTTTTGTTTTTTTCTCGTGGTTGTTTATGAATTCCCATTAGATTAAATAACATTTATTTGTACAGGGGGTTGTGATAGGCGACCGAGAGCACAAATGGGAAAGGTCAGTGATGTAATCTGTTAGGGAATAAACCCTTGCTATACCACGGTGAGCATCGTCTGATGAAATAGAGCCACAGCAAAACAGTATTTTGAATATCAATAAGACTCCTGTTTATTTGCAAATAGATCAGAATGAATGAGAGGGCTTACCAGGTCTCTGTTGAAACACACATACAGTAAGATATTTATACAGCAGTACTGTCATCTCTCCACAAGGGCGGATTCCAGGTATAAATCACGATACAGAGAAAGACATGCAGCTGAAAACCTAGGCTTAACAGTAGAGTCTCTAGATAAATTCTGACCTTGCCATAAGATCGGAAGGTCCAAGCAGACTTCTACTAGCAATAACAGAGACATTCATCACATGTTCTTATTGGTAATAAGGATTATATTAAAAGTTATCTTTAATCACGTGATTGTCTTCATGTTAACACACACACAATGGGCCATTCATGAAACATTTCGGAAATATTTAGGACCACTTCATGAATGAGGCCCATTGTCAATCAGAAAATGACCCTTACATTTCCCTCCTTTTATAACAAAACTTTCTAACATAAACAATTTTTCTGATCAATTCTACTCAAATCAGTTAGTAATTGATTTTAAAGTACAGAAGTGGATGGCAACAATAGTTAGTTATGGATATGTGCGATGCAGAACCCCTGTAACCCAGGAGGAATCGAAAAACCAGTATAAGTCCGGGGAAAAAGAAATCGCTGACCCTCTCTCCTAGAGCAGCCGAGCATCGCTCCTGGTACCGGCAGATGCATGCACATAGCACTCCATTTAACCACTGAATGATCCTTATACATCAGATTAGTAAAGCATAACTTCCAGTTGTATCAACTTAAAAAGATCCAACAAACATTATAAATCAAATAGGTGATCATGCAACTAATAATTGATTATGGTTCATTCAGTTGAAACACTCCTAAAATGTTAACATCATTAATGTTTTACTGATTATTTTAACACACATAAATCATTACTATCAATGATATTGTAAATGAGAGATAAAATAAAGAAACCCATCTTAAAATGAAGAATCATGCACAACTTCTCCACATGGAGCATTTTCTGTTCGCCACCTGCATCTGGTGTGCTTGTACCATTCAGAGTCAGGGTTACTAAGAGTCTAGTCTAAGGAGACGTCCAGGCAAGAACACATCTGGTCTCTATCGTATAGATAAGTGTCAGTATCAGGGATTGTTTATGAAAAATCAGGGAGTTGTTTTGTCAGTTCAGCGGTGCGGCCTACCATACTGAGCCCGCATGTGTTGTTGAATAATTTCTCGTGGACCAAGATGATTGGCAAAGCAATGACGAGGGAGATGAGGCCTAGTAGAACTAGGCCTACCTCAAGACTGCAGCCTGCTCTTCTGAAGGGATTGTACCCCTCGGTTTGCCTGTCCTGGCGTGGCATGTTGGGAGCTGAGATTACAATCACGTGCTCCTTGATGGGTTGGCTTTCGTTGAGTTTTTAAACTCCGTGAGAGCTAGTTGGTTCTCGTAGAGTTTTTAAACTTCGTGAGAAACTGTTCCTGCGTGTCGGTCGAGGTAGGTATTTCACCCTTATCCCTCCTTTGGCGCTGGTGGAGCCCTTTTGCAATGGCTAGCGTGGACCCAAGAGGCGCGGCCTTCCACTCGCATAGCTGTCGCCGTGGTGAGTAGAACCTGGTATGGGCCCCTCCACCTAGGCTGGTGCCACTTCTTCCTCCGGAAGTCTTTTATCACCACCCAGTTTCCTGGCTGTAGATCATGCAAAGGGCCTCTGGCTGGCGCTGGGAAAGCTGCTCTAACCTGTTGATGCACAGATCTCAGAACATTGGTTAGCTGAACATAGTAACTCACCATTCGAGTGTCTGCCAGGTCCTTGTCCAGCATCAGGCCAGGGGGGTGGCATCCAGTTCTCATGGGCCGCCCTGTAAGCACTTCATATGGGGACAACCCTGTCGCAGAGTGGGCCCTTCCCCAGATGCTGGTGAGGACTATTAGCATGGCCTGAACCCAGTCCAGACCCGTTTCTCCCATTACTTTGGTTAGTCGATTCTTAATGGTTCCATTTACCCTCTCTACTGCACCCCCACTCTGAGGGTGGTAAGCACAATGGAACTTAATTTCAATCCCCAGCTTCTTGGACACCTCCTCCAATATTTTATTTACAAAATTAGTGCCCCTGTCTGAAGAGAGTTTCCTCGGGACCCCCCACCTATGAATAATCTCTGTTAGTAGGGCCTTTGCTACTGCTGTCGCATCAGCTTTTCCCTGTAGGAAAAACTTCAACCCATTTAGAAAACGTATCAATGATCACCAGACAATATTTCTTCCCTCTGCATGGGGTAAGTTCAATTAAGTCCATCATAAGGTGATAAAAAGGCTCTCATGGAGCTGGGTGGGCCGCATTTGGAACCTTCTGGCCTCATCCTGCTTTATTTACAGCACAAATAACAGACTTTTCACAAATTTTTTTTTTGCATAAATTGAAAATCCGCTCGTGTCCCAGTGTCTGGAAATTAAAGATACCATTCCCCCTTTTTACACATGATCCTGTCTATGTGTCAACTTAGCATAGTAGGGAAAGAAGCAGTGGGGTAAGCATGGTTTATGTCATGGATCTTGCCTTCCTTCCCTTATTTCCACGTTCTCGTTATTCTTTTTTGTCGTTACCGGTAATCTATCGTATTTTCCTTTGTTCCGTGACGGGGTTTTGCTTTCGCCTCGTCATTAGTAAGTTCACCTGGTATTAATTTCCGTTGACTATTTATACTCCGCTTCCTGCCTCTCTCGTTGCTTCCATGTTATTCCTCTTAACATTCGAGCCGGTAAAAGAAGGTATAGGTTTAGTTAGTAAGCTAGTTTAAAAAAGAAAGGGTTTAGAAGAAAGGGTTTATTAAGAAAGCTAGTCTCTTTTCGCTCTCATTTCAGAGCAGAGACTTTCTCGTTTTCTTTCGTTTTACACGAAACGGTTTCCTTTCATTTCGCTCCACAAACGGGAGTAAGATAAGCGTGTCTGCTTATTTCCTTTGTTTTTACTACGCTTATCTGCGAGCGCTTTAACTGCTTTGGTCCCAGTGAAAGGGATCTTATTAGTTTTATTTTCTCTGTTCGTTCGCTCCACAAACGTGGTTAGATAAGCGTGTCTGCTTATTTCCTTTGTTTTACTACGCTTATCTGCGAGCGCTTTAACTGCTTTGGTCCCAGTGAAAGGGATCTTATTAGTTTTATTTTCTCTGTTCGTTCGCTCCACAAACGTGGTTAGATAAGCGTGTCCGCTTATTTCCTTTGTTCTTTTACGAGCGCTCTAACTGCTCATATCCCAGTTAAAGGGATATTAATAGTTTTATTTTCTTTGTTCGTTCGCTCCACAAACGTGGTTAGATAAGCGTGTCCGCTTATTTCCTTTGTTCTTTTACGAGCGCTCTAACTGCTCATATCCCAGTTAAAGGGATATTAACAGTTTTATTTTCTTTGTTCGTTCACTCCACAAACGTGGTTAGATAAGCGTGTCTGCTTATTTCAGTTTTGCTCGCATATCGAGTTCCTCGCCTTTTTCGTGAGGTTGTTTTGTGTTCTCATTATTCTCCCTCTCCACTACGGATTATTGTCCGTTTCAGTGGTGTTCATTGAACACTTAAAGAGTCCGTATCTGTCACAACTGGACCTCCAATATTTCCTCTGTGTCTCTGGCACAGAGAACCCCCACACCTATGGGGCCTAGCCAGACCCCATCAGTACAAGTGCCATCTCGCTTCCAATTGGCCTTCTCCTGGGGTGACGCCCCAGCTTGGCAGTCATGTATAGAGGCCAACGGTGTTTCTGTAGGAGCAGCAGTCTGTGTGTGAAGACTGAGAATCGTGTTGGGAGGGGCTGATGCTGCGGCCTTGGCGGATGCATCAGCAGCAGAGTTACCTTGAGAGATAGCGTCTGGCTGCCCAGTGTGAACAGGACACTTACAAATTGTAATGGATGTAGGCAAAAAATGGCCTCTAGGAGGCATTGCACCAAGTGTCTGTTCTGAATAGCTTTTCCGGAGGAAGTGAGAAAGCCCCTGTGTTTCTAAAGCGTTCCAAAATCGTTCACTACTCCAAAAGCATATCTGTTGTCAGTGAAATTATTTACAGTTTTACTGCTGATAGTTGGCCGGGGGGTGCTGATATTAGGCTGGGAGATGTGCCATCTCAGCATGCTATTATACTCAAACCAGAATCCGTTTTTCTTGTTTTTCCCACGCTGAAATGTCAACCCTGTTATGGACATAGCCTTTTATAGTATATAATGAGTATATATTTGATAAATAACTAATTTTGCTTCTTCTTTTTAAATGATAGCTTGTTTGTTTTACATGCATAGTATATGTACAACAATTACATTTTTCAGGCTCTGTCCTATTTTTGAAATGCTTGCCAATATAAACTCCTCAAAAAAAGTTTGGAAACGTTATTTCGGTCGATTATTCCTCCCCTTTAATAATACCAATTGGTATTGTATTTGATATCGTTGGAAAGCCTGATTAGTCACCTTTACAACGAGGTGCAACTTGTAAGGATCATGCATTCGTGGAATGAGCAACACAGCTAACCGTGTGGGTAGCGGCCCAAAAAAATGTGCCAAAATCCCCTGCAATATTCTTCTGTTGGTATTCACTCTCGTTTTGAGCTTCAAGTGCTGGCAGGTGTATGCCAGTGGGATGGAATGGGATGCCATCCCACAGCAGTGTGTGACCAGGCTGGTGACCAGCATGAGGAGGAGGTACCAAGCTGTTGTGGCTGCGTATGGATCTTCCACACGCTACTGAGGTCCCTGACAGTGTAAAATGAATAAAGTGTAAAAATGGCCAATATGTGTTGTTTTTTCCTTATTACTGTGGGAGAGTGCAATCATCCAGTCCACCAAGCAACTCAAAACGAGAGTGAATACCAACAGAAGAATATTGCAGGGGATTTTGGCACATTTTTTTGGGCCGCTACCCACACGGTTAGCTGTGTTGCTCATTCCACGAATGCACGATCCTTACAAGTTGTACCTCGTTGTAAAGGTGACTAATCAGGCTTTCCAATGATATAAAATACAATACCAATTGGTATTATTAAAGGGGAGGAATAATCGACCGAAATAACGTTTCCGAACTTTTTTTGAGGAGTTTATTAGTATTTTTATGGGAAACTATTGTGCATGCTTATCCACTATATTATCTTTCCAATAAAATATTGTTTTGTACTACTAGGATAAAATCTATAATTTTTTATTTAATATTTCATAAATAACAGGGTTGACAACGTGTTAACAGGGTTGACATTATTATTAAGTATTTTTTTCAGGAAAGTTTAGTAAATGATTAAAATTTATTTACACTAGCTTGTAACAATTGCTAGCAGTGCAGTATGGCCAGCTTGTGAGGAAAATATAGACAGATCGCTAGCTAGAGGTATTGATAGGTAGTTTGCAAGTGAGAGATAGATTGCAAGCTACAGTATATAGTGAAAAAGAGATCACTAGCTAGCGAGAAAGAGATGGTTACATTGCCAGATAGTGAGCGATAGATTGATCACTAGCTAATTAGTGAGATATAGAGAGATAGATTGCCAGCTAGCGAGAGATTAGTGAGAGATAGAAAGATTGCTGGCTAGAAAGATAGGTAGATAGTTTACAGCTAGCTAGTGAGAGATCGCTAACTAGCTAGTGAGATGGATAGCTAGATTGCTAGCTTCCTAGCAAGCAAGAGAGATAGATAACTAGCTAATGAGCGATATAGACAGATCACTAGCTAGCTAGAGCGGTAGATCGTTTCCTAGCTAGCTAGTTCGAGAGATAGGCAGATAGTTTGCAAGCAGGCTTATTTATTTGCTTGTACATGAATGTTGCTTAAACAAACATGACTTTAAACATTCATGAGTCTTAACATAAATGGGTCATTTCAGTATTTGAGGACATTTTTGAGTTTGAAAAAAAAAAAGAACATATATATAATATATAATAATTGTTTTTCAGTGCGAACACCATAATATGCACTATTAGTATGTTCAGACATCGGGCACTCTGGATTCTGGAATTGCAGTAAATTGTGTTTGCGTATACTAAGCGATGTTTACTTTGACCTAGTGTTGCTGATTACATATTCATTAGTGTATTGACGCGAACCGCAATGTCAGGTAGGGGTTTATACTCTTCATGCAGCTAGGCTACTTGTAGGCTATTTGAAACTTAAAAGCTATACAGTCAGGTCCATAAATATTTGGACATTGACAAAGTTATTGTTATTTTATTTATTTGAGTTGAAATTAAATAGGCCAAATTAATATGAGGGTATTTACATCCAAATCGGGTGAACGGTGTAGGAATTACAACACTTCCCCCCCCCCCCCCAATTCCCCCTTCCTTTTGAAGCATCGCTTTGGAAAAGAGCTGGCGGGCCTAGTTTTTGTAAGTTTTAATTAAATAATTGCAGTGCTTTGTAGGCTATGCATGAGACATTTGGCATTTTTGTACTTCGAAAACATATTTTGTTGTTATTGCGATACAAACATAGTATTACACGTACATACGTATGTCTGCACACACTTTGGTTTTATGTTTTGGCACAATTTTTTTCATTGTTTACCACATAAACAGTATGGTTTTATCTTTATTGTGTGTTTTATGGAATTATGTATGGTAGGCTAATTAGGTTTAAGAAAAATTGCGTTTGAAGTTTGGCTACCTGACGCTTCAATATTAGAGCCTGTAAAATACAGTATAGCTACCTTCAAAAAATAGTTTAAGTGAGTTCTCGAAGCACATCTTAGCCTTTGCAAACCATCAAGCAAGACTGTGAAACCATGCAAAGGGAACCCCTTTTAAGGCGGACCGGAAGTTTTGAATTGGGAGCTGTGAATCGGTCAATTTCAGCCTCATATTAGTGTGCCAGAGTTCATTTTATTGGTTTACAGAAGAACAAACCATGACAGACGTTTATGCTCCACAGCCACAAACCATACAGTAATTAAAAAGGCTAATTATTTCAGATCTTTTACAATGCAGTGGGCTGCATCACAGCTTCTCTCAAAGCTATCTAGCTGATGGAATTGCTTTGCTTCTCAAGTTCAATATTCTATCCACCTATTATGTTTGGGGTCAATTTGACCGCATTTAGTGTTTGACATCTCTTAAAAACCAGCTAACCTTATTTTTTTTAATCTTACGTGATTTATCTTAATGTGGTGGGATTAAATAGTAAAGATGCTAACAAACAGAATACTGTTATGAAAAGTCCTGTACCAACTTTGTATGACGTGGTGATGTTTGTGGGGTCATTTTGACCCCTGGCTCTATAGCTGTGTAAAACATACCCACAAGAACATACCGATCTGTGCAAAGGTCTTATGCACATGTAAAAAAATTGCTTTCAAAAAAAATCTAATGATTTGCTTCTGTCTGTCCAGGTAATCCCAGACAGCCTTGATGATGTGGGGATCAGGGCTCTGTGGGTAATCCCAGACAGCCTTGATGATGTGGAGATCAGGGCTCTGTGGAGGCTATACCATCTTTTGCAGAACACCTTGTTCTTCTTTTCACTGAAGACAGTTCAATAAATTTTGGGGAAAATGAACGTTTGCAAATCCTACATTTGCTCTTTTCTACAGACAAACTAATGCAGAAGACAAAAAATAAACATCTAAGAAAAATATTTAAAAATCTAAGGTGCCTAAGACTTTTGCACAGTACTGTATATATCTTTCTTTCTTTTTTTTTTACCTCTCATTATTTTTATGGGTGATTCTGGGTCCTTTCCCATACAGGTTTTAAACTTCACAAACGTTCACTAACTTCCGGCTCTAAAATGAGAAGTTTATAACATACGTTCAACATTTAGGGATAAAAGGCTAGTCAGTTGGGTGACATTAAGAAGGCACAAAGTGTCAACAATTTTCTATTACAATTAGTGATGGGCATTCCGGCTCTTTTCAGTGAGTCAGATCATTTGGCTCAGCTCACCAATAAGAGCCGGCTCTTTCGGCTCCCAAACGGCTCTTTATTCAGTAGCATTTCAGGTTTTTCAAAATTGGCCAAAGTTAGCGATATTTTGAACTATGATTGGTGTTTCTGCACATCTATCACTTAAATTATTCAAAGGAATCTTACCTTCTAATTACCAAAATAACATCATTTAGCATTTTGTTTGTTATAAAAATTATTTAAATGAATGTAAAAATAGTAAGACGCTATTACACATGTGCATTGAATGTTTTTAAATAAATTGCACAATAAACACGGTGCGTAGTTGAACATGTCAAAACAAAACATAATATTGCGTCATAACAAACAAAAATAATTAAATGCAAAAAAAAAAAAATTTGCAAAATTGCAGCATCAGAACAATTAAACTGACCAACAATTAAACAGGTTTTTAAATTATTACTAATGTTATTTTCTTATAGTGGTTTTATTTATTTTTGGCCTAAAAAAATATTCTCTTTGATTACAGATGGAACTTGAAGAAAAAAAAGGAATAAAAGTTCCACCGAGCACACACCTAAAATTATGACCATAACACCACTATACTTGTCTTGTGTTCATTTACAAAACAAACTGGCTCTTCAGATATGCGAGTCGGCTCCCAACTCAAAGAGTTGACGTGAACGACGCACCACTAATTACAATAATTTAGTGTCAGTTGGGCTCAATCTGCTCCCAAACATAAAAGGTGTCATAAAATGTCAACATAATGGGAGGGATTAGAGCGAGGGACACACAATATGGAAATACTGGGCCCGATATCAATAACCAATATTTGTCTGCCCATATTAGCCAATACTGATGTTGACAATACCCTGTGTAGACTCACTAGTAGAAGTGGAAGAAGGAACAAAAAATCTACATATTAATATCTACATAATAACAGACATTTTGTGTGACCCACTCAGGAAAATCAAATAAACAGTTTACTTACATCGCATTTATTCATTATATTAGATGAAAATCACTGAACAAATGCTCCAATCTAGAAGGGCATTCTACATAGGTTATGTTTACTGTCCAAGCACATTCAAGACGGAAGATTCTGCGCCACATATGCGAAATGTTAACATGAGTTTCACTGATCTCTGAAACCATGGATATAATAGAGCATAAATTATAGGATTTACGCAAGAATTCAGATATAATATTGTCAATGCAAATGAAAATGCAAGTTGAACAGATGTGTTCTTGACATAGACATCGAGGTAAACACATACATAGTATGGTAATAAACACAGAAGGAAGACGGCCACTAGAACCCCTAGAGATTTAGCTGCTTTCTTTTCAGAGGCCATAGAAGCATTATTTACTTCCTGGGACTTTCTGACACTCCTGATTTTATTTGCATGCCTTTTAGCGATAGAAAATATTTTCAGGTACGTAATTATAATTGTTAAGAATGGCACAACAAATACAATTAAAAAGTCAACAATGGACCATATGTCATTAATTGTACTAATACACTCGACACACGTGTCATTTGTTTTCACATCAACAAAATTGAAATAGACAAGCATCGCATTGTAGATTAATGAAGACAACCACAGTATGGCTATTATCCTCAAAGTTAAATTCACTGTAATTTTCATGGAGTAGTGAAAAGGGTTGGAGAGAGCAAAACATCGGTCCACTGCAATTAAAGCTACAGTATAAATTGACACACAAGTAAGATGATATACTACGGCATTAAAAATTGTGCAATACACTCTATGAACACACATTTGTGGATCTATCAACATATTAAATACGGGGGGCATCACAATTACTCCAACAAAAAAGTCCGTCATGGCCAGAGAGAGCAGGAGGAAATTAGTTGGTGTCTGAAGCTGCTTGAAGTGACAGATGGAGATGATCACAAGCAGGTTTCCACACACTGTCACTGTTACGACTACTGCTACACACATATACAGCAGCACATCAGCTACTGTTGGTGAAGTTCCCAAACAGGAAACATTGGAATAGACACAAGACTCTTCTTCTTGCTCTTCTGTGAGATTCATGAAGAAAATGGTAAAAGCTTCACTGAACAATCCAATGTCTTATAATTCATGTAGGAAATCTAAAAATAAAAAAATGATCTTTGTGTGAAAACACGTAGCATAATGTTGCTTGTCAGTCTTGCATGGTCGCTTTGAGTCACTGAGAGCTGTACTCACATTTATATAATGCAGTTACCATTGTTTTTTTCTTCTGGTGGTTGTTTATGAATCCCCATCAGATTTAATTATATTTGTTTTTGTTAGGACAGAGAGCACAACTGGGTCCAGTCCAAGTCCAGTGATGTAATCAAATAATAAAATCACAGAGGCTGTAATAATAATGTAACTGGCCGATAATATAATAAAATGTTGCTCCAAGTGCCAAAGTAAATTTTATAACGTTTAATAAAGTAATATATCGACCAATAGTGTAATAACTGCCTGGACAAATTTAATCACATGATGAAGTGTGTGAGGGAGACAAGAAGTGTTTGGCCAGTTGAAAAGGGAAGGTGGCTCTTACCACTTAATTGTAAATTTCACCAGAATGTTGGGAGAGCCTGACTCTTAGTGTTAGACAGTCTATGCCCTTAAACAACAACAAACAACCCACACCAACAACAACTAGTAAGACCTTCATTAAAGGGGCAGCGCCTGTATCCTGTCTGACATGCGCCTGTATCCTGTCTGACATGCGCATCTTTCCCCAAGCCAGTGTCAGGGCTGTGCTGTGTCAAACAATAGACAATATGGAAGTGTCGAATAAGAAGGAAGCGAGGTTTAAATAAAGAGCGGAAATGCGGAGCTGGTGAAAACACTGAGTAGCAGGACAAGCAAAAACAAGGGATGGATAACGAAAACCAAAGAAAGAGGACGCTACACGAGCGCTCCACGGAGAAGTGGCCAACTCACGAAGAGCAGGCTGAGAACTCATGACAGCCAGGGGGAATTTTACCCCAAGGCTGGGGTAAGACACCCTTTAACATGTAAGAAAAAAGTTTTCTATTTTCTATCGGTTTTCTATATATTTTTTTTTATGCACCATTTGTTCAGTGGACTAAGACATTTATCTTTAACCTTTTTTCAAAAAATGTTTTTAATAACGGCGGCGCAGACAGGACCGCTCTGGTGGACAGCGGCACAGACAGGACCGCCCATGGGGATGGCGGCGCAGAGAGGACCGCCCATGGGGACGGCAGTGACGGCTGCATCGCCCTGGAGGCCGGCGGCGACAGCTGCATCGCCCTGGAGGCCGGCGGCGACGGCTGCATTGTTCAGGACAGAAGGTTAGCTGGTTCTGCAGCTCAGGACAGGAGGTTAGCTGGCTCTGCAGCTCAGTACAAGAGGTTAGTTAGCTCTGCAGCTCAAGACAGGTGGGTAGCTGGCTCTGCAGCTCAAGACAGGCGGGTAGCTGGCTCTGCAGCTCAGGACAGGAGGTTAGCTGGCTCTGCAGCTCAGGACAGGAGGTTAGCTGGCTCTGCAGCTCAGGACAGGAGGTTAGCTGGCTCTGCAGCTCAGGACAGGTGAGTAGTTGGCTCTGCAGCTCAGGATAGGAGGTTAGCTGGCTCTGCAGCTCAGGACAGGTGGGTAGCTGGCTCTGCACCTCGACAGGAGGCCTGGAACGGGTCGGGACAGGAGGCCTGGAATAGGATGGGACAGAAGGCCTGGAACGAGATGGGACAGGAGGCCTGGAATGTGACGGGACAGGAGGCCTGGAACCGGACGGGCGGACAATGGATCCTCCGTCGACAGGTAGCTGAATCCGTTGAGGGAGCCGGGAACCAGGAGTTTTTTCCTGGTCCCATAGTTACCCGGACACAGGGCTAGACGGGTATCATCAAAGGTTGACGGTTGGGGTTGGGTAATAGACTCAGAACTGACCGGCTGAAGGGTGATGACTCCGAGTCTAATGGAGTGAGAGATGGGTTGATAAGGAGTCCGGGGTGATGGGTGGTAGTCGGCATGCCGGCGAGCAAACTCAGGGTTTTGCCCTCAGATATCCATGAGGTATTTCTCATAATAGTAGGTGTTAAAAAACAATTCCTGAGTCGCCATGATAGAGGGATGCCTGCTGGGTTCCAACTGGCGAGTTCCTTCTGTAAGGACGGGTGGGAATAAGGGACACAGTAGCAGGCAGGGAGTACAAAAAAAGTTTTATGATGGGGGCAACGGTACAAAAAACAGAGTCCAAACAGTGGTACAAAACAGGCAAAGGTCGGAACCGGGAAGGCACAGCAGAGGTACAAAAACAAAGTCCAACTCAGGGTCGCCGGAACACAAGCAGAAGTCCAAAACAAGGAAATCTCAAGGAAACAGAAAAATAAACTACGGGGAACGGACAAGAAAAACAAATACAAAACTAACAGAAACTAGGAACAGATGACTCTGGAAAAAACCAGATACTCGGAAAAAGACTCGAAGACACCGTGGAAAAAACCAACGTAGCTAACAATGGTGAGGAACTCGCAACAAAGGACTGAAAGCACAAAGTATAAATACACTGAGGGAGACAAGAAACAATGAGGATCAGGTGTGAGGAACCGGGAAGGGCAAATGACAGACAGGTGCACGTAATAAAACAATGAGGAGAGCAGATAATAAAATAACAAGGGAACACGTAATACGCGGACCGGATTCACACATAACACAGACTTGAACATGAACTGGGTAGTTAGGCAAGTGCATACAATTAGAGAATGGAAAGCAAAAACGAGAGTCATCTGTAGCTAACAGAGGAACCAAAAAAAGATAATTAGTGATAGAACAGGCAGAAAGAGAGACAGCTGCAGTGAGGAAAGAAGACGACGTTAGTATGTTAGTAGATTAGTAGAAAACCCTGATTCTGTGGCATTAGTATTATATACAAGTTAGTCATTAGTAGATTAGTAGACCCTAATTCTAAGATGTTAGTTGTTGTTAGTTAATTAGTATTATTTACAATGAAGTAATTAATAATGAAGGAAGCGCATGACAGAGGAAATACAGAGAAAACCGAAATCCCCAGACTCCCGAAAAGTGTGACGAAGACAGGGAGTGACAGCAATACAAAACACAGAACAGTGAAACCACAAATAATCAGAAAAAATAAACAAGTAAAAAATACAAAACAGACAGAATCTCAGAACATAACAGTAGCAGCTAAAACTAAACTTAGTAAGCAAAAAATAATGATCTTCAAAATTGCATGAAAGGTGTTGCATAATGCAACTTGCTGGTCTTGCAAATTATATTTGTTGTACACAGAGTTTATTTTAGGAGACCGCCCAGTAAGCAAAAGCCGGAATATAGAGGGGTATGGTTAGAAATAAATGGACATGGTTAACCTAGCCTATAATTTTGATGCCCGAAAATGGGGAGGACTATGTACAAAAGGTTCTATAATTTCTAAATGGTTCATTCAATATGGATGAAAATACCGTCAAATTAAAGCTGATTTCAAGCATTTCAAGATCGTCGTCATTGTATCCTTTCAAACTCAAAGTGCTAGAGTACAGAACCAAAACAACAAAAAATGTGTCACTCTCCAATTAATTATGATGCTCACTGTATATTTAATAGAAACTTAATAGAAAGAACACCAATAAGCATTCACATGCAGCTCTCAAGCCTGCAATACTTCAGCATAATCAGCAGGTAATGTGCATACGTCAACTGAAGACCTGACGTGGAGCTCCGACCGCTTCCACAATCAAAAATTGAATTTTTTTTAATTTTGTCATGATTTCCTAAATATGCCACATGTATGATCAGATTTTATTTAAGTACTTTTTATAAATGAGGCCCCTGTTGTAATTTTTTTTCTGACATCCACTTGCATTCAGTCTTTACGTTAGCAAATCTAAATGCAATCAATATTACATATCCTGTCCACATTGGGTTATAATTTTGAGTTTATCTACGTGACCATAATGGTTATTAAGTTATTATTAGCTAAACAATGTTGAGTTAAAATTGATTTACACTAGCTTGTAACAATTGCTAGCAGTGCAGTAGGTTATAGCCAGCTCATGAGAGAAATCTTGACAGATCGTGAGCTAGAGATATAGGTAGATAGATAGTTAGTTCGCTAGTGAGAGATAGATCACAACCTAGTGAAAATAATATTGCTAGCTAGCGAGACAGAGATAGTTACATTGCCAGCTAGTGAGAGATAGATTGATCGCTAGCTAGTTCGCGAGATAGATAGACATAGACAGATCTCAAGCTGGCAAGAGAGATAGGTGGATAGTTTACCAGCAAGCTAATGAGAAATATAAATTAGTGAGAGATCGCTAACTAGCTAGTGAGATGGATAGCTGGCTAGTGAAAGATAATACCTAGATTGCTAGCTACCTAGCAAGCAAGAGATAGATAGCTAGCTAATGAGAGATATCTAGATCACTAGCTAGCTAGAGAGATAGATAGTTTGCAAGCTAGCAAGTGAGACAAATAGATCCCTTGCTAGCTAGTGAGAGATAGATCGATGAGATGAGATGATAACTAGCCAGAGACATAGGTAGATAGTTTGCAACCAGGCTTATTTATTTGCTTGTACATTAATATTGCTTAGACAAACATGACTTTTAACATTCATGACTCATAAATAAGCAAGGCAGCTACCATTATTTCAGTAGGCTATGTGAATATGCATGAATTAATTTGTTCAACTAACCAATCGTTTTCATATTTATTACCAACAAATTTGATTGAAATTCAGATGTAACAGTTGGAAATAATTGTTTTTCAGTGTGAACACCATAATATGAACATTGGGAAACAATAACTCAAGTAATATGAAGCAAGAAATTTGTTTCACTAATCTACGGAAATGGTTCTGAACAGCCTATGTCAGATGAAATTAACTATATAGCTACAGTACATGAGGTGAATTAATGCTTTGTATGTTCAGACATCGAGCACTCGGGATACTGGAATTGCGGTAAATTGTGTTTGCGTATACTACACGATGTTCACTTTGACCAAGTATTGTTAATAATATTTTCATTAGTGTCTTGAAACTAAACGCAACGTCAGGTAGCCTACGTGTATATACTGTACACGCAGCTGCTGTATAGGCTATTTGAAACTTAAAAGCTATACAGTCATGTCCATACATTTTTGGACATCGACAAAGTTATTAGCTGTCTACCACAGCATATTGGAGTTGAAATTAAATAGGCCTAATGAATATGAGCTCAAAGTGCAGACTTTCACCTTTAATTTGAGGGTATTTACATCAAAATTGGGTGAACGGTGTAATTACAGCAAGTTTTATATGTGGTCCCCCCCTTATTAAGCGTTGCTTTGGAAAAGAGCTGGTTTACTTAGTGTGAGCTACGATAGCCATATTGTTTGTTGGCCTCATTTTGATATCAATACTTTTAACAGTAGGCCTAGTTTTTGTAAGTTTTAATTAATTACTTACAGTGCTTTGTAGACTGCATAATTTGGAATTTTTGTACTTCTATAAAGTTTTTTTTTGTTGCGATACATACATACATACATACATACATACAGTCAAGCCGGAAAGTCTGCACACCCCTTTCACCTTCTCCACGTTTTATTACGTTACAGACATATTCTACAATAGATTGAGTTCATTTTTTGTCTCAAAATTCTACACAAAATAGCCCATAATGACAAAGTAAAAACATGTTTTTAGACATTTTTGCAAATGTATTAAAAATCAAAAACCGTAAAACCGTATTCATACCATTTGCTTTAACATATTTTTAAAGTATCATATTTAATATTTGGTCGCATATCCTTTGCATGCTGTTACTTCCTGAAGTCTGTGACCAATCAACATCAAAAGACTCTCGATATCTTATTTTCAGGTACTCTTACAAGCGATACTATAACCTCTCTGTATTTGAACTGATCTCTTTGAGAATTGGGGGGTGAGACTAGATTCAGCTGTAAATTACACTGGTACAGTATGGAACACATGACTGGCGAAATGGCTGTACGTCATCAAGGGTCTAAGGTATCAAACGAGCCCCAAACCATCACTCTGCAACCAGATATGGAGTAGATGTGGATGGATCCCTTTAAGAGTTTTTCCCCCATAGAGTTTTATAGGAAAATGAGTCAGGAGAAATAACTCTTGCAGTGATCCATCCACATATACTCCATATCTGGCAACAGAGTGATGGTTTGGGGCTCGTTCGATAGCTCAGACCCTTGATGACTTCCAGCCATTTAGCCAGCCATGTGTTCCATACTGTACCAGTGTAATTTACAGCTGAATCTAGTCTCACCCCCAATTCCCATAGAGATCCATTCAAATGCAGAGAGCTTATAGTATCGCTTGTAACAGTACCTGGAAATAAGATATCGAGAGTCTTTTGATGTTGATGGGTCACAGACTTCAGGACGTAACAGCATGCAAAGGATATGCGACCAAGTATTAAATATGATACTTTAAAAATATGTTAAAGCAAAGGGTATGAACACTTATGTAAATTAAAGATTTCAGTTTTTGATTTTTAATACATTTGCAAAAATTTCTAAAAACATGTCACTGTCATTATGGGCTATTTTGTGAAGAAAGAATGAACAAAAAATGAACTCAATCTATTGTAGAATATGTCTGTAATGTAATAAAACATGGAGAAGGTGAAAGGGGTGTTCAGACTTTGCTTGACTGTACATACAGTATTACACATACGTAGTGTTGCATACATATGCATGTGTCTGCACACACCTCGGTTTTCTGTATTAGCTCTGATTTCTTCATTGTTTACCACATAAACAGTATGGTTTTATCGTCATTGTGTGTTTTATGGAATTATGTATGGCAGACTGGCCATTTTTAATTGTGAGCTGTGAATCGGTCAGACTCCAGCCTAAAAAAAAACAGCCTACTCCTAGAGTTTGTTTTATTGGTCTACAGAAGAACAAACCATGAAAGACATTTATGCTCCACAACCACAAACCATACAGTAATTAAAAAGGCTAATTGTTTCTCTCGAAGCTGTCTAGCTGATGGAATTGCCTTGCTTCTCAAGTGTAATATTTGCACTTAAAAACCAGCTAACCTTATTTTTTCCATCTTGTGTGATTTATCCTAATGTGGTGGGATTAAATAGTAAAGATGATAATAAACATAATACTGTTTTGAAAAGTCCTGTACCAATTTTGTATAAAGTGGTGATGTTTGTGGGGTCATTCTTAGCCCTGGCTCTATAGCTGTGTAAAACATACACACAAGAACATACGGAACTGTGCAAAAGTCTTGTAAAAAAAAATAAAAAGCAGAGATGCTTTCAAAAAATATATAATGATTTGCTTCTGTCTGTCCAGGTAATCCCAGACAGCCTTGATGATGTGGAGATCAGGGCTCTGTGGGTAATCCCAGACAGCCTTGATGATGTGGAGATCAGGGCTCTGTGGAGGCTATACCATCTTTTGCAGAACTCCTTGTTCTTCTTTTCACTGAAGACAGTTCAATAAATATTTTGTCAAATCAATGTTTGGAAATCATAAATTTGTTATTTTCTACGAACAAACTAATGCAGAAGACAAAAAATAAACATCTAAGAAATTTTTTTTTATTAAAAAGTCTAAGGTGCCTAAGACTTTTGCACAGTACTGTATATATCTTTAAAAAAAATGTTTTACCTCTGATTATTTTTATGGGTGATTCTGGGTAGTTTTCCCATATAGGTTTTAAACTTCACAAACGTTCACTAACCTCCGGCTCTAAAATGAGAACTTTATCACATAATGTCAACATTTAGGGGTAAAAGGCTAGTCAATTGGGTGACATTAAGAAGGCAAAGTGTCAAAAAATTTCTATTACAATAATTTTGTGTCAGTTTAAACTGTTGGGGTTTAATGCCCCCAAACATAAAAGGTGTCATAAGAGGGATTAGAACGAGGGACACACAATATGGAAATACTGGGCCCGATATCAATAACCAATATTTGTCTGCCCATATTAGCCAATACTGATGTTTACAATACCCTGTGGAGACTCACTAGTAGAAGTGGTAGAAGTAACAAAAAATCTACATATTAATATCTACATAATAACAGACATTTTGTGTGACCCACTCAGGAAAATCAAATAAACAGTTTACTTACATCGCATTTATTAATTATATTAGATGGCAATCACTGAACAAATGCTCCAATCTAGAAGGGCATTCTACATGGGTTATGTTTACTGTCCAAGCACATTCAAGACGGAAGATTCTGCGCCACATATGCGAAATGTTAACACGAGTTTCACTGATCTCTGAAACCATGGATATAATAGAGCATAAATTATAGGATTTACGCAAGAATTCAGATATAATATTGTCAATGTAAATGAAACTGCAAGTTCAACAGATGTGTTCTTGACATAGACATCGAGGTAAACACATACATAGTATGGTAATAAACACAGAAAGAAGACGGCCACTAGAACCCCTAGAGATTTAGCTGCTTTCTTTTCAGAGGCCATAGAAGTATTATTTACTTCCTGGGACTTTCTGACACTCCTGATTTTATTTGCATGCCTTTTAGCGATAGAAAATATTTTCAGGTACGTAATCATAATGGTTGAGAATGGCACAACAAATGTAATTAAAAAGTCAACAATGGACCATATTTCACCAATTGTACTAATACACTCGACGCACGTGTCATTTGTTTTCATGTCAGCAAAATTGAAATAGACAAGCATCGCATTGTAGATTAATGAAGACAACCACAGTATGGCTATTATCCTCAAAGTTAAATTCACTGTAATTTTCATGGAGTAGTGAAAAGGGTTGGAGAGAGCAAAACATCGGTCCACTGCAATTAAAGCTACAGTATAAATTGATACACAAGTAAGATGATATACTACGGCATTCAAAATTGTGCAATACACTCTATGAAGACACATTTCTCGATCTATCAACATACTAAAGACGGAGGGCATCACAATTACTCCAACAAAAAAGTCGGCCATGGCCAGAGAGAGCAGGAGGAAATTAGTTGGTGTCTGAAGCTGCTTGAAGTGACAGATGGAGATGATCACAAGCAGGTTTCCACACACTGTCACTGTCACGACTACTGCTACACACATATACAGCAGCACATTAGCTACTGTTGGTGAAGTTCCCAAACAGGAAACGTTGGAATAGACACAAGACTCTTCTTCTTGCTCTTCTGTGAGATTCATGAAGAAAATGGTAAAAGCTTCACTGAACAATCCAATGTCTTATAATTCATGTAGGAAATCTAAAAATAAAAAAATGATGATGTTGCTTGTCAGTCTTGCATGGTCCCTTTGAGTCACTGAGAGCTGTACTCACATTTATATAATGCAGTTACCATTGTTTTTTTCTTCTGGTGGCTGTTTATGAATCCCCATCAGATTAAATTATATGTGTTTGTGTTAGGAGACAGAGAGCACAACTGGGTCCAGTCCAAGTCCAGTGATGTAATCAAATAATAAAATCACAGAGGCTGTAATAATAATGTAACTGGCCGATAATATAATAAAATGTTGCTCTAAGTGCCAAAGTAAATTTTATAAAGTAATATATCGACCAATAGTGTAATAACTGCCTGGACAAATTTAATCACATGATGAAGTGTGTGAGGGAGACAAGAATTGTTTGGCCAGTTGAAAAGGGAAGGTGGCTCTTACCACTTAATTGTAAATTTCACCAGAATGTTGGGAGAGCCTGACCCTTAGTGTTAGACATTCTATGCTCTTAAACAACAACAAACAACCCACACCAACAACAACTAGTAAGACCCTCATTAAAAGGGCAGCGCCTGTATCCTGTCTGACATGCGCATCTTTCCCCAAGCCAGTGTCAGGGCTGTGCTGTGTCAAACAATAGACAATATGGAAGCGTCGAATAAGAAGGAAGCGAGGTTTAAATAAAGAGCGGAAATGCGGCGCTGGTGAAAACACTGAGTAGCAGGACAAGCAAAAACAAGGGATGGATAACAAAAACCAAAGAAAGAGGACACTACACAAGCACTCCACGGAGAAGTGGCCAACTCACAAAGAGCAGGCTGAGAACCCATGACAGCCAGGGGGAATTTTACCCAGAGGCTGGGTTAAGACACCCTTTAACATGTAAGAAAAAAGTTAGGTTTTCTATATCTATTTTTTTATGCACCATTTGTTCAGTGGACTAAGACATTTATCTTTAACCAAAAAAATGTTTTTAATAAAGACAGGTGAGTAGCTGGCTCTGCAGCTCAGGACAGGTGGGTAGCTGGCTCTGCACCTCGACAGAATGCCTGGAACGAGATGGGACAGGAGGCCTGGAACGGGAGGGGACAGGAGGCCTGGAACCGGACGAGCGGACAATGGATCCTCCGTCGACAGGTAGCTGAATCCGTTGAGGGAGCCGGGAACCAGGAGTTTTTTCCTGGGCCCATAGTTACCCGGACACAGAGCTAGACGGGTAACATCGAAGGTTGACGGTTGGGGTTGGGTAATGGACTCAGAACTGACCGGCTGAAGGGTGACGACTCCGAGTCTAACGGAGTGGGAGATGGGTTGATAAGGAGTTTGGGGTGATGGGTGGTGGTTGGCATGCCGGCGAGTGAACTCAGAGTTCTGCCCCCAGATATCCATGAGGTATTCCTCGTAGCAGTAGGTGTTAAAAAAGCAGTCCTCAAAAAATTCCTGAGTCGCCATGATAGAGGGATGCCTGCTGGGTTCCAACTGGCGAGTTCCTTCTGTAAGGACGGGTGGGAATAAGTGACCCAGTAGCAGGCACGGAGTACAAAAAAACGAAGTCCAAACAGTGGTACAAAACAGGCAAAGGTCGGAACCGGGAAGGCACAGCAGAGGTACAAAAACAAAGTCCAACTCAGGGTCGCCGGAACACAAGCAGAAGTCCAAAACAAGGAAATCTCAAGGAAACAGAAAAATAAACAACGGGGAACAGACAAGAAAAACAAATACAAAACAGAAACTAGGAACAGATGACTCTGGAAAAAACCAGATACTCGGAAAAAGACTCGAAGACACCGTGGAAAAAACCAACGTAGCTAACAATGGTGAGGAACTGGCAACAAAGGACTGAAAGCACAAAGTATAAATACACTGAGGGAGACAAGAAACAATGAGGATCAGGTGTGAGGAACCGGGAAGGGCAAATGACAGACAGGTGCACGTAATAAAACAATGAGGAGAGCAGATAATAAAATAACAAGGGAACACGTAATACGCGGACCGGATTCACACATAACACAGACTTGAACATGAACTGGGTAGTTAGGCAAGTGCATACAATTAGAGAATGGAAAGCAGAAACGAGAGTCATCTGTAGCTAACAGAGGAACCAAAAAAAGATAATTAGTGATAGAACAGGCAGAAAGAGAGACAGCTGCAGTGAGGAAAGAAGACGACGTTAGTATGTTAGTAGATTAGTAGAAAACCCTGATTCTGTGGCATTAGTATTATATACAAGTTAGTCATTAGTAGAATAGTAGATACAATACAAAACACAGAACAGTGAAACCACAAATAATCAGAAAAAATAAACAAGTAAAAAATACAAAACAGACAGAATCTCAGAACATAACAGTAGCAGCTAAAACTAAACTTAGTAAGCAAAAAATAATGATCTTCAAAATTGCATGAAAGGTGTTGCATAATGCAACTTGCTGGTCTTGCAAATTATATTTGTTGTACACAGAGTTTATTTTAGGAGACCGCCCATTAAGCAAAAGCCGGAATATAGAGGGGTATGGTTAGAAATAAATGGACAAGGTTAACCTAGCCTATAATTTTGATGCCCGAAAATGGGGAGGACTATGTACAAAAGGTTCTATAATTTCTAAATGGTTCATTCAATATGGATGAAAATACCGTCAAATTAAAGCTGATTTCAAGCATTTCAAGATCGTCGTCATTGTATCCTTTCAAACTCAAAGTGCTAGAGTACAGAACCAAAACAACAAAAAATGTGTCACTCTCCAATTAATTATGATGCTCACTGTATATTTAATAGAAACTTAATAGAAAGAACACCAATAAGCATTCACATGCAGCTCTCAAGCCTGCAATACTTCAGCATAACCAGCAGGTAATGTGCATACGTCAACTGAAGACCTGACGTGGAGCTCCGACCGCTTCCACAATCAAAAATTGATTTTTTTTAAATTTTGTCATGATTTCCTAAATATGCCACATGTATGATCAGATTTTATTTAAGTACTTTTTATAAATGAGGCCCCTGTTGTAATTTTTTCTGTAACGCATTCAGTCTTTACGTTAGCAAATCTAAATGCAATCAATATGACATATCCTGTCCACATGGGGTTATAATTTTGAGTTTATCTACGTGACCATAATGGTTAATAAGTTATTATTAGCTAAACAATGTTGAGTTAAAATTTATTTACACTAGCTTGTAACAATTGCTAGCAGTGCAGTAGGTTATAGCCAGCTCATGAGAGAAGTCTTGACAGATCGTGAGCTAGAGATATAGGTAGATAGATAGTTAGTTCGCTAGTGAGAGATAGATCACAACCTAGTGAAAAAAATATTGCTAGCTAGCGAGACAGAGATAGTTACATTGCCAGCTAGTGAGAGATAGATTGATCGCTAGCTAGTTAGCGAGATAGATAGACATAGACAGATCTCAAGCTGGCTAGAGAGATAGGTTGATAGTTTACCAGCAAGCGAGTGAGAAATATAAATCAGTGAGAGATCGCTAACTAGCTAGTGAGATGGATAGCTGGCTAGTGAAAGATAATACCTAGATTGCTAGCTACCTAGCAAGCAAGAGATAGATAGCTAGCTAATGAGAGTTCTCTTTAATCATCTTGTTTCGAGATCCACCAATGGGAATGACATCCGGTCATAACCACCACAGAAGCATCCAATTGCACCACGTCTGGCCCTGACAGACAGTAGCGTGTCAAATGCGAAGGAGGCTCCAGCCCTCCTTGTACAAGCATATAGGACACTGCAACGCTACTTCTCTTCAGTTGACATTCGCTTCTCGCGAAATTATGAGTACCCCGCTCACAGCTTCAACCATGTATCCCACACGAACCTTGACACTTAACTGTCCGCAGGAGGATATATCTCCGGATCCGCCTCTGCCGGGCGTGAAAGGTTCGGGAACGTGCGTCAGTGCTGAGTAGCTCCACTCGGTGTTAGCCTGCTACCTCGCTCGCTAGCCCTTCTATCATGCCAGGCTCCCCGCCCCAGACACGAACAGGACTGTGCTGTCTCACAACTAGCCACCCACGCTAGCTTGTCTCTTTGCTCTCTAGCCAGCCGCCCACGCTGCCTGTTTCTCTGCTTAGCTGCCGCTTAGCTCCCCGCTAATGGCTCTTTCTAAGCCCATTCCTCTCGGCCCGTCCGAGGAGCTACGCTCGCGTGCCTGCCCGGCCGCATGCGGTGCCCTCATCGCGGCCAGGGACACTCACCCTCTCTGTGTCATGTGCTTGGGTTTAAAACATGCCCAAGAGGCTATCGACTCCCCAGAGAGCTGCAGCCACTGCCTCGCTCTGCCCAAAAAGCTCAGGCGATGGAGGCAGAAAGTTGCTGCTACCCACGGCAACGACCTGGGTCCCGAGGACTCTGACAAAGTGGACGATAGCACTACAGCCTCTCTGCCGCCTCAAGACCTTCCTCCCCTGAGTTGGGCTGACCGCTCCGACCCAGACATGTTGGCGTTCCCTCTCTCACTCTCCGGTACCCCCATACTGGAAGGAGAGACATCGGATAACAACGACATGGCGGTAAAGCCGCGGCAAAGAAACCCTCTCCAACCCCCGCCGACCAGAAATGGAAGCGGCCAGCCTGACACTACTGCTATTGGGGGGCTATGTCCATCTGGGGCTCTGTCCCAATGGTATATAACAAGGACTAGGGCTTTCAGAAAGAGCAACCAGCTCTTTGTGGCCTGGGCCCCCGCCTGCAAAGGGAAAGCCATCTCTAAGCAGCGGCTGTCCCATTAGCTTGTGGAAGCTATTGTTATGGCATATGGTTCAAAGGGGATATCGCCTCCCTCGGGTCTGAGGGCTCATTCTACGAGGGGCGTGGCTGCATGGTGGGCCTTATTTTGTGGGGTCTCCATGCAGGAAATCTGTTCAGCCGCAGGCTGGGCTTCTCCACATACTTTTGTGAGGTTTTACCATCTGGATGTTACCAGGACACCGGTAGCCCACTCAGTGTTGGGGGTGAGCTCTGTGTGAGCCACACACATCTCACTACGGGTGTAGTACTTCACACTGTTCCCGGACCCCTGTTACTATACTGGACAGTGGACTGTGTTTTTGTACTTGCCTACACGGGATGCGCTAGGCACCACCCTCCTGTAATATGAAGCAAGAAATTTGTTTCACTAATCTACGGAAATGGTTCTGAATAGCCTATGTCAGATGAAATTAACTATATAGCTACAGTATATGAGGTGAATTAGTGCTTTGTATGTTCAGACATCGAGCACTCGGGATACTAGAATTGCGGGAAATTGTGTTTGCGTATACTACACGATGTTTACTTTGACAAAGTGTTGTTGATAACATTTTCATTAGTGTCTTGAAACTAAACGCAATGTCAGGTAGTCTACGTGTATATACTGTACATGCAGCTACTTTATAGGCTATTTGAAACTTAAAAGCTATACAGTCATGTCCATAAATATTTGGACATTGACAAAGTTATTAGCTGTCTACCACAGCATATTGGAGTTGAAATTAAATAGGCCTAATGAATATAAGCTCAAAGTGCAGACTTTCACCTTTAATTTGAGGGTATTTACATCCAAATCTGGTGAACGGTGTTGGAATTACAGCACGTTTTATATGTGGTACCCCCCTTTTTAAGCATTGCTTTGGAAAAGAGCTGGTTTAATTAGTGTAAGCTACGATAGCCATATTGTTTGTTGTAACTTGGCCTCATTTTGATATCAATACTTTTAACAGTAGGCCTAGTTTTTGTAAGTTTTAATTAATTACTTACAGTGCTTTGTAGACTGCATGAATAATTTGGCATTTTTGTACTTTTTTTTTGTTGCGATACATATATACATACATACATACAGTATTACACATACATACTGTTGCATACATATGCATTTGTCTGCACACACCTCAGTTTTATGTATTAGCTCTTCATTGTGTGTTTTATAGAATGATGTATGGAATGATGTATGGAATGATGTATGGCGGACTGGCAATGTTGAATTGGGAGCTGTGAATCAGTCAGACTCCAGCCTAAAAAAACTCAGCCTACTCCTAGAGTTTTATTGGTCTACAGAAGAACAAACCATGAAAGACATTTATACTCCACAGCCACAAACCATACAGTAATTAAAAAGGCTAATTATTTCAGATCTTCTCTCAAAGCTATCTAGCTGATGGAATTGCTTTGCTTCTCAAGTTCAATATTCTATCCACCTATTATGTTTGGGGTCAATTTGACCGCATTTAGTGTTTGACATCTCTTAAAAACCTTATTTTTTCCATCTTGTGTGATTTATCCTAATGTGGTGGGATTAAATAGTAAAGATGATAATAAACATAATACTGTTTTGAAAAGTCCTGTACCAATTTTGTATAAAGTGGTGATGTTTGTGGGGTCATTCTTAGCCCTGGCTCTATAGCTGTGTAAAACATACACACAAGAACATACAGAACCGTGCAAAAGTCTTCTAAAACATTTTAAAAAGCGGAGATGCTTTCAAAAAATATATAATGATTTGCTTCTGTCTGTCCAGGTAATCCCAGACAGCCTTGATGATGTGGGGATCAGGGCTCTGTGGGTAATCCCAGACAGCCTTGATGATGTGGAGATCAGGGCTCTGTGGAGGCTATACCATCTTTTGCAGAACTCCTTGTTCTTCTTTTCACTGAAGACAGTTCAATAAATATTTTGTCAAATCAATGTTTGGAAATCATAAATTTGCTCTTTTCTACTAACAAACTAATGCAGAAGACAAAAAATAAACATCTAAGAAAATAATTTTATTAAAAAGTCGAAGGTGCCTAAGACTTTTGCACAGTACTGTATATATCTTTAAAAATATTTTTTTTACCTCTGATTATTTTTATGGGTGATTCTGGGTACTTTCCCATATAGGTTTTAAACTTCACAAACGTTCACTAACCTCCGGCTCTAAAATGAGAACTTTATCACATAATGTCAACATTTAGGGGTAAAAGGCTAGTCAATTGGGTGACATTAAGAAGACAAAGTGTAAAAAAAATTCTATTCCAATAATTTTGTGTCAGTTTAAACTGTTGGGGTTTAATGCCCCCAAACATAAAAGGTGTCATAAGAGGGATTAGAACGAGGGACACACAATATGGAAATACTGGGCCCGATATCAATAACCAATATTTGTCTGCCCATATTAGCCAATACTGATGTTGACAATACCCTGTGTAGACTCACTAGTAGAAGTGGTAGAAGTAACAAAAAATCTACATATTAATATCTACATAATAACAGACATTTTGTGTGACCCACTCAGGAAAATCAAATAAACAGTTTACTTACATCGCATTTATTAATTATATTAGATGGCAATCACTGAACAAATGCTCCAATCTAGAAGGGCATTCTACATGGGTTATGTTTACTGTCCAAGCACATTCAAGACGGAAGATTCTGCGCCACATATGCGAAATGTTAACATGAGTTTCACTGATCTCTGAAACCATGGATATAATAGAGCATAAATTATAGGATTTACGCAAGAATTCAGATATAATATTGTCAATGTAAATGAAACTGCAAGTTCAACAGATGTGTTCTTGACATAGACATCGAGGTAAACACATACATAGTATGGTAATAAACACAGAAAGAAGACGGACACTAGAACCCCTAGAGATTTAGCTGCTTTCTTTTCAGAGGCCATAGAAGTATTATTTACTTCCTGGGACTTTCTGACACGCCTGATTTTATTTGCATGCCTTTTAGCGATAGAAAATATTTTCAGGTACGTAATCATAATGGTTAAGAATGGCACAACAAATGTAATTAAAAAGTCAACAATGGACCATATTTCACCAATTGTACTAATACACTCGACGCACGTGTCATTTGTTTTCATGTCAGCAAAATTGAAATAGACAAGCATCGCATTGTAGATTAGTGAAGACAACCACAATATGGCTATTATCCTCAAAGTTAAATTCACTGTAATTTTCATGGAGTAATGAAAAGGGTTGGAGAGAGCAAAACATCGGTCCACTGCAATTAAAGCTACAGTATAAATTGATACACAAGTAAGATAATATCTTGTACCATAGATATGTATATACGTTCTATATTTTTTACGTTTTTACTTCCATGTTACTTACTTGAAATTGTGAGATGAGTGCACCGTTCTGTAGATGAGTGTTGCTGAATTCCCTCAACAAAATCCCGGAAATAAGGGGTATATCCTGGTATTTTATGTGCCCCCATTTGTGAGAAAAAGTTGCCCACTCAATTGGGGAAAATGAACGTTTGCAAACCCTACATTTGCTCTTTTCTACAGACAAACTAATGCAGAAGACAAAAAATAAACATCTAAGAAAAATATTTAAAAATCTAAGGTGCCTAAGACTTTTGCACAGTACTGTATATATCTTTCTTTCTTTTTTTTTTACCTCTCATTATTTTTATGGGTGATTCTGGGTCCTTTCCCATACAGGTTTTAAACTTCACAAACGTTCACTAACTTCCGGCTCTAAAATGAGAAGTTTATAACATACTTTCAACATTTAGGGATAAAAGGCTAGTCAGTTGGGTGACATTAAGAAGGCACAAAGTGTCAACAATTTTCTATTACAATTAGTGATGGGCATTCCGGCTCTTTTCAGTGAGTCAGATCATTTGGCTCAGCTCACCAATAAGAGCCGGCTCTTTCGGCTCCCAAACGGCTCTTTATTCAGTAGCATTTCAGGTTTTTCAAAATTGGCCAAAGTTAGCGATATTTTGAACTATGATTGGTGTTTCTGCACATCTATCACTTAAATTATTCAAAAGAATCTTACCTTCTAATTACCAAAATAACATCATTTAGCATTTTGTTTGTTATAAAAATGATTTAAATGAATGTAAAAATAGTAAGACGCTATTACACATGTGCATTGAATGTTTTTAAATAAATTGCACAATAAACACGGTGCGTAGTTGAACATGTCAAAACAAAACATAATATTGCGTCATAACAAAGAAAAATAATTAAATGCAAAAAAAAAAAAATGTGCAAAATTGCAGCATCAGAACAATTAAACTGACCAACAATTAAACAGGTTTTTAAATTATTACTAATGTTATTTTCTTATAGTGGTTTTATTTATTTTTGGCCTAAAAAAATATTCTCTTTGATTACAGATGGAACTTGAAGAAAAAAAAGGAATAAAAGTTCCACCGAGCACACAACTAAAATTATGACCATAACACCACTATACTTGTCTTGTGTTCATTTACAAAACAAACTGGCTCTTCAGATATGCGAGTCGGCTCCCAACTCAAAGAGTTGACGTGAACGACGCACCACTAATTACAATAATTTAGTGTCAGTTGGGCTCAATCTGCCCCCAAACATAAAAGGTGTCATAAAATGTCAACATAATGGGAGGGATTAGAGCGAGGGACACACAATATGGAAATACTGGGCCCGATATCAATAACCAATATTTGTCTGCCCATATTAGCCAATACTGATGTTGACAATACCCAGTGTAGACTCACTAGTAGAAGTGGAAGAAGGAACAAAAAATCTACATATTAATATCTACATAATAACAGACATTTTGTGTGACCCACTCAGGAAAATCAAATAAACAGTTTACTTACATCGCATTTATTCATTATATTAGATGAAAATCACTGAACAAATGCTCCAATCTAGAAGGGCATTCTACATGGGTTATGTTTACTGTCCAAGCACATTCAAGACGGAAGATTCTGCGCCACATATGCGAAATGTTAACATGAGTTTCACTGATCTCTGAAACCATGGATATAATAGAGCATAAATTATAGGATTTACGCAAGAATTCAGATATAATATTGTCAATGCAAATGAAAATGCAAGTTGAACAGATGTGTTATTGACATAGACATCGAGGTAAACACATACATAGTATGGTAATAAACACAGAAGGAAGACGGCCACTAGAACCCCTAGAGATTTAGCTGCTTTCTTTTCAGAGGCCATAGAAGCATTATTTACTTCCTGGGACTTTCTGACACTCCTGATTTTATTTGCATGCCTTTTAGCGATAGAAAATATTTTCAGGTACGTAATTATAATTGTTAAGAATGGCACAACAAATACAATTAAAAAGTCAACAATGGACCATATGTCATTAATTGTACTAATACACTCGACACACGTGTCATTTGTTTTCACATCAACAAAATTGAAATAGACAAGCATCGCATTGTAGATTAATGAAGACAACCACAGTATGGCTATTATCCTCAAAGTTAAATTCACTGTAATTTTCATGGAGTAGTGAAAAGGGTTGGAGAGAGCAAAACATCGGTCCACTGCAATTAAAGCTACAGTATAAATTGACACACAAGTAAGATGATATACTACGGCATTAAAAATTGTGCAATACACTCTATGAACACACATTTGTGGATCTATCAACATATTAAATACGGGGGGCATCACAATTACTCCAACAAAAAAGTCCGTCATGGCCAGAGAGAGCAGGAGGAAATTAGTTGGTGTCTGAAGCTGCTTGAAGTGACAGATGGAGATGATCACAAGCAGGTTTCCACACACTGTCACTGTTACGACTACTGCTACACACATATACAGCAGCACATCAGCTACTGTTGGTGAAGTTCCCAAACAGGAAACATTGGAATAGACACAAGACTCTTCTTCTTGCTCTTCTGTGAGATTCATGAAGAAAATGGTAAAAGCTTCACTGAACAATCCAATGTCTTATAATTCATGTAGGAAATCTAAAAATAAAAAAATGATCTTTGTGTGAAAACACGTAGCATAATGTTGCTTGTCAGTCTTGCATGGTCGCTTTGAGTCACTGAGAGCTGTACTCACATTTATATAATGCAGTTACCATTGTTTTTTTCTTCTGGTGGTTGTTTATGAATCCCCATCAGATTTAATTATATTTGTTTTTGTTAGGACAGAGAGCACAACTGGGTCCAGTCCAAGTCCAGTGATGTAATCAAATAATAAAATCACAGAGGCTGTAATAATAATGTAACTGGCCGATAATATAATAAAATGTTGCTCTAAGTGCCAAAGTAAATTTTATAAAGTAATATATCGACCAATAGTGTAATAACTGCCTGGACAAATTTAATCACATGATGAAGTGTGTGATGGAGACAAGAATTGTTTGGCCAGTTGAAAAGGGAAGGTGGCTCTTACCACTTAATTGTAAATTTCACCAGAATGTTGGGAGAGCCTGACTCTTAGTGTTAGACATTCTATGCCCTTAAACAACAACAAACAACCCACACCAACAACAACTAGTAAGACCTTCATTAAAGGGGCAGCGCCTGTATCCTGTCTGACATGCGCCTGTATCCTGTCTGACATGCGCATCTTTCCCCAAGCCAGTGTCAGGGCTGTGCTGTGTCAAACAATAGACAATATGGAAGTGTCGAATAAGAAGGAAGCGAGGTTTAAATAAAGAGCGGAAATGCGGCGCTGGTGAAAACACTGAGTAGCAGGACAAGCAAAAACAAGGGATGGATAACGAAAACCAAAGAAAGAGGACGCTACACGAGCGCTCCACGGAGAAGTGGCCAACTCACGAAGAGCAGGCTGAGAACTCATGACAGCCAGGGGGAATTTTACCCCAAGGCTGGGGTAAGACACCCTTTAACATGTAAGAAAAAAGTTTTCTATTTTCTATCGGTTTTCTATATATTTTTTTTTATGCACCATTTGTTCAGTGGACTAAGACATTTATCTTTAACCTTTTATCAAAAAATGTTTTTAATAACGGCGGCGCAGACAGGACCGCTCTGGTGGACAGCGGCACAGACAGGACCGCCCATGGGGATGGCGGCGCAGAGAGGACCGCCCATGGGGACGGCAGTGACGGCTGCATCGCCCTGGAGGCCGGCGGCGACAGCTGCATCGCCCTGGAGGCCGGCGGCGACGGCTGCATTGTTCAGGACAGAAGGTTAGCTGGTTCTGCAGCTCAGGACAGGAGGTTAGCTGGCTCTGCAGCTCAGTACAAGAGGTTAGTTAGCTCTGCAGCTCAAGACAAGTTGGTAGCTGGCTCTGCAGCTCAAGACAGGTGGGTAGCTGGCTCTGCAGCTCAAGACAGGCGGGTAGCTGGCTCTGCAGCTCAGGACAGGAGGTTAGCTGGCTCTGCAGCTCAGGACAGGAGGTTAGCTGGCTCTGCAGCTCAGGACAGGAGGTTAGCTGGCTCTGCAGCTCAGGACAGGTGAGTAGTTGGCTCTGCAGCTCAGGATAGGAGGTTAGCTGGCTCTGCAGCTCAGGACAGGTGGGTAGCTGGCTCTGCACCTCGACAGGAGGCCTGGAACGGGTCGGGACAGGAGGCCTGGAATAGGATGGGACAGAAGGCCTGGAACGAGATGGGACAGGAGGCCTGGAATGTGACGGGACAGGAGGCCTGGAACCGGACGGGCGGACAATGGATCCTCCGTTGACAGGTAGCTGAATCCGTTGAGGGAGCCGGGAACCAGGAGTTTTTTCCTGGTCCCATAGTTACCCGGACACAGGGCTAGACGGGTATCATCAAAGGTTGACGGTTGGGGTTGGGTAATAGACTCAGAACTGACCGGCTGAAGGGTGACGACTCCGAGTCTAATGGAGTGAGAGATGGGTTGATAAGGAGTCCGGGGTGATGGGTGGTAGTCGGCATGCCGGCGAGCAAACTCAGGGTTTTGCCCTCAGATATCCATGAGGTATTTCTCATAATAGTAGGTGTTAAAAAACAATTCCTGAGTCGCCATGATAGAGGGATGCCTGCTGGGTTCCAACTGGCGAGTTCCTTCTGTAAGGACGGGTGGGAATAAGGGACCCAGTAGCAGGCAGGGAGTACAAAAAAAGTTTTATGATGGGGGCAACGGTACAAAAAACAGAGTCCAAACAGTGGTACAAAACAGGCAAAGGTCGGAACCGGGAAGGCACAGCAGAGGTACAAAAACAAAGTCCAACTCAGGGTCGCCGGAACACAAGCAGAAGTCCAAAACAAGGAAATCTCAAGGAAACAGAAAAATAAACAACGGGGAACGGACAAGAAAAACAAATACAAAACAGAAACTAGGAACAGATGACTCTGGAAAAAACCAGATACTCGGAAAAAGACTCGAAGACACCGTGGAAAAAACCAACGTAGCTAACAATGGTGAGGAACTGGCAACAAAGGACTGAAAGCACAAAGTATAAATACACTGAGGGAGACAAGAAACAATGAGGATCAGGTGTGAGGAACCGGGAAGGGCAAATGACAGACAGGTGCACGTAATAAAACAATGAGGAGAGCAGATAATAAAATAACAAGGGAACACGTAATACACGGACCAGATTCACACATAACACAGACTTGAACATGAACTGGGTAGTTAGGCAAGTGCATACAATTAGAGAATGGAAAGCAAAAACGAGAGTCATCTGTAGCTAACAGAGGAACCAAAAAAAGATAATTAGTGATAGAACAGGCAGAAAGAGAGACAGCTGCAGTGAGGAAAGAAGACGACGTTAGTATGTTAGTAGATTAGTAGAAAACCCTGATTCTGTGGCATTAGTATTATATACAAGTTAGTCATTAGTAGATTAGTAGATACAATACAAAACACAGAACAGTGAAACCACAAATAATCAGAAAAAATAAACAAGTAAAAAATACAAAACAGACAGAATCTCAGAACATAACAGTAGCAGCTAAAACTAAACTTAGTAAGCAAAAAATAATGATCTTCAAAATTGCATGAAAGGTGTTGCATAATGCAACTTGCTGGTCTTGCAAATTATATTTGTTGTACACAGAGTTTATTTTAGGAGACCGCCCAGTAAGCAAAAGCCGGAATATAGAGGGGTATGGTTAGAAATAAATGGACAAGGTTAACCTAGCCTATAATTTTGATGCCCGAAAATGGGGAGGACTATGTACAAAAGGTTCTATAATTTCTAAATGGTTCATTCAATATGGATGAAAATACCGTCAAATTAAAGCTGATTTCAAGCATTTCAAGATCGTCGTCATTGTATCCTTTCAAACTCAAAGTGCTAGAGTACAGAACCAAAACAACAAAAAATGTGTCACTCTCCAATTAATTATGATGCTCACTGTATATTTAATAGAAACTTAATAGAAAGAACACCAATAAGCATTCACATGCAGCTCTCAAGCCTGCAATACTTCAGCATAACCAGCAGGTAATGTGCATACGTCAACTGAAGACCTGACGTGGAGCTCCGACCGCTTCCACAATCAAAAATTGATTTTTTTTTAATTTTGTCATGATTTCCTAAATATGCCACATGTATGATCAGATTTTATTTAAGTACTTTTTATAAATGAGGACCCTGTTGAAATTTTTTTTCTGACATCCACTTGCATTCAGTCTTTACGTTAGCAAATCTAAATGCAATCAATATGACATATCCTGTCCACATGGGGTTATAATTTTGAGTTTATCTACGTGACCATAATGGTTAATAAGTTATTATTAGCTAAACAATGTTGAGTTAAAATTTATTTACACTAGCTTGTAACAATTGCTAGCAGTGCAGTAGGTTATAGCCAGCTCATGAGAGAAGTCTTGACAGATCGTGAGCTAGAGATATAGGTAGATAGATAGTTAGTTCGCTAGTGAGAGATAGATCACAACCTAGTGAAAAAAATATTGCTAGCTAGCGAGACAGAGATAGTTACATTGCCAGCTAGTGAGAGATAGATTGATCGCTAGCTAGTTAGCGAGATAGATAGACATAGACAGATCTCAAGCTGGCTAGAGAGATAGGTTGATAGTTTACCAGCAAGCGAGTGAGAAATATAAATCAGTGAGAGATCGCTAACTAGCTAGTGAGATGGATAGCTGGCTAGTGAAAGATAATACCTAGATTGCTAGCTACCTACATTACATTACATTACATTATAGGCATTTAGCAGACGCTCTTATCCAGAGCGACTTACACAGCATTTCTTTTGCATTTATACATAGTATCCATTGATACAGCTGGATATATACTGAAGCAATGCAGGTGAAGTACCTTGCTCAAGGGTACAACGGCAGTGTCCGACCTGGGAATCGAACCGGCAACCTTTCGGTTACAAACCCAGTTCCTTCACCATTATACCACACTGCCGCCCCAAGATAGATAGCTAGCTAATGAGAGTTCTCTTTAATCATCTTGTTTCGAGATCCACCAATGGGAATGACATCCGGTCATAACCACCACAGAAGCATCCAATTGCACCACGTCTGGCCCTGACAGACAGTAGCGTGTCAAATGCGAAGGAGGCTCCAGCCCTCCTTGTACAAGCATATAGGACACTGCAACGCTACTTCTCTTCAGTTGACATTCGCTTCTCGCGAAATTATGAGTACCCCGCTCACAGCTTCAACCATGTATCCCACACGAACCTTGACACTTAACTGTCCGCAGGAGGATATATCTCCGGATCCGCCTCTGCCGGGCGTGAAAGGTTCGGGAACGTGCGTCAGTGCTGAGTAGCTCCACTCGGTGTTAGCCTGCTACCTCGCTCGCTAGCCCTTCTATCGTGCCAGGCTCCCCGCCCCAGACACGAACAGGACTGTGCTGTCTCACAACTAGCCACCCACGCTAGCTTGTCTCTTTGCTCTCTAGCCAGCCGCCCACGCTGCCTGTTTCTCTGCTTAGCTGCCGCTTAGCTCCCCGCTAATGGCTCTTTCTAAGCCCATTCCTCTCGGCCCGTCCGAGGAGCTACGCTCGCGTGCCTGCCCGGCCGCATGCGGTGCCCTCATCGCGGCCAGGGACACTCACCCTCTCTGTGTCATGTGCTTGGGTTTAAAACATGCCCAAGAGGCTATCGACTCCCCAGAGAGCTGCAGCCACTGCCTCGCTCTGCCCAAAAAGCTCAGGCGATGGAGGCAGAAAGTTGCTGCTACCCACGGCAACGACCTGGGTCCCGAGGACTCTGACAAAGTGGACGATAGCACTACAGCCTCTCTGCCGCCTCAAGACCTTCCTCCCCTGAGTTGGGCTGACCGCTCCGACCCAGACATGTTGGCGTTCCCTCTCTCACTCTCCGGTACCCCCATACTGGAAGGAGAGACATCGGATAACAACGACATGGCGGTAAAGCCGCGGCAAAGAAACCCTCTCCAACCCCCGCCGACCAGAAATGGAAGCGGCCAGCCTGACACTACCGCTATTGGGGGGCTATGTCCATCTGGGGCTCTGTCCCAATGGTATATAACAAGGACTAGGGCTTTCAGAAAGAGCAACCAGCTCTTTGTGGCCTGGGCCCCCGCCTGCAAAGGGAAAGCCATCTCTAAGCAGCGGCTGTCCCATTGGCTTGTGGAAGCTATTGTTATGGCATATGGTTCAAAGGGGATATCGCCTCCCTCGGGTCTGAGGGCTCATTCTACGAGGGGCGTGGCTGCATGGTGGGCCCTATTTTGTGGGGTCTCCATGCAGGAAATCTGTTCAGCCGCAGGCTGGGCTTCTCCACATACTTTTGTGAGGTTTTACCATCTGGATGTTACCAGGACACCGGTAGCCCACTCAGTGTTGGGGGTGAGCTCTGTGTCATCTCACTACGGGTGTAGTACTTCACACTGTTCCCGGACCCCTGTTACTATACTGGACAGTGGACTGTGTTTTTGTACTTGCCTACACGGGATGCGCTAGGCACCACCCTCCTGTAATATGAAGCAAGAAATTTGTTTCACTAATCTACGGAAATGGTTCTGAATAGCCTATGTCAGATGAAATTAACTATATAGCTACAGTATATGAGGTGAATTAGTGCTTTGTATGTTCAGACATCGAGCACTCGGGATACTAGAATTGCGGGAAATTGTGTTTGCGTATACTACACGATGTTTACTTTGACAAAGTGTTGTTGATAACATTTTCATTAGTGTCTTGAAACTAAACGCAATGTCAGGTAGTCTACGTGTATATACTGTACATGCAGCTACTTTATAGGCTATTTGAAACTTAAAAGCTATACAGTCATGTCCATAAATATTTGGACATTGACAAAGTTATTAGCTGTCTACCACAGCATATTGGAGTTGAAATTAAATAGGCCTAATGAATAAAAGCTCAAAGTGCAGACTTTCACCTTTAATTTGAGGGTATTTACATCCAAATCTGGTGAACGGTGTTGGAATTACAGCACGTTTTATATGTGGTACCCCCCTTTTTAAGCATTGCTTTGGAAAAGAGCTGGTTTACTTAGTGTAAGCTACGATAGCCATATTGTTTGTTGTAACTTGGCCTCATTTTGATATCAATACTTTTAACAGTAGGCCTAGTTTTTGTAAGTTTTAATTAATTACTTACAGTGCTTTGTAGACTGCATGAATAATTTGGCATTTTTGTACTTCTATAAAGTTTTTTTTGTTGCGATACATATATACATACATACATACAGTATTACACATACATACTGTTGCATACATATGCATTTGTCTGCACACACCTCAGTTTTCTGTATTAGCTCTTCATTGTTTACCACATAAACAGTATGGTTTTATCGTCATTGTGTGTTTTATAGAATGATATATGGAATGACGTATGGAATGATGTATGGCGGACTGGCAATGTTGAATTGGGAGCTGTGAATCAGTCAGACTCCAGCCTAAAAAAACTCAGCCTACTCCTAGAGTTTTATTGGTCTACAGAAGAACAAACCATGAAAGACATTTATACTCCACAGCCACAAACCATACAGTAATTAAAAAGGCTAATTATTTCAGATCTTTTACAATGCAGTGGGCTGCATCACAGCTTCTCTCAAAGCTATCTAGCTGATGGAATTGCTTTGCTTCTCAAGTTCAATATTCTATCCACCTATTATGTTTGGGGTCAATTTGACCGCATTTAGTGTTTGACATCTCTTAAAAACCTTATTTTTTCCATCTTGTGTGATTTATCCTAATGTGGTGGGATTAAATAGTAAAGATGATAATAAACATAATACTGTTTTGAAAAGTCCTGTACCAATTTTGTATAAAGTGGTGATGTTTGTGGGGTCATTCTTAGCCCTGGCTCTATAGCTGTGTAAAACATACACACAAGAACATACAGAACCGTGCAAAAGTCTTCTAAAACATTTTAAAAAGCGGAGATGCTTTCAAAAAATATATAATGGTTTGCTTCTGTCTTTCCAGGTAATCCCAGACAGCCTTGATGATGTGGAGATCAGGGCTCTGTGGAGGCTATACCATCTATATACCAACTCCTTGTTCTTCTTTTCACTGAAGACAGTTCAATAAATATTTTGTCAAATCAATGTTTGGAAATCATAAATGTGCTCTTTTCTACTAACAAACTAATGCAGAAGACAAAAAATAAACATCTAAGAAAATAATTTTATTAAAAAGTCTAAGGTGCCTAAGACTTTTGCACAGTACTGTATATATCTTTAAAAATATTTTTTTTACCTCTGATTATTTTTATGGGTGATTCTGGGTACTTTCCCATATAGGTTTTAAACTTCACAAACGTTCACTAACCTCCGGCTCTAAAATGAGAACTTTATCACATAATGTCAACATTTAGGGGTAAAAGGCTAGTCAATTGGGTGACATTAAGAAGACAAAGTGTAAAAAAATTTCTATTACAATAATTTTGTGTCAGTTTAAACTGTTGGGGTTTAATGCCCCCAAACATAAAAGGTGTCATAAGAGGGATTAGAACGAGGGGCACACAATATGGAAATACTGGGCCCGATATCAATAACCAATATTTGTCTGCCCATATTAGCCAATACTGATGTTGACAATACCCTGTGTAGACTCACTAGTAGAAGTGGTAGAAGTAACAAAAAATCTACATATTAATATCTACATAATAACAGACATTTTGTGTGACCCACTCAGGAAAATCAAATAAACAGTTTACTTACATCGCATTTATTAATTATATTAGATGGCAATCACTGAACAAATGCTCCAATCTAGAAGGGCATTCTACATGGGTTATGTTTACTGTCCAAGCACATTCAAGACGGAAGATTCTGCGCCACATATGCGAAATGTTAACATGAGTTTCACTGATCTCTGAAACCATGGATATAATAGAGCATAAATTATAGGATTTACGCAAGAATTCAGATATAATATTGTCAATGTAAATGAAACTGCAAGTTGAACAGATGTGTTCTTGACATAGACATCGAGGTAAACACATACATAGTATGGTAATAAACACAGAAAGAAGACGGCCACTAGAACCCCTAGAGATTTTGCTGCTTTCTTTTCAGAGGCCATAGAAGTATTATTTACTTCCTGGGACTTTCTGACACTCCTGATTTTATTTGCATGCCTTTTAGCGATTGAAAATATTTTCAGGTACGTAATCATAATGGTTAAGAATGGCACAACAAATATAATTAAAAAGTCAACAATGGACCATATTTCACCAATTGTACTAATACACTCGACGCACGTGTCATTTGTTTTCATGTCAACAAAATTGAAATAGACAAGCATCACATTGTAGATTAATGAAGACAACCACAGTATGGCTATTATCCTCAAAGTTAAATTCACTGTAATTTTTATGGAGTAATGAAAAGGGTTGGAGAGAGCAAAACATCGGTCCACTGCAATTAAAGCTACAGTATAAATTGATATACAAGTAAGATGATATACTACAGCATTCAAAATTGTGCAATACACTCTATTAACACACATTTCTGGATCTATCAACATACTAAAGACGGGGGGCATCACAATTACTCCAACAAAAAAGTCTGTCATGGCCAGAGAGAGCAGGAAGAAATTAGTTGGTGTCTGAAGCTGCTTGAAGTGACAGATGGAGATGATCACAAGCAGGTTTCCACACACTGTCACTGTCACAACTACTGCTACACACATATACAGCAGCACATTAGCTACTGTTGGTGAAGTTCCCAAACAGGAAACGTTGGAATAGACACAAGACTCTTCTTCTTGCTCTTCTGTGAGATTCATGAAGAAAATGGTAAAAGCTTCACTGAACAATCCAATGTCTTATAATTCATGAAGGAAATCTAAAAATAAAAAAATGATCTTTGTGTGAAAACACGTAGCATAATGTTGCTTGTCAGTCTTGCATGGTCCCTTTGAGTCACTGAGAGCTGTACTCACATTTATATAATGCAGTTACCATTGTTTTTTTCTTCTGGTGGCTGTTTATGAATCCCCATCAGATTAAATTATATGTGTTTGTGTTAGGAGACAGAGAGCACAACTGGGTCCAGTCCAAGTCCAGTGATGTAATCAAATAATAAAATCACAGAGGCTGTAATAATAATGTAACTGGCCGATAATATAATAAAATGTTGCTCTAAGTGCCAAAGTAAATTTTATAAAGTAATATATCGACCAATAGTGTAATAACTGCCTGGACAAATTTAATCACATGATGAAGTGTGTGATGGAGACAAGAATTGTTTGGCCAGTTGAAAAGGGAAGGTGGCTCTTACCACTTAATTGTAAATTTCACCAGAATGTTGGGAGAGCCTGACCCTTAGTGTTAGACATTCTATGCTCTTAAACAACAACAAACAACCCACACCAACAACAACTAGTAAGACCCTCATTAAAAGGGCAGCGCTGTATCCTGTCTGACATGCGCATCTTTCCCCAAGCCAGTGTCAGGGCTGTGCTGTGTCAAACAATAGACAATATGGAAGCGTCGAATAAGAAGGAAGCGAGGTTTAAATAAAGAGCAGAAATGCGGCGCTGGTGAAAACACTGAGTAGCAGGACAAGCAAAAACAAGGGATGGATAACAAAAACCAAAGAAAGAGGACACTACACAAGCACTCCACGGAGAAGTGGCCAACTCACAAAGAGCAGGCTGAGAACCCATGACAGCCAGGGGGAATTTTACCCCAAGGCTGGGTTAAGACACCCTTTAACATGTAAGAAAAAAGTTAGGTTTTCTATATCTATTTTTTTATGCACCATTTGTTCAGTGGACTAAGACATTTATCTTTAACCAAAAAAATGTTTTTAATAAAGACAGGTGAGTAGCTGGCTCTGCAGCTCAGGACAGGTGGGTAGCTGGCTCTGCACCTCGACAGAATGCCTGGAACGAGATGGGACAGGAGGCCTGGAACGGGAGGGGACAGGAGGCCTGGAACCGGACGAGCGGACAATGGATCCTCCGTCGACAGGTAACTGAATCCGTTGAGGGAGCCGGGAACCAGGAGTTTTTTCCTGGGCCCATAGTTACCCGGACACAGAGCTAGACGGGTAACATCGAAGGTTGACGGTTGGGGTTGGGTAATGGACTCAGAACTGACCGGCTGAAGGGTGACGACTCCGAGTCTAACGGAGTGGGAGATGGGTTGATAAGGAGTTTGGGGTGATGGGTGGTGGTTGGCATGCCGGCGAGTGAACTCAGAGTTCTGCCCCCAGATATCCATGAGGTATTCCTCGTAGCAGTAGGTGTTAAAAAAGCAGTCCTCAAAAAATTCCTGAGTCGCCATGATAGAGGGATGCCTGCTGGGTTCCAACTGGCGAGTTCCTTCTGTAAGGACGGGTGGGAATAAGTGACCCAGTAGCAGGCAGGGAGTACAAAAAAACGAAGTTTAATGATGGGGGCAACGGTACAAAAAACAGAGTCCAAACAGTGGTACAAAACAGGCAAAGGTCGGAACCGGGAAGGCACAGCAGAGGTACAAAAACAAAGTCCAACTCAGGGTCGCCGGAACACAAGCAGAAGTCCAAAACAAGGAAATCTCAAGGAAACAGAAAAATAAACAACGGGGAACGGACAAGAAAAACAAATACAAAACTAACAGAAACTAGGAACAGATGACTCTGGAAAAAACCAGATACTCGGAAAAAGACTCAAAGACAAAGTGGCAAAAAACAATGTAGCTAACAATGGTGAGGAACTCGCAACAAAGGACTGAAAGCACAAAGTATAAATACACTGAGGGAGACAAGAAACAATGAGGATCAGGTGTGAGGAACCGGGAAGGGCAAATGACAGACAGGTGCAGGTAATGAAACAATGAGGAGAGCAGATAATAAAATAACAAGGGAACACGTAATACACGGACCAGATTCACACATAACACAGACTTGAACATGAACTGGGTAGTTAGGCAAGTGCATACAATTAGAGAATGGAAAGCAAAAACGAGAGTCATCTGTAGCTAACAGAGGAACCAAAAAAAGATAATTAGTGATAGAACAGGCAGAAAGAGAGACAGCTGCAGTGAGGAAAGAAGACGACGTTAGTATGTTAGTAGATTAGTAGAAAACCCTGATTCTGTGGCATTAGTATTATATACAAGTTAGTCATTAGTAGATTAGTAGATACAATACAAAACACAGAACAGTGAAACCACAAATAATCAGAAAAAATAAACAAGTAAAAAATACAAAACAGACAGAATCTCAGAACATAACAGTAGCAGCTAAAACTAAACTTAGTAAGCAAAAAATAATGATCTTCAAAATTGCATGAAAGGTGTTGCATAATGCAACTTGCTGGTCTTGCAAATTATATTTGTTGTACACAGAGTTTATTTTAGGAGACCGCCCAGTAAGCAAAAGCCGGAATATAGAGGGGTATGGTTAGAAATAAATGGACAAGGTTAACCTAGCCTATAATTTTGATGCCCGAAAATGGGGAGGACTATGTACAAAAGGTTCTATAATTTCTAAATGGTTCATTCAATATGGATGAAAATACCGTCAAATTAAAGCTGATTTCAAGCATTTCAAGATCGTCGTCATTGTATCCTTTCAAACTCAAAGTGCTAGAGTACAGAACCAAAACAACAAAAAATGTGTCACTCTCCAATTAATTATGATGCTCACTGTATATTTAATAGAAACTTAATAGAAAGAACACCAATAAGCATTCACATGCAGCTCTCAAGCCTGCAATACTTCAGCATAACCAGCAGGTAATGTGCATACGTCAACTGAAGACCTGACGTGGAGCTCCGACCGCTTCCACAATCAAAAATTGAATTTTTTTAAATTTTGTCATGATTTCCTAAATATGCCACATGTATGATCAGATTTTATTTAAGTACTTTTTATAAATGAGGCCCCTGTTGTAATTTTTTTTCTGACATCCACTTGCATTCAGTCTTTACGTTAGCAAATCTAAATGCAATCAATATGACATATCCTGTCCACATGGGGTTATAATTTTGAGTTTATCTACGTGACCATAATGGTTAATAAGTTATTATTAGCTAAACAATGTTGAGTTAAAATTTATTTACACTAGCTTGTAACAATTGCTAGCAGTGCAGTAGGTTATAGCCAGCTCATGAGAGAAGTCTTGACAGATCGTGAGCTAGAGATATAGGTAGATAGATAGTTAGTTCGCTAGTGAGAGATAGATCACAACCTAGTGAAAAAAATATTGCTAGCTAGCGAGACAGAGATAGTTACATTGCCAGCTAGTGAGAGATAGATTGATCGCTAGCTAGTTAGCGAGATAGATAGACATAGACAGATCTCAAGCTGGCTAGAGAGATAGGTTGATAGTTTACCAGCAAGCGAGTGAGAAATATAAATCAGTGAGAGATCGCTAACTAGCTAGTGAGATGGATAGCTGGCTAGTGAAAGATAATACCAAGATTGCTAGCTACCTAGCAAGCAAGAGATAGATAGCTAGCTAATAAGAGTTCTCTTTAATCATCTTGTTTCGAGATCCACCAATGGGAATGACATCCGGTCATAACCACCACAGAAGCATCCAATTGCACCACGTCTGGCCCTGACAGACAGTAGCGTGTCAAATGCGAAGGAGGCTCCAGCCCTCCTTGTACAAGCATATAGGACACTGCAACGCTACTTCTCTTCAGTTGACATTCGCTTCTCGCGAAATTATGAGTACCCCGCTCACAGCTTCAACCATGTATCCCACACGAACCTTGACACTTAACTGTCCGCAGGAGGATATATCTCCGGATCCGCCTCTGCCGGGCGTGAAAGGTTCGGGAACGTGCGTCAGTGCTGAGTAGCTCCACTCGGTGTTAGCCTGCTACCTCGCTCGCTAGCCCTTCTATCGTGCCAGGCTCCCCGCCCCAGACACGAACAGGACTGTGCTGTCTCACAACTAGCCACCCACGCTAGCTTGTCTCTTTGCTCTCTAGCCAGCCGCCCACGCTGCCTGTTTCTCTGCTTAGCTGCCGCTTAGCTCCCCGCTAATGGCTCTTTCTAAACCCATTCCTCTCGGCCCGTCCGAGGAGCTACGCTCGCGTGCCTGCCCGGCCGCATGCGGTGCCCTCATCGCGGCCAGGGACACTCACCCTCTCTGTGTCATGTGCTTGGGTTTAAAACATGCCCAAGAGGCTATCGACTCCCCAGAGAGCTGCAGCCACTGCCTCGCTCTGCCCAAAAAGCTCAGGCGATGGAGGCAGAAAGTTGCTGCTACCCACGGCAACGACCTGGGTCCCGAGGACTCTGACAAAGTGGACGATAGCACTACAGCCTCTCTGCCGCCTCAAGACCTTCCTCCCCTGAGTTGGGCTGACCGCTCCGACCCAGACATGTTGGCGTTCCCTCTCTCACTCTCCGGTACCCCCATACTGGAAGGAGAGACATCGGATAACAACGACATGGCGGTAAAGCCGCGGCAAAGAAACCCTCTCCAACCCCCGCCGACCAGAAATGGAAGCGGCCAGCCTGACACTACCGCTATTGGGGGGCTATGTCCATCTGGGGCTCTGTCCCAATGGTATATAACAAGGACTAGGGCTTTCAGAAAGAGCAACCAGCTCTTTGTGGCCTGGGCCCCCGCCTGCAAAGGGAAAGCCATCTCTAAGCAGCGGCTGTCCCATTGGCTTGTGGAAGCTATTGTTATGGCATATGGTTCAAAGGGGATATCGCCTCCCTCGGGTCTGAGGGCTCATTCTACGAGGGGCGTGGCTGCATGGTGGGCCCTATTTTGTGGGGTCTCCATGCAGGAAATCTGTTCAGCCGCAGGCTGGGCTTCTCCACATACTTTTGTGAGGTTTTACCATCTGGATGTTACCAGGACACCGGTAGCCCACTCAGTGTTGGGGGTGAGCTCTGTGTGAGCCACACACATCTCACTACGGGTGTAGTACTTCACACTGTTCCCGGACCCCTGTTACTATACTGGACAGTGGACTGTGTTTTTGTACTTGCCTACACGGGATGCGCTAGGCACCACCCTCCTGTAATATGAAGCAAGAAATTTGTTTCACTAATCTACGGAAATGGTTCTGAATAGCCTATGTCAGATGAAATTAACTATATAGCTACAGTATATGAGGTGAATTAGTGCTTTGTATGTTCAGACATCGAGCACTCGGGATACTAGAATTGCGGGAAATTGTGTTTGCGTATACTACACGATGTTTACTTTGACAAAGTGTTGTTGATAACATTTTCATTAGTGTCTTGAAACTAAACGCAATGTCAGGTAGTCTACGTGTATATACTGTACATGCAGCTACTTTATAGGCTATTTGAAACTTAAAAGCTATACAGTCATGTCCATAAATATTTGGACATTGACAAAGTTATTAGCTGTCTACCACAGCATATTGGAGTTGAAATTAAATAGGCCTAATGAATAGAAGCTCAAAGTGCAGACTTTCACCTTTAATTTGAGGGTATTTACATCCAAATCTGGTGAACGGTGTTGGAATTACAGCACGTTTTATATGTGGTACCCCCCTTTTTAAGCATTGCTTTGGAAAAGAGCTGGTTTAATTAGTGTAAGCTACGATAGCCATATTGTTTGTTGTAACTTGGCCTCATTTTGATATCAATACTTTTAACAGTAGGCCTAGTTTTTGTAAGTTTTAATTAATTACTTACAGTGCTTTGTAGACTGCATGAATAATTTGGCATCTTTGTACTTCTATAAAGTTTTTTTTGTTGCGATACATATATACATACATACATACAGTATTACACATACATACTGTTGCATACATATGCATTTGTCTGCACACACCTCAGTTTTCTGTATTAGCTCTTCATTGTGTGTTTTATAGAATGATGTATGGAATGATGTATGGCGGACTGGCAATGTTGAATTGGGAGCTGTGAATCAGTCAGACTCCTAGAGTTTTATTGGTCTACAGAAGAACAAACCATGAAAGACATTTATACTCCACAGCCACAAACCATACAGTAATTAAAAAGGCTAATTATTTCAGATCTTTTACAATGCAGTGGGCTGCATCACAGCTTCTCTCAAAGCTATCTAGCTGATGGAATTGCTTTGCTTCTCAAGTTCAATATTCTATCCACCTATTATGTTTGGGGTCAATTTGACCGCATTTAGTGTTTGACATCTCTTAAAAACCAGCTAACCTTATTTTTTCCATCTTGTGTGATTTATCCTAATGTGGTGGGATTAAATAGTAAAGATGATAATAAACATAATACTGTTTTGAAAAGTCCTGTACCAATTTTGTATAAAGTGGTGATGTTTGTGGGGTCATTCTTAGCCCTGGCTCTATAGCTGTGTAAAACATACACACAAGAACATACAGAACCGTGCAAAAGTCTTCTAAAACATTTTAAAAAGCGGAGATGCTTTCAAAAAATATATAATGATTTGCTTCTGTCTGTCCAGGTAATCCCAGACAGCCTTGATGATGTGGGGATCAGGGCTCTGTGGGTAATCCCAGACAGCCTTGATGATGTGGAGATCAGGGCTCTGTGGAGGCTATACCATCTTTTGCAGAACTCCTTGTTCTTCTTTTCACTGAAGACAGTTCAATAAATATTTTGTCAAATCAATGTTTGGAAATCATAAATTTGCTCTTTTCTACTAACAAACTAATGCAGAAGACAAAAAATAAACATCTAAGAAAATAATTTTATTAAAAAGTCGAAGGTGCCTAAGACTTTTGCACAGTACTGTATATATCTTTAAAAATATTTTTTTTACCTCTGATTATTTTTATGGGTGATTCTGGGTACTTTCCCATATAGGTTTTAAACTTCACAAACGTTCACTAACCTCCGGCTCTAAAATGAGAACTTTATCACATAATGTCAACATTTAGGGGTAAAAGGCTAGTCAATTGGGTGACATTAAGAAGACAAAGTGTAAAAAAAATTCTATTACAATCATTTTGTGTCAGTTTAAACTGTTGGGGTTTAATGCCCCCAAACATAAAAGGTGTCATAAGAGGGATTAGAACGAGGGACACACAATATGGAAATACTGGGCCCGATATCAATAACCAATATTTGTCTGCCCATATTAGCCAATACTGATGTTGACAATACCCTGTGTAGACTCACTAGTAGAAGTGGTAGAAGTAACAAAAAATCTACATATTAATATCAGACATTTTGTGTGACCCACTCAGGAAAATCAAATAAACAGTTTACTTACATCGCATTTATTAATTATATTAGATGGCAATCACTGAACAAATGCTCCAATCTAGAAGGGCATTCTACATGGGTTATGTTTACTGTCCAAGCACATTCAAGACGGAAGATTCTGCGCCACATATGCGAAATGTTAACACGAGTTTCACTGATCTCTGAAACCATGGATATAATAGAGCATAAATTATAGGATTTACGCAAGAATTCAGATATAATATTGTCAATGTAAATGAAACTGCAAGTTCAACAGATGTGTTCTTGACATAGACATCGAGGTAAACACATACATAGTATGGTAATAAACACAGAAAGAAGACGGCCACTAGAACCCCTAGAGATTTAGCTGCTTTCTTTTCAGAGGCCATAGAAGTATTATTTACTTCCTGGGACTTTCTGACACTCCTGATTTTATTTGCATGCCTTTTAGCGATAGAAAATATTTTCAGGTACGTAATCATAATGGTTGAGAATGGCACAACAAATGTAATTAAAAAGTCAACAATGGACCATATTTCACCAATTGTACTAATACACTCGACGCACGTGTCATTTGTTTTCATGTCAGCAAAATTGAAATAGACAAGCATCGCATTGTAGATTAATGAAGACAACCACAGTATGGCTATTATCCTCAAAGTTAAATTCACTGTAATTTTCATGGAGTAGTGAAAAGGGTTGGAGAGAGCAAAACATCGGTCCACTGCAATTAAAGCTACAGTATAAATTGATACACAAGTAAGATGATATACTACGGCATTCAAAATTGTGCAATACACTCTATGAAGACACATTTCTCGATCTATCAACATACTAAAGACGGAGGGCATCACAATTACTCCAACAAAAACGTCGGCCATGGCCAGAGAGAGCAGGAGGAAATTAGTTGGTGTCTGAAGCTGCTTGAAGTGACAGATGGAGATGATCACAAGCAGGTTTCCACACACTGTCACTGTCACGACTACTGCTACACACATATACAGCAGCACATTAGCTACTGTTGGTGAAGTTCCCAAACAGGAAACGTTGGAATAGACACAAGACTCTTCTTCTTGCTCTTCTGTGAGATTCATGAAGAAAATGGTAAAAGCTTCACTGAACAATCCAATGTCTTATAATTCATGTAGGAAATCTAAAAATAAAAAAATGATGATGTTGCTTGTCAGTCTTGCATGGTCCCTTTGAGTCACTGAGAGCTGTACTCACATTTATATAATGCAGTTACCATTGTTTTTTTCTTCTGGTGGTTGTTTATGAATCCCCATCAGATTAAATTATATGTGTTTGTGTTAGGTGACAGAGAGCACAACAGGGTCCAGTCCAAGTCCAGTGATGTAATCAAATAATAAAATCACAGAGGCTGTAATAATAATGTAACTGGCTGATAATATAATAAAATGTTGCTCCAAGTGCCAAAGTAAATTTTATAATGTTTAATAAAGTAATATATAGACCAATAGTGTAATAACTTGACAAATGATTACATTATTGGTCATTTATTCACATGATGAAGTGTGTTAGGGAGACAAGAAGTGTTTGGCCAGTTGAGAAGGGAAGGTGGCTCTTACCACTTAATTGTAAATTTCACCAGAAAGTTGTGTTATGTTCTGAGATTCTGTCTGTCTGTTTTGTATTTTTTACTTGTTTGTTTATTCTGATTATATATTTATGTTTTTGATTATTTGTGGTTTCACTGTTCTGTGTTTTGTATTACTGTCACTCCCTGTCTTCGTCACACTTTTCGGGAGTCTGTGGTGATTTCGGTTTTCTCTGTATTTCCTCTGTCATGCACTTCCTTCATTACTAATTACTTCATTGTAAATAATACTAATTAACTAACAACCATTAACATCTTAGAATTAGTGTCGACTAATCTATTAATTACTCACTTGTTTATAATACTAATCTACTAAGGCCATAGAATCAGGGTTTTCTACTAACTTACTACCGTCATCTTCTTTCCTCACTGCAGCTGTCTCTCTTTCTGCCTGTTCTATCACTAATTATTTTTCTTTGGTTCCTCTAACTACAGCTGACTCTCGTTTCCGCTTTCCATTTTCTAATTGTATGCACTTGCCTAACTACCCAGTTCATGTTCAAGTCTATGTGTTATGTGTGAATCCCGTCCACGTATTACGTATTACGTGTTCCGTTGTTATTTTATTATCTGCTCTCATCATTGTTTTATTATGTGAACCTGTCTGTCATTTTCCCTTCCCGGTTCCTCACACCTGATCTTCATTGTTTCTTGTCTCCCTCAGTGTATTTATACCTTGTGCTTTCAGTCTTTTGTTGCGATTTCCTCACTGTTTTGTTGATGCTACCTTTTTCGAGAAATCTTCCGAGGTGTCTGTTAGTGGTATTCTGTATCTGTTCTTGAGTTTTTGTTATCTCTTGTCCTTTTTCCTGTTTTCCGTTTTTTTTTCTTCTGTTTTTTTGTTTTTTCTTGTTTTTTCGTTACGCCTCCCTGGTCTTGACTCCTGCCTGTGTTCTCGCGACCCTGATTTTGGACCGCTGCCCTGTCACTCATTAAACTTCGGTTTTTGTACTCCCTGCCTGCTACTGGGTCCCTGTTTCCACCACACCTAACAAGTTGAAAGAGCCTTTAAGGGTTGTTTCTCCTGACTTTTTCCCCCATAGAGTTCTATAGGAAAATGAGTCGGGAGAAATAACCCTTGCAGTGATCCATCCACATCTACTCCATATCTGGCAACAGAGTGATGGTTTGGGGCTCGTTCGATAGCTCAGGCCCTTGGTGACTTACAGCCATTTAGCCAGCTATGTGTTCCATACTGTACCAGTGTAATTTACAGCTGAATCTAGTCTCACCCCCAAATTCCCATAGAGATCCATTCAAATGCAGAGAGGTTATAGTATCGCTTGTAACCAGTGGCGGGCCGTCAGGGCCAGCAAGGCCTTCTCTGCTGGCCTAAACATCATCAGAATATAAATTTAATTTTGATATATTTTTTCCACAAATATGTATTAAATTATTCCCCATAGTCTATTCTCGCATTTCATAGCTTTCCTCTTGGTTGCGCTGCTTCCAGCCTCAGATCGAGATTTGGAGGGCTGGCCTTTATGTTAGAGCTTTTATCCAATCATATTTCAGCCATAATGTGTTGCCAGGGTCCAAGAAATCTGCCCTTAGGCCTTCAGAAACGACAGTGCGGGCGCCTGTAGCTTAAAGTGAACGGAACGTTAACTGTGGCGTTAACCAATCAGATTTCGAGTTGGCGACCCCGGGGCCAGCTAGCAGGCGTACGATAACGTCAGCACGTGCACGTCTTTTGATTGGATACGCACTATTCAGAGGCACGGAACTTGAATGAGCTCATTTGTGTAGATTTCCACAAGCTGTTTTTTTTTCAACCCACAATGGCTGAAGGAGGAATACAAGCTAGGAATACACTTTCACCACTGTCGCAAATATATCCTTATGAACAAATGCAAATTATTTGTTTGTTTTCTTTTATTTTCAGTGAATAGTTTATGTGTCTTTATCGTCACGTTTCTTAAATGAAACTGCTTTGGGTGCGACAATGCGCTGTTTAGCGAACAAACTTGTTAAAGCTAACATACTTTTGGTGGACTTAATAAAACTTTGTAGACTAATCCCTTAATCCCTAATCCTTTTATTTTAAAGTTTTGACAGTATCCAAGCGATCTTAAAGCTGGTAGTTTAACACTCTTAATTGTAAATGCGGATTTATTGATTATAAATGCTTCGTAAATATGAATATAACTGTTGTACTTGACTATGTTAAGGTGATGCAACGCCCGGTTATACTGCGTTTCTGTCTAAATGTATAGTTTCTAGAGCCATGGCGTCATAATGATGGTATTAAGAGGTGGAATAATTCAGGTAGGACTGTGTAGGACATCACTGAAGGCCTAGGTGTGAAATGCACGGCCCGCCACTGCTTGTAACAGTACCTGAAAATAAGATATCGAGAGTCTTTTGATGTTGATTGGTCACAGACTTCAGGAAGAAACAGCATGCAAAGGATATGCGACCAAATATTAAATATGATACTTTAAAAATATGTTAAAGCAAAATATTCAAATTTTCTGAGACACTGAATTTGGGTTTTCATTAGCTGTAAGCCATAATCATCAAAATTACAAGAAATAAAGGCTTGAAATATTTCACTCTATGTGTAATGAATCTATATAATATATGAGTTTCACTTTCTGAAATGAGTGACAAAAAATATTGAACTTTTTCACAATATTCTAATTGTTTTAGCTGCACATGTATATGTCCTTGATTTACAGATGTGGAAGATGAGATCATACTGTGTGCCTAGCTTGGGACAGTCATCCATTGATCAATGCAGATACAAATATTGAGCTTGTTTTTCTGGCGTGAGTGTCTGCCCTTGAATGTGAGGCCATGACTGTATGCTGTGTGCACATTTAGGCCTTTAGAGCTGTTTTTTTTCCAAGACACCCTAACACAGAAAAGCATCTTCTTATTAACACAATTGTTTCATATGGTAGGCCCTACAGTATGATATATAATATATGTATAATCTATATATCTTTTTCCACTACAGTAACATTGCCAATGCGGCTGCTATGGGTTGGACTGGAGTAACCACAGACTGTAGAAAGGGGGTAACACCGCTAGCTAGCTAATGTGGCTTAATTTAGCTGGCTGTTCTGTGTAACTAGCCAATAAGTTAGCTGCCGTTAGCTAGCTTGCTAAGTTAGTCACTCCAGCTACAAGAAGCCGTGGTGAAAATGGTAATGATATTGTTTAATTACTTTCATGCCAAGAAAGCTCTTGATAATGACATTATTAATGACAACATAATTAAACTGACACTGTGAGGTACTTGTAGCTTCATGACTAATACTATTGAGGACTGAAAAGGAGTAGTAGCTATCATTAAGAGTATGTTTTTAATAAATAATGTCACATAGTAGCTGTATTCTTGCTGGCTTTGTCACTAGTTAAGTTACATTACATTACATTACAGTCATTTAGCAGACGCTTTTATCCAAAGCGACGTACAGTAAGTGCATATAGAAAGGTCATCGAAGTAACTACAGAACAGATAAGAAAGCACATTCTTCCCATACAGTAGCAGCTATCCCTAGTAACGGACACAGTGCAGTTCACAGTGAACTGGGTAAATCATCTCTACTACAATTCTATTCTAAATAGTATAAACTTGAGTACACAGTTCAACAAGAAGACATACCATGAGGTCCTAGATAAGTATTAGTCCAGGTGGAGCCTGAAAAGGTGTGTTTTCAGGCCACGACGGAAAGCAGGCAGGGTTGGTATTGAGCGTAGGGGAATGGGAAGTTCGTTCCACCACTGGGGAGCTAGGGTGGAAAAGCTCCGCAGTCGGGAGGAGCGAGTGCCATTGACACGGAGGGGGGGAAGTGCGAGGCGCCCTGCTGTAGATGAGCGAAGTGGTCGGGCAGGAACATAGGTCTGGATCAGGTCCTGCAGGTAGACGGGGCCTGTCCTTCCAGTTGAAGTTAACGTTAGCAGTTGGTGCCACTCTGCCAGACAGAGTTGTATAGGTAGAACTGTTTGTTTTCACTAATATCCCAATATAACCTTTAAGCAAAATATGAATCTTGCTCACTCCAGTTGATGTGCCACTGCCCACACTTCTTGCGATTCGAAAAAAAGGTTAAACCTTACCGTAAAATTTAAAACTAGCTTTGGACTTTTTGGTTAAAAATAACTTAGTCCTACGGCCGGTTTCTGTTGCACGGTGGAGGTTTAACGGAACTGTAAAAGCAAGTAAAGTTAGTGGGAGAAATCTCACGCACACTTTGGCTTTCCCGTAACGGTAGTAGAATATTAACATATCATGATGTCTACTTTACAGATTAGACTTGTTCAATTTCAGCTAGGTTGTTGGGGGTGGGTATTAATCTCAACACAAATTTTTTACGTACTTTTCTACATGAGTTGATCTGCCAAGTGGCTTGGTAATTGGTGCTAAAACGGTGGAGATATTGACGGGCAAAATTTAGGTTTTAACATGTAGCAACCAAAACCAAACTTAGTAAGCAAAAAAAAATGATCTTCAAAATTGCATGAAAGGTGTTGCATAACGCAACTTGCTGGTCTTGAAAATTATTTGTTTATTTAGAGTTTATTTTAGGAGACCGCCCAATAAGCAAAATCCGGAATCTAGAGAGGGGTAGGGTTAGAAATAAATGGACTAGGTTAAGCCCAATATAGCTCAGGTTTAACAAGGATATAGCCTGGCTACGTCCAAGTCAGATTGGATAACTTTCACTTTTCAACCCAATGTAGCCGGGTAGATGGCGTTTCACTGTCTTTTCACCACAAAAATATGCACTGGTAGAGAGCACAAATGAGAAAAGTCAATAATGTAATCAAATAATAAGATAATTTATTTTTATTATCAACATTTCAACTTGTTGATCCCAGAAGTACAGGCAGCATGGTGGCTTGTTTTCCCCGTGTCCATGTGGGTTTCTTCCGTATGAGACCTTCAACATAGTTCACATGCCTCTGAGACTGGATGGCTCATTCGGTTAAGGCACCACATTGTCGTGCATGGTGACGCTCATGGCCTCGGATCGAATGCAGACTGTGTGGTGCTGACTGCAGCCGGGGAGGGTTCGGACAGATAGGGTTCTGTGTGCATTGCTATCTAGCGACCCCTGCTGGTCGATCGGACGCCCGCAGATTACAGTCAATGTTTGGTGGGGTCCGCACAATTTACGCGGCTGCGGTTGTAGACGATTGGTCAGTCCAAATTGGCAGCGGCATGTCATTGGTGGGAAACAGCTGGCTGCTTACCCTTGAGAGTCTATGACATTCTTGTGAATGGCCATAGTCTGAATGGGTCTTCTACAGCTGAGCTAACTGACAGCATGAGTCCAGTCAGTTATGGGAGGAGGAGCACTTTTGAAAGAGCTAGAGTGAGCTGATAGCACCCAGTCCGGTTGCATGAGAGGTGAGCACAATTCCATATCAGACAATGGCCAGGTGAGCGAGACGCTTTGAGGGGGAACAAATGTTGGGCTGCAGGCCACAGCCTGCAAATGAGCAGACGTAACCAGTTCAGTTGGTGACTAGGCGAAAAGGTGGACTGCAGGAAGGATAACTGAGCAGGACATAGCCTGAGGAGGAAGAGGAGGCAATTCTAGTGAAGGAGGAAGGATGTCAGGATTAAAGTGGTTGAGGTGTTTTGTTTAATTTTGCATGTAATTCACTGTTACCCTTTAAGCCCTTCCTGTCGCAGTTCCTGCCCCTGGCTATGTTGTACAGTGCTGTGAAAAAGTTTTTGCCCCCTTCCTGATTTCCTCTATTCTTGCATATTTCTCACACTGGATGTTTTCAGATCTTTAGACAAAATATAATAGTCCCACCCCCCAATTCCCATAGAGATCCATTCAAATGCAGAGAGGTTATAGTATCGCTTGTAGAAATACCAGAAAATAAGATTTCAAGAGTCTTTTGATATTGTTGGGTCAAAGACATCAGGAAGTCATGGCATGCAAAGGATATGTGACCAAATATTACAAATGATTACTTTATTATACATTGGCTGCAGTTATTGTAAGGGGGCAATTACTTTTTCACACAAGGGAAATGGGTGTTGGGATTTATTGTTCATTAAATAAATTTAATAAGTAAAAAACAAATGTGTCATTTGTTTACTCAGGTTCCCTAAAATCAATATTATATTTTGTCTAAAGATCTGTAGACTGCATGAATAATTTGGCATTTTTGTACTTCTATAAAAAAAAATTTGTTGCGATACATATATACATACATACATACAGTATTACACATACATACTGTTGCATACATATGCATTTGTCTGCACACACCTCAGTTTTCTGTATTAGCTCTTCATTGTTTACCACATAAACAGTATGGTTTTATCGTCATTGTGTGTTTTATAGAATGATATATGGAATGATGTATGGAATGATGTATGGCGGACTGGCAATGTTGAATTGGGAGCTGTGAATCAGTCAGACTCCAGCCTAAAAAAACTCAGCCTACTCCTAGAGTTTTATTGGTCTACAGAAGAACAAACCATGAAAGACATTTATACTCCACAGCCACAAACCATACAGTAATTAAAAAGGCTAATTATTTCAGATCTTTTACAATGCAGTGGGCTGCATCACAGCTTCTCTCAAAGCTATCTAGCTGATGGAATTGCTTTGCTTCTCAAGTTCAATATTCTATCCACCTATTATGTTTGGGGTCAATTTGACCGCATTTAGTGTTTGACATCTCTTAAAAACCTTATTTTTTCCATCTTGTGTGATTTATCCTAATGTGGTGGGATTAAATAGTAAAGATGATAATAAACATAATACTGTTTTGAAAAGTCCTGTACCAATTTTGTATAAAGTGGTGATGTTTGTGGGGTCATTCTTAGCCCTGGCTCTATAGCTGTGTAAAACATACACACAAGAACATACAGAACCGTGCAAAAGTCTTCTAAAACATTTTAAAAAGCGGAGATGCTTTCAAAAAATATATAATGGTTTGCTTCTGTCTTTCCAGGTAATCCCAGACAGCCTTGATGATGTGGAGATCAGGGCTCTGTGGAGGCTATACCATCTATATACCAACTCCTTGTTCTTCTTTTCACTGAAGACAGTTCAATAAATATTTTGTCAAATCAATGTTTGGAAATCATAAATTTGCTCTTTTCTACTAACAAACTAATGCAGAAGACAAAAAATAAACATCTAAGAAAATAATTTTATTAAAAAGTCTAAGGTGCCTAAGACTTTTGCACAGTACTGTATATATCTTTAAAAATATTTTTTTTACCTCTGATTATTTTTATGGGTGATTCTGGGTACTTTCCCATATAGGTTTTAAACTTCACAAACGTTCACTAACCTCCGGCTCTAAAATGAGAACTTTATCACATAATGTCAACATTTAGGGGTAAAAGGCTAGTCAATTGGGTGACATTAAGAAGACAAAGTGTAAAAAAATGTCTATTACAATAATTTTGTGTCAGTTTAAACTGTTGGGGTTTAATGCCCCCAAACATAAAAGGTGTCATAAGAGGGATTAGAACGAGGGGCACACAATATGGAAATACTGGGCCCGATATCAATAACCAATATTTGTCTGCCCATATTAGCCAATACTGATGTTGACAATACCCTGTGTAGACTCACGAGTAGAAGTGGTAGAAGTAACAAAAAATCTACATATTAATATCTACATAATAACAGACATTTTGTGTGACCCACTCAGGAAAATCAAATAAACAGTTTACTTACATCGCATTTATTAATTATATTAGATGGCAATCACTGAACAAATGCTCCAATCCAGAAGGGCATTCTACATGGGTTATGTTTACTGTCCAAGCACATTCAAGACGGAAGATTCTGCGCCACATATGCGAAATGTTAACACGAGTTTCACTGATCTCTGAAACCATGGATATAATAGAGCATAAATTATAGGATTTACGCAAGAATTCAGATATAATATTGTCAATGTAAATGAAACTGCAAGTTCAACAGATGTGTTCTTGACATAGACATCGAGGTAAACACATACATAGTATGGTAATAAACACAGAAAGAAGACGGCCACTAGAACCCCTAGAGATTTAGCTGCTTTCTTTTCAGAGGCCATAGAAGTATTATTTACTTCCTGGGACTTTCTGACACTCCTGATTTTAATTGCATGCCTTTTAGCGATAGAAAATATTTTCAGGTACGTAATCATAATGGTTGAGAATGGCACAACAAATGTAATTAAAAAGTCAACAATGGACCATATTTCACCAATTGTACTAATACACTCGACGCACGTGTCATTTGTTTTCATGTCAGCAAAATTGAAATAGACAAGCATCGCATTGTAGATTAATGAAGACAACCACAGTATGGCTATTATCCTCAAAGTTAAATTCACTGTAATTTTCATGGAGTAGTGAAAAGGGTTGGAGAGAGCAAAACATCGGTCCACTGCAATTAAAGCTACAGTATAAATTGATACACAAGTAAGATGATATACTACGGCATTCAAAATTGTGCAATACACTCTATGAAGACACATTTCTCGATCTATCAACATACTAAAGACAGAGGGCATCACAATTACTCCAACAAAAAAGTCCGCCATGGCCAGAGAGAGCAGGAGGAAATTAGTTGGTGTCTGAAGCTGCTTGAAGTGACAGATGGAGATGATCACAAGCAGGTTTCCACACACTGTCACTGTCACGACTACTGCTACACACATATACAGCAGCACATTAGCTACTGTTGGTGAAGTTCCCAAACAGGAAGCGTTGGAATAGACACAAGACTCTTCTTCTTGCTCTTCTGTGAGATTCATGAAGAAAATGGTAAAAGCTTCACTGAACAATCCAATGTCTTATAATTCATGTAGGAAATCTAAAAATAAAAAAATGATGATGTTGCTTGTCAGTCTTGCATGGTCCCTTTGAGTCACTGAGAGCTGTACTCACATTTATATAATGCAGTTACCATTGTTTTTTTCTTCTGGTGGTTGTTTATGAATCCCCATCAGATTAAATTATATGTGTTTGTGTTAGGAGACAGAGAGCACAACAGGGTCCAGTCCAAGTCCAGTGATGTAATCAAATAATAAAATCACAGAGGCTGTAATAATAATGTAACTGGCCGATAATATAATAAAATGTTGCTCCAAGTGCCAAAGTAAATTTTATAATGTTTAATAAAGTAATATATCGACCAATAGTGTAATAACTTGACAAATTATTACATTATTGGTCATTTATTCACATGATGAAGTGTGTGAGGGAGACAAGAAGTGTTTGGCCAGTTGAGAAGGGAAGGTGGCTCTTACCACTTAATTGTAAATTTCACCAGAAAGTTGTGTTATGTTCTGAGATTCTGTCTGTCTGTTTTGTATTTTTTACTTGTTTGTTTATTCTGATTATATATTTATGTTTTTGATTATTTGTGGTTTCACTGTTCTGTGTTTTGTATTACTGTCACTCCCTGTCTTCGTCACACTTTTCGGGAGTCTGTGGTGATTTCGGTTTTCTCTGTATTTCCTCTGTCATGCACTTCCTTCATTACTAATTACTTCATTGTAAATAATACTAATTAACTAACAACCATTAACATCTTAGAATTAGTGTCGACTAATCTATTAATTACTCACTTGTTTATAATACTAATCTACTAAGGCCATAGAATCAGGGTTTTCTACTAACTTACTACCGTCATCTTCTTTCCTCACTGCAGCTGTCTCTCTTTCTGCCTGTTCTATCACTAATTATTTTTCTTTGGTTCCTCTAACTACAGCTGACTCTCGTTTCCGCTTTCCATTTTCTAATTGTATGCACTTGCCTAACTACCCAGTTCATGTTCAAGTCTATGTGTTATGTGTGTGTACCCTTAAAGGGTGTCTGTTAGTGGTATTCTGTATCTGAGTTTTTGTTATCCCTCGTCCTGTTTTCCTTTTTTTTTTTTTCTGTTGCTGTCTTTTTGTTTTTTCTTGTTTTTTCGTTACTCCTCCCTGGTCTTGACTCCTGCCTGTGTTCTCGCCACCCTGATTTTGGACCGCTGCCCTGTCACTCATTAAACTTCGGTTTTTGTACTCCCTGCCTGCTACTGGGTCCCTGTTTCCACCACACCTAACAAGTTGAAAGAGCCTTTAAGGGTTGTTTCTCCTGACTTTTTTCCCCATAGAGTTCTATAGGAAAATGAGTCGGGAGAAATAACCCTTGCAGTGATCCATCCACATCTACTCCATATCTGGCAACAGAGTGATGGTTTGGGGCTCGTTCGATAGCTCAGACCCTTGGTGACTTACAGCCATTTAGCCAGCTATGTGTTCCATACTGTACCAGTGTAATTTACAGCTGAATCTAGTCTCACCCCCAAATTCCCATAGAGATCCATTCAAATGCAGAGAGGTTATAGTATCGCTTGTAACAGTACCTGAAAATAAGATATCGAGAGTCTTTTGATGTTGATTGGTCACAGACTTCAGGAAGTAACAGCATGCAAAGGATATGCGACCAAATATTAAATATGATACTTTAAAAATATGTTAAAGCAAAATATTCACATTTTCTGAGACACTGAATTTGGGTTTTCATTAGCTGTAAGCCATAATCATCAAAATTACAAGAAATAAAGGCTTGAAATATTTCACTCTATGTGTAATGAATCTATATAATATATGAGTTTCACTTTCTGAAATGAGTGACAAAATATATTGAACTTTTTCACAATATTCTAATTTTTTGAGCTGCACCTGTATATGTCCTTGATTTACAGATGTGGAAGATGAGATCATACTGTGTGCCTAGCTTGGGACAGTCATCCATTGATCAATGCAGATACAAATATTGAGCTTGTTTTTCTGGCGTGAGTGTCTGCCCTTGAATGTGAGGCCATGACTGTATGCTGTGTGCACATTTAGGCCTTTAGAGCTGGTTTTTTTCCAAGACACCCTAACACAGAAAAGCATCTTCTTATTAACACAATTGTTTCATGTTGATCTGCCAAGTGGCTTGGTAATTGGTGCTAAAACGGTGGAGATATTGACGGGCAAAATTTAGGTTTTAACATGTAGCAACCAAAACCAAACTTAGTAAGCAAAAAAAAAATTCGTCAAAATTGCATGAAAGGTGTTGCATAACGCAACTTGCTGGTCTTGAAAATTATTTATTTATTTAGAGTTTATTTTAGGAGACCGCCCAATAAGCAAAATCCTGAATCTAGAGAGGGGTAGGGTTAGAAATAAATGGACTAGGTTAAGCCCAATATAGCTCAGGTTTAACCCGCATATAGCCTGGCTACGTCCAAGTCAGATTGGATAACTTTCACTTTTCAACCCAATGTAGCCGGGTAGATGGCGTTTCACTGTCTTTTCACCACAAAAATATGCACTGGTAGAGAGTGTAACCCCTTCTTTCTCGTCAGTCGCTTCCACAGACCAAACAGGGCGTCAGGTTCACTCAAGTCCGGTTTATTAGCATCTGGTTAAAGATTAAACATTGGATGGTCAAGTTCCACGTTCCCATATACAATATCTGACACTCCAGCTCCGTCTTCACCGCATATTAAAGAAGAGCGTTTGTACAAATATCTAACTAAACAGCGTGATCGTATAGTTTGAATGACAAAATTACATACAGTAGCTAATAAACCACAAGGACCTGTTTTTAAATGCAAAAGTAAAACAACTAGCTAGCTAACGTAGCTAGCATATCAAAATACATTGTAAAATAAAAGTACACAGTACAAATACACAGTAAACATAGTACAACATACCTGGTTAAAGATTAAACATTGGATGGTCAAGTTCCACGTTCCCATATACAATATCTGACACTCCAGCTCCTACACGTGAAAATAACAGTCACTTTTCTTAGAATGTTCGCGGCCGCCATTACGCACCTAGCTAGTTAGCATTCACGAACGTGGCCATTAATATATTCAATTAAACAAACAAAATACACATTTGCAACCGTCTGATCAGCATACAATGTGATCCACATACATTTACAAGGCACTTTACACAATTAGACTAGACTCATATGGAGATTATCACATCTTATTTTAAATAAGGAGCGGAGCTCAAAAACTTCCACATTACCGTCTTCACCGCATATTAAAGAAGAGCGAATGTAGGCGGGGACATTGAACTTGACCCAGACAGTACCAGGTTTTACCAGAAGGGGCATCCAACATGAAGAAATAAAACATAACATCTCATTCCCTTAGGAATGTGATATATTTTGACGAACTTCATACAAATACGTTGCAGGTAAAACTATTCCTGCTACAAGAGCACAAATGAGAAAAGTCAAAAATGTAATCAAATAATAAAATAATTTATTTTTATTATCAACATTTCAACTTGTTGATCCCAGAAGTACAGGCAGCATGGTGGCTTGTTTTCCCCGTGTCCATGTGGGTTTCTTCCGTATGAGACCTTCAACATAGTTCACATGTCTCTTGAGACTGGATGGCTCATTCGGTTAAGGCACCACATTGTCGTGCATGGTGACGCTCATGGCCTCGGATCGAATGCAGACTGTGTGGTGCTGACTGCAGCCGGGGGAATGGGAGGGTTCGGACAGATAGGGTTCTGTGTGCATTGCTATCTAGCGACCCCTGCTGGTCGATCGGACGCCCGCAGATTACAGTCAATGTTTCGGAGAAGAATCGTGGATGTCTACACTCTACCGGTGGGGTACGCGCAATTTACGCGGCTGCGGTTGTAGATGATTGGTCAGTCCAAATTGGCAGCGGCATGTCATTGGTGGGAAACAGCTGGCTGCTTACCCTTGAGAGTCTATGACATGGGTCGGCAACAGGCGGCCCGCGGGCCATTTTTGGCCCGCCAGCAATAATATTTGGCCCGCCAGATAATTTTGAGATTTAAAAAATATATATATATATTCTTTTTAAAAAATAAAAAAAATTCGGTTTTTTTTACAATATCGAACCGACAGTCCCACGTATCGGCTATAATGTCTGAATAGAGAATCTACCCACACCTGAAGAATGCTTATTGTACTTTTATCCATGTTGACAGTGAATGACACGCACAGACAGTAGTGAATCAGTGGACAACGCGTGGTGCTGAAATAGCCAACATGTGGTGTGTGGTTTGAAAAACGCGGAAGCGGACGCACACCCGCGGTACATACGTTAAATAAACGAAGTTTGTAAAAAAGGCGATTGCACCCCCCCAGTCAACAAAAAGTGCAACCATAACGCTAATTTGGCCCGAGGCCAAATGTACTTGCCGACCCCTGGTCTATGACATTCTTGTGAATGACTATAGTCTGAATGGGTCTTCTACAGCTGAGCTAACTGACAGCATGAGTCCAGTCAGTTATTGGAGGAGGAGCACTTTTGAAAGAGCTAGAGTGAGCTGATAGCACCCAGTCCGGTTGCATGAGAGGTGAGCACAATTCCATATCAGACAATGGCCAGGTGAGCGAGACGCTTTGAGGGGGAACAAATGTTGGGCTGCAGGCCACAGCCTGCAAATGAGCAGACGTAACCAGTTCAGTTGGTGACTAGGCGAAAAGGTGGACTGCAGGAAGGATAACTGAGCAGGACATAGCCTGAGGAGGAAGAGGAGGCAATTCTAGTGAAGGAGGAAGGATGTCAGGATTAAAGTGGTTGAGGTGTTTTGTTTAATTTTGCATGTAATTCACTGTTACCCTTTAAGCCCTTCCTGTCGCAGTTCCTGCCCCTGGCTATGTTGTACAGTGCTGTGAAAAAGTTTTTGCCCCCTTCCTGATTTCCTCTATTCTTGCATATTTCTCACACTGGATGTTATCAGATCTTTAGACAAAATATAATAGTCCCACCCCCCAATTCCCATAGAGATCCATTCAAATGCAGAGAGGTTATAGTATCGCTTGTAGAAATACCAGAAAATAAGATTTCAAGAGTCTTTTGATATTGTTGGGTCAAAGACATCAGGAAATCATGGCATGCAAAGGATATGTGACCAAATATTACAAATGATTACTTTATTATACATTGGCTGCAGTTATTGTAAGGGGGCAATTACTTTTTCACACAAGGGAAATGGGTGTTGGGATTTATTGTTCATTAAATAAATTTAATAAGTAAAAAACAAATGTGTCATTTGTTTACTCAGGTTCCCTAAAATCAATATTATATTTTGTCTAAAGATCTGAAAACATCCAGTGTGAGAAATATGCAAGAATAGAGGAAATCAGGAAGGGGGCAAAAACTTTTTCACGGCACTGTATATAAGACAGTATGATGGTGTATGAGAGCATATAATGATATGATGGTGTGTGAGAGAGTATATTATTGTATATAAGACAGTATGATGGTGTATGAGAGCGTATAATGATATGATGGTGTGTGAGAGAGAGTTTAATGGTGTGTGAGAGAGTATATTGTTGTATATAAGAGAGTATGATGGTGTATGAGAGCGTATAATGACATGATGGTGTGTGAGAGAGAGTATAATGGTGTGTGAGAGAGTATATTGTTGTATATAAGAAAGTATGATGGTGTATGAGAGCGTATAATGATATGATGGTGTGTGAGAGAGAGTATAATGGTGTGTGAGAGAGTATATTGTTGTATATAAGAGAGTATTATGGTGTATGAGAGCGTATAATGATATGATGGTGTGTGAGAGAGAGTTTAATGGTGTGTGAGAGAGTATATTGTTGTATATAAGACAGTATGATGGTGTATGAGAGCATATAATGATATGATGGTGTGTGAGAGAGTATATTGTTGTATATAAGAAAGTATGATGGTGTATGAGAGCGTATAATGATATGATGGTGTGTGAGAGAGAGTTTAATGGTGTGTGAGAGAGTATATTGTTGTATATAAGAGAGTATGATGGTGTATGAGAGCGTATAATGATATGGTGTGTGAGAGAGAGTTTAATGGTGTGTGAGAGAGTATATTGTTGTATATAAGAAAGTGTGATGGTGTATGAGAGCGTATAATGATATGATGGTGTGTGAGAGAGAGTATAATGGTGTGTGAGAGAGTATATTGTTGTATATAAGAGAGTATGATGGTGTATGAGAGCGTATAATGACATGATGGTGTGTGAGAGAGAGTATAATGGTGTGTGAGAGAGTATATTGTTGTATATAAGAAAGTATGATGGTGTATGAGAGCGTATAATGATATGATGGTGTGTGAGAGAGAGTATAATGGTGTGTGAGAGAGTATATTGTTGTATATAAGAGAGTATTATGGTGTATGAGAGCGTATAATGATATGATGGTGTGTGAGAGAGAGTATAATGGTGTGTGAGAGAGTATATTGTTGTATATAAGACAGTATGATGGTGTATGAGAGCATATAATGATATGATGGTGTGTGAGAGAGTATATTGTTGTATATAAGAAAGTATGATGGTGTATGAGAGCGTATATGATATGATGGTGTGTGAGAGAGAGTATAATGGTGTGTGAGAGAGTATATTGTTGTATATAAGAGAGTATGATGGTGTATGAGAGCGTATAATGATATGATGGTGTGTGAGAGAGAGTATAATGGTGTGTGAGAGAGTATATTGTTGTATATAAGACAGTATAATGGTGTATGAGAGCGTATAATGATATGATGGTGTGTGAGAGAGTATATTGTTGGATATAAGAAAGTATGATGGTGTATGAGAGCGTATAATGATATGATGGTGTGTGAGAGAGAGTATAATGGTGTGTGAGAGAGTATATTGTTGTATATAAGACAGTATGATGGTGTATGAGAGCGTATAATGATATGATGGTGTGTGAGAGAGAGTATAATGGTGTGTGAGAGAGTATATTGTTGTATATAAGACAGTATGATGGTGTATGAGAGCGTATAATGATATGATGGTGTGTGAGAGAGAGTATAATGGTGTGTGAGAGAGTATATTGTTGTATATAAGACAGTATGATGGTGTATGAGAGCGTATAATGATATGATGGTGTGTGAGAGAGTATATTGTTGTATATAAGAAAGTATGATGGTGTATGAGAGCGTATAATGATATGATGGTGTGTGAGAGAGAGTATAATGGTGTGTGAGAGAGTATATTGTTGTATATAAGAGAGTATGATGGTCTATGAGAGCGTATAATGATATGATGGTGTGTGAGAGAGAGTATAATGGTGTGTGAGAGAGTATATTGTTGTATATAAGAAAGTATGATGGTGTATGAGAGATCAAGTATGATTTATGGCCTAAAGATTATCTCCACAGCAGTGCCAAACCTACTCTGCTGCAATTTTCCACAGCGCACAGACTGACACTTAATAAAGCACACACAGGCTTATGGTCATTTCACCCTACAAACACCCTATAGGAAACGGTGGCTGGCTCACCTTCGTCCAGACTGACCCGACTCATGGTAGGCAGCATTAAGAACTGTATGGAGATTCCTTTATCAGCTCGGTGGTAATGAGAGCATTCCCTATTTTAAAGATGCCGTAAGGGTGTCTTGGTGGCGTAGCCTGTAGAGCACTATCCAAATGCTGATTGTGAGCCGTGGTGTTGGCGGTTTGAATCCAACCGCCAACCAACCTTTATCACATGTCTTTCCCTCTCTCTTTCACTCCCCTATTCTTCTTGTCCCTCTACACTGTGCTGTTCTATAAAGCTGAAAAGCACAAAATAGAAAACGTGCCGTAACTGCATCCAGACATTCCCAATCTCTCTGACCTCCCAGGTAAAGATACGGAGGGAGCAATGCTGACTGGTCTTGCTAATTCCCGGCACAAACAATGGACTCCCTGGCATTCCCTGGAAAGGAGTGCAGTATGAATGATGACAACAACAGATACATTGCAGAAATTATTCTAATCTGTGGTTTACCTGAGGCTGTGAAGTACAGCACAAAACCCAGTGGCAGCAACCGGGAATTAGCTTTGCATGAAAGGTAGACAAAACATTCATTCCCTCACCGTGCACCTGTTCAGAATTAGTGCGCTCACTCGTGAGAATTGAGGATTGACCAATGGATTGTAGTTTCATACTGGCAGGACGTTACACTACAATTACATCATTTACCTTTGTGCACTCTCCATACACCACCCCGATGTATACTAATTGTGATTAAATCTGATGAGGATTCATTAAAAACCACCATAAGAAAACAACAATAGAGACCACATCATATAAATGCAGCTCCAAATGACTCGGAAGGACTGCAAGCTGCATTACGCTACACTTTTACACTTGAAGATCATTTTTGACTGCCTTTGTAAAATATCTCTGAACCGTGGATACTTGATTGTTCAATGAAACTATTTTTTTCATTCATGAATCTCACAGAAGAGCAACAAGAGGAGTCCTGTGTCTATTCAAACTTTTCCTGTTTGGGAACAGTAGCTGATGTTCTGCTGTATATGTGTGTAGCAGTAGTTGTGACACTGACAGTGTGTGGAAACCTGCTTGTGATCATCTCCATCTGCCACTTCAAGCAGCTTCAGACACCAACTAATTTCCTCTTGCTCTCTCTGGCCATGGCGGACTTTCTTGTTGGAGTAATTGTGATGCCCCTCTATTTTACTACTTTGATAGATCCACAAATGTGCTTTAGTACAGTGGTTTGCACGATTTTTAATATAGCAACATTTCACCTTACGTGTGTGTCAATTTATAATGTAGCTTTAATTGCAGTGGACCGATGTTTCGCTCTCTCAAACCCTTTTCACTACTCCATGAAAATGACTGTGAGTGTAACTTTGAGGATAATATCCGTACTTTGGTTGTCTTCATTTATCTACAATATGGTGCTTCTTTATTTCAATGGAAATATTACGGACATGAAAGTAAACATCACATGTAGTGAGTGTGTTGTTATGCTCAATAAAGTATGGGCCATTATTGACTTCATACTTGTATTTATTATACCATGCTCAATGATTATAATTATATACCTGAAGATTTTTGCAATTGCAAAAAAGCATGCAATTAAAATTAGGAGTGTCAGAAAGTGCCAAAAAACAAATACTGGCTCAGTGGCCTCTGAACGGAAAGCAGCAAAAACCCTAGGGGTTCTAGTGGCAGTCTTCCTTCTGTGCTTAGTGCCTTTCTATGTAACGGAAGGGTTTCATGCCTATATTAGTAACAGATCTGTGCAACTTGCAGTTTCAATTACATTAACTCTATTATATTTAAATTCGTCCATAAATCCTATCATTTATGCTCTGTTCTACCCGTGGTTTCAGACGTCTGTTAAACTCATATTAACACTTAAAATATGTGGCACAGAATCGTCAGTCTGGAATGTGCTTGAACGGGAAACATAAACATTTCCAATGTAGAATTAATGTGATGTGATACAATTGTTTCAGTTTTTGTTTGAATAGCGTTGTTTTCCATTTGCTGCCCACACACAACATCTGTTATTGTACAATCCTTTGTTTATTCTAACACATCATCTCCTGAGTATGCACAGATTATAAGCATGTTTCCCATCTAATTTTTATGCTTGAAAACCCTGTCTTGTCATTTGTAATATTGCCTTTTTATTCTTGTCTGTGGAAATTTATATGTGCTGATCTCTTGGCCAGATCCTGGTTAAAAAACGAGGTATCGCTTTCAGAAGGTTTTTTTCATGGATAAATAAATCAATATAATTATATTTTCTAGTTGGCACATGAGTTTCAGTATATTGAATTTTTGATGTTTTGTAAAATGCTTAAACAGCCATTTATAATTTCAGCTTTAAATAATTAGTTCTCTCTTTTCTTATCTTTGCAATATACTGGAAATGAGACGGATGTGTGCGGGTTGGACCCGTAATGCACGACTCAGAACACTGACATGGTAATAAATATCCGCAAGGGCTTTATTATGGGGAAATCCAAAATCGTAGTCACACAAGCAAAGTCCAAAAACCAATAAATCCAGCCAGACCAAAGATACAGTACCGAGGGAGAAGGCAGTCTCGAAATCGGTATCCATGCAAGAGTTTGTTAACCAGAGTAGCTGTCAGCGGAGCAGAAGTACAAAACAGGGAAAAAGCAAAGTTCGTAGTCGTGGGGCGTAGCAGGAGTCAGACCGAAGTCCTATCCACGGGCAGGGGCGTGTCTAGAACATTTTGAATGGGGGGGCCAGGCTGGGGCACAGACCCAGAGGAGGGGGGCCAGCCATCAAGGCTTACCATTTTTTTTGTTGCCGCGTACAGCAGACACACGTGTATTTATCCGACCAAACCTTAGCCCTAGCCTTAACCCTAGCCTAACCTTTTTTTTTATACCTGCCCCTGATTCTAGGTAATCATATACAGTGCTTTCGTATGAACACTCTTTCAAATTTTGCTGTTTGACAGCTCAAATTAAGATATGTTTCAATGGGCTTTTTGTTACTCATCTACACAAAGTGCTCTATAATGTCAAAGTGGAGTAAAATGTTTTGATTATTTCACTATTGGATACACCAGAGCTTATTTTTAAGCCTTTACAGCAAAGGGTGTATTTTTTTCTCTACTTTGACATTATAGAGCACTTCATGTGAATGAGTAACAAAAAAAGTCACTTGAAATGTTAATTTGAGCTTTCAACATAGCACAATTTGAAAAAAATCCAACGGGTTTGGATACTTTCCAAAGGCACTGTACATATATTAAATGTTGCATTATACATTTCCAAACTGTATGGTTGAATATCCCCTCAAGATTGTAGCACTTGTTCAGATTTCCATTTTATTCTTCTGCTTCAATATTATTCTACTGTTCTATCATAACCAATATACTGAAAGATAATGCCTTTTATTTACCCTTTATTGTGTAGTGTCCCCTTACTGTGTACAGTTTTGCAGGTAGTTAAATAGTCATGCAAATCTTCAATACCCATTTAGTATAGAGAAAAGTAAGATTATAAATAAATGTGTTTGTACCCAAACAATAAAGTCTAAATAAATCTGTACACCATTATAGCTAACTGCCTGTAGCTACACTACATAAATGGCCATTAGGTGGCAACAACCAGTAATATTAAGAGCACCCCTAAAATAATATAGCATGAGAATAAATGGATACAGTCCAGGTCAGAATTAACGTTAACAGTTAAATCGTTTATTCAGAATATTAAAGATAAACATAAATAAATAACTATTTTACATATTAACAGTATGAAAATGGATAAAAGGCCATAAAAGCAAAGTAAATAGAAAAGTGCTATGTACAATATTCCAATATTCACAGTAGTTTGTACAGTACACAGTACAATGAGGTTTTTAACCTAAAAATATATAAAATAAAATGAATACAAAAAAACAAAACAACCATTTAGCTCTTGACTGGTCACTTCTGTGACTGGTGGGCAACAAAGGTATTTGTGTGGGGGGGATTGGCTCCATATATATGAAGATATTGTTTGCATTTTTATAAACTTTAGCCATAAAGGCCGTGACACATCGGGGACGTAACGAATAAGCGAGGCGAAAATGCGAAAAATTCGTCGGCGAATATTTCGCGTAAAAACCTGACACACCTGCAACGATGCTAAAAAACAAAAAGCTCGCGTTCTTATTCGCATTTGAAAATCCGTGCGAATAAAAATGGATTACTCTTCGTCGAGCGATGACCTGGTTATCCGTTCGGTCCATCACGGAACGAAAGTGTATTTTTTTTCCCTCTACCAGAACGTTAAAAACAGAGCATGCTTAAATTACATTGGCAAAATATTGAACCGGGCTTATTATGTGTCCGTTTTTACTTATGCAGTTTGTTTTGTCTACAACATGCTCTCCTCTTCCCTCCTTTTACGGACATACGTGTTCCACTGCATCTTTATCTCTTCCACTAATATAAAGGGTTAACCACAACATAACAATACATTACATCATTTCAGCAAACATCTTTAAAATAAACTTGTAGTAGTCTATACAGTGTAGCAACTCATGAAGTCTGAAGAGTTCTCTCCAAAACGATCGCTACAGGCAGACCTCGTCTGTTTTCCTCGTTATTTATATAACTTGGTTATCAGTAATCAGGTAATCCACACAGGAGTCGGAATAAGATTTTTGGGGAACTTTATTTGCCACACATACAGACAACAGTGTGACAGCAAAAAAAATTCATATAGGCTACTCTACCCTGCCCTTCTCCTCCTCCCCCTTTCTCTCCCTCCACCACAGTGGCTGCCCCTGGCCAGACCCGGTAGCTAGCATACGTGTCGTCTTTCTCCTTCGGTTAGCCTATAGCCCACAATATCCACGAAACAATATCACATATAGCGGTTCGCTAGCTTTCATCCTTTATTTTCACCAAGGCAAACAACCCAGCCGGTGACAGCGTAGCCTACATGAACTCGCCTAAGGTAAAAAAAATAAATAGGCCTACGTATCGTGTAGCTACGTTTGTGTGTAATCGCCACTGGCTTGTTATCATCTTTACATGAACTGCTATCAATGTTAACGTTAGATCTAAAGGTTAGCTAACGTTAGCTGGCTAAAATAGCTGGAGACGACTTTTAAGCCAATGCTAATAACCTGTGGGAGCTCATCAGATAGCAAGTTGTGCGTATTGCAACCATTTAGCTATAAACCCACCATCTTCATAGCCTATTTTCTCGGCTATGGTTTTCCACAAATTGTCCTTCAAATCGTTGTCTTTGTAACTATTAACCCTTTGACACGTACGGTCACACCGGTTGTACAGCGCTAGAGTGGTCCCTGAAGCGTACGGTCACACCGGTGTGATTAGAACACAAGATTAGAACGTCTATTAACGAATGACGCAACAATAGGCCTGTGGGCTAACCCTAGTAAACACACAGTTCCACAAAAACATTGTACCAAATAAACATCTTTACAACATTTACATTTATTTGTTTATGCAGACGTTCACACTTTCACAGAAGTAATGTAAGCAGCAAATACCCCCTAGCCTATAACGTTGATTTAGCTACAGTTCGCTAACGTCATTGCTAACCAAGCTGTCCAAATGAGCTAACTACAGACTGACAGAAAATATAATATACACAAGCGATTGTGATATAGCGATTACACTTTACAATGTTTTACATCACGGGTAAACTCATCCGTGATCAAAATAATTGACGAAATACTCGAAAAACGCATTTTCGAAAAAAATCCGGCAGTAAGCTAATATTGTTCTTCCGCATTCAACCAAAGATGATGCATGATGAAAAGATACTCCACTTGCTCCCAACTGTAACCATATCAATTCTCAACCAAGTTAACCTGGAAGTGAGTTATCTTGTCACGTTATCATCTTTGGTTGGACCAGAGATGACGTTGAATGGCTGCGCCCGTGTTATTAGCTTTATCAGAGATCAATAGCATACTCCGGAGCAGAAGGTGGCGGTAATGCACCAACAAGCTGGATGCCAACCGCCGTAAAAAAACACGAAGAAGAATAGCATCTCATAGCATCTCATAGCATATGGTAAGCAGTAACGTACAACCTTCAAAAATGTACTTTACCAACATCATGGGTGTCCATTGCAATGGTTGCTTGAATCGGAACACGCCATTTGTAACAACTATTTAAAAACATGCGAAAAATATTTAAAATAAAAACATTTTCACCACACAATTAGCTGACAGATATTTTTATTGATGCAAATGAAAGACGGTGCAGTTAGCTTCGGAGTCAGATGATGACTGTCCCTTGTCGCCTCACACATACTGAGAGTCATCTAGTGTTGTTATATATATATATAGTGTAGGCTATGTATATGTATGTATGCGTGTGTGCTAATATTAGCGAACTCTCAACCGTGCGAAGGCTACTGCTGTGACGTAACAATAGAATTATAGAACACCTGTTAAACACAGAAAAAAAACAAAAAAAAACTCACGCTTTGGGGCTGTTGAAAATATTTTGGAACTTACGTGCGAAAGGGTTAAGGCCGTGACACACTGGGCGCGATTTACTCGCACGAATAAATCGTACTTTGAAAAATAAACTTTGCAACTTTGGTTCCGCCTCATTTTATGTCCATTCCCATTGGGCTACAGAGGCTTCTTTCATCGATACTGACAAGACAATGGCCTATCATATTCCGGTTCTGGTAGGGGGGGCACCAGGGGTGGCCAATCAGATTCCAGTGGGGGCCAGTGCCACCCCTGGCCCCCTACTGGCCCCGCCCCTGTCCACGGGGCAGAGGTACAAACAGACAGTAGGCAAAACTCGTGGTCAAAAACAGGCAGTGGAAACAATAGGCAGGCAGTAACGATGGTCAATAAACAGGCTAGATCAATAACGGTAGTCAAAACAATGGAAAACGCTCAAAAGTGACAATAGTAAACTAAGGCAACAATTTTTCAAGGACATGACATGAACACTGATCTTATATGCAGGTGTAGACAGGTGCAAACATTTAGCTTGAGAGCAGCAGGAAATTCACAACAGCTTGAGAAAATGAGACACGTAACGAGGCAATTAGTAAATCGTTAGTAGTTAACCTATCCTGACCTAGCGTTAGTAAATTAGTAATTAACATGTACGAGAAACGTAAGGTAAACATGAACACATGGTTAGATAGTTAGTATTACCCAATCCTGATCTAATGTTAGTATATTAGTAACTAGACAAGGGAGAATGAAACAATTAGGGAAGCGTGAGTGACAGCAAGAGAAGAAACAGCATGAACGCAAGGCTGCGGAAAAACATGGAAATATGTATGCAAACAATGAACTGCATCGTAACATAAACAGAAAATAAACTGTGACAAACACTAAACATGAAACATGGCATAAACATGACAGAAACGTAACAGGAAAAAGCTGATGTGGCAATAGTGAGTAAGTTATTTTTTGTCAATTTATGTTGGAAAATAATTTTAAAAGTTACCTTTGCCAACATGAAACATGGTACATTGACAAAGCAGCAGATTTAAAAAAGGTCTCCAATATTCATGATTATGTGTATTTTGGTAATATTATGCAGAGAACTAAAATTATGCTTACAAACTCTGAGAAAGTACTTCTTTGGGAAATTTTAATTTGACAAAAATATCTAAGTCTGTACTTCCAAAATTGACTTAATATTAATCTTCTTTAGCCTATTTACTTGGTGGTCATAATTTATTTACATTATATTTTCAGATAATATATGGACATCTATTCTGATTATTATTTTTTGTTTCATTTTTTTTTTTTACAATATTTTTGTGCAGGTACATCAATGGAATTTTTGCATTTTGTACACATCTTTACAGAGCAAAGCGTTTGATCAGTAATAGAAGTCATACTTTGAAACAGATAACAATAAGGATATACAAATAACTGGGGGTTGCAATGTCTTCCCTGCTGTCTGCAAACCCCTCTTTTAGTGATCCCCTCAATCTCTTTCATCCTTACCCCTGCCTCACCTATCTACCCCAAACCCCCCTGCCTCACCTATCCACCCCCAACCCCCCTGCCTCACCTATCCACCCCCAACCCCCCTGCCTCACCTATCCACCCCAACCCCCTGCCTCACCTATCTACCCCAAACCCCCCTGCCTCACCTATCCACCCCCAACCCCCCTGCCTCACCTATCCACCCCCAACCCCCCTGCCTCACCTATCCACCCCAACCCCCTGCCTCACCTATACACCCCCAACCCCCTGCCTCAACTATCCACCACCATCCCTTCTGCCTCACCTATCCACCACCAACACCTCTGCCTCACCTATCCACCCCCAACCCCCCTGCCTCACCTATCCACCCCCAACCCCCCTGCCTCACCTATCCACCCCCAACCCCCCTGCCTCACCTATCCACCCCCAACCCCTCTGCCTCACCTATCCACCCCCAACCCCTCTGCCTCACCTATCCACCCCCAACCTCACCTATCCACCCCCAACCCCCCTGCCTCACCTATCCACCCCAACCCCCTGCCTCACCTATCCACCCCAACCCCCTGCCTCACCTATCCACCCCCAACCCCCCAGGCTCACCTTTCCCACCCACTCTACATTCTACACATTTCCTGTTGTCCTCTTCTCATCATTCACTTCTATTATATATCCTTAAATTAACAAATGTCATTGTCATATTAATTATTTTTATTAATAATGATCTTGCTGTCTTTAAAGACTCAAGCATTTCCTGAGTGTCTTCACTCATTCTAGCTGCAGATAATTCCATAATTAAAAATGAATGACCGCACTATTGTTGTAAATATGAGGAATGTGGAGGATTCCATCTACTGGCCAGTGGCGGAGCCTGCTAGCCAAAGTAATCTCTGAGTTTTATTCAGGGTGAAAGAAAAATCATCAGTTAACCCTCACATTACGTTCCGGGTAAATTTGACCCAAGTCAATGTTTGACGTCTCTTAAAAACCAGTTAATCTTATTTTTTTTATCTTGACACTATATGATTTCAACTCATTTGTTGGTATTAAATAGTAAACACACAATAAACATAATGCAAAATTTCCAAAGGCCTGTACCAACACAAAGGTGTTGTGTGGGGTAGCTGTATAAAATTTAAGAAAATATACAAGTTTTTTTGGTTTTTAACTCAGATGTTTTGTGGGTAATTCTGGTGGCACTTTGCCATATAAGTTTTAAACTTTTAGGGATGAAAGGAAAGTCAATTTGGAGATGCACAAAAGGTGACACAGAAAGTGATTTTTCTATTACAATAGTCTTCAGTTTAAACTTTTGGGGTAAATTTGACCCCAAACATAAAAGGCATCATAAAATGTGAACATAATAGGAGGGTTAATATCATTACCTGGGGAGAGCACAGCAATGGCGATCCTATAAACTTGGAAATCAATTCTGTAATCTGCTCCCAAGATGATTTAGCTGAAGGGCAGTCCCATGTCATACGTAGAAATGTTCCTAACTGATTTAAATGACATAATGGACAAATCGGAGATACAACAAGTTTCATTAAATATCCTCTTTTAGGGGATAGATAATACTGGTGCACAAATTTAAAATGTATTTGTTGACGATCTAAACCAGGGGTGGGGAATCTTATTTGAAAAGGGCCGGTGTGGGTGCAGGTTTCGATTTAGCCCAGCATTAAGACACCTGATTCAACTAGTCAACTAAGCCTGGTCTTCACCTTTGATAAGTAGAATCAGGTGTCTTAGTGCCGGGCTAAAACAAAAACCTGCACCCACACCGATTTTTGGATAAGATTCTCCACCTCTGAATCCAGGGGTCTCATTTATAAAACAGTACTTAGACGTCATCTTTCACTATCACGTAAGCACATCTTTTTCAATTATTTATAAAATTGGCTGCGCTTGTTTGAAATAGCGTACGTCTGTCATACTATCTATGAATCTCAAATACACTTCTAATTGAACGCATGGTTTTCCACATCCTCCAATAAATCTAGCACAGCCATGGTTGAGTTTGCTTACAGTAGACTATTTATAGGATTTATTAGCATGTCTTTAATGAGCAACACTTTCACATTCACCACGCCCCGATTTACAAGTTTGATCTTACGCCACAAGTAAGATCACATTTAATCAAAAGTACTTTTTATAAATGAGGCCCCAGGCCAGGGGTCTTTCTGTGTGGAGTTTGTGTGTTCTCTCTGTGTCTGTGTCGTGCATGGGGATGGAGATTTGTGAAAAACTGAGGGATGAGTAAGAATTTGGGTAGAAAAAAGGGAAATATTTACGGTGGTTTGTTTAAATTAGCATGAAAATCACTGTTGCTCAGGCACGTGCACACATAGACCTCAAAGGGGGCTTGAGCACCTGCCGTTTTTGCCTCCTATAGAAAAGTGCCCTTTTTTTGTAAAAAAAAAAAAAAAAAAAAAAAATTTCATTAAAAAAAATAAAATAAATCTTGTTTGCGCACAGCCTGCCCTGCCGAACAGATATATTAATTGAATCGAAATATCAGGTCAGAAGATTGGTGCTCCCGGGCGAAGCTCCCTCCTGGTTTCCTGCCGCAGCACTGTGTGGGCACCGAGCCTTTCTATGGTGAAAGAACGCACGCACGCAAAATTGCATGCATAGGCACTCGACAGTCGTGAGTCAGTCATTAGTTTCTTTGAGGCAGACATCAGGTATGTGGCCAAACAAAGTATAAATATACTGTTCATTTTCGTTTTATATTGATATTGATGCGCTTTAGGAATTTCTTGACACTTTTTGGCAAGTAGGGTCTATCTACGCTTGAACTATTTAGCATCTGAAAATGTGCCAACTAGCTATTGTTAGCGTTGATACCTTTTGCTAGTAATGTGATAATCAGTGGAATATGGTCGAGTTCTTGTGTCCCATCCACTTAACTTAAAAGAACTGTCCAATCGCATCACATCAGTTTTAATGTTGTCTTATTGTCTAGATAGCTAGTTAGCTAATGTAATACGTTCAGGGATTAAAGTTCTCCGTCGCTATGTTGATGCAGCACAGCACTTAAAGGCGAATGAGAATTGCGTTTAATGAGATGTTTAACTGTAGCATAAATATATGTATACATTTAATGGGCTATGTTTTGTTATCCTTCACATTTCAATAGGCTACATTATTGAAATGGGATTTCATGTAATTCATTGTTTGATGAGTTGAAGTGTTAATACGTTAAAAGCAGTAGCGTATTTACCCTATTTCCACGAATCCACACTGACTTGAGTGTGAAAACCCTATTATCTTTACATCCGAAAAATTACCCTGATAGTCTCTAATATTTACATAAAAGCGTAGGTTAAATTCACTGTTTTATAAATTGCGTGTTGGGACTTTAACTTGACCTAACACAATTTTAGTCGTGTTTTTTTTCAGATATTTTTTTGCTTTAATCCCTGTACATTAGCTAGCTAAGGTTAGCACTCTCTCTCTCTCTTTAAAGAAAATAAATGTTCTCTAATATCATAATTGATCATTAAGATCACACATGTTGACTGGGGTCTTCTGGTAGGCATACAGGCTAATGGATTTAAACAGTAATGGCATAATTTTGATTGTAGGCTGCTAACTTAATAACCATTCATTCTACTGGATTGTTGTAGGGTAGATTTTCATCAATGACAGCCTACAGACAGGCCCCCCTCCCTCTACTGTGACAGGAAGGCATAGCAGGTACATAGTTATCACAAATTAACAGTGTATAGTATATATTAAAATATAGTATATATATTTTTTCTAGTTATTGTGTGTGTGTGTGTGTGTGTGTGTGTGTGTCACCAAGCAGTGATGGTACCATTTTATATGCTGGTTTACTTTGGGGGGGGGGGGGCGGGGGGGGGGGGGGGGGGGTAGTAGTAGTAGTGGTAGTTTTATTTGTTATATTGTTATATGAACTGTATACAGGTACACAAAGCAATGAAATGCTTACTTGCAGGCAGCATAAGATGAAGAACAACAACAGTAGACTATTAAAACAATAAATAATAATAATAATATATTATACAATTAATTTATAATGTAGTAAGTCAATTCAGCATTCTGATGCATGTAGATAGAAGGTGAAGGTTATCTGAGTTGTGAAACAATACAAAGTAATTAAACAGGATTAATTTTAATCATGCCTGCAGCGCAATGCCCAAAAAAGAAAGAACTCAGAAAAGGAAGGAGAAGGAGCGCCAGAAAGCAGCCAAGGGTAGCACATCGCTTAATGCATGGTTCAAACCAAGTACCAGCAGCAGCATACAAGAGAGAACAGATAACTCAGACTTAGAAAGCGTTACACCTGAGAGAGAGGTAGAGGCCTTACAAGCAACACCTGAGAGAGAGGAGGAGGCTTTAGATGCAGCACCTGACACAGAAGCCGTAGATGATCAAGAAATCACTGTCAATGTTGGAGAGGAAGAGGCCACAGGAAGGGAAACAGTGGATAATGTTAAGTTTGAGGAAGCCACAGAGGAGGGTGAGGTTGAGGAAACTATGAGTAATGTAGAAGAGGCCATATTGAAACTTGCATCCTTAAAGTATCCTACAGATCCTGCCCACAACCAAGCTTTTGATCTCAAGTGTAATGCCAGCTATGTCAAAATGTGTATTGATAGAGGACCATGTCAACCTGTTCTTAGATGTCCCAAAAATGCAGATGGCCGATCGTTTCAAAGGAAGTGGTATGAAAATAAGCCATGGTTGGAGTATTCACCGGACAAGGACACTATGTACTGCTTCAGCTGTCGACTTTTTCTTAATGAAAAAAAGTACAGTAACAAGACTGCTTGGAGATTGGCTGGGGTAAACAACTGGAAAAAAGGGCTTGAAAAAATGCAAGAGCATGCAGTCTCAGAGGCCCACTTAACAAGCATGGTGCGATGGAACACATACAAAAAGAATGTTTTACAAGCAGCTTTTGACGTATCAGATGTTCAAGGCAAGGCAATAAGAGAGCGAGAGAAACAAAGAAACAGAGAAATTTTGACCAGATTAATTGACATAATTTCATATCTCGCACGACAGGGGAAGGCTTTCAGGGGTGACGATGAGTCTGCCGCAAGCTCAAACCAGGGCAACTTCCTTGAACTTGTGAAAATGTTTAGCCAGTACGACAGTGTACTCAAGCTACATTTAGATAATGTCAAAGAGAAGAAAATGGATAAGAAGAGGTGTCATGTTTCGCTCCTCTCAAACAGAACACAAAACGATATCATATCAGCCCTGGCTACATTCACAAAAAGAGAGATAGGGAAAGAAATGGAGGAGGCAAAAATATATTCGATACTCGTAGACGAAACCACTGATGTATCTCATAGCGAGCAGGTCTCCTTTGTTGTGCGTTATGTGTCTGAAATGAATGTCACGGAGCGCTTCCTCCAGGTCTGTAATGTGTCAAGAACAACAGGTGAGGAGATGGAAAAAACAGTTCTTGACTTGCTACAGAGCAATGGCCTACAGATCCAAAACATGCGTGGTCAAGGCTATGATGGCGCTGCCAATATGAGTGGTCGATACAAAGGACTGCAATCAAGAATACTGCAACACAATGACAAGGCTCTGTATGTGCATTGCCACGCCCACTGCTTAAATCTGGTCTTAGTTGAAAGTTCAAAATCAAGCCTCCACTTCATTACCTTTTTCAACCTGGTTGAGAAGCTCTATGTGTTTTTTACAGCCTCTACAAAAAGACACACTGCTTTAGTGAAATGCCAAGAGGCCCTGCACCCTGGAGAGCGTGTAATTCAACTGCAGAAGCTCTCTGACACACGCTGGGCATGCAGAGAGAAAGCCCTGAAGGCCCTTCTCAAAGTGATGAGTGCTGTGGTCAAGGTCCTCACTGATATAACAGAGCAAGAGCCTCCAGATATTGCTGCTGGGGATGCAAGGATGTATCTTAAAGCCATAGACTTTGAGTTTATGCTTTGCCTTGAGATAGCTACTCCAATTTTTGAAGTCACCGCACTTGCCTCTGATGCTCTACAGAACCAGGGTATTGACCTGTCCTCAGCATATACTGTTGTTGGTGGAGTGATGGACACCTTGTCCAACCTGAGGACAGAAGAACAGTTTGGAACACTGTTTAAGAATGCCACTGAAAAGGCAGAAGCAGCTGGGATCAGCATCCCCACAGTCCCCCCAGGACAGCAAAGGCAGAGGAGGGTGCCTGCTAAGTATAGACAGAGTACTACTGCAGCCACAGAGAGCCACTCCTTCAAATCAGTAGAAGACTACTATAGAGGGAAGATGTACTATCCATTCATTGATGTTCTTTCTCAGGAACTACACATGAGATTTAGAGGAGATGGGGAGACACAGTCTAGTAAGGTACTCAATGCACTCCACAGTTTGACGAAGGCTAGCAACTGGATAGGCAAAGATACCATGGGTCCTGACGCTGTTGAGGCCATTCACACACTGTGTGAATTCTATGGAGGAGAGGAGGAGAAGTTGAAAACAGAGCTCAGGGTTTTTCATGCTTCATTCCCAGACACATCCACCATGAAGGGGATGTTAAAAACACTGAGAGACAACAGTGGACAGGATATCTTTCCAACACTGGTGGAAATGATAAGAACATATGCAACAATTCCAGTGTCAACAGCAACAGTAGAGAGGTCCTTCTCAAAGCTCAAGCTGGTGAAAAACACACTCAGAAGCCTATGCATGGAAGAGAGGCTTTCTGATCTCCTCCTCCTTGCTATTGAGAAAGACATTCCTGTAAACCACAGTGAGGTGATAAACATCTACAGGGACATGGCCCACAGAAGGTTGCTGCTGTAAGGGAGGAAGGAGAGACCGGAAGGAAGGACACAAGAAAAGAAGTAACAAGTTCTTAACAAAACACAAAGGAAGTAAACAAAATAACAAGCTAGTAACAAAGGAAGTAACAGATTTTCAAATATTTCAGTATTTTTTGGAGGGAGGGAAGGGATGAAGGAATGTTTACTGTTAGAATCTTAATATTAAGAAACAAAAAAAGACATACGTTTGTAACAAAGGAAGTAAACAAAGTAACAGGCTAGTAACAAAGAATGTAAATTAAGTAACAAAGGAAGTAACAGATTTTCAAATATTTTTCAAGTTCAAGTTTCAGTATTTTTTGGAGAGAGGGAAGGGATGAAGGAATGTTAACTGTTAAAGTCTTTATCTTAAATCAATAAAAAAAATAAACCAGTGTCTAATACACCTTATCTAAAGCTTATGTGTTGCTTTTGTGAATAAAATGCATGATGTCTTCCAAGCCTCAGTATTATATGATATGTGAATTATATTAAACTAATTTGTTGGCACATAGTAAAAATATCTTAGCCATACAATATCAGCATCTTCTTATTGCCCGTTATTACTAAAGAAATTATGCCTTCTCTGGAGAGGTGGTAAGAGACCAATATGGAGGCGAGAGAGGCAGCTATGCAGCCAGAGGAAGTGCATCTTTGTCAGCAGTATTAAGCTGAGCTTCTGCAAGTGAGGATGTCAGTCAGAGGGCTAGGTAAGAGTTGGGCTGGTTAACATGTGAGGAGAATTTACTGAAATAGACGTCTTTGCATGTATCATTATTGAACTGTCATGTGGCAGTGTTTGAACCAACCTCAGTCATGGGTTTGTTTCAAATACATACATTTTAATATCCCTTTAACAGTGTTACAAAAGTAGTCATTCCAGGCATATATTTATTTAATTATTTGCAAAAAAAACGCTGACATGCCCTTTTATGAATTTGGGCCCCTGCCCCTCTAATATCCTCTGCACGTCCCTGCTGTTGCTGTACTATTTTGGAATCCAGAAGTGTACGTTGAAAGCCCTTTCCTCTCTTGATACCCTCTCTGATTTTATTTGATTACGTCATTGACCCTTCCCAGTTGTACACTGTGTCTCCATAAACAACCGCTTGTACAATAAATGTTATTAAATCTGATGAGGTTTCCTTAACAACCACCAGGAGTAAAAAAACACCACATTATATAAATGTACTGTTTGACAGCTCCAAATGATTCAGAAGAACTGCAGCTGCAGTTTACTACGCCTTTTAAACTTGAAGATAATTTTTTGACTGCGTACGTAAAATATCACAGAACCGTGTATATTTCCTTGTTTAGTGAAACTGCAATAATCTTATTCATTCATGAATCTCACAGAAGAGCAACAAGAAGAGTCCTGTGTCCATTCAAACTTTTCCTGCTTGGGAACTTCACCAACAGTAGCTGATGTGCTGCTGTATATGTGTGTAGCAGTAGTTGTGACAGTGACAGTGTGTGGAAACCTGCTTGTGATCATCTCCATCTGTCACTTCAAGCAGCTTCAGACGCCAAGTAATTTCCTCCTACTCTCTCTGGCCATGGCGGACTTTCTTGTTGGAGTAATTGTGATGCCCCTCTATTTTACTATCTTGATAGATCCACAAAGGTGCTTTGGTACAGTGGTTTGCACAATTTTTAATATAGCAACATTTCATCTTACGTGTGTGTCAATTTATAATGTAGCTTTAATTGCAGTGGACCGATGTTTTGCTCTCTGCAACCCCTTTCAATACTCCATGAAAATGACAGTGAATTTAACTTTTAAGATAGTAGCCATACTGTGGTTTTATTCTTTAATCTACAATTTGGTGCTGCTTTATTTTAATGTAAATATTACTAACATGCAAGTAAACATTACATGTACTGAGTGTGTTGTTATAGTTAATAAAGTATGGGCCATTGTTGACTTCATACTTGTATTTATTATACCATGCTCAATGATTATAATTATATACCTGAAGATTTTTGCTATAGCAAAAAAGCATGCAATTAAAATTAGGAGTGTGAGAAAATGTCAAAAAACAAATACTGGCTCAGTGGCCTCAGAAAGGAAAGCAGCAAAATCCCTAGGAATTCTAGTGGCCGTCTTCCTTCTCTGTTTAGTGCCTTTCTATGTAAGTGCCTTTCTTGATGCATATGTTAGTAACAGATCTGTGCAACTTGCCATTTCAATTACATTAACTCTATTATATCTAAATTCATCCTTCAATCCTATCATTTATGCTCTGTTCTATCCATGGTTTCACAGGTCTGTTAAACTCATATTAACACTTAAAATATGTGGCACAGAATCGTCAGTCTTGAATGTACTTGAACAGGAACCATAACTACTTCCAATGTAGAATGAATGTCATGTGATAAAAATTGTTTCAGTTTTTTTGTTTTAATATCATTCTTTTCTATTTGCAGCCCATACACCACATATCTGTTATTGTAATTTTTGTTTGTTTATTCTACCACTTAATCTCCTGAGTCTGCACACGTTATCAAAAGTATCTCTGTTTCCTTTTTTTCCCCTCAGCCCTTCTATGATTTGTCTTAAATCATAGAATCCTTGTTGTTTTTAACATTATGTTTTTATTCTTGTGTGTCTGTGTGTATTCATGTACGCTGCTCTCTCGACCATATCCTGCTTGTTTAAAAAACAGAGTGTCAGTTTCATTGATAAATTAATCTATATAATTATATTTTCTAGTTGACACATGGAATATTCTGTCATTTTTTTATTTTTTGTAAAATTCTTATCATTTAACTTTAAATACTGTAATTTGTTGTCTGCTTTCTTATATTTGAAATGTACTGAATAAAACTATGTAAACAACACATAATAAGAAAAGTAGGTAAAAAAAACCTGTTGCCTTTGCCAAGATCATACAGGGTACAAAACAATTGTACATTTACAAAGCAGCAAAATTTAAAAACGTCTCCAATATTCATGATCATGTGTATTTTGGGAATATTATGTAGGGAACTAAAATGATGTTCACTCCTAAACCATTTCACATACAGGCATGTCAACTTGCAGAAAACAGTTATTTGGGAAATAAAAATTTCACAAAAATATGTTACATGTAAATACGTTGAATATTAATCTTTATTAGCCTATTTACTTGTTGGAAATAATTTATTAGAATTATATTTTCAGCTAAAATTTGGAAATATATTCCTTTTTAATAGTTTTTTCATATGGATGTCGAAGTTAAGACAAACTCTTCAGTGGTGAAGGACATCAGTATCTCAGTCTCCAGCTCTCAAATCTAGCCATAAAGCACCAAATCTGAACTGTCTTCAAATGTGGCTGAAAAACATTCACCACTGCAGTCTATCACAGATATATCTACGTATGTCATATGTTGTCGATGCGGTGATATATAGTGGCTGAAAGCACACTGAGCACATTCACTGAGCACATTAAGGGCCTGATTTATTTTTTGCACACACAAAACCAATAACACAACCAATGATTGGTCATGATATTTGGTTTGCACCAATCATTGGTTGTGTTATTAGTTTTGCATGTGCAGACAGGTATTTCACACGCTAAAGATCTTAGTAAATCAGGCCCTAAAATACGCCGTATTCTAACTTGTGTTGCGCAGGTGGGTGCTCAAAATGGTGGGTGCTCAAAATGGTGGGTGCTCAAAATGTGGGTGGTACAGGGCATGATATTCTAATGACCTGTTTCTTGTAGCTGGCCCCCGGGTTGCCAGGTATCTACTAAAAAAATGTTTGTGGGGTTTTATGTTTTCAATATGCCAGTGACAGTGCCTTTAATAACGGCATTTGCCTTTAGGAAAATCCTGCCTTTGCGCATCGTAGTTGCTCTTGCGTGACGGGGTAGAGGCATACAGTGAACGTATTAATACATTGCATTGATAAAATCATCATAGCTTCGATTGATGATTGGGATATACCCATCACACAATCAAAATAAATAATCGCTGGAAAGTGGTTGCACGCAATATTATTAGGTAAACAAATAAATTGTTGGATTTACTGAATTCTTTTTTTAAAAATCTAATCTTTTTTTAACGATTTACCTAGTCATGTAGCCTATATGCAACGTCTTCAGCTTAATAATTTTGGAGAAGCTGTGCTGACACAAATCATCTCTCCATCAAAACGAATATGATCCAGACACTGTCTATCAATTAATCCATCTAACTTGTGTCTGGTATGATATACCAGACAGTCAATCATAGCCTACTTTTACATATATTTCGTTTTATGATAGCTCTTTGATAATTGTAAGTATGCTAGGCAAAACAAAATATGACCAGTATTATGTTCAAAGAACATGCGCTCATTCTAATATCCATTTATGCGAAATATGCTGTATTTTTCATAATAATCTATTGGCAGCGCTAGACATAAACTACCTATTTTTCTGAACAAAGTTGCACGGAAAAAAATTAAGAAAACTGAATATGCGTATGTTGAACTTGCAGACACGCCTCATTTTCATCAAATCTCCACCCTACACGTAATGCCGCGTATCTACTGGAGAGATTTGACAAGTCAAATTTATGAATCACAAATAGCTTAAGCTATGCAAACTTTGGGGAGTAAGTCCTTTGGGGAGTGAATTATTTCTCCTGACTCATTTTCCTATAGAACTCTATAGGGGAAAAAGTCAGGAGAAACAACCCTTAAAGGGATCCATCCACATCTACTCCATATCTGGCCGCAGAGTGATGGTTTGGGGCTCGTTTGATACCTTAGACCCTTGATGACGTACAGCCATTTCGCCAGTCATGTGTTCCATACTGTACCAGCGTAATTTACAGCTGAATCTAGTCGCACCCCCCAATTCTCATAGAGATCAGTTCAAATGCAGAGAGGTTATAGTATCGCTTGTAACAGTACCTGAAAATAAGATATTGAGAGTCTTTTGATGTTGATTGGTCACAGACTTCAGGAAGTAACAGCATGCAAAGGATATGCGAACAAATATTAAATATGATACTTTAAAAATATGTTAAAGCAAAATATTCAAATTTTCTGAGACACTGAATTTGGGTTTTCATTAGCTGTAAGCCATAATCATCAAAATTACAAGAAATAAAGGCTTGAAATATTTCACTCTATGTGTAATGAATCTATATAATATATGAGTTTCACTTTCTGAAATGAGTGACAAAAAATATTGAACTTTTTCACGATATTCTAATTTTGTGAGCTGCACCTGTACATGTGGCCCCAGGTGCGGACAAGAAAAAACAATACGCTGTTCATATAACATAAAACAGCTGCTATATGTTTGCTCCCATTTTTGTTACCTATATTTTATACACTCTTTTATGACTGGCATGTTATGTACAGGGTTGAAAATGTACATTCTGACCTACCAGCCACCTCAAAATTTTACCAGACACCTTTAAAAAGTTATTTTTAAATTACCCTAAAGTAATGTGTCAGATACATTATAGAAAACGTATACTCCTGTATATAGCTCTAATACAATAGTATTTATTATATCATGTATTAGAGGTTAAATAGTCAAACATTGTGTATAAATTTATTGCATAGCCTACATTTCATATTTACCTAAGTACAAACCCCAATTCCCAAAAAGATGGGACAGTATGTAAAATGTACATAAAAGCAGAAAGCAGTGATTTGTAAATTCTCTTTTACATATGTTTAATTGAAAACATTACAAAGAAAATATATTTTTCATTTTCCTATTGAACTCTATGGAAAAATAAGTCAGGAGAAACAACCCTTAAAGTGTAGTTTCAGTAGTTAACTACACAAAAAATGGCAAAAAAGTAATTTAACTACTTGAATCACTATGTGAGTATGAATGTAGTTGAACTACCAGCAAGCTACTGCGAAATGTAGTTACACTACTAGTTTAATTCCATGTAGTTCACTACTCCCCAACACTGGTTATAACCAATTTTCAAGTTGGTTAATGGTGTTGTTTATTTTTTTTAGTCTGATTGGGCTGGTTTACAGTACCAATTGTAAGCAAGATCCTGCCATGCATATCCTACCTGTTAAAATGAGTTTAAAAGACTTCTGAAACCATGGATAGAACAGAGCATAAATTATTGGATTTAAGGCAGAATTTATATATAATAGATTCAATGCATTTCTAAATGCAATATGTATAGATTTAGAGTTAGTAATATATGCTTCGAGGAAAGCACATATATAGGCGGGCACTAAGCACAGAATGAACACTGTCACTAGAACCCCTATTGCTCTCGCTGCTTTACCTTCTGATGCAGAAGAACTATTATTTGTTTTTGTGCACTTTTGGACATTCCGAATTTTACTAGCATGATTTCTAGCAATGGAAAATATTTTCTGGTACGTGATTACAATCATTAGTAATGGTACTATAAATACAATTATACAGTCAACAATGGACCATATTTCATCCATCTGCTGAGTACACACAACACATGTGACATTTGCTTCCATGTCAGGTATATTTCCATTGAAATAAAAAAACATTACATTGTAGATGAATGACAACCACCACAGTATGGCTATTATCCTCAAAGTTACATTCACAGTCATTTTCATGGAGTATTGAAAAGGGTTGTAGATGGCAAAACATCGGTCAACCGCAATTAAAGCAACATTATAAATTGACACACAAGTAAGATAAAGTGAAGCTCCTTGAAATGTGCAAAACGCTGTACCTAAACACTCTGGTGGATCTATCAACACAATAAAGTAGAGGGGCATCACAATTACTCCTACAAGAAAGTCCGCCATGGCCAGAGAGAGCAGGAAGAAATTAGTTGGTGTCTGAAGCTGCTTGAAGTGACAGATGGAGATGATCACAAGCAGGTTTCCACACACTGTCAGTGTCACGACTACTGCTACACACATATACAGCAGCACATCAGCTACTGTTGGTGAAGTTCCCAAACAGGAAACGTTGGAATAGACACAAGACTCTTCTTCTTGCTCTTCTGTGAGATTCATGAAGAAAATGGTAAAAGCTTCACTAAAACATCCAATGTCTTATAATTCATGAAGGAAATCTAAAAATAAAAAAATGATCTTTGTGTGAAAACACGTAGCATAATGTTGCTTGTCAGTCTTGCATGGTCCCTTTGAGTCACTGAGAGCTGTACTCACATTTAGATAATGCAGTTACCATTGTTTTTTTCTTCTGGTGGTTGTTTATGAATCCCCATCAGATTACATTATATGTGTTTGTGTTAGGAGACAGAGAGCACAACTGGGTCCAGTCCAAGTCCAGTGATGTAATCAAATAATAAAATCACAGAGGCTGTAATAATAATGTAACTGGCCCGTAATATAATAAAATGTTGCTCTAAGTGCCAAAGTAAATTTTATAAAGTTGAATAAAGTAATATATCGACCAATAGTGTAATAACTTGACAAATTATTACATTATTGGTCATTTATTTAATTGTCTGGTGGGTAAAAAAACTAAAAAACAATGAAGTAATAATATTGACCAATAACTACTCAGAGCAAGCAGTTAATATTAGAATTTGCTTGAAGTTTTATGTTAAATGAAAAAAATGAATGAAGGATTGATTTGTACAGTACTTTGCTACTGTGTGTGTGTGTCACATCCGCTGAATAAACTTGACTGCCTGGACAAATTTAATCACATGATGAAGTGTGTTAGGGAGACAAGAAGTGTTTGGCCAGTTGAGAAGGGAAGGTGGCTCTTACCACTTAATTGTAAATTTCACCAGAAAGTTGTGTTATGTTCTGAGATTCTGTCTGTCTGTTTTGTATTTTTTACTTGTTTGTTTATTCTGATTATATATTTATGTTTCTGATTATTTGTGGTTTCACTGTTCTGTGTTTTGTATTGCTGTCACTCCCTGTCTTCGTCACACTTTTCGGGAGTCTGTGGGGATTTCGGTTTTCTCTGTATTTCCTCTGTCATGCACTTCCTTCATTACTAATTACTTCATTGTAAATAATACTAATTAACTAACAACCACTAACATCTTAGAATTAGTGTCTACTAATCTATTAATGACTCACTTGTTTATAATACTAATCTACTAAGGCCACAGAATCAGGGTTTTCTACTAACTTACTAACGTCATCTTCTTTCCTCACTGCAGCTGTCTCTCTTTCTGCCTGTTCTATCACTAATTATTCTTCTTTGGTTCCTCTAACTACAGCTGACTCTCGTTTCCGCTTTCCATTTTCTAATTGTATGCACTTGCCTAACTACCCAGTTCATGTTCAAGTCTATGTGTTATGTGTGTGTACCCTTAAAGGGTGTCTGTTAGTGGTATTCTGTATCTGTTCCTGAGTTTTTGTTATCCCTCGTCCTTTTTCCTGTTTTCCTTTTTTTTTTTTTTGCTGTCTTTTTTTTCTTTCTTGTTTTTTCATTACGCCTCCCTGGTCTTGACTCCTGCCTGTGTTCTCGTGACCCTGATTTTGGACTCTGTTTTTGTACCGCTGCCCTGTCACTCATTAAACTTCGGTTTTTGTACTCCCTCCCTGTTTCCACCACACCTAACAAGTTGAAAGAGCCTGACCTTTAGTGTTAGACATTCTATACTCTTAAACAACAACAACAAAACATAATAACAACAACTAGTAAGACCCTCATTAAAGGGGCAGCACCTGTATCCTATCTGACATGCGCATCTTTCCCCAAGCCAGTGTCAGGGCTGTGCTGGGTCGGAGGACCAAGCGCGACAGTGGGAAATGGAATCTTAAAGCCCTGGAAACAGCGCCACTAGAACAGAAAAACATTCTTTGACAGGAATGACAAAAAACAAAAAGAAAAACAGATTCCCTCTCTAATATCAGAATATTTAGAGGGAGACTAGAATACACAGGTTGAACGAAAAACAACTCGCTGTAAGGCGAGCAAACTCGTAAACACGTGAGATGAGCAAATCCTCACTAAGTGAGAGGAAATGCGATAACTAAATAAACGACCCGGAGCGAGTGAAGAAGGCTCCAAGATTTAGAGCACTTAGAAAAATAAAACACAAAAAAAAAACTCTCGCTCTCTATAATAGAAAGCAATATAACCGAGAGGTAAAAACAGAAAAGGCGAAGAGTACTGTCTCGGACTAGGGAGACAGATAACACAAAACAAAACAAAGGCAGTGAATGGAAAAGAGTAAGAGACTTCCTAAATAACTCTAAGACATCCGAGTCAAGTCCCCCGTTACGTCAACAACTTTGTGTTGAGGGTAATGAGGTCCAACTCGAGCTGTCTGTCCTGTACCGCACCGGCTTTCCGTGTCAAACAATAAACAATATGGAAGTGTCGAATAAGAAGGAAGCGAGGTTTAAATAAAGAGCAGAAATGCAGCGCAGGTGAAAACACTGAGTAGCAGGACAAGCAAAAACACAGGACGGATAACAAAAACCAAAGAAAGAGGACGCTACACGAGCGCTCTACAGAGAAGTGGCCAACTCACGAAGAGCAGGCTGAGAACCCATGACAGCTAAAGGGAATTTTACCCCGAGGCTGGGGTAAGACACCCTTTAACATGTAAGAAAAAAGTTAGGTTTTCGATATCAATTTTTTATGCACCATTTCTTCAGTGGACTAGGACCTTTATGTTTAACCTTTTTAAAAAAAAACATTATCATATCACTGTGTGCAGGCAGAAATTGGGGTGTTTTTTTTGCTAGCTTGCTGATTTTGTTTGTGCCCCACTGCACTGGTTATGGGTGGTAAATATTGGTGCTTGATAGCTTGAGAAATAATAGTTAGCCAATGTAATGGTAATGTAGAATATTTTGAACAATCCTTTCACCGTCGGGATGGGTCAGGACCATTCCACTACACGTAATTCAAACTTTCTTCCAAATAGACACTACATTCCAGAGTCTGATATAACTTAATTTATTGTAAAAAGATTTGCATGAATATACATACCCAGGCTGATCGGCTAAGCATACATATGTTAAAAACACTCTCAATCACACAGTCCAGTCTAAGTCCGTCAATTTCATGCTCACCCACGAGACATAAAAACAGGTCCGTTAATGACAGAAACAAAACATAACAGCAGCAGCTCAGATATCCCCCCGTTTTATGCTTTTCTCAACCCCACCCAGTGTGGGCCTAAAAGTTTGGCTCAGTCCCCCTGGGAGATATTTTTTCATGGTCAACCTCAGCCTCTGTTGGTTTTAATTAAGCATTACATATGACCCTTGTTTATATGGTAGTTTTGATTAAATGCCATGATTTAATTATATCAGAAACAGCCTAGCCACGGTTTGACAATAGTAGTTCAATACACAATAATACAATGATCTAATGGGTTAAATAATACTAACTATAAGCTTTTCAGCTATTTTCCACAAGTGGGAGCTTTATAAACCAAAGACAACATCTTCCTCTATAACATGAGAAATTATTTGTAGTAATATAGTCTTTTATACTAATGTTTGTAAAGAAAAAAATAAATGTTTTTTTTTGGATTTAATAAACTCTATTAGTTCTCAAACTGCACACACACATATATTTCCAAGGTTAGGGTGCTAGACGTTTTAACGATCAGGCCCCAAGGAATGTTACGGAGTTACTCATATTATCTCTTCAGGCGGGCTAGGAACATAAATGTGTATTCATCTAGTTGCCCGTGTGTGTGTGTGTGTGTGTGTGTGAATGGGTCCATTACCTCCTTTTCGAGATAAGTATGCATGTGCTTCATCAGTCTGATTTGTGAATATACAAATGTAACTAAAAGAGTCTCTGGGAAATTAGGGAGTGTTTTACACTATGGCTGTTTTCTGCTGAGAGCGAGTTTTTCCCTTCAATTTTCCTGCAAGTGGGTGTGTGTATATGTCCTTGATTTACAGGTGTCGTAGATGAGATCATACTGTGTGCCTAGCTTGGGACAGTTGTCTATTGATCAATGCAGATACAAATAATGAGCTTGTTTTTCGTTTTGGCGTGAGTGTCTGCCCTTGAATGTGAGGCCATGACTGTGTGCTGTGTGCACATTTAGGCCTTTAGAGCTGTTTTTTTCCAAGACACCCTAACACAGAAAAGCATCTTCTTATTAACACAATTGTTTCATATGGTAGGCCCTACAGTATGTTATATAATATATGTATAATCTATGTATATTTTTCCACTACAGTAACATTGCCAATGCAGCTGTTATGGGTTGGACTGGAGTAACCACAGACTGTAGAAAGGGGGTAACACCGCTAGCTAGCTAATGTGGCTTAATTTTGCTGGCTGTTCTGTGTAACTAGCCAATAAGTTAGCTGCCGTTAGCTAGCTTGCTAAGTTAGTCACTCGAGCTACAAGAAGCCGTGGTGAAAATGGTAATTACACATTTTTTTGAATTATTTATAAAATTGGCTGCGCTTGTTTGAAATAGCGTACGTCTGTCATACGCACCTTCCATCTATGAATCTCAAATACACTTCTAATTGAACGCATGGTTTTTCACGTCCTCCAATAAATCTAGCACAACCATGGTTGAGTTTGCTTACAGTAGACTATTTATAGGACATATTAGCATGTCTTTAATGAGCAACACTTTGTGAATCATAATGCATCTCGCATTCACCACGCCCCAATTTACAAGTTTGATCTTACGCCACAAGTAAGATCACATTTAATCAAAAGTACTTTTTATAAATGAGGCCCCAGGCCAGGGGTCTTTCTGTGTGGAGTTTGTGTGTTCTCTCTGTGTCTGTGTCGTGCATGGGGATGGAGATTTGTGAAAAACTGAGGGATGAGTAAGAATTTGGGTAGAAAAAAGGGAAATATTTACGGTGGTTTGTTTAAATTAGCATGAAAATCACTGTTGCTGTACTATTTTGGAATCCAGAAGTGTACGTTGAAAGCCCTTTCCTCTCTTGATACCCTCTCTGATTTTATTTGATTACGTCATTGACCCTTCCCAGTTGTACACTGTGTCTCCATAAACAACCGCTTGTACAATAAATGTTATTAAATCTGATGAGGTTTCCTTAACAACCACCAGGAGTAAAAAAAAACACCGCATAATATAAATATACTGTTTGACAGCTCCAAATGATTCAGAAGAACTGCAGCTGCAGTTTACTATGCCTTTAAAACTTGAAGATAATTTTTTGACTGCTTACGTAAAATATCACAGAACCGTGTATATTTAATTGTTTAGTGAAACTGCAATAATCTTCTTCATTCATGAATCTCACAGAAGAGCAACAAGAGGAGTCCTGTGTCTACTCAAACCTTTCTTGTTTGGGAACTTCACCAACAGTAGCTGATGTGCTGCTGTATATGTGTGTAGCAGTAGTTGTGACAGTGACAGTGTGTGGAAACCTGCTTGTGATCATCTCCATCTGTCACTTCAAGCAGCTTCAGACACCAACTAATTTCCTCCTGCTCTCTCTGGCCATGGCGGACTTTCTTGTTGGAGTAATTGTGATGCCCCTCTATTTTACTATCTTGATAGATCCACAAAGGTGCTTTGGTACAGTGGTTTGCACAATTTTTAATATAGCAACATATCACCTTACGTGTGTGTCAATTTATAATGTAGCTTTAATTGCAGTGGACCGATGTTTTGCTCTCTGCAACCCCTTTCAATACTCCATGAAAATGACAGTGAATTTAACTTTTAAGATAGTAGCCATACTGTGGTTTTATTCTTTAATCTACAATTTGGTGCTGCTTTATTTTAATGTAAATATTACTAACATGCAAGTAAACATTGAATGTAGTGAGTGTCTTGTTATAGTTAATAAAGTATGGGCCATTGTTGACTTCATACTTGTATTTATTATACCATGCTCAATGATTATAATTATATACCTGAAGATTTTTGCTATTGCAAAAAAGCATGCAATTAAAATTAGGAGTGTGAGAAAGTGTCAAAAAACAAATACTGGCTCAGTGGCCTCTGAAAGGAAAGCAGCAAAATCCCTAGGAATTCTAGTGGCCGTCTTCCTTCTCTGTTTAGTGCCTTTCTATGTAAGTGCCTTTCTTGATGCATATATTAGTAACAGATCTGTGCAACTTGCAATTTCAATTACATTAACTCTATTATATCTAAATTCATCCTTCAATCCTATCATTTATGCTCTTTTTTATCCATGGTTTCACAGGTCTGTTAAACTCATATTAACACTTAAAATATGTGGCACAGAATCGTCAGTCTTGAATGTACTTTAACAGGAACCATAACTACTTCCAATGTAGAATGAATGTCATGTGATAAAAATTGTTTCAGTTTTTTTTGTTTTAATGTCATTCTTTTCTATTTGCAGCCCATACACCACATATCTGTTATTGTAATTTTTGTTTGTTTATTCTACCACTTAATCTCCTGAGTCTGCACACGTTATCAAAAGTATCTCTGTTTCCTTTTTTTTCCCTCAGCCCTTCTATGATTTGTCTTAAATCATAGAATCCTTGTTGTTTTTAACATTATGTTTTTATTCTTGTGTGTCTGTGTGTATTCAGGTACGCTGCTCTCTCGACCATATCCTGCTTGTTTAAAAAACAGAGTGTCAGTTTCATTGATAAATTAATCTATCTAATTATATTTTCTTGTTGACACATGGAATATTCTGTCATTTTTTTATTTTTTGTAAAATTCTTATAATTTAACTTTAAATACTGTAATTTGTTGCCTGCTTTCTTATATTTGAAATTTACTGAATAAAGCTATGTAAACAACACATAATAAGAAAAGTAGGTAAAAAAACCTGTTGCCTTTGCCAAGATAATACACGGTACAAAACAATTGTACATTTACAAAGCAGCAAAATTTAAAAACGTCTCCAATATTCATGATCATGTGTATTTTGGGAATATTATGTAGGTAACTAAAATTATGTTCACTCCTAAACCATTTCACATACAGGCATGTCAACTTGCAGAAAATAGTTATTTGGGAAATAAATATTTCACAAAAATATGTTACATGTAAATATTTCACACGCTAAAGATTTTAGTAAATCAGGCCCTAAAATACGTCGTATTCTAACTTGTGTTGCGCAGGTGGGTGCTCAAAATGGTGGGTGCTCAAAATGGTGGGTGGTACAGGGCATGATATTCTAATGACCTGTTTCTTGTAGCTGGCCCCCGGGTTGCCAGGTATCTACTAAAAAAATGTTTGTGGGGTTTTATGTTTTCAACGTGTCAGTGACAGTGCCTTTAATGACCGTATTTGCCTTTAGGAAAATCCTGCCTTTGCACACCATAGTTGCTCTTGCCTGACGGGGTAGAGGCATACAGTGAACGTATTAATACATTGCATTGATAAAATCATCATAGCTTCGATTGATGACTAGGATATACCCATCACACAATCAAAATAAATAATCGCTGGAAAGTGGTTGCACGCAATATTATTAGGTAAACAAATAAATTGTTGGATTTACTGAATTCTTTTTTTTTTTATCTAATCTTTTTTTAACGATTTACCTAATAAAGTCATGTAGCCTATATGCAACGTCTTCAGCTTAATAATTTTGGAGAAGCTGTGCTGACACAAATCATCTCTCCATCAAAACGAATATGATCCAGACACTGTCTATCAATGAATCCATCTAGCTTGTGTCTGGTATGATATACCAGACAGTCCATCATAGCCTACTTTTACATATATTTAGTTTTATGATAGCTCTTTGATAATTGTAAGTATGCTAGGCAAAGCAAAATATGACCAGTATTATGTTCAAAGAACATGCACTCATTCTAATATCCATTTATGCGAAATATGCTGTATTTTTCATAATAATCTATTGGCGGCACTAGACATTAACGACCTTTTTTTCTGAACAAAGTTGCACGGAAAAAAATTATTAAGTGAAAACTCTGAATCGTATGTTGAACTTGCAGACACGCCTCATTTTCATCAAATCTCCACCCCACACGTAATGCCGCGTATCTACTGGAGAGACGCTTAAAACAGCGGATAAGTCAAATTTATGAATCACAAATAGCTTAAACTATGCAAACTTTGGGCAGTAAGTTCCATTTGCGCAAGCTTAAATCAACTCTGAATATGGCCCTACGTGTAGAAATAAGAGGCAATTGAAACAATACAGAAATATAGCCAAATTACGCCACCTTGTGAATTTCACCCAATGAGATATTCACTGTTGTATACCATTACTCAATCAATGTCACCCAAGTTAATTTTGCTGAAGGTACCATTACTCAATCAATGTCACCCAAGTTAATTTTGCTGAAGGTAAGCAGAGGCATGAAGGTAAGCAGAGGCATGAAGGTAAGCAGAGGCATTCAATTGTGAAAAGTGGAGATTAATTTAAGAGATTAATTAAGACATACACATTCATTCATTGACTGGAAACTACACAGAGTATAACAAGATTTGTTTCAGCAGATTAATTACATCAAATATGCTTTCATATTACATTTGCCTTCCTTTTTTTAATGAATGTTAATTTGTTCCATTAGTTTATCATTAAAAGACTATTAAAAAAGTTCAACAAGGGCATAGGGCTGAGATCCACTCCACAGACATGCTCAAGGGGTGCAACAAATAAGGTGCACCAATGATCTTGTGTCAAATGGAACACAGCAAGCAACATGCAATTGAAGGGCTCCACCACCAGGTGGCACACAGCATGCAACATGCAATAATGGATTCCACCACCAGGTGGCACTCAGCATGCAACATGCAATGAAGGGCTCCACCACCAGGTGGCACTCAGAATCAGAATCAGAATCAGAATTCCTTTATTGTCATTGCACTGGGTACAATTGCACTGTCATTGCACTGGGTACAATTAATGATAATTGCACTCAGCATGCAACATGCAATTGAAGGGCTCCACCACCAGGTGGCACTCACCATGCCACATGCAATGAAGGGCTCCACCACCAGGTGGCACACAGCATGCAACATGCAATGAAGGGCTCCACCACCAGGTGGCACTCACCATGCAACATGCAATTGAAGGACTCCACCACCAGGGGGCACTCACCATGCAACATGCAATGAAGGACTCCACCACCAGGGGGCACTCAGCATGTACTACTAAAGGTTTTTCCCTCTGTGCCTTCAAAGGCAAGACATCAGGTGTGATGTGGATGAAGTGCTGTGACCAAACAGGGAGGAGAGAATGGAAGCCCAATGAGAGTCAAGTAGAACTGTATTTGTCCCCAGAGGGGTGATTGGTTGTGCAGCAGTGAAAAACAAAAAAATACAAAATAAAAAAGTAAAACAACCATACTATAGATGAAAAAGATACGTAATAAACATGTTTTTTCTCGTATTTGTGTGTCCCGGAATTGTTTTACATTGACAGCAACACGATGTACACAATCTGTCCAGTTTTGATGCAAATACTTTGCATGATCAGAAGGTCCTCTATATTTGGTGACATTGTTGTAGCGATTGACTGACTTTGTGTCTTTTGACGCATGTGGTTGTCATTTTGATTGTTATAGTTTCTTTTGCACGGGTGGTATAGTGTTATAAGAAATTATTTTACTGTTTTGAGGATTGCACTTAGAGTTTTGGGAATGAGGTTAGAGTTTCAAGAAATGCATCCAAGCGATTGAGAAACTGTAATACAAATTATAAATGCCAATTACACACTGGTTTAAAAAATCTAAAACAGGCTTCAGTATTTTTTGAGTGTACTGGCCAACTCAAATATTGTTTTTTTATTTTTACAAATTACAAAAATATAGTAGAGAGTAAAACAAAAACAAACAGGAGAAAATGAAAAAAAAAACTGTACTGGGCGTAAACAAAAAATGTAAAAGTAAAACCAAAAATAAATGAGTCTGGTCTCTGCTCTTGATCAGGCCACATATTCTCATGTACATCACACATTATGTCTTCTCTGGCCAAGCAGTGGGAGAAGTGTCTTTTGGAATGACACAGCCACCCTTGGCATGACTGAAAAAGGAAAAGGCAATAGTTTCATTGAACCAACTTCACATTTCTACCTATTACATTTCTAAATGTTCGTCAGCCATTGTTCTCCACATACAGGAGAGCTCACATTGTGCCCTTTTATTTGTGCTAAAGCTCCGATTGCTGATTGAATAATTGAACAAGTGTTTAACCTGTGAAGAATGTGTGTGTTACAGATTTTGTCGATTGCTTTGGCTCATTTCTCACACCAGAGTTAGTTTTTCCAAAACAACATGTAAATTTTTTACCACATTTCATCATCTGTTCACAGCAGAAAGGCATTTTTAATTTTCAACAAATTGCAAATGTTTCTGTACATCTATGAAATGAGAAAGTACAATTGTCTATGATTTAAGAAATTGTCCATTGAATCTGTCTTGCTGATCAAAATGGGTTAGATATTGGATCAGTTAATTAATTTAATTTTCGAAAACTCTGTCATTGTGTAGACCACTGCATGCAGAATAGTCCATACAATTGTCAAAATCTGTATTCCACAAATTGCATTGACGAGTTGTTGCAATGTCTTCTAAATTGCCTCTTAACAAGATCTTGATCTTAGATCAACCAATGACACATGCTGTCAGGTTAGCTTACAGGTGTAACTCGTGAGTATGGAGATTTATATATGTATGTATATACATACATATATATATGTAGAGCTAAAGCACAACAGAATCACTACTACAGTAAATGGAGGCACCAGCGAGACCCAGTAGAACCTACACCAGAGGCCTGCTCATGGATGATGAAGAGGAAGAGGAAGAGGAGTAAGGACGCGTGGCGGCACAGTCAGAGGAAGACAGCCTAACTGAGGAAGAGGCAGAAGGGCACAGCAACATAGAGCTTTACCAGATGCACTATGAGCCACACTGGTTGACCATGAAATATTATTGGCCACCAAGCCACATGCCAGGCCAGCGTGGGGGAAATATCGCAACGTGTGCAGCTATTTCTGAAAATGGTGTGAGTATACATATCCCCATCATAGGGCCATACAACACCCAACACCTCCTGGCATTCCTGGACACCCTCTACAGAAATATCATCCCTGCACATGAGGGGTTTGGGGAGAAATTAATTGCCAGATTTTGTTGTTGTGTGGGATAATGTGAGCTTCCACCGCACTAATGCCATCAGAAACTGATTTGCTGTCCACCAAAGGATACTCATGGAATTCCACCCACCATACTCTCCCTTCCTAAAACCTATAGAGGAATTATTTTCTGCATGGAGGTGTAAAGTGTATGATCGGCGGGCTCAAGGCCAAAACACTTTGGTCGCAGCATGGATGCAGCTTGCAATGACATTTCAGTAGAGTCGTGCAGGGGATTGTCACGGCATTCCAGACGATTGTCCCTCGCTGAATTGCAAGAGAAAACAATAGGTTTGTGATGTGGATGAAAATATGTGGCCAGAAAGACCAAGAAGTTATTCTACATCCTAATTTTTAATAATTTGCAACCGCAGCCACATCCAAGCGTGCACCCCACCACCAATTCAAGAGAGCGTAGACAGACTAAACACCCATGGTTCTGCAAAACATGCTGCTTCTTTTCACACCACAGACGACAGCTAAACCCGGCTAAACTGTGGAGTCGGCTTTGACACGCATCCATATACAGACATGTAACCTGCAGAAAAGATTTAAATTTCACAAAAATATTTTTAATCCAGAATCAAATTCCCAAAGTATGACTGAGCCCTTCCTAATAATCATTTATGAATTGAATATTAATCATCTAGCAGTTTGACATAGATTGTAGAATCAATATACATAGATAAATAAAGGAATAAGAATCGGCAACAGTGACAGTGTAAAAGCAGTACATGGTTAAAAACCGTACAGGATGGGGTTGCATGGGGCATTGCATTATGGTCTATTTTACTAGGAATTTAGGAGATTGACTGCATATGGATCTAAAAATTTGAGTGTATGTTCTTTGTTGCAAGGGTCACCCTGTATATTATTGAGCTTAACAAACCTATAGGGCATGAGTAGGTTAATCAGCTATGCAGCTTTTCTTGCCTATAGAGCAAACCCAGCTGTCTCTGTGGGCTACGCACTGAAGATCATGTTCGCCGTCCTCACCAGCTTACCCCTGTATCTGCAGGTAAGGTTCCCATACCATGCAGTAATACTGAATAACAACACACTTTTGATCAAAGACGTAGTAAACAGCCTCCAATATTTGCTGGCTTACACTAAGACTGCTGAGGCATCTAAGCAGGAGAATCCTTTCTGAAAACCATGTAGTCAGTGTTTACAGAGAAACACAAGCCTGCCATCAAGGTATGCTCCTAAGTATGGCTGTCCATTGATTGTGGTGGGCTCTCTAACAAGGTCCTGTTTGATGCAGACAACCAGCTCCTTGGTTTTATTTGCATTTAACTTCAGTGCACTGTTTTGGCACCATTCTTGGAGGCCTCATTCACAATATTCATTCATATAAATAATTAGGTTGATTTGTGGTATTGTGTGTTGTAGCCGAATTATACTAATTAGCCCCTGCCCCTATGCAGGTGATCTTTCCTGTCGTAATCATAATATTGGCACTTTTATGCCAACGTTAGCCGAACGTTTAAAAAAGCATTATTACATTTGTCAAAGTATGTGGACCTCAACTGTGAACCGGTGTCAATATGATCAGTCACCCTTCCCCATAAGGGAACATTGTGTCAGGGGAAAAACATGATGACATCCTTTGGCCTGATTGTGTATACTGACACCTTTCATTGCCTGTACTCCTATGAGAGTTCTCCATCACGACTATCATTAGCCTTAATAAAACAACACTCATACCTGAGAGTCAGTGTGACTCCCTCACGAGAATAGTGGCTGATAAGATGCTACTGAAAAACAAAGACTCCTTAGTTAACAAGATACAGAAGGAATCATTGCAGTTGACCTGTAATTTGTATTCTTTGTGCTCGTAGTGTCAGATCATTGCAGGGTTCTCAAACAATGATAAAGGAAAATACAGTATAAAACTAAGTTTTACAAAAATAAATAAATAAGAAGAATTGTAAGAAAACCTTTTTTACTGTTATCTGAAAATAAATATATAGGGAGGAATGAATGAAAGAAGTACAAGGTGGTGCCTTGTGTATTAAAGAACAGTATAGTTTCCTTAGTACACAAATCCTTTTTTCCCCAGAATAATCTAACCACCGCTAAAAACATATTTGTTCCTGTTGTGACTTCACCCATATACAATCATTCATCAGGCTGGGGCTATTTAACCAAAGGTCCTATATAATATACAATATGGGGGCCTAGTCACAAGTTTTGGATACAAGCCTGAATATCGGGTCTTACTACTTACACTATTAACCCCTTAACTAGCACTGGCACATATTCAGTACTACTTACACTATTAACCCCTTAACTAGCACTGGCACATATTCAGTACTACTTACACTATTAACCCCTTAACTAGCACTGGCACATATTCAGCACTACTTACACTATTAACCCCTTAACTAGCACTGGCACATATTCAGTACTACTTACACTATTAACCCCTTAACTAGCACTGGCACATATTCAGTACTACTTACACTATTAACCCCTTAACTAGCACTGGCACATATTCAGTACTACTTACACTATTAACCCCTTAACTAGCACTGGCACATATTCAGTACTACTTACACCACTAACCCCTTAACTAGCACTGGCACATATTCAGTACTACTTACACTATTAACCCCTTAACTAGCACTGGCACATATTCAGTACTACTTACACTATTAACCCCTTAACTAGCACTGGCACATATTCAGTACTACTTACACTATTAACCCCTTAACTAGCACTGGCACATATTCAGCACTACTTACACTATTAACCCCTTAACTAGCACTGGCACATATTCAGTACTACTTACACTATTAACCCCTTAACTAGCACTGGCACATATTCAGTACTACTTACACTATTAACCCCTTAACTAGCACTGGCACATATTCAATACTACTTACTACTATTAACCCCTTAACTAGCACTGGCACATATTCAGTACTACTTTCACTATTAACCCCTTAACTAGCACTGGCACATATTCAGTACTACTTACACTATTAACCCCTTAACTAGCACTGGCACATATTCAGTACTACTTACACTATTAACCCCTTAACTAGCACTGGCACATATTCAGTACTACTTACACCACTAACCCCTTAACTAGCACTGGCACATATTCAGTACTACTTACACTATTAACCCCTTAACTAGCACTGGCACATATTCAGTACTACTTACACTATTAACCCCTTAACTAGCACTGGCACATATTCAGTAATACTTACACTATTAACCCCTTAACTAGCACTGGCACATATTCAGTACTACTTACACTATTAACCCCTTAACTAGCACTGGCACATATTCAGTACTACTTACACTATTAACCCCTTAACTAGCACTGGCACATATTCAGTACTACTTACAGTATTAACCCCTTAACTAGCACTGGCACATATTCAGTACTACTTACCCTATTAACCCCTTAACTAGCACTGGCACATATTCAGTACTACTTACACTATTAACCCCTTAACTAGCACTGGCACATATTCACGCCGGCAGTGATTTAGTTTATTTGCATCTGCATTTTTTTTTTTACAGTGAAACTAACTAACTGTTACAAGCGATACTATAACATCTCTGCATTTGAACTGATCTCTATGAGAATTGGGGGGTGAGACTAGATTCAGCTGTAAATTACGCTGGTACAGTATGGAACACATGACTAGTGAAATGGCTGTACGTCATCATGGGTCTGAGCTATCGAACGAGCCCCAAACCATCACAGCCAGATATGGAGTAGATCCCTTTCAGGGTTGTTTCTCCTGACTTTTTTCCCATTGAGTTCTATAAAGAAAATGCATCAGGAGAAATAACCCTTGCAGTGATCCATCCACATCTACTCCATATCTGGCAACAGAGTGATGGTTTGAGGCTCGTTCGATAGCTCAGACCCTTGATGACTTACAGCCATTTAGCCAGTCATGTGTTCCATACTGTACCAGTGTAATTTACAGCTGAATCTAGTCTCACCCCCCAATTCCCATAGAGATCCATTCAAATGCAGAGAGCTTATAGTATCGCTTGTAACAGTACCTGGAAATAAGATATCGAGAGTCTTTTGATGTTGATGGGTCACAGACTTCAGGAAGTAACAGCATGCAAAGGATGTGCGACCAAATATTAAATATGATATTTTAAAAATATGTTAAAGCAAAGGGTATGAATACTTATGTAAATGAAAGATTTCAGTTTTTGATTTTTAATACATTTGCAAAGATTTCTAAAAACATGTTTTCACTTTATCATTATGGGCTATTTTGTGTAGAATTTTGAGACAAAAAATTAACTCAATCTATTGTAGAATATGTCTGTAATGTAATAAAACGTCGAGAAGGTGAAAGGGGTATTCAGACTTTCCGGCTTGACTGTAAGAGGCAGTCATAAAGTACATAAAGGTTAATACAGACATAATAGGCAGTCATAAAGTATCACAACTGACTGAGAATCACAAGTGCATCAATGTAATTGCCTTTGTAAATTCAAAAGGTTATGCAGTTTTTTGTAACTAAGTTTTTTTTAGTAGTTCAAATTAAATTATTTTAGGCTTGCATCTGGCTACCTTGAAATCCACCTTCTTGTGGCCCAGATCTGCACCACATCCGCCACTGAGAAATGGCCCAGATGCCACATCTGATCCAGAGAAGCCATTTAGTATTTCTTGTAAGAGAACCAGAAAATAAGACATCAAGAGTCTTTTGATGTTGTTGGGTCACAGACATCAGGAAGTCATGGCATGCAAAGGATATGCAACCAAATATTAAAAATGAATACTTTATTTTATATATAAATGCAGGGGTGCCAATAATTGTGGCCAACATGGCTTTGTTAAAAATAATTATTTCTTGATGAGGGATTTTTTTTCTCTCATAATAAATGAACGTCAATTAAAGGTTGGATTTTTTTTACATTTTTTCAGTGTGAAATTAAGCTAATTCACCAAACGGTGAATTTTTTATAACCCTTTTTACTCATCTTTACCAGGGGTACCAACAAATTTGAGCACGTCTGTATACACATTATATGTTGTCTTAAATAAGAGCAAAACCGTTTAAGCCTCTATTGATATGTGTCCAGGCCTTGTGCAGTCTGTGTAGCCTGCATACGAGTGGGACATCATCAAACCTGATCCAAAGCAAATGATTTTCCCAACCTCCGCCCCCCACCCCCCGCCCCAAAAGCCAAAAGACCTTGTGATTACATCATTTAGCATGATTATGTGCACTAGCCAGGTACAAGGTGCCATGGAGAGTTTGAGCATCATTAAACATGAAAAAAACTCACACAAAGGTGCTAACAAAGTCCCACGATTCCTCCGTTTATGCAAGAACTAGATTGAGAAAACAACACCTTCATCTGTTTGTTTGTTGGACTGTCTCAGCAGATTAATCAGACGGATTTTGCTGATGAAAACATCCCTTGCCATGGGATGAAAGGTGTGAATCACTAATTGCCATGCAAACTGATCCATTAATACCCTCACAGCTAACAAGCTGCCTCTTGCATGAATATACTGTGTGCCCTAACACTAATACATTGGCAGCATATCTTAGAAATGTAATAAAGAAAGATATGGCACACAATAAAGCACTTCCATTAACAAAAGTAACAAAAATGCTACTTGTGCTATATTCTGATACTAAATCAGTTCCTAAAAATATATATTTTTTATCATCCTGGTGGTCAATGCATATTCAAACAAGCTCCTTGATTCAATATAAATAATACCACATAAATTGTTGCATCATACTTGCTTTCACCTATGCAAGGATGATGCAAGGCCCTATGTTCTTCACTGTAGCCTAAGTATTCTTTTGGTTTGTATTATGCAAATCTAACAATGTACTCGACAACTGGAAGAACTGAATATATATTTTGTTAATTTCATGTTATATTTTGCATTGGGAAAGGGGAAAATTATTCTTTGGTGCTTTTAGAATTTGTACATTTCCACCCCCTCTGTAATCAATTGTACATCTTGAGTTAACACTGTGCCACTTACACCCAATCCAGAACTCATGCACATCTGTGATGTTCTAGTTAACCACAGTCAAGTCAGTGACCCATTTTACACAGAACAGGTAGCAAGGGCAATGATTCCAAGGGCCCTGTCTCACAGAGACCATCACAAAATATTAGAAAATAGTATTAAAAACTTTTTTATTAGTCAGTTATTAAAATGTACATTATCAGGATATGTACTCCCCTCCTTTGCTATAATTACCAGAAGTTAACAAACCTGGCTGCGAGACAGGCAAACTTCTGCATGGAAAAAACAAGATGAATATAGTTTGTTTTATGTATATTGTAGGATCTCTTGGAAGATAATACAAATATTAATTCAGCGTCATTAGCTTTGTGACGTTTTCCTTCAACAACAACAGAAACGACATGTGAGCATTCTAACTATATGGTTGGAAATAGTATTGAGGATATTTTTTTGCATACTGCATGTCTACTAAACAGTATACAGTCTGCTAGTACACAGGACACAGTAGATAGAGCTTTGATTCTGACACAGCCCCTGGCTTCGCCCTACTCGTTTTGTCATATCCCATATATCATATAGGGTCTTTATTAAAATGTATAAATGATCATATCAAATGCTATTTATTATTAGTCAATCATATAGGCCTAGAAAATCTAGTATCCTAGTGGACTATGCGATGACACTAGATTCATTAAAATAGAAAATATATATTTATTTTTTTTTAGAACAGATTGACATAAGCATTCAACCAAACCAAAAAGTCTTTACATCCAATAATAAAATGCTTCAACAAAATAAAAATTATAAAGATGCACAAATTCTCTTATATATAGGCCATAAGCACAGATTTATCTGTCTTAATGGTCCCTTCTGATTATTTCACATATAATAAAATAAGCATTAGGACCCAGCAGACACCTGCTCGTGAGTAAGTGAACATATACAATGTCGGAGAGGTTTGATTAAATCTTAAGCTTTATCACATTCACAACTGTCTGTCCACGTTTCTTTGTTATTTACTATGAACAGTAAGCATACATGAACAGCAAGAAAAGTTACGGAGTTATTTTTTCTGGTTTCAGAAGGGCTGTCTGCAGCAGGTGTAGGCAGCTATGATAGCTAGCGTTAGCAAAGTTAACTTTATGACTGTAATGGTTCTGTTACGAATGAGAGCACAAGCTCGGAGAAATATAACTTTCAGCCGTAGGCCTACTGGCGGTTTGCAAGGTAGGTGCGCCTGATGTTGACGCTTTATTTTGTTATTGGACATCTAACATTGATCCAATATATAAATTATTTCTGTATAACGTTGAACAAGTTAACGTTAACCAACGTCTACCAACTACCATTTTCGATTGATTTCGCCGGTGACTAATTCCTATGTCAGCTAAACACACGTGGTCACCCTGAGTAGCGTTGTTTTGAGTGGGTGGGCGCATCAGCAATGTGCAAGTCTAGTTCTGATTGGCTGTTCGTGTTGTATTTGGCTAAGTTGAATAAACGGACGCAAATGATAGTTTTATCGAAAATAAATCTCTTACGTTTATCATTGTTATCGTGGCAAATTTTATCGTGAATATTATAGACATTGTTTTATCGCCGAGCCCTAGTATAGTATGGTGTGGTATGTGAGACGGTATGGTATGGTATGGCATGGTACATTACAGTACGGTGTGGTATGATACGGTATAGTACGGTATGGTACAGTACGGTACGGCAATGGAAAAAACTTTCACTTTCACGTTATCAGCAACAAACTCGATTCTCACAGCACAAATTATAGAGGCCCTTGACTTAATGGAAATACTTTAGTTGGTCAACTCTGATAGTATGCAGGGAGGAGTCATGTATTAGAGTCAGAATTAAGGAAATCAATGTAACAGTATAACCAGCTGTGCCCACGCTATACAAGTGTACTTAATCTTCAAGTGCACCCAACATGCGTTATACTGGCCGACAGGGTAGTTAACAGAACAGCTTGACCATACGTCTAATCAATTTTCAAGGCCTGTACCCTATCCAAGTCTCCCCCTCTACAACTTCAGGGCAACTGGCTATCCCCTCCTTCCATAGTCACTCCTGCCAGTCACAAGGCCTGTCTGTACTGGCCTCCCTAATGTTGGAACGAACTTCCAACATTGTGGTCAGGACAGCAGAATTGTTGTCCACCTTCAGATGCAAAATGAAGACCCACCTCTTCAGATTGCATCTTGGTTCTCCTCTCATCTCCCGGCCCTAAGATTCATACCCTTAGTAGTAGTTCAGGTTATGGTAATTTTTATGGTTTTAGGTTTATCTTCTCTTTGTTTTTCAGGGATGGTGATATCTACTTGCAGGTCTGGGAATGCTGTAAACGGAGTCTGGCACTTTTACTCATGTAAATCGACTGAATGAACTTGTTTTCCTACATTGTACGTTTTTCTGAATAAAAGCTTGTGCTAAATTAGCGTAATGTTTTGTTAATTTGGGTAGACAAAAGTAAAAAATATTTAACATGGTTTGTCTTAATTTTCCATGAAATCCAAGATAAGTCATGACATTTCATAAAATCTACTCTGTTACCATTATACTGCTGGAAGTTGGAAGCCCCTTTTTCTTGACATTATTTGAATAAATCACTGACCTTTCCCAGTTGTGCTCTGTCTCTTAACAGAATCCCCTGTACAAAAAAATTTAATTTAATCTGATGGGGATTAATAAACACAAAAAAAAAACACAAAAAAAAAAACAATGGTAACCTCTTCATATAAACACGACTTGACTGCTTTAAATTATTCATAAGGACTCTGTAAGACCAGCAAGCTACATTATGCTCCACATTTTTTTCTTTGAAGCTTTAATCATTTTCTTCATTCATGAATCTCACAGAAGAGCAACAAGAGGAGTCCTGTGTCCATTCCAACATTTCCTGTTTGCGAACTTCACCAACAGTACCTGATGTGCTGCTGTATATGGTTGTAGTAGCAGTTGTGTTGACGACAGTATGTGGAAACCTGCTTGTGATCATCTCCATCTGTCACTTCAAGCAGCTTCAGACACCAACTAATTTCCTCCTGCTCTCTCTGGCCATGACGGACTTTCTTGTTGGAGTAATTGTGATGCCCCTCTACTTTACTATGTTGATAGAACCACAAATGTGCTTTAGTACATTGTATTGCACAATCTTTGATGTAGCTGTCATGGCTTGGCTGTCTTCCCCTCATCTCTACGGTCCTTTTCTTTCGGAACCACGTGAGGGCACTCCGTCCTTATTTTTTCCACCGCCCATGCCATGTTTTTCCGCTTCCCGGCACTTACCTGGCACACCTGTGTCTAGTTTCCCGTTGGCTATATAAACACAGTGCTTCTTTCTTCTTGGATTTGGTGTCATCTTTGCCACTAATCAAAGCCGGTACAGGTACAGGACATACAGATGACCTCTTGTCCTTTTATTTACAAAAGAACACGAGAGACTTGTCTGTTAGAGTTTAGGATATTCTGTTAGATTTCTCGGCTCGTCTCTATTTTATTCCTTGGTTTTCCTTTCCTGTCTGCTGCGATCCTTGGTTTTTCCTGTTTTCTTTTGCCTCTTTGTTTGGTTTAGCTCTCTGACAGTTCACAGAGCTGGAGGCTTTCTACCTGTTTTGTTTTCTCTCTGCTCGAGTTTGCGAGGGCATCCCATCCTACTGGGTTGCTGTTATTTTGGGCTTACGCCGGGTCTATTTTTCCTGACTTCTTATTTCTCTGCACGCGTCTGCGAGCTTCGCCCTGTTTTCTTGGGTCATTATTCATTTGGTGATGGCACTTATTGGTGATGGCCATTAGATTGAATAAATCAAGTCGACAAGTTGTCAATAAACTGTTTGGCTATATAGAAAAATGTGTGCCTTTGTGGAGTAGCCTGCGATATTATAATAAAACGCCCACCATATACTGAAATAGCCCATGCAGAAACGAGTTTATTTGTAAATTTAAATGACCAACTGAACAACCGTTAACAAATTATTTCACCTTGTGACATTATGCATTGATATCATGCTCAAACATTTTCACTAATCACGTATTCAGTTGTGCATTTGGGCAACGTCATTTGTCAATATACGGAAATCAGAAAAAGTAGTTAATCCTTTCACCAAAAGTGTCACAATCGATTGAACTGCTGAATATCGATAATCATAATTAGGACTGAGTCTAGCCAAGCCTTTCACCTTTCATCTTTTCACCTGAGGAAACACCCCTCACTTTCCACTCATAAGTTACAAATACCTCAGATGAGTAAATGATTCCTGTCTTAACATTTGTTTGCAGCTATGAGAGCACATACATTATTTATTAAAAGTAAAAAATAAAGTAAAAAATCTTGAGCCTGCTGGCGGGATGATTAAGTTAGCTGATTCGGGATGAGATGATAGAAACATTAAAAAGGTAACATTACAAGATAACGTATAGCTAGACAGCAAAGATATCACATATTACATTATTATTATTATTACAATATCCGTTTTATAACTTTGTACTGATGAAACGTCCTGTGGCCAGTCGAGCCATTTGTTCGTTGCTAGCTGTCAAGTTAGCTTATCTTGCCACCGCACCATAGCCTACTCAAACAAGATCAACCGCCCAGAATCAAGTGCATTTTTATGCACATGAACTTAATTATGTTCTCAGGATCACTGTTCGCTAGTGTTCCAACAAGATAGAAACCAAATGTGGGATAATGGTCTAACTGATGTTAAAAGTGTTACGTGTATGATAACTCGATAATGTATAACGTTAATGTTTGGTTATTATGTGTTCACTAACTGAGCTAGCATTAGTAATGTTACCCAACCCAGTATTTAAATAGAAACAGAATAATATCCAATAATACAGCATGTGATCCAACTGCATGAGAAAAAAAAGGGAGGGAAATTTTTCAAGAGCACAAAGGAATTCATTTTTTAAAAGATCGTTTTGTTCTGCAGTAGGATGTTGTTAGCTTGTTTGGAGTGCTTTTGTTTAACGTTATAGTTTTTTTTTAAACAGCAGATTACTAAATACTGTTCTCAAAAGGTCCTCGTAATGAGCATTTTTCTGTTCTGTTTTTTAAAAAGTTTCCCCCGGACCCCCCTAGCACTGAAGTGTCCCTCATAGATGCTAAACCACTCCTACACCCTTGGGCGGCCATTTCATTTAATTTTAAAGATTCACATATGTACTATTATTGTCGCATTAATTTAAATCATTAATCTAGGGTAGGGATGGGTAACTCCAGGCATCGCGGGCCGGTGTGTATGCAGGTTTTTGCTGCCACCAGTTAACAATTATTTTATTAGCCCAATCGTTTACATGATCTGACATTTTAATCTACATATCCGTGATATGAACAGCAGCTGATGAATGTCCTTGTGCCGGTATGCGTGTATGGTTGCGTTTTATCATTCTGTAATTTACGAGTGAATTGGTGATTGTGTGTATGACTAATTAGCTGATTGAACTGTGGTAACTGGTGGCAGTAAAAACATGCATACACACATGTGTTTCTGTCTCCTATCACAACCCCCTGTACAACTAAATATAATTTAATCTGTTGGGGATTAATTAACAACCATCAGAAGAACTTAAAAAAAACAATGGCAACTGAATTATATAAATGTGTCTACAGCTCTAAATGACTCAAAGGAACCCTAGAAGACTGCCAAGCTACATTATATTACACCCTTTACGCAGTTTCACGCAAATGTAAGTTTTTCTTTAGATTTCCTAAAAGTATAGTGGTGGGACATTGGATTGTTCAGTGAAATTATAAACATTTTCTTCATTCATGAATCTCACAGAAGAGGAACAAGAAGAGTCGTGTGTCTATTCCAACTTTTCCTGTTCAGGAACTTCGCCAACAGTAGCTCATGTGCTGCTGTATTTGTGTGTAGCAGTAGTTGTGACACTGACAGTGTGTGGAAACCTGCTTGTGATCATCTCCATCTGCCTCTTCAAGCAGCTTCAGACGCCAACTAATTTCCTCCTGCTCTCTCTCGCCATGACGGACTTTCTTGTTGGAGTAATTGTGATGCCCCTCTACTTTATTATGTTGCTAGATCCGCTAAGGTGCTTTAGTACTTTGTATTGCACAATTTTTAATGTAGCAGCAATTTATTTTACTTGCATCTCAATTAATAATGTTGCTTTAATTGCGGTGGACCGATGTGTTGCTGTCTCCAACCCTTTTCACTACTCCATGAAAATAACAGTGAATTTAACTTTGAAAATAATAGCCGTACTATGGTTGTGTTCATTAATCTACAATGTGTTGCTTATGTATTTTAATGGAAATATTCCTGATGTGAATGCAAACATCAGATGTAGTGAGTGTATTGTTACATATAATAAAGTATGGGCCATTTTTGACTTCATAATTGTATTTGTTATGCCATGCTCAATGATTATAATTATATACCTGAACATTTTTGCTATTGCTAAAAGTCAGGCAAAAAAAATTAGGAGTGTCAGAAAGGGCCAAAAAGTAAATAATAGTTATAGGGCCTCTGAGACTAAAGCAGCAAAGAAACTAGGGATTCTCGTGGCCGTCTTCCTTCTGTGTTTTGTGCCCATCTATGTGAGTGCTTTCCTTGCAGTCTATGTCGGGGAAACATCTGCGCATCTCGTAGTTACAGGTATATTGAGTCTACTAAATTCTTTTCTCAATCCGATCATTTATGCTCTTTTCTATCCGTGGTTTCAGAGATCACTTAAACTCATATTAACATTCAAGATATGTGGCACACAGTGTTCCGTCTTTAATGTCCTTGAATGGGAAACATAATCTTGTCTGTAGAATGAATGTGATGCTATAAGACAGTTTCATTTTCTTTTCGTCCTCGTTTATCATTTGTGGGTCACAAAGCATGTCTGTTCATACATTTTGTTAGTTCTACCACTTCTACTAGCAAGTCCACACAGATTATAAAGAAATTACCCAACATAGCATTGTTTGTCCTTATGATGTCAGTGTAACAGTTTTTTTATTTTCATATTTAAACTTCCTTCCAAATTTACAGTAAACTATAAGGGCCTGAAAGCTGGAAAGCCCTGGAAAGTAAAACGTGTTAAATTTACTGTAAGATGTACTGTATATCCTCATAACGCCTGTCATTTTATCTCCTGTAGGGGACATGAATGTCTGATCTAAATATCAAGAACCATATATTCTAATATGCCCAAACCTACCCTACAAGGGTTATTCAATAAAAATGTAATAAATAATATTTTTGAAAATATTTTCACTGCAACAATTTTTCTCATCCAAGAATGATGTCAAAAGTAAAATTGGACTTGCTAATATGTTTAACTGATTTTAAAGATATTTACATGTGTAATTTTGGAGAGTATGTTTTTACACTTGACAACCCACTGTTTCTATAATTTGATTAAATGTCACTTGTCACTTTTTACATTATGCTTTATTGTTGTTTGTTGTGCACAAAATATGGTCCATTAAGAAGTACCAGAAACAGGTTGCCAATTTTCATGGTGGTTTGTGGGGAGCATAAGTCAATACATTTTATAGTTCTAATCACATCTCCTCCTGAATCATTTTACTCAGTTCTGAGGCATTTTCAAACATAGCATAAAAAGTGTTCAGCAGTTAATTATCCTTTGGTTCCAGTTTTCTTTGTGTGGTACAGCGGCCATCCCCAGCTGTACCACACACACCACAAGGTGTGCAGCAGGAACACACAACAGACTGGTGTGAAGATGACATTTTAATTCAAAGAAGATCTGGTGTCACAGCTTAATAACAAAGCTAGCTGGAACCCAAGAGCTACACAACATAGCCCACATTTTGTAATAAAGTCAGGGCTACTTCAAAGATTGCAACACATAAAACTGACCAAAACTGAAAAAAAATAACGGCCTTTTTCCCAGTCCCAATCTGGTCTCAGCCTATTCGTATGTGTTCAACAAAATTCCAGTACTGAAAATTTGTACGTATTTTACGAATCCGAGATTCAACACCACGTGACTTTACGATTTTCTCCGATGAATTACGAGACAAAACGGAGATCCACCATTTTTATTTCATGGTGAAATAAAGCGAATGGGTAAGCTGCCAGTATTGTACTTATAGTTTATGCTTATAGTTATAGTACTGTGGTATCAAAAACAATAGATTACACATTCTTATATATCATTACAAACCACTGTATGGCCGACCATGGGAAACAATTGTGTTAATAAGAAGTTTTTTTTTGTGTTAGGATGACTTGTAAAAAATCGTTCTAATGTCCCTCTTGAACCAGAACAGACGCGCACACATCACACATCTGTGACTTTACAGTCAAGGACACACACGCACGCAGGAAAATAGATTCACACTTTTCAATAGATGGGTTGTTTTCAGTGGCAGACAGTGTCGGGGCCTGATTGCAAAATAGCTGTATTCGCATATACATATACACATTCAAAGACACACACTCACACTGGAAAACAGACCCATTATTCTTATCGGAAATGGTCAATAGACGGTTGTTCCAGGCTAGTTGTTTCTTATTTAAAGTGTCTAAGTGTCCAACCAGGAGGAAAAACCAAAACAACCGCATGCACCTCGCAGATGTGTACCCTCATCTTTAGACGCACACACACAGGCAACCAGATGAATACACACTTCTTTGTTTCTAGCTCGTCTGAAAAGATAAGGATGCTCGCCTCCCTAACATTCCAAGGGGCTAGCCTGTTAAAAATGTCTACGCGAACGGAAATGTGTGAGCCATAGAAATGTGTGTGTGAAAAGTTCAAGGAGCTTATTAGATCCAAATAATACATTTTCCCTTTTCTTTATATACATCAGTATTAAGGATTATACTACTACAAAATAATCTGTCATATTATAGAGGAAAATTTTATTTTTTAGTTCATAAAGCACCCACAAGAGCACAGTAACCTGTGGAAATAACATTGAAAAAGCTTATAGTTAGTATTATTTAATCAGATCATTGTATTATTAAGTTATTGAACTACTATGTTCAAACCATGGCCAGGCCGTTTCTAATATAATTAAATCATAGCATTTCATCAAAACTACAATATAAATTAATGTCAGATGTAATGCTTAATTAAAACCAGCAGAGGCCGCTGTTGACTATGAAAAAACATCTCCCAGGGGGTGGAGAACGACTTTAAGACCCACTGAGGACAGGGTTTAAGGAAAGGATAAAAGGAGAGTTATCTGAACTTTCATGGCTGCTATGTGTTTTGTCTGTCACTGTGCTTGCTTAACCTTTGTGTCGTGTTCGTTTCTCCCCCCTTACTTTGGTGCTCCCGGTCAAATTTGACCGGCCTGTTTTAACTGCTCTTATATTAAGGCGAGACAGCCTAGGTGAATAGGCTATAGTCGCCGCCAGGGTCAGGTTCAAAGTTCTGACCCTGGCCTACGCTGCAGCCAAAAGGACAAGCCCTTCCTACCTGCAGGACATAATACAACACTAAACTCCAGCTCGACCACTTCGCTCTGCTCGTCCAGACTGCAGAGCTTCTCCACCCTATGGTGGAACAAACTTCTCACTCCTCTACGTTCCGCTCAAACACTGCCTGCTTTCCATCGTGGTCTGAAGGCACACTTCTTGAGACTCCACCTTGACTGACTTACTAATCTAGTACCAGTACTGTTTTTTGCTTGTTTCCTGTTCCTTAATTCTTAGTTGATTTTATAAAATTTATGAAATTAGCTCTATCTGAACTGATGTCATTGACCTTCGATATGCACTTATTGTGCATCGCTTTTGGATAAAAGCATCTGTCAAATGAATGTAATGTAGCAAAAAAAAAGGTAGAAAAAGACCTAGTTTATTTAGTGTGAGCTACGATAGGCAATATTGTTAGTTGTAACTTGGCCACATTTTTATATCAATACTTTTAAAGGCAGGCCTAGTTTTTGCAAGTTGGAATTAAGGACTTATAGACAGCGCTCTGTAGGCTATGCGTGAGTAACTTGGCTTTTTTTTTAACGTTGAAGACGTTTTTTTTATCAGACATAATATACAATATGGGGGCCTAGTCACAAGGTTTGGAAAACACTCTACAAGTTATATTATGCTACCATTAACCCCTTAACTAGCACTGGCACATATTCAGGCCGGCAGTGATTTGCATTTTTTTTACGGTGAAACTTTCAGTCAATCTAGTCACACAATAGGCTATACCATTTGAAAGTGATACAACTCTATGTTATAAACGCCAATGTTATAGCGACAACAGTTCCTTATAATGTGACATGATTCAAAACAGGCTCGATCAAAACGACCATTCCATGTGTTCTATATGTGTCCTGCAAATCCCCAATCGATGAGAATAACCGTAAAATCAGTTTTTTTTTTTAAACAGAAACTTCTAGGCGAGAGAAAAAAAAACACTTTCACTATGTTTGAGCTTCTGTTACTTTGTTTTGGTAATACTTCTTAGAGTAATTCTGACTCTTGGAAAACAAACTCCTATGGGTGACCTTACCAGAATTATGCCTGTAGTGAAAGGGGTTCAAGAACAGTAACCATTTTATCTTCGGGCTTGTGTTCAAATAGGTGGTGCTTGATGTAACCAATTTTCCCCCCCTTTTTTCAACAATGACCTGTCAAATTGTCAAAATTCAAGAAGCACTGCAGCTATATAAAACTATAAATGCTCCACAGATTCACTTGGACTTGTGGGTGAGTAATTTTCCAAACTACAGGCCCATTCAGATTCAGATTCAGATTCAGATTTCTTTATTACACCATTTATGTTAAAAACATATAGGAACGTGTCTTGGCATTACCGTGCAGTGCATCCTTTTTTCACAAGTATAGACAAGTGCAGACAGACAGAACAGTGAAAAACAACAAGGCAATAAAGACAATAAAGTGCAATGGCTAGTGGAATGCAGTAAAGTCAGAGTTCAGTCCTAGAAGGGGTCAGGGGAACACCTGACTCATTTATGAGGCGTGCTGCTGAGGGGAAGAAGCTGAGTCTGTGGCGGGTTGTCAGAGTCTTGGGCAGCCGTAGCCGCCTGCCATGGGGAAACAGGGTGAAGAGGTTGTGACCCGGGTGGGAGGGGTCTGCCATGATCTTCCTGGCCCTCCTCAGGGCCCTGGTGTCATATAGGGACCTGAGGGAGGGGAGGGCACAGCCGATGACCCTCTCCGCTGATCGTATCACCCGCTGCAGCTTAGTCTTGTCCCTGACCGTAGCCGCAGGGAACCAGGTGATGATGGAGAGGGAGAGGATGGACTCAATGATGGAGGTGTAGAACTGAGTCATCATAGTCTTTGGCAGCCTGAATTTCCTCAGCTGTAACAGGAAAAACATCCTCTTCCGGGCCTTCTTCATGAGAGCGTCAAGATTCAGCTCCCATTTCAGGTCCCGGGACATCGTCATGCCCAGGAAGCGGCATGACTCCACTGAGGCCACCGGGATGCCTCCCAGGTTGATCGGAGGAAGGGGGGCTGCGCTGCGCCTGAAGTCCACTACCATCTCCACTGTTTTAAGAGCATTCAGGGCCAGGTTGTTATAGTTGCACCAGCTCTGCAGCCGCGTAATCTCCCTCCTATAGGCAGACTCATCCCCCTTGGAAATGAGGCCCACCAGGGTGGTGTCGTCCGCAAACTTCAAGAGCTTGACCGACGGGTGGAGAGAGACGCAGCTGTTGGTGTACAGGGAGAACAGTAGGGGGGACAGAACACAGCCCTGCGGGGAGCCAGTGCTGATGGCCTTTGGGTTGGAGATGTTCTTACCCAGCTTCACCCGCTGCGACCTGTTGGTGAGGAAGTCCGTAATCCACCTGCAGGTAGAGTTCGGCACCCGCAGCAGGGACAGCTGGTGCTCCAGGATATGCGGACGGATAGTATTGAAGGCCGAGCTGAAGTCCACAAACAGGATCCTGGCGTAGGTCCCTGCAGTGTCCAGATGTTCCAGGACATAGTGCAGAGCCATGTTCATGGCGTCCTCCGTGGATCTGTTGGCTCTGTACGCAAACTGCAGGGAGTCTAATAGAGGGTCTGTGATGGACTTCAGGTGGGCCAGGACAAGGCGCTCAAAGACCTTCATGACTACAGACGTCAGAGCGACAGGTCTGTAGTCATTGAGGCATGTGACCTTGGCCTTCTTCGGGACGGGGATGATGGTGGAGGCCTTGAAGCACGCTGGGACCCGACACAGCTCCAGTGAGGTATTAAAGATGTTGGTAAACACCGGGGACAGCTGGTCGGCACAGTACTTCAGGATGGCAGGTGTGACGGAGTCTGGCCCGGCCGCCTTCCGGGGATTTTGACTCCTAAACAGGCAGTTTACCTCCCTTTCTGTGACAGAGAGGGAGGAGGGGAGAGGGGAGAGGGGGGGAGGGGAGGCGGGAGAGGATGGGGGAGGGGGGTGGGTAACAGGGAAGACAGGGTCCCCACCGTGGGCCGGGGACCTTGGGAGTGTCCGGGGGGAATGAAGGAAGAGGGCAGGGGGGAACATCTCTGTCTCGAACCTGCAGTAGAACTCGTTGAGCTCATTGGCGAGGAGGAGGTTGTCAGACGTCTGTGGGGACTTTGGTTTATAGTTAGTAATCATTTTGAGGCCCTTCCAGACGGAGGAGGAATTCCCCTCAGAGAACTGCCGCTGCAGTTTCTCTTAGAAGCGCTGTTTCGCCTCCTTCACTGCTCTTACAAAGTTGTACTTAGCCTCCTTAAACCTGTTGTTGTCTCCACTCCGCCTGGCTTCCTCCTTCTCAGACCGCAGCCGCCGGAGGCGGGCCGTGAACCAGGGCTTGTCGTTGTTAAAAATCCTCCTGGAGCGGAAGGGGACACACACCTCCTCACAGAAGCTGGCGAATGACGTCACAGTATCTGTGTACTCGTCCAGGTTGTTGCCAGCCTCTGGCCCCGCCCACTCCACAAAGCCCCGGTCGCAGCCCGCACGCTCCAACCAGGCGCAGAGTTTCTCCCGTGCCTCGCTGGACCACACTTTGAAGCGTCTTATTACAGGTTTACAGAGTTTTAATTTCTGCCTGTAGCAAGGGATCAGATGAATTAATTGGTGATCGCTATTGCCCAGCGCGGCACGAGAGACAGAATGGTAAGCCCGCCGAATTGTGCTATAGCAGTGATCCAGAGTGTTTCCTCCCCGTGTTGGACATGTGACAAGCTGCCGGTACCTCGGAAGAGCACGGCTTAGATTTGCCTTGTTAAAATCTCCGAGGACGATCACCGGGCTGTCAGGATAGTTCAGTTCAATACTCACGATCTGCTCGGCCAGTGTGTCTTGTGCAACGGTGACGTCAGCATCCGGTGGAATGTAAACACACGCGAGTATCGTAGAGCTGAATTCACGGGGAGAGTAAAATGGACGACAGTTTATGAAGAGGGATTCTAGAGAAGAGGAACAGTGCTGATTAATCACTGTAACATCCGAGCTCCAGCAATCGTTCACGAAGAGCATTAATCCCCCCCCTCGCGACTTGCCGACCGTCTCAAAGTCGCGGTCCGCCCGGTGCATGGAGAAGCCGACCAACTCTACCGCTTCATCGGGGATGAGCGGTGACAGGTGGGTCTCCGTGAACACGAACGCAGCTGTTGAGTGGAAGTCGTTACTCCTCGCTACGAGGGACCGGAGCTCGTCCATTTTATTGCAAAGAGAGTTCACGTTTGAGAGGAATATACCCGGGAGTGGAGGCCGAGTTCCCCGCCGGCGCAGGCGAACCAGGGAGCCAGCTCTTTTTCCTCGCTGCCGACTGACCCACCTTACAGCCCGGTCGAAGAACACGGTTCCCCTCACAAGTATATCCAGTAAATCCGTGGAACGGGTGAGTAGTTGAGGAAAATTGTCCGGTGGGGTTGAATTCCCAATATTCAGAAGTACTTCTTTAGTGTAAGAAGTAACACACGACACAGAAACTACACCAAACAAACAAAACACGGAGCACAGCAACGCCACGGCAGCCATAGACGGCGCCATCAATCTCAAAGCTGGAGTAGGGGGCTAAAGTAAACTATGCAGTAGCACTTAGATGCTTGCTCAACTGAGCACTTGGATATAAGATCTGCTTTAGTCTTAGTCTAGAGGCTAGACCGTGGGACAGCCAAGAGCATAAGATCTGCTTTAGTCTTAGTCTAGAGGCTAGACCGTGGGACAGCCAAGAGCATAAGATCTGCTTTAGTCTTAGTCTAGAGGCTAGACCGTGGGACAGCCAAGAGCATAAGATCAGCTTTAGTCTTAGTCTAGAGGCTAGACCGTGGGACAGCCAAGAGCATAAGATCTGCTTTAGTCTTAGTCTAGAGGCTAGACCGTGGGACAGCCAAGAGCATAAGATCTGCTTTAGTCTTAGTCTAGAGGCTAGAGCGTGGGACAGCCAAGAGCATAAGATCTGCTTTAGTCTTAGTCTAGAGGCTAGACCGTGGGACAGCCAAGAGCATAAGATCTGCTTTAGTCTTAGTCTAGAGGCTAGAGCGTGGGACAGCCAAGAGCATAAGATCTGCTTTAGTCTTAGTCTAGAGGCTAGACCGTGGGACAGCCAAGAGCATAAGATCTGCTTTAGTCTTAGTCTAGAGGCTAGAGCGTGGGACAGCCAAGAGCATAAGATCAGATGACCTGAGGGACCTTGAGGTTGAGTGTGGACGAAGCGGATCGACAATGTAAGATGGCGCCAACTCACTCAGCATTTTAATAACAAAGTAACACATTGAAATCAAAAGCTCTAAAGATCACAGTGAGCCAGTGAAGGATGGTTGCCAGCACAGGTGAAATATGGGCCCGCTTTCTGGTTCCAGTCAATCGCCTTGCAGCTGCATTTTGGACTAACTGAAGACATGATAGGGATGATAGACTAACACCCAATATAGAGCTAGTGGCAGTAGTCCTGGCAGGGGATCCCCAACCACACAGGAGGATTCATGTATGGCCTGAGAGTTGGCCGACCTATCAACTGAGACATATACAGTGCCCTTCACTATTATTGGCACCCCTGGTAAAAATGAGTAAAAAGGTTTATAAAAAATTCACCGTCTGGTGAATTAGCTTAATCTTACACTGAAAAAATTAGAAGAATTTAACCTTTAATTGAAGTAAATTTATTATGAGAAAAAAAAATCCCTCATTAAGAAATAATTATTTTTAACAAAACCATGTGTGCCACAATTATTGGCACCCCTGCATTTATAGTATATAGAATAAAGTAATTATATTTTTAATATTTGGTCGCATATCTTTTGCAGGCCATGACTTCCGTCTGTAACCCAACAATATCAAAATACTCTTGATATCTTATTTTCTGGTACTCTTACAAGCGATACTATAACCTCTCTGCATTTGAATGGATCTCTATGGGAATTGGGGGGTGGGACTAGATTTAGCTATAAATTGCACTGGAACAGTATGGAACACATGGTTGGCTAAATGGCTCTAAGTCATCAAGGGTCTAATGAATCAAACAAGCCTTAAACCATCACTCTGCTGCCAGAAATACAGTAGATATGGATGGATAACTTGAAGGGTTTCTTCGCCTGACTTATTTTTCCATAGAGTTCAATAGGAAAATTTGTCAGAAGAAACAGCCCTTAAAGTGATCCATTCATATCTACTGCATATCTGGCAGCAGAATGATGGTTTGAGACTTGTTTGATACCTCAGACCCTTGATGACTTACAGCCATCTTACCAACCATGTATTCCACACTGTTCCAGCATAATTTACAGCTAAATGTAGTCCCACCCCCCAATTCCCATTGAGATCCATTCAAATGCAGAGAAGTATCAATTCAAATGCAGAGAAGTTATAGTATCGCTTGTAAGAGTACCAGAAACAAATATATCAAGAGTCTTTTGATATTGTTGGGTCACAGACATCAGGATGTCATGGCATGCAAAGGATATACAACCAAAATATTAAAAGTGATTACTTTATTCTACATTATGTTAAACCAATATTTTTTGATGTCCGAGGACTACGTACAAAAGGTTCTATAATTTCTAAACGGTTCATCTGATATGGATGAAAATACCCTCAAATTAAAGCTGAGTAAATTAAAGTGCTAGACTACAGAACCAAAATAACAAAACATATGTCACTGTCCAATGAATTATGGCGCTTATATATATATATATATTATATATTGCCTTAAATAAGAACACTGTTTAAGCCTCTATTGATATGTGTCCAGGCCTTGTGCAGTCTGTGTAGCCTGTATACGAGTGGGACATCATCAAACCTGATCAAAAGCAAATGATTTTTCCAACCTCCGCCCCCCACCCCTCGCCCCAAAAGCCAAAAGACCTTGTGATTACATCATTTAGCATGATTATGTGCACTAGCCAGGTACAAGGTACCATGGAGAGTTTGAGCATCATTAAACATGAAAAAACTCACACAAAGGTGCTAACAAAGTCCCACGATTCCTCCGTTTATGCAAGAACTAGATTGAGACAACAACACCTTCATCTGTTTGTTTGTTGGACTGTCTCAGCAGATTAATCAGACAGATTTTGCTGATGAAAACATCCCTTGCCATGGGGATGAAAGGTGTGAATCACTAATTGCCATGCAAACTGATCCATTAATACCCTCACAGCTAACAAGCTGCCTCTTGCATGAATATACTGTATAACACGAATACATTGGCAGCATATCTTAGAAATGTAATAAAGAAAGATATGGCACACAATAAAGCACTTCCATTCACACAAAAATGCTACTTGTGCTATATTCTGATACTAAATCAGTTCCTAAAAATATATTTTTTATCATCCTGGTGGTCAATGCATATTCAAACAAGCTCCTTTATTCAATATAAATAATACCACATACATTGTTGCATCATACTTGCTTTCACCAATGCAAGGATGATGCAAGGCCCTATGTTCTTCACTGAACTATTCTTTTGGTTTGTATTATGCAACTCTAACAATGTACTTGACAACTAGAATAAATACTGAATATATATTTTGTTCATTTCGCTTTATATTTTGTGTTGGGAAAATAAACAATAAACAATAAACACTTTGCCACTTACACCCAATCCAGAACTCATGCACATCTGTGATGTTCTAGTTAACCACAGTCAAGTCAGTGACCCATTTTACACAGAACAGGTAGCAAGGGCAATGATTCCAAGGGCCCTGTCTCACAGGGACCCTCAAAAAATATTAGAAAATAGTATTAATAACTTTTTTATTAGTCAGTTATTAAAATGTACATTATCAGGATATGTACTCCCCTCCTTTGCTATAATGGCATTACCAGAAGTTAACAAACCTGGCTGCGAGACAGGTGACAGCAAACTTCTGCATGGACAAAACAAGATTAATATAGTTTGTTTTATGTATATTGTAGAATTTCTTGGAAGATAATACAAATGTTAATTCAGCGTTATTAGCTTTGTGACGTTTTCCTTCAACAACAACAGAAACGGCACGTGAGCATTCTAACTGTATGGTTGGAAAATAGTATGGAGAATATTTTTTGCATACTTCACCCTACAGTGTAGTATAATGGTTAAGGAACCGGACTTGTAACCGAAAAGTTGCAGGTTCGATTCCCAGGTAAGACGCTGCCATTGTACCCTTGAGCAGGGATATGAGTTAATTGCTTCAGTATATATCCAGCTGTATGAATGGATACATGTAATAAGAAGTTGTGCAAGTCGCTCTGGATAAGAGCGTCTGCTAAATGCCTGTAATGAAATGTACTCGTTTTGCGTCATAACCCATATATCATATAGGGTCTTCATTAAAATGTATAAATGATCATATCAAATGCTATTTATTATTAGTCAATCATATAGGCCTAGAAAATCTAGGATACTAATGGACTATGTGATGACACAAGATAGATTAGTAGAACAGTCCTTTTTTTCTATATGTCACCTTACGTGATACGTCAATTTTGGGGGCTTGAGTGTGTTTGACACTGGTGTTTTTGTAAGTATGGTACTGTACAGTATGATTACAGTTTGGTATGGTATGTTCCAGTACGGTATGGTACTGTACGTTATAGTATAGTATAGTAGAAAAAACGGATGCAAATGATCGAAAATAAATCTCATACGTTTATCATCGTTATTGTGGCAAATTGTATCGCCAAAATTATCGACATTGTTTATCGCCCAGCCCTATTATAGTATGGTATAATAATAATAATAATAATAAAACCTTATTTGTATAGCACATTTCATACAAGGATTGTAGCTCAAAGTGCTTTACATCAATAAAATAATGACAGTGTAAGGCAAGCAGCAAGTGCAGTTTATATAATGGGAAAGGTATAAAATAATAATCAACATCATATCAGATCCTAATGTTCTAATAGGTTACTTAGTTACCATAATCTCGTTTCAAACAAACATTAACACATTAATCAAACATCATATCAGATCCTAGTGTTCAATAGGTTACTTGAGTTACCATAATCTCGTTACAACAAAGGATGGAGTATAAATAGTGGCAGTTAAAAAATTTAAAGTTTAAAAATATAAAATTTAAAATTTAAAATTTAAAATTAAACATTAGTGTGTTCAGTGCAGAGTAATATTAAAAGTGCAAGTCAGAGTGCAGCAAAACTGGAACTAGTATTTAGGGATAATGATGAAGGCGGGTCAGTCAAATGCTTTGGTGAAAAGATATGTTTTAAGCTGCCTTTTAAATATCTCTAAGGTGTTAGCTTCCCTGATATTTGAGGGTAGTGCATTCCACAGTTTTGGGGCATAGTTAACAAAGGCTGCATCACCAATCTTTTTATAACTGTTTCTGTTGATTTCTAATAGACCTGCATCAGATGATCGGAGTGTTCTAGCTGGTGTGTAATTTGTTAGGGAGTTTGCAATGTAGCTAGGTCCTTGTCCATTTAGAGCTTTATATGTGAGGAGGAGGACCTTAAAGTTAATTCTAAAGGTTACAGGTAGCCAATGTAGAGTAGCTAAGACTGGACTAATGTGTTCTCGCCTCTTGGTTTTGGTTAGTAATCTAGCTGCAGAGTTTTGAATAAGTTGGAGTCTTTCAGTGGTTTTCTTGGGGAGACCAGTGAAAAGTGCATTGCAGTAGTCCAGTCGGCTAGATATGAACGCATGAATTAGCTTCTCAGCATCATTTTGAGTTATGAATGGTCGTACCTTCGCTATGTTTCTGAGGTGGAAGAAAGCTGTTTTGGTCACTTTATTTATGTGGGAGTTGAAGTTCAAGTCTGAGTCAAGGATGACACCAAGACTAGTTACCTCAGGTTTAATCCAGGAAGTTAAGCTTCCTAGGTTTTTAGTTAGTATCTCTCTCTTTGATTTGGGACCAACTAGAAGAACTTCAGTTTTGTCTTCATTTAATTTGAGGAAATTTGCATTCATCCATTTATTTATTGCCAACAAGCAGTTGGTAATGGATTTAATTGCTGTTGTATCGTTTGGTTCAGCGGATATGTACAATTGTGTATCATCCGCATAGCTATGGAAATCTACATTATATTCTCTAATGATGTCACCGAGTGGTAACATATAGAGAGAGAAAAGTAATGGACCTAAGCAGCTCCCTTGTGCAACCCCGTAGCAACTTTCATGTCTCTCTGATACATTGTTACCCAGACTAACATAAAACTTCCTTCCTCTGATATATGTCTTGAGCCAGTTCAATACACAATCAGAGAACCCAATATGCTTTTCAAGTCGATTGATTAAAATGTCATGATCAATGGTATCAAAAGCCGCACTGAGATCCAATAAGATAAGGATGGAGACTTTATTTGCATTTGAGTTTAGTCTGAGATCGCTAATTAATTTTGTGAGAGCCGTTTCAGTACTGTGATATCTTCTGAAACCCGACTGAAAGATTTCTAAGATGTTATTTTCATTGAGGAATGAGTTTAGTTGGATTGAGACTATCTTTTCTAGCACTTTACTAATGAATGGAAGATTTGATATCGGTCTATAATTTGTTAGTATGTTGTTATCCAGTTTGGGTTTCTTAAGTATAGGCTTTACAACAGCTGTTTTAAAGCTTTCTGGGAAGACACCAGTTCTAAGGGACGTGTTTATAATTTCCAGTACCGGGCTTGAGATACCATCAAACACTCGCTTGAAAAACATTGTGGGTATAGGATCGACATCTGATGTAGTTGAATTGCACTGAGTGACCGTTTTGCATAATTCACTCATTGTAATACAAGTGAACTTACTCATGGTTACATTGCAGGGTCTATCGATATCTGTTACACCTCCACTACTAGTAATATTATCCCTGATCGTAGTTATCTTGTTCGTGAAGAACTGAGCCAGTTCTTCGCATTTTGCTGCAGATGATAGTGGGGGGGCAGGGACAGTGTTTAGGAGCTGATCGATAGTGGAGAAGAGAACTCTGGAATTTCCGGCATTGTCTGTAATAATATTGGAAAAATATGTTTTTCTGGCTAGACGAATGATTCTGTTATAAGTGGTTAGTGCATCTTTGTAGATGTCATAATAAATAGTGGATTTAGTTTTTTTCCATTTTCTCTCTGCTACGCGGCATTTTCTTTTTGCTTCACTAACGTTATTGATTTTGAGCCATGGGGAGGTTCTATGTGACAACTTCTTTTTTTTAGTTTTCAATGGGGCTACTGAATCTAACACCGATGATAGAGCATCATTGAGATTCTCTACCATTTCGTTAAGGGAACATTCATGATTTGGCTTATAGAGAGTCATTTCTTCTAAGAAATTTTTCACAGCTTTATCATCTAAATATCTTTTTTGGATTAGGAATTGGTTTGTGGTGTTTGTTATACTGGTTAAGATGGTTACATCAAAGAGAATACAGTGGTGATCAGAGAGTGGTAGATCTGTTACTGAAACATTATCGATGTTCAGTCCAGTTGTTATCACTAAATCCAGTGTGTTTCCTTGCCGGTGAGTTGAATCTGTTATGTGTTGAGTTAGATTGAAGCTGTCTAGAAGATTTAAAAGCTCAACAGTTCTAGGGTCTGCTTTTTTATTTACGTGAATATTGAGGTCCCCGTTTAGAACTATTTTGTCATATCTGGTGACACATATTGATAGTAGTTCAGACATTTCCTGTATAAATATTGGTGAGTGCTTGGGTGGCCGATATATTATGACAAGTAGTATTTGTTCAGTTGTGAGCTCAGTAGCAAGATATTCAATTGCTGTGAATTTACCCATGTCAATGATTTTGAACAACAGTTTTGATGAGAAGATAGCTGCGACTCCTCCTCCTCTTTTTGATTTTCTAGATACTTGATGAAAGTTATAGTTTGGCGGGCATGCTTCTATCAATGTTGCCGTTGCCGTTGCCGTATCATCATTTAACCAAGTTTCTGTTAGACATATGCAGTCTAAGTTATTGTCCTTAATCAGTTCATTAACTAGAAAGGTTTTGTTATTTAATGATCTGACATTTAGGAGGGCCAGTTTCATCTGCTGGGCATTTTGAGATGGGACAGGAGGAGATATTTCTGTAGGAGAAACATGCACAGTTTTAAGACTTCTAGGACGTATTTCATGTATTTTGTAGTTGTGACCATGCATTTTACCATGCCATTTGCTATTTATGATGACCGGTATGTTTGATGAAATAGCATGGCGACTGTCCTAACAGTGTTTTCCTCGCTGAATGTCCATATCATTGACGAAATCCGTCAGGGGGATAGAGGTCTGAGCAGTGTCAGTGTCCTTGCGGTAGGCGGTGTGGGATGCGTCAGTTGGGGCTTCCTCCAGAAACAGCGCTTGGTTGCGATTGTGTTTAGCGTTCATAGAGTTCAGTGCCCCAATGGCGCTTCCCACTTCCAGTCCCTTTATGGCGGTCAGTAGTGCGTGGCTGATGTTTGCTGTTAGTAGCCTCGAACCTCTATGGTTTGGGTGGAGTCCATCAGCTTGAAAACGGCCTGCAGAGTTCCAAAAAATATTGAAATTGTCAATATGGTATGGTACAGTACGGTGTGATATGATACAATACGGTACGGCGATGGAAAAGACTTTCACGTTATCAGCAACAAATTTGGTTCTCACAGCACGGATTATACAGGACCTTGACTTAATGGAAATACTTTAGTTGGTCAACTCTGATAGTATGCAGGGAGGAGTCATGTATTAGAGTCAGAATGAAGGAAATTAACGTAACAGTATAACCAGCTGTGCCCACGCTATACAAGTGTACTTAATCTTCAAGTGTACCCAACACGCGTTATACTGGCCGACAGGGTAGTTAACAGAACAGCTCGATCATACATCCAATCAATCTTCAAGGCCTGTACCCGAGCCAAGTCTCCCCCTCTACAACCTCAGGGTGACTGGCTATCCCCTCCTTCCATAGTCACTCCTGCCAGTCACAAGGCCTGTCTGTACTGGCCCCCCTAATAGGGCTGTTCGATATGACTATATATATCGAGGGACGAGAGAACAATGTCTATCAATAGATATTTCCCTCTATCGTTCCTATCGCTATTTTCGCAACGAAGCTACAGAACTGCTTTACGGCAGTATTTTACGTTCTCTACATGCAGGCTCAACAAATACAAAAACAATACGACAAATTAGCGTGACGTCACAACAGCAAAGAACTTACTTCCGGGTGGATAATGGCTCTGCGGCTCTGCTGCCGACTAACGTTGAGGAATGTTGTATAGCAGGCAGTTTATGCGTCATTTAACCAAGGTACGAACACGTAAAGTCAATGTTGGAATATAAAAATAATTTGTGAAAACTGAACGAAATTGTTTTATTTATATGATTGATATGATGTGGTCTATGGTCTAGCTAGCTAATGTAACTAACGTTAGCTGTCAGCACCCCCCCTAACGTTGTAGCTAACCAACATGAACATGAATAACCAGTGCAAACTAGCTAGCTAGCGTTATTGGAAACCCTATTACTGTAACGTTACCAACTAAACAAGTTAGCAACCCAGTTGCACCAGCCAGGCAACCTCCGTACATACATACCATACATACACCAATACAAATATGCAATCCTGTTCGTTCATCCCTGTAATGTCCGTCTGATTTTATGGACTGTTTGTAGCTTTTCAGCTATTAATCTAGGCTACTTTAACTAATTAAACAACAGTATTGAAAACGTTGTCATTGTATTGTAGATGAGCAGTTTTGATGCAGTTTTGAGGATCAATGCACAAGCAGGGAGTTGGCAGCAGAAAGGTAAACTTTGGATACAGCATAACATTAAGATTGGTTCTTATCAGTTTAATATTGATTGTTTCATATCCATCCAGTTAGTCTCCAATTTAACAAAAAACAAGACCGCCCTGTAAACGGACTGTATGATCTGGGGTATCCTCTCTTTTAAGTCTCTGAATCCACAGGTTCCGTTGGGTCGATTTAGACTTTAAAGCGGGGAATCGGAAAAAGCCCAACCCACGGTGTGCCTGATTACATTTGGCATTACAGCCCCAAACAAAACACGATTTCGGCATAGTGTACGTTAGCTAATTGTTTCTACACAGCTCCGACTGGTTCAGTCGATTTTGAAGTGCTGAGTGGCCACCCGGAAGTATCGTAGCAAACTCTGTTTACAAACATTCTGATTTGTCGTATAGTGGTGGGCATTACGGTTCCTTGCAGGGACTCGGTTCCTTTGACTCCGTTCACTAAAAAAACGTGTTCCCGGATTCGTTCACTGATCTAGTTCAGACTCTCCTTCACCTCTCGTTCTCGTTCACTGACTCTCATTCTCGTTCACTGATTCCTCTCAATCGCGAACGGGAACGAGACGCGTGCACATGTAGTGAGGGGACTCCCCCGACTGAAGGCAGAACCCAACTTGAAATTGAAAAACTGCTCAGAAATGAATCACCTACTAGTACTGTCCTTTGTAGGTGAATTTCTACAGTAGCCTAGCATCCACTGTTTTTATGTTATTCACAGATCTTTTCGAAATATTTAGCCTACATTTTTAAATAAATACATGGGGTTTGTTTTCATGCAATTTAGGCAAGTTAGTTCGTAAATAGACCTAGCCTGGTGCGAGTTACTAAATCGCCAGTTATCTACTAAAGGTTTTAATCTAGGCTATTTTATTAAAAAGGACCATAGCCTAATATTTATCAATGTTGGACAATTTCTTATGAATGTGCTGGCTATCTTATAGATATAGGCTATATCATGTTATATAGGCCTATATAATATGCTCTAAATGTAGTGCAGCCTACTTAAATTATATATTTCCGGATTTTCGGTCATAATATGGAGTATATTTTTCGCATAGCTACTGCATGTCACTAAAGAGTTGGCTATGCTAGTAGGCTACACAGGACACAGTAGGCTAGATGGGGCGATTCGGAATTTCAGAGCCATGGCCTAATTTGGGACTCTGTCTTTAAAAAATGTGACGTCTCCGTTGGAAAATGCAATAATGCACTTTTTCGTTCACGTTTTATTTGCTTCACGCAAAGAGCTATAGCATTTCTCAGACGTAGCTGGGCGCTTAGAAAGCTAAATGCTTTTAATTATACTCAGGCAAGTGTTCAGTGCAATACGAAGATTAGGGAAAGAACGCTCGGAGCTGCAGCAACTGCGTATTATTGTGCCAAACTCGGGAGAATCCGGACCCGGTGAACGTCACGGATTCATTCCTCTCGTTCACAAATGACACACCACTAAAAAACAAACATGGAGGAGCGTGACACAGAACGAACGTCGCCGCAACAGTCCATGAAAGAACAAGACTCAGCCCAAGCCAAACAAGATGAAGAACTTATTTCGGGAAGTAATATTCTCTGGCCCGCTTCCAGTTCGTAGGAGTGACGAGGTCTACAGTAGACTTACGTCACTAAATCGCTGGCTGTCTGAGTGGTGCTCAACTAGTGGCATAGGGTTCGTCAATAATTGGCCTGATTTCTGGAGAATGCCTGGCCTACTGAAGAGAGACGGACTCCACCCGAGCTGGAGAGGTGCTCTTGTCTTAGCAAAAAACTTAGACGTTAGTCTTAGTAAGGCCAGATCCTGACACCGTATCAGGGCGCCGGCCAGGCAACAGGCCTCTGATCCTACATCGGAGCCTGTGCGTTTCCCAATGCCCGTGACTCAGACAAATGGCCCAACGCCGTTGTCTGCAAGGTGCGTTTCAGAGCTAGTAATTAGCAATAGTACTTATCCCAGCGCCCCATTAGCTAACATATCTGAGCTAGAAACTAGTATTTATTATATTGAGACTGTGTCTGCCCCACGCATCTATGCTAAACGTAAAGCAAACCGTGGTATTAACACGGATAATCTTGTGATTCTAAAATTAAACAATTTTGCTGCCAGCCGCTGTTGTGAATCACTCCTAAAAATGGGACTACTGAATGTTAGATCTCTTGCTCCTAAAGCAATTCTTATAAATGAGTTGATCACAGATCATAATCTCAAAGTATTGTGTCTGACTGAAACTTGGCTAAGACCTGGTGAATATGTCGCACTTAATGAAGCATCTCCTATAGGTTTTTTAAGTACTCGGGTATCGCGCCAGTCAGGAAGAGGGGGTGGTGTTGCAGCGATCAGTCCACCGTAAGCTTAAACCCTAAGTGTGGAAATACGTTCTTATCTTTTGAAGTTCTCTCTATGAATTGTGTACAGCATGACCTAGCTAAAATAAGGGGCAACATGCAGTCCTTTCTCTTAGTGTGTGTTTACAGACCACCTGGGCCCTATTCGGATTTCCTAATAGAATTCGCAGAGTTTTTGTCCTGCCTTGCTATTTCAGCAGACAAGGTTGTAATTGTTGGTGATTTTAACGTACATGTGGATAAACAGGGTGATCCCCTAGGAACAGCTTTTGCCTCTATTATTGACTCTGTTGGTTTTAAACAAAATGTCTATGGGCCCACTCATTACTATAGCCATACCCTAGACTTGGTGTTATCCTATGGTATCAATGTTATGAATCTTCGTATTGCACCCCATAACCCTGTATTATCTGATCATTTCCTTATTACTTTTGAAATCAAGGCAACCACCACTTTTATATCAGAGACGACATTATTACAGCCGGTCCTTAAACTCTGACGTCATTCTAAAGTTTACAAATATGCATCCGGAATAATTTTTTTCAAGTGAAAAAAATACCACTGAATTATCGCTGGATGAATTGACTAACCAGTTAAGTTTAACTCTCAGAAGCACCCTTGATGTGGTTGCCCCTCTAAAAAGAAAGTATTGTCGGAAAAACCGTACTCCCTGGTACAATGACACTACCCGTGCCCTGAAGCAGTCCACAAGAAAACTGGAGAGAAAATGGCGGTCAGCTAAACTAGAAGTATTTTGTCTTGCATGGAAAGATAGCCTCCTCCAGTACAAGCAAGCTCTTGCATCTACTAGATCTGCATTTTTCTCTAAATTTATTGAACAAAACAAATGCAACCCAAAATTTTTGTTTAGTACTGTGGACAAATTGACTAAAAAACTATCATCAGAATGTTCATCTTACCCCTGCATTTACAGCAGTAATGATTTCATGAATTTTTTCAATCAAAAGATTGAAACTATTAGAGACCAAATTATATCTTAATATCTCCAAATTGCCTACTCCCCTAGGCATCACTCCTCCCAAAATCTATGAACAGCCCAGATCTTGGTCAACAGAGGAAGATGTATCAATAGTGGCACTGAACTGTTTTACGCCAATTGACATGGAGGAGCTGTCCAACCTGGTTATGTCCTCAAAACCGACAACCTGTCTACTCAATCCAATCCCTACAAGATTGGCTAAATAACTTTTTCCTGTACTAGGCCAGCATATGTTAAAAATTATTAACACATCCTTAGTAACAGGATATGTACCAGAGTCACTAAAAATGGCGGTTATTAAGCCATTACTGAAAAAACCAAACCTCGAACCTGACAAACTGGAAAACTATAGACCCATTTCAAATCTTCCATTTCTATCAAAAATATTAGAGAAAGCTGTTGCGAAGCAACTTGGTGCATACCTTAGCTCAAACCATATCCATGAATTATTCCAGTCAGGATTTAGACCATACCATAGCACTGAAACGGCACTTGTTAAAGTTATTAATGATTTACTGTTATCAGCCGACCGAAACTCTGTGTCTGTTCTTGTACTTCTTGACCTAAGTGCAGCTTTTGATACAATAGATCATGAGATTCTACTGAACAGACTCCAGGGCTGTGTTGGACTCAATGGTCAAGCACTTGCATGGTTCAGATCATACTTATACAATAGGAAACAATTTGTTAAATTAAATGAAGAAGTATCCAGTTACTCAGTAATGAAATGTGGTATTCCACAAGGATCAGTGCTAGGTCCAGTACTCTTTTCGTTATATATGCTACCCCTTGGTGATATTATTCGGGCACATGGGGTAGATTTTCACTGCTACGCGGACGATACTCAGATATACATTTCCATGAAACCCGGGGAAGCACTACCACTTTCTCGATTAGAGGCTTGCATTGCAAATTTTCTGCTCTTAAACTCAGAGAAAACCGAAATGCTGGTTTTAGGTCCTAAAAAACAAAGGGAGAAATTGTGTACATATACTTTAAGTATTGATGGTTGCTTAGTTGTTCCAAATTCAGCTGTGAAAGACTTAGGTGTTACAATAGACCCAGATTTAACCTTTGGCGCGCACATAAAAAACATATCTAGAGTTGCTTTCTTTCAGTTAAGGAACATAGCTAAAATTAGGCATTTCCTATCAGAAGGGGATGCAGAGAAATTGATTCATGCTTTTGTTACGTCTAGGCTAGATTACTGTAATGCTCTGCTATCTGGCTGTCCTAAGTTTTTGCTAAATAATCTCCAGCTTGTGCAGAATGCAGCCGCTCGCATTTTAACTAGAACAAAGAAATATGAGCATATTACCCCAGTACTAGCATCACTTCATTGGCTGCCAATTAAGCATAGGATAGACTTTAAGGTTTTGCTTCTGACCTTTAAAGCTTTAAATGGACTTGCACCAGTGTATATATGTAATCTGATTTTACCATATAAGCCGAAAAGATCCCTTCGTTCCCAAGACGCAGGCTACTTAGTAGCCATAGAATATCTAAAAACTTGACGGGTGGTAGAGCTTTCTCCTACAGAGCACCACTACTGTGGAACACCCTTCCAAAATCTATAAGGGAATCAGACACAGTCTCAATATTTAAGTCTAGATTAAAAACGCACCTTTATGATCAGGTTTATAACGAGTTGTAGTCTGGAGACAGGACTAGAGAAGCCTTTTTGTCGTAGAGTAATGCGGAGTGACATCCTTTCCTTACTGTCACCTGTCAACAGCTGTGACCCCATCTTCCTGGGCTGGCTCTTGAGAGGTGGATAGGATTGTTTACTCTCTCGTGACTGGATGGGTTCTCAAACCCTGTCTTCATAGCTATGCAGCCATAAGTTACTCCTGGCGGGGGTACTTGTCCAACCCCCCCTAACTGTTCTCTCTCTTCTTTTTCTACATTCCGCCAGCGGGGCTCATGCCCCTCATCTCGAGAGTTGCTGTCCAGCTTCCTGTCCGTCGCCGCTTGCCCCTCCCTCCCCACCACCGCTGCCAGCTGATCCTGCCGCCATCGGCACCCGGTTTCCCACCATCATTGCCGCCACATCTGGACTGTCATCTAGCTGCTGCAATTTCTACTATCATGGATATTGCCAGTCAGTTTTGACCATTCTGGTCATTAAGATCTAGACCCTGAGCCGACCTGAGGAGAATGGGTTTCCCCCTTGAGTCTGGTTCCTCCCAAGGTTTCTTCCTAGTTACCTCAGGGAGTTTTTCCTTGCCACTGTTGCCTCTGGCTTGCTCTTGTGGGGGTTTAGGCTGGGTTTTTTCTGTGAAGCGCATTGTGACAACTAGTTGTGAAATGCGCTATATAAATAAATATTGATTTGATTTGATTTGATGCCTAAAATGGCTGACTATTGGAAATTTCTGAAACTTGAAACAGTGTTTTTATATTTGTTTTTGATATTTTATATTGATACTGTACTTATTTTTGCCTTTTGTTTTTTTCATGAGCTTGTGGGACGGGAAAGCGGGCTGGAGATTTGTCGGGGCAATCCTGCGGCTCGTTTGATAATATTGACGAATTGTAACATTGTTACTGCAGATAATATTGACTCCAGCAACAAAGTTACCATCGCTCTTCACCGGAGTTGAAGATGTCAGAACTGATCCGGGAGTGCAGGCAATCTTCAAAAGGCAACCAGGGAAGGAGAACATAATGCGGGGAAGGAGTAAGGAGACGACTGGGAAGACTGACGCAGTTCAGTGCTCCGTTTCGGCGGTGTACGGAGACCGCGGCGCTGCGTGTATGGAGGAGTCGTGGAGGCGGAGTTTGTGTGTTGGACTGCTTGGTGACACTGGACATCTCGGGACAGCTGGGGCTGTATAAATTTATATTTTTAATCATGGCTGTATTGCACTTTAATTCACTTGATTGATGTAATGATTCTGTTTGATATGTTTGTTTGTGTGTTGTGGGTCTGCCCCACTGTCTATGTCTTTTTTGTTGTTGCTGGCTACAACTGAAGTTCCCTTGCGGGAAAATAAAAGTTATTCTATTCTATTTGTTTACTTTTTATATTTTATATTCATATACTTATTTTGTTTATTGGATATTTCTGAAACAGTGTTGTTTACCTTAAAATTTATTTTTTGGAAAATGTTTTTTTCTTTTACTCATTTGTGACAGTTCTGTTCAACGTCACTTCCAAATAAAAGAAGAAAAAAGAAAGACCCTTTCATTTGTATTTTAGTATTTGTATTTTAGTTCACAGGACTTTCAAAAAGTAGTTATGAGTATATAATGTCTTTGTATAGACAATTTTTTCATAGAATCTTCAGAAAACTATATATATCGCGATATTGTACGTTATCGAGATATAAAATTACTCATATCGTGATAAAAGATTGTGTCCATATCGCACAGCCCTACGCCCTAATGTTGGAATTAACTTCCCATGTTGGTCAGGACAGCAGAATTGTTGTCCACCTTCAGATGCAAAATGAAGACCCACCTCTTCAGATTGCCTCTTGGTTCTCTTCTCATCCCCCTGCCCTAACACTCATACCCTTTGTAGTAGTTCAGGTTATGGTCATTTTTATGGTTTTAGGTTTCACTTCTTCTAGCTTGTTATGGATATAATCTGCATGTACTCAGCATTTGAGTTTTGGGTTTTTCTGAGCAAGGTTAATTAGTGCTTCAGTGTCGGTACACACACACAAGCACATTCGTTGGCCTGAGAATGCTATAAGCTGGGTCTGGCACACAATTAGCAAATGGAATGTGAAAGTCAATGAAGAAATTGACACTTCGCCAGTGCCATAGCTCGCCACCAGCTGGAAAATAGAGCCCATTAGGTGTTAAACCATCAACAATTTAATTCCAAAATTTGAATCATCGGTCAGGAAAGGCTTAAAGGGTTATGAAACCCTTGGTTACATTCTCTCTCCGCCCGCACCACAAATTCGAAAAATGCAATTAAATGGGCTTGGAAAGCAGCAACAGAGGGGGAGGGGCGAGAGCGAGGAGAGAGGCTTTCGCCACCTGAAGACACGCCCACAAGGGAAAAGATGGCGAGTGAAACTGATCGTATTAATCGCTGACTAATTCGGTGATATCAGTCAATGGCTTCTTCGAGGCGGAGGACATCTCTCCTCCGGAATGCTCTGGGCTTTCCACCGACCAGGAGTATGAAGAAGGAAATAGTACGAAGCCCTATCAGTTTCAGCCGTAGAGTTTTTTTTTTGCCATCTATAACGTTACATCTAACGTAGCTATGCTACACGAACGTGACAATAAAATATGTAAACGAATGCCAAGTGAAACTAAACGGCTGTTAGCTGAATGCTATAGGCTACGCTACGGGAGACTTCACAATCTGCTCAAATCGATGTTCTGCCCAGTAAGTTAACGTTTGTCAGCTAATATTAATTCTGACCTAACGCTACCTGCAGATTATACAAACATGAAAAAATACAACACGTAGGCTATTGAATGTCAAATGAAACTTTTTTTTTTTACCTACGTTATCCTAGCCTTCTACAAATGCACGTTTACTAGCTATCTAGCTATCCAAATAACTTAACTACGACATAAGTTAACATAAGCACAGCATGGGGCTTGTATCACTTTGTACCTTGTACCATTTTTACTTCAGTAAATACATGTTCCAGTCGTGGGGAGTTCCAGATAGTGCAGTTAACGGTTATCCATCAAACGTAACTCCGTAACTCCTGCTTCAATCCTGAAGCAGACCCCAGGCCAGTAAGATTGACAACGCAGTCGCTATCAAACCTAACGTTATAGCTTATACGCAAAAGGCAGTGAAATATCACCGGCCAGTTAACTATGGTTAACGATACGAAAACAACTCAAGTAAATATCTTTGAGGCTACAAGATAACCATCACGTTAGCAAGCCAACAAGACGCCGTAGGCTGCACTTAATTTAACTTACCGCATTTGGAGGGACAGAAATATCAGTCGGGCTTGGTAACGTTTCCGCATTCCTTTGGCTGGCATACCCCAATTCAACCTGGGCATAGTGTAACTGTTAACGTTAATACGCTGATACTCTTGCACCCAGAGAAAGCACACTTGCGACCCATCAGTCATTGCTTGTAAATTGAAACTATTGGAATTGAAAAAACGAATTTACAATTTTTAATAACTAGCATAATTGGAAAAAAGCTAATACATTGAAAGAGACTAACTGTAGGCTACAACGATATTGTTTGTCAAATGGATATAGCCATTGGCCACGCCTTCTCAGGAATGTATTTATATTGGGGGCGGTAACAAAGTGCGAAACTGATTACGCGCAAGTGTACAAAAAGTACACTTCAACGTCATTTTCAATGACGTAGCCCATTTTTCATTTTCAACCCCGGAAGAAAAAGAATAGGCGATGTAACGGCTAAAATACTGAAATTAAACGTTTTGCCAAAAATTGTAGATATAATGCATACTATTGTTCTCTTCCATCTGAGGCAATGCCTAGATATTAGTTAGCACCTCAAAAAATGTGTTTTAGTGTTTCCTACCCCTTTAAGTAAGTGATCATTCGTGGCAAGATGTGGGTGTGATTTTGATGCAGGACGGGTTGTGCATTAAAATGACAAAGCTCAGCACATTCATGCACGTTCAGTGGCCGATCCATCAGAGGATCTGTCAGGCCAAAATGTGTCCGGGTTCCAAAATGTGTCCGGGCACGTCATCGGAATGCTTGGAATGTCGTTGCTATGCCAACAGACGCGCTAGCATTGTGACGAGTTCGCACTTGCTTTTACCACAGAATCGCCGGGTGACAAGCTCACACTTGCTTTCACCTCAGAATCGCCGGAGATAGACAGATCTATATCGGATAACCTTTATAATTTCCTTTTGTATAGGCTACTGTGCTTTATATTGTTAATTGTTTTCGATTTTAAATTGTGTTAGCTAGTGATTCATTTTGAAGTAGATAGTCTTTTACTGAAACTAACTAGCTAGCAATACAACATAGTAGTTTCCTGGTCAAATGTTGCTTTATAAAAAAACGAGCATCCGTTAATAATGTTAACAACGCCGGATAAAAATAAAAAAAACGAAGAAAACAAAACGCATTAGCCTGTTCGCACTGCAAGTTAAACCAGCGAGGTGGAAAGAGTAAGTAGGCCTATCGCGTTGTTGAATAGCCCAATAAAACTAATCTAATGTCACGTCGATCAGTACGCCTAATTTTTTTTTTTTTTGTGGGCCTATTGGTAGTTTTTCTGATGACCGATTATTATTTTTTTTACTGTATTTGCTATGCGATCGCGTTCACCCAATGAAAATGCCGTTGTAATAATCAGGCACGTTTCCTAAAAATGTTTTGTTACGTTGAATATTGTTTTCAATAAATGTTATTTGTTAACTTTTATTTAGTGAGTTGTTGTCATGTCATGTCATGTAGGATAATGTGCAATTTTCATAATGCAAGGAGCAAAGTGCCACACATTTCAGCAGCATTTAAAATACAGTAAAACCTTGACATACGAGTGCACTAACTTACGAGTATTCCGAGTTACGAGCCGTTGCTCGGACAATTTCTTGCTTCGCCTTACGAGCCTAGACCCGAGTTACGAGCCGAGCAAGTGGAGCGAGCTTAGAGACGCCTCCGCTAGTTGGCGCAGTTAAGCAAGCGAACACCCGCATGAAGAAAAAAAAAAACTAAAAACAAAGTTGTATCAATTAAGTTTAGGGATAAAGTGTGATGAGCCCTTCAAATCTCCTCCGCCTATCTCCTCCACCACCTCCGCCAGCATCTTCCGTTAGCCCAAGTCGTCTGATCTCCAAGGTAAATACACTTTATAAAACCAATTTATTTCTTTATATTCTATTTTATTATCTTTGTATTTGTAAGGGCGTTGTAGTGGTACAACAATGAGCCAAACGCGATGAAAGAAAAGAAAGAATGAAAAAACCTCCCAGCCGTAGCCGAAACCAAAAACACCCTTGTAAAACCGGGATAGCCACGTAAACACGGGCAATGAAATAAGATACGCTTATCTGAATCCGAGCGTAGACGATCCTCAACTCTGCAAAATGCACTCTGAAGGTGATTACCTGCAATCACACTTATACACAGCTGAAACTGGTTCAACTAGATCTAATTAGCAACACAAAACACAGGTAGCCAGCCCAATCACAGCGCGAGCTACAAACTTTCTATAAAGCAATTCAAAATAAACTAAGTAACCGAGTGGCTGCAATCTGTTCAAACTAACTAACAGCTGAAAGCAATGAAATAAGATACGCTTATCTGAATCCGAGCGTAGACGATCCTGAACTCTGCAAAATGCACTCTGGAACGTGGCACCCTCGGAACGTGACTATAACGCCCGATAACTGGTGAAACAAATGAAAATAAAATAACGCTCACGCCCTCTAACAACAAAGAGAGCGGGAGTGGAAACGGAGAAGTGAAAAGAAGGAAAAACCTAAACTATATTCCCTGAGCTTCTAGTAGTTATCTGGGTATAGCTCTACTACGCGAATAAAGAATAACAATCTTTTAAGTGCGAGCAGAGGAAACAAACAACAACCATACATACGTGAAGGCACGAAATGATAAAGAAGCGCCAGGAAGCGGAACTCAGGGGTTTAAATACCTCCTGACGCGGGCGACAGGTGAACTAGATAATCACCTGGGCGAAAGGAAAATCCCGCAAGGGAATGCGGAGAAAAATCTGATAGACCGAAAAAAGGACGAGGCGTCGAATTAGAGGAAAGGAAGGGAAAACCATGACAGTATTATGTTTTGTATTAATTATTTATAAATACATTTCTCATTTTTATAACTACGTAACAAAGAAATTAGGGTGTTTTTTGGGGGGCTGGAACGGATTAATGGTATTTCAATTCATTTCAATGGGGAAAATTGATTTGATTTACTAGTAAACCGAGTTACGAGCTCGGTCACGGAACGAATTAAACTCGTATGTCAAGGTATTACTGTACGATTTGGTTATTGAAGAATGTGATTAACGGTTTCAAATGGCTCTTATAATATACGCAATATTTTTTCGGACAATGTTTAACTTTATAGATTAAATTGTGCTCAATTTTGACTGTTTTCTAATCATCCAATTGTGGGATGGACTAGCGTTTATTTTAGCATGCTAACAGCGTTAGCTAGCATGCCAACAGGGTTACCCATTGTTAGCTAGCAAGCCAACAAGGTTAGCTAGAATACCTATGTTAGATTTATTTTGAAGTAGCTAGATTAGTCTTTTACTGAAACAAATTCATGTTGGTATAGCAACTACATTCCAAGCATTCCGATGACGTGCCCGTACACATTTTGGCGATGTGCCCGGACACATTTTGGCGATTCTGAGGTAAAAGCAAGTGCGAGCTCGTCACAATGCTAGCGCGTCACAATGCTAGCGCGTCATGTTGGCATAGCAACGACATTCCAAGCATTCCGATGACGTGCCCGGACACATTTTGGAACCCGGACACATTTTGGCCTGACAGATCCCCTCCAATTTTATTATTTGATTACATCGCGGACCTTTCCCATTTGTGCTCTCTGTCTCCTATCACAATCCCCTGTACAATCAAATGCAATATAATCTAAGGAGGATTCATTAACAACCACCAGAAAAAAAACACACAAAAAAAACACAACAATGGTAACCCTTCCATATAAAAATGACTTGACTGCTTTAAGTGATTCATAAGGACTCTGCAAGACCAGCAAGCTACATTCTGCTCCACACAAAGACATTTTCTTCTTTTTTAGATTGCCTACATTAAGTATAAGGACAGAACATTTGATTGTTCAGCTTTAACCATTTTCTTCATTCATGAATCTCACAGAAGAGCAACCAACAGTAGCTGATGTGCTGCTGTATATGTGTGTATCAGTAGTTGTGACACTGACAGTGTGTGGAAACCTGCTTGTGATCATCTCCATCTGTCACTTCAAGCAGCTTCGGACGCCAACTAATTTCCTCCTGCTCTCTCTGGCCATGGCGGACTTTCTTGTTGGAGTAATTGTGATGCCCCTCTACTTTACTTCGTTGATAGAACCACAAATGTGCTTTAGTGCATTGTATTGCACAATTTTTAATGCAGCAGCATTTTACCTTACTTGTATATCAATTTATAATGTAGCTTTAATTGCAGTGGATCGATGCTTTGCTCTGTCCAACCCTTTTCAATACTCCATGAAAATGACAGTGAATTTAACTTTAAAGATAATAGCCATACTGTGGTTGTCTTCATTAATCTACAACATAACGCTTCTTTATTTCGCTGAAGATACTTACGTTGTTGACATGAAAACAAATGTCACATGTGTCGAGTGTATTGTTATGATTGGTGAAATATGGACCATTGTTGACTTTATAATTGTATTTGTTGTGCCATTCCTAACTATTATAATTATGTACCTGAAGATTTTTGCTATTGCTAAAAGGCATGCAAATAAAATTAGGTGCGTGAGAAAGTGTCAAAAATTAAATACTACTTCTATGGCATCAGAAGCGAAAGCAGCAAGAACCCTCGGGATTCTAGTGGCAGCTTTTCTTCTGTGCTTATTACCATTCTATGTAAGTACTTACTTTAATATCTACATGAGTAACCCAATTTTGCAAGCTGCAAGTTCAGTTTCATTGACTATATTATATCTGAATTCTTGCATGAATCCTGTCATATATGCTCTTTTCTATCCGTGGTTTCAGAGATCATTTAAACTCACATTAACATTTAGAATATGTTTCAGTGGGTCTTCGGTCTTGAATGTGCTTGGAAAGGAAACATAACAATTTCCTATGTAGAATGTCGTTCTGGATTAGAACAGTTATTGTATATAATGCATTATTGTGATGTAATTACATTGTTTATTTCTATTTTGTCAGTGGGTCACACAGTATGTCTGTTATTTTTCAGACTTTTTCTTAGTTCTAAAACTTCTGCTAGTAAATCCATACAAATTATCAAAAAGCTGCCTATAACAGTGCCCAACACACCCAACGTGGTGTTGATTGCCCCCATCATGTCACTATAACAGAACATTTTTATTTAATCATAACAAATATGATAGAGGCATATAGAGGCCTGAAAATTTTAACTTGAAAATCTACCTCTTACAGAACATTACAATGCCGTCATAAAAAAACCCTGTAAAATTTGTCTGGGAAGTTATGAATATCACAATCACTGTATGTATTCATAAGGTTCTTTGTGTTTTTAAAACTTTGTAAGACTGCTTATTAGTGTACATGCTACCTGGTGTTGGAGTACTGTACATTACAGAACCAGATACAATTGCAATTGCCAATGTTTTAATGATTTTAAAGATATTATTCACTTTTCAGAGTAGCAGTCTTTACATTTGACAGCTCAATGTTTCTATCCATAGTTTAAATGTCTTTCTTTTCCAATCTTGTCATTTTTAACATTATATATTGTTGTGTACAAAACATTGTCCATTTAAGATTAGAAGTACTAAAACATTTTCATGGTGATATGTGGGCACCATAAGCCAATACATTTTTCCCATTTTTATAGTGCTAATTACACCCCTTCCCAAATCCTTTCACATACAGACAACTTTTAGAATGCTAACTTTATTTTAAAAATTATATTTTTAGGTCGGAATTCAATTATGCACAGTACAGCATGACTGCATCATATTCTTCATTTGCCTTGTTAGTTGTTGACTATAATTTATCAGAATTATATTTGTAGACTAGACTAATATTTGGAGCCCTATTCCTTGATAGGCTTCATGGATGATACAATTATGACAAATTGTTCAGTAGTGAAGGACACGTGCTGTCCATTTAATCGGTCTTAAGGTCAAGCCAACGTTTCGTGAAATTACAATCAAGCAGAACAGTTTACCAGCTCATTATTTATGGCATGACAACAAGCTATAATAGATGTTTGGTAATAAAATAGGAGTTTCCAACATCATATACATTATCGCTCGGGGGTTTTTGGTAAGAAGAGGTTAAGGTGAGCCACACACCAATGGAAACATTTTTGCTCAGGCAGAATAGGTAAGTATGGTGGTGGGTCAGTCCTGCAAGTTCAAATGGCATGCAACGGAATATAATTACATATTAAAAGTGCACAATGCAAATATTATAAAATAACCATGCTCAGTCATATCTATGATGGACTAGCAATCTCGGTAAAAAAAAAAAAATCCTGCTTGTATTTATTATTATAAGATGTATTCAGGATATTTCTGGGCGTGGGGCTCTTTTCTGTGTGGGGAGGGGTGGGTGTGGCTACAGAGCCTGTGGCAAGGAATCAGTACTTAGCCTGCAGTAACTTAGGCTACGTTACCTCTAGCTATGCAGCACGTTAGGTTACTAGGTGGCTGAAGTCAGGTACCTTTTGAATCAAATTAATATAACGATGTAATATTATGTGGTAACACTTTACAATAAGGGAACACACCTCATGCCTTAACTAATGCATGACTCATCATGATTTAATGCATGATGCATCATGAACTCTGTGCGGCTCAATATTAATAAATGATCAAGTCATTATTAATTAATGTGATTACTGTACACTTAATGTATCATCAATTAATGAACATTAACTCATAGTTAAGTCATACATTAAGTAATATGTCATCAAAGTAGCTGCAAACCAGTTAGGTAGACAAAAGCTTATCAGACAATCAGTGGTGGATTTATCCATTTTGGGGCCGCCAAAACTCCTCCTGACAGCGTGCTGACAAAGCTGCTCGCTTAAAAAAACATTCTGCCAGTGTGGCTTCTAAGCCCCTCCACCCCCCTCCTATCGTTTACCTGTGGAAAGGCTCCTTCCTTTGTGCAAATGGTGACAGTAATATCAAATGTTTTATGTTACTTTAATGTATCTTAGAAAGTGCATAATTAGTCGTTATTTTCAATGATAGCCTATATTCGCCATTATTCAGTCATTCAGACTATGCTTCTGGGCGAACCCTACAGTAGGCCTATCTTTAATGTGTCATAAGAAATCACGCTTAATAGATTGGATGGTGATCTTTGTAAATAATATTGAGTCAATGTGTTTAGATTATGACAGCCATTCATGTTTTAGAGAATGAGTACTTTGTACTTATTTTTCAATGATATAGTTACCAATACTCAAGGTTAATATATACGCCATTTGTTGGAAAAATTGGTTCAGGGTTGAGTGTGATACCCCAAAAACATCCAGTAAGTGGCAGTTCTCAGAGCATAAACAACCTTGTTAGAGGTCAAAGGAGAATGGCCAGACACATTCAAGCTAACAGAAAGGCCAAAAAAATTAAAATGAACAACAGTGGTAAGCAGAGGGGTATCACTGCATGCATGTGTTGAACCCTGAAAGGGATGGGCTGCAGCAACAGAAGATTAGATAATACTAGGTAGGTATTCCTAATACAGTAGACACTGAGTGTACATTGTAAGGAGTTCACCATTTATCATTAAATTTCATCATTATTTCACACATGCGATCATCATTATTTCCTAAGTACTTTGCTGACTTGTGTCCCTCTAAGTAAAGTCATGGCATGATACTAATTTGTAAATGATTACTTAATGCACATTGATAGGAGGCAAGCATTTGTTAACCATGAGTTCATCATTACTTAATTATGAGTTCAATGAATTGTGACCCTTCAGGTAAAGTCACACACAATTCTTCATATAGTAATGATTAACCCATCATCACATCACTGTTACTTAATAAATAGCTCAATGATATCTGCACCCTTGAAAACCTAATATTAAAATAAACCAGTCAAAGGTCGTCCAAATAGAACATCAATGTTTTATTCATTATACATGTTGAACACAATTTATTAAGACATTCAAAAGGACCTCACTCCCATTTCCTCTCAGTCGCCATATCAGATTTTTATAAATCCCCTTAGCCCTCTCTATATTTGGTGTATGTCCCCCCACTGTTAGGATCAATAGAGCTCCTGCTGTGGTTAACAGTGAAATGTGTGTATCCAGCAGTGGCAACGTCACTGATCACTTATTATTGTGGTCCCCCGACGAACGTGTCTTCTGATGAATGGGAGCAGTCTTCACCAGTCTCAGAACTGGCAGTTTCCTCTGATACCCCAAAATCCCAAAAAACCCTTTTTCGCCTCCATGTCCTGCCATATCTCCCACGACCCTACTGTTAAAAGAAAATAATTTACAAATCAAAACTAGAATGGCACTCAGAGAGATAGTGTAACAGACCCGTAAGCACCCCCTTTATTTTGAAGTTTTTTTCCTGTTCTGCTTACCTTGTGATTGGGAGACTTTTATTTTGACGTCAATCAAAGAGGTTACGAAAAGTTCACCCACAGTTAGACTGGTGCGAGCTGCAGCCACGATAGTAGACAAAGGAAACGTGACTCGTAAAAATTAAGATTTATAAATTAAGGAAGGCTTTCAGGAGAGTCATCGAGGACGACGTCTTATAACCTCTTCATACAAGATTTTAGCACCTTAGCTGGAAACGGGGAACAAGGTACAATTTTGTTACATCTTTTGTGTAATTAATCCATGTGAATGTAGCTAACTAGCCATAGCCATGCAAGCTTTATATTCGGTTGCTAATTAAATCGTACATTTGTACAGCGAATGTCGTCGGCTATATTAGCTTTCACAGAATGTATAGTTGGAAATGTATACTTTGTCTATAGGTTTGTGTAAGAGCTAATATTGTGTTTTGTATGTTCATTTTGCACTGTAGCTCTTACGTTGTGGAGCAAAGAAATGAATTGGATGTTCAATTCACGGACCGCGAGCATTCAATAAAAAGGCACTTTGTGAAACACCAGTACGACCAATCCTTTATTCAGCAAGGAGCTACAGTAAGAGCTTGCCACCTTCACCAACGCAACGGTCGAATACGGTGGACAAGTGCAAGGAAACAGTGAGCATCATTCAAGATAAGGAACAATACATCGTCACGAACTTTGATGTTCATTTTAATTAACGGTTTAAGAAGAAACAGAGTGGACGTCAACAACTACGGTACTGAGTGGACATTTTGTTTTGATTTCTGAATACCGTTGAATTCTTACCACGGAGTGGGCTACGTGTATTTATGCTATTATTACCGAATTATTTACTGATTCTTATGTTTATCACGTGGTCATCCATCCTATTGACGGTAAATGTTTGCGTTAATAGAATACCATGTACTTCTGATCTGATCATATGTTCTTAACTTTGTATTGAGTTTGAGAGGTCAATATCATAACATTCCTCAGTCAGCCTGTTGTGCATTAGTCTCTAGGTCTCTTAGTGCAGTCTTAATGGTAACTTATCCTCTACCTCTTTGTGCAGTCTAAATAGTAAAAAACAAACGATTCATTTAATCAGATTTATTAAGACAGAATTAAAAATGACAGAGAGAAGTGACCCTCCTCCACAAGTACTAGAGCTAGAAAATCAGATAACTAGCTTACAGCATAAGATACAAAAGCTTAAAGATGCTCTGACAGAAACGCTAGAGACTACTGAGATAGAAAGCATAGAGAAGGAAATAGGAAATAAAGAAGAAACTCTCTATAGCCTCCAAAGTCAGCTTCAGCAGGACAGAGAGGAAGGCCTCCGACGCTCAGTCCGACCAAAGAACCCGACTCCCAAAATGCTTGAACTGCAAAAAGGAGAGGCACAGAAAAAAGAAAGAAAACTTGTCTCAAGGTATGAACAGTGGAAGATACAAGCCCGGGAGTCTAGAGAGCGGCTCAAGAAGGACCTCAGTGAAAGTGAGCTGGCATTCCTGGTCGAAGCTCTGGAGAAGGAGCAAGAGGCTGTAATGAGCATCTACTTTGAAATACGTGATCACATCACAATGTCAATCGAATTAAGATGCCACGTCGACGCATGTGAGGCAGTTACAACTGATATCAGGAAAATTGCATATGAGAGGCTTACAGGCATTGATGGAGAATTTGAAGCAGAGCAAGCACAACGTCCTCTCAAGGAGCTACTTAAAAGAAGCTATGCTCGCTCCATCTATGGATCCACTGTCTCAAGGATGACTCACAAGTCAGTCAATAGTCAACACAGCGGCACCTTAACAGACAAACGTGTGGATGCTGCGGCAGACCTGGCAGCGAAGGAAGCCGAGTATGAAGCAGTGCTGGAAGAAAAGAAACAAAAGGAGAAAATAGAACAGCTAGAACAGGAACAAAGGAAGCAGAAGCTCGAGCTTGAACGCTTACAGGCAGAAAAGGAGGTGAAGGCAGCCCGGGCCAGGCTGCAGATCTACAATCAGGAGGCGGCACAGGAAGGAAGTGCCTCCCCCTCTAACAGTCACGAAGGACCAAATCATGCTCCCCCAGTTACAAGCAGACAACCCCCCAATATCCCAGCGTCGTCACCTGAAGTCAATGTGTTGTCCCTCGCCCAGGCCTTCCAAGATAGTATGGCTCTTAATAGACTTCCAGTGCCAGAGCCATCCATATTTAATGGCGACCCTATCCAGTTCCTTGAATGGAAAGCCTCATTTATGTCACTCATTGACACAAGAGCCATCTCTTCAGCTGACAAGCTTTATTATTTGAGAAAGTATGTAGGGGGCCCTGCTCGAAAGACCCTAGAAGGAACTTTCTATAGAAATGACGATGAGGCGTACAAGGACGCGTGGAGCAAACTGGACCACAGATATGGCCAGGCCTTCGTCATACAGAGGGCCTTTAGAGACAGGCTCGCAGATTGGCCAAAAATCCAACCAAGGGACGCTGTGGGACTTAGAGACTTTTCAGATTTCCTGAACGCCTGTCAAGATGCAATGTCACACGTGAAGAGTCTCGAAATACTGAACGACTGTGAAGAGAACAGGAAGCTAGTCCAGAAGCTGCCGGACTGGGTAGTGTCTCGCTGGAACAGAAAGGCGACAGAAGCGCTGAACAAGAGTCAAGAGTTCCCCAGCTTCAAGTACTTTGCCACCTTTATGGCGATGGAGGCAGAGATCGCTTGTAATCCGATCACCTCACTCCATGCTCTCCATCCCTCCGAGTCCAAGACAGCAAAACGAGATAACAGGGACCCCAAGAGGAACAAGGCGAGCGTTCTCAGTACTCAAGCTGAAGCTGACGGTGACAAGCAAAGGCCAGTCAAGGGAAAAGCAAAGCCCCCTTGCGCGTTCTGTCAAGACAATCAACATAGGCTACATGACTGTCCCCAGTTTATGGACAAGACGCTGGAGGAGCGACGAGGATATGTGAAAGAAAACAAGCTTTGCTACGGCTGCACCAAACCTGGTCATAGCGCAAAGGACTGCCGCTATCGACATTCCTGCAACACCTGCAAGGGCAAACATCCCACTTGTCTTCATGATGACAACTATGTAAAAAGGACATGGGGAAAGGAGAAGCCCACACCTCAGGAAAACACTTCCCAAAGCAATGCAAATGGGACAGAAGCTGCCGGAAGTTCAATGGCAGTCACAACTGCCGGAGAAGGACAGTCTACTAACACGTCGATGATTGTGCCAGTATGGGTCTCGTCAAAGAACGACCCAGGAATGGAAAGGTTAGTCTACGCCCTGCTGGACACACAAAGTGACACCACATTCATCGACCAGGAAGTGAGTAACACACTAAAGGCAGACTCCTGTCCAGTTAAACTGAAGTTAACCACTATGATCGGACGTGACACAATCGTGAAAAGTGAAAGAGTCTCAGGGCTTCGCGTCCGAGGTTACAGCTCCTCTCTCCACATCGACCTTCCTCCTGCCTATACAAAGGATTGTATACCGGTGAACCGCACCCACATTCCGACGAGTGAAACGGCCAGACAATGGAATCATCTCTCCACAGTCGTAGACGAGATTCCACCACTGAAGGATTGTGAGATTGGTCTTCTAATAGGATACAACTGTGCAAGGGCAATGGCACCAAGACGAGTAATATCAGGAGGAAATGAGGAGCCCTACGCTGTTCGAACCGACTTAGGATGGAGCATTGTGGGGTGTTCTTCACCACGCCTTGACACCCCTAGTGTGGTGAGACAGTGTTTCCGAGTCACTGTCAAGGAACTCCCACCAGTCACCCCTGCAGATGTCATTCGCATACTGGAGTCGGACTTCAAGGATGCCAAGGAGGATGGAAAAACAGTGTCACAAGTAGACATCCTGTTCCTGGACAAACTAAAGAATGGCATAAAGAAAAACAGTCAAGGTCACTTTGAAATGCCCTTACCCTTTAACCTCTTTGTGCAGAAGCCAAATTGGGCCAATTTTCGCCTGTTTTGCACTGTTCTGTTTAAACCTTTATAACTACAGTTGTGCTCACCACACACACTTGTTTAATGGCTTAAATTGGAGAAGACCCCTGTACCTTTGTGTGTCTTAGATTAAAATAATAAAATTTCATAATCTTCATATAGATTATGGGCTGTAAATGCACAAACTCTTTGCAAAAAAAACAAAAACGAGGTTGTCATTCTTAGTTTACAGTACACTTCTGAAAGGAAAAGATGTAAAACAGGTCATATTTTACTGTCCTGGTGCACACACCACTTGTCAACATGTGTACAGAATTTTAGGGGGATATGTCAATCTGCTCAGGTTCCATAAGCTAATTTGTAAACAGTGTATCCTGGTGTCCCTTAGGGTGTCCAAATCTATCCAAATGGATAAAATGTGCATCACAGTAAATCAAGAGATAATCAGCTTTTTTCAACAGATAAAGTATTCTTACTCATAAAACACATGTTTGTAACAACTAAATGAGGAAATTTTCATTTTTTTCCAAATAATTTGGGTTTTGATATATAGGGGTCCAAAAACCTCTCCGAAAATGAATACAATGCTTTTTTTGTCCATATGAAGCATTTTATTATGTTCTTTGAGGTAGTAGGATCATTACAATCACTTCACATTCAGAGAGTGATACATTTATTAGCTCCAGTTTAGTTTATGGTTCCAGAAATGTATTTCTTTCCCCTGGTACACACTGAAGTCACTGATGTGTAGCCCGTCTTGCTGTCAGCCAGGACAAATAACTTGAAGCCCCACTTTGTTGGCTTGTCCTTCAAGTATTGTTTCATCCCATGCCAAGCTTTTGAGGCTACCATGCGTTCATCAATGGCCAGGTTCCGATGAGGGTGGTAGTAAGCCCTGCATGCAATCAGGATCTGGTCATGCAAAGGCTTCAGGCGAAACAGGCCATAATAACCTGCTTGGCCTTTCAGCTGGTCATTGATGGCATCTGCTGTTGTGTCGCTCATGTGGAGGAATGCACAAATGGCCTCATACCTGTAGCCCGGCATCACACTGCAGGGAAAGGGGTGCTTGTGAAGCCGGTCCTTCCTCCATAGGTCACGGGCAGCAGATGTCTTGACAAGACCCAGGTACAGGACGATGGACAGATATTTTTGCATGTCCTCAGCATCCACATCAGACCATGGTGTATGCAGTCCCTGAGCATGTTTACGGGCTGCGTTGCCATTTGTGTTGTCACAGAGGAGCTTGAGGACATGTGTGCTGAAGAACAGCCGAAAGAGATCCAGGGGGCTGTAGGCTAGGGATCTGCGTGTTTAGTCGACTAGTCGATTAAACGTTGCTACCCTCGCTAGTCGGCACCAGAAATACTAGTCGGTTAAACTTATTATTTTATTAATGTACACATTTAAATTACATATTGACAAAATTTGCACTGAAATTTCATGTTTTCCTGGTCAAATGTTGCTTTATAAAAAAACGAGCATCCGATACTAATGTTAACAACGCCGGATTAAATTATTATTATTTTTTAACTAAGGAAAAAAACTGAACGGATTAGCCTGTTTGCCCTGCAAGTTAAACCAGCGAGGTGGAAAGAGTAAGTAGGCCTACCGCGTTGTTGAATAGCCCAATAAAACTAATCTAATGTCACGTCGATCAGAAAGTGATTAACGGTTTCAAATGGCTCTTATAATATACGCAATATTTTTCCGGACAATGTTTAACCTTATAGATTAAATTGTGCTCAATTTTGACTGTTTTCTGAGTGTTTTCTTACTTTTAGATTAGTCGACTAGTCTAAATTTAAACTTCCGTTTCAACGTCAGGGAAATTAGTCGTTAGGAACATCCCTACTGTAGGCCTGCTGAAGGTCTAGCTGCACTCCTGGGGTCCTCTGGGGGCAGAAGGGGAACTGATGAGGCTCTTCATCCTCATCCGCCATGTCGTGCCATCCGTCCTCAGACTCGGGCTCCTCGCGGTGAGCAGAGACAGCAGGGCCTCCTTGACCTCGTGACCAGAGTCCTGCGGGGATCAGGAGCAGATTTCTGCCCTGAATTATTTAAAAGAAAGCAAAATAAAAAAGTGCACAATAAGAGCCACATAGTGTACTATGTTGTGAAATCAAAAATAAAAATGCTAGGCTTTTCCAAAAAAATAAAATAAATGCTACATTTGACATGGACTGCGATTCAGATTTACCCTAAATTAAGTTAGTTTACTTTATTTCGGTCATTAACATTTTCTTTACAAAGAGGTGTGTAGAAAGATATAATTCAATAATAATAAGTCATTTGACTGAAAATGTGTACCTACCCTTCTTACAATATACATTTTACCCTTTAAGAATTACAAAAATGTATTAGAATTACAAAAATAATTACTTTTTGTAATTCTTTTCTAAATTAAGTTGTTACTTTAGTCTTACAAATATCACAAAAATCAATACTAACCAGTGACACTGGATTGCCATTCACAACCAGCAACAATGTCATAAGTTAGTTTATGGCCCATGCATGCTAATGCATGGCTAAGCTATGTATCAACAGGCCTACTTATTATACAATACATGATATGACTTATGCTACCATTTAGCCACAAGAAATTAGATAATAAATGCTCTATTTTACATGACTACGGTGACTAAAATTCATGCATGCCAATGCATGGCTAAGCTATGTATCAACAGGCATTCTTATTATACAATACATGATATGACTTATGCTACCATTTAGCCACAAGAAATTAGATAATAAATGCTCTATTTTACATGACTACGGTGACTAAAATTCATGCATGCCAATGCATGGCTAAGCTATGTATCAACAGGCATTCTTATTATACAATACATGATATGACTTATGCTACCATTTAGCCACAAGAAATTTGATAATAAATGCTATGTTTTACATGACTACTGTGACTAAAATTCAACCGATGCACAAATAAAGTTATTTTTAAGTTAATACAGTTAATACTTACATGTCAACAGCCACATACATCTTCGACAACAGTCTATGCTTTCAGCCTCAGATCCACTTTCACTCTATCCCTCCGACGAACTAAAAACTAAAAAACGAACTAAAAATCTCCTCCACTACATCCGACAGGGACATATATTTTTTCGCCATCATATATATATATATATATACATCCTAAGCTTTCTGAAATGGTACGGAATTGCCAAAGGTAGATTTAACTAGCTGATCGCTATCCATGCGTAACACACGAATTGTGATCTAAAATGGCTTCCGGGTGTTTTCAACAAAGGGCTGCGTTACGCGTGGATAGCCATCGGCGAGTTAAATTCACGTATGGGAATGCCATACCGTTTTAGAAAGCTTAGGATGTACTCTATTGGACGAAATAAGTGTCAATCGAAATAAAGTTCGTTTGAAGGATTGACCAGGGCTTCTTTGAAATGCGATCATTTGCGCACGGCCATTTTAGAGTATGGACACATGTTGAGAAAAGGCTTAAATGTTAAAAACGGGCCAACCAAGGCAAAAAATAACCTCAGATTCTTGCATGGGACATCTTAATCTTTATAACCAGAGGTAAGGTTACGAGTTTATTTAATATTTTACCGGAGCTTTTTATCGCAAAAGAAAGTTATGTGGTGACGAGCAAACATCACTCGTTTTTTTCCCTGTGGAGTGAGTAGGCATGTTGACAGTTTTACTTGTATGTATTCAGAATCTTGGAAGGTGTTTCTTGCTGCTGCGATAGTAAACGATTTTTTGGTGATGAAATAAAAACTTTAATTAACTTGCAAATGTGTTTAAATGTCTGCTATCTTACATGTGGTCGGGTCCATTGTAGATGTAGGAGTAGCTACAGTGTAGCAGCATAGCATGCTACGTTCATGAATTACAAGCTAATGGTGGCAGATAGAAATGTGATATTTTGCACGCTGATAGGATATTAAGTACTGATTATGATCATATGCGGGTTATGGTGATAAATATGGTAATATCCATATTTTCGTAACTTGAATATCACGAGCAACGTATTTATGACGTGTCATAAAAGTAGAAGACGCGTGCGTCTCTGCCACTAGGGGGCAGGCACAAACAGGTTAAGGAGAGACCCAACCTACCTGACAACAAACAGCTTGCCATCATACGTCTCAGCCATCTCAAGAGGAAGCTGTCAAAGGATGAAAGGTATAAAGAACATTACGTCAGGTTCATGGAGGAAGTCATAGAAAAGGGTGATGCAGAGGAAGTTCATGACGAGGGAAAGGAAGGAGACGGCTTGAAGCATCTGGCCACGAAGAACAGAGACCTATACCCGCTCGGCTCACAGTTCATTATGAGAGACTTCTATGTCGACGACGGGGTCGCAAGCATGGACAGTAAAGAACAGGCTATCCAGCTTGCTCAAGAAGCGAGAGAACTTTGTGCCCGAGGTGGTCTTCGACTGCACAAATTCGTGTCCAACGACAGAGCTGTCTTGGAAAGCATACCACCATCTGAACGTGCATCAGACATCAAGGATCTCAACCTTATCTTTGATGACCTACCTTCAGAGAGAGCGTTGGGTATCCAATGGCACATCGAGTCAGACTGCTTGAAGTTCAATGTCAATCTCAAGGACCAACCTGCAACACGCCGTGGTATCCTGTCTACGGTTGCCTCTTTGTACGACCCCTTAGGGTTTGTAGCCCCTTTCTCGCTCATCGGAAAAGGAGTGCTGCAGGAAATGTGCAGACATGGGATGGGTTGGGATGATCTGCTGACTGACGAACTTTGTCCACGGTGGGAGAGTTGGAGAAAGGACCTTGCTAACATGGAGAAGATCAAAATACCCCGGAGTTATGCGCCTTCAGACTTTGGAAGGGTTACCCAACGAGAGCTACATCACTTCTCCGACGCAAGTACGAGTGGCTATGGACAGTGTTCATATATGAGATTGAGGAATGAAGAAGGAAACATCCACTGCGCCCTAGTCATGGCAAAATCTCGTGTCGCTCCGACAAAGATCACAACGATCCCAAGATTAGAACTAACAGCCGCAGTCGTCTCAGTAAAAACCAGCAATGTGCTGAAAGAGGAACTTGGATATGCTGACATCGAGGAGTACTTCTGGACCGATTCCAAGGTCGTTCTAGGATATATTAACAACGAAGCTCGACGATTCCACACGTTCGTAGCCAACCGGATCCAGAACATACACCTCAGCACAGCTCCCCAGCAATGGAGATATGTCCCCACTGACCAAAACCCGACGGATCACGCCTCCAGAGGCCTAACTATTAGCGAGCTGATATCATCGGACTGGTTCACGGGGCCTACGTTTTTATGGGATAAGGAAATCGGCCTCTCAGAAGAGGTGATCCCAGAGCTGCCAGTAGGAGACCCGGAAGTGAAAGGGGCGCAAACACTTAACACAGTAACAACAGAGCAGAACTCCCTGGCAGACCGGCTGTCAGTGCTCTCATCCTGGTCTCGGGCAGTTCGAGCAGTGGCGCGTATTCTTCGACGAATCAACAAAGACAAATCAAACGGTCTCTCCACGGTAAAGGAACGAGAGGACGCAGAGCGCCTCATCATCAAAGACGTACAGAGACAGACATATCCAGCGGAACTGAAGTTATTGAAGAAAGGCTCTCGGCTTCCACTCCATAACAAGTTGCATCGCCTCAACGCCTTTCTGGACAAAGACGGAGTGATCAAGGTGGGAGGAAGGCTCTGCGACTCAAATCTCCCTCACTCAGTCAAACACCCTGCGATCATTCCAAAGGAACACCATATCACAAGGATGATAATCGCACGCTGTCATGAAAAGGCAAAACATCAAGGAAAGGGAATGACCACAAATGAAATTAGATCAAAGGGCTACTGGATCTTAGGGATTTGGACGGGCCGTGGCATCTCACCTTCGCCAATGTGTGACTTGCAGAAAGCTCAGGAGACACACAGAAGAGCAAAGAATGGCCGATCTCCCTCCAGAGCGGGTGGATCCGTCTCCACCTTTTACATACTGTGGAATGGACTGCTTTGGGCCTTTTTTTTACTAAACAAGGACGAAATGTGCGCTAAAGATATGGCCTTCTCTTCACCTGCTTCTCCTCCAGGGCCATTCATGTAAAGATATGTCTAGGTGATAGAAAACTGGGTAAAAAAGGTGAACGTCTCACCAAGCAGTCAGTGCTTGAACGGCCAGTTCAGAAACTGGTCTTGTTGCTAGAAAGCGAGTAGATAGTCACTAAAACTCACTTTGCATCTCTAAATATGTGTATTGATTTTATTTTGAGATTTGAGTATTTAATGGATATGCCATATTTCTGGTCATTGGTTATTTTGCATTGAGAAATCATTTGTGTTTGCCTATAGGCTTACTTTGTCTATTATATTTGAAACACCAATGATTTGGTGGGAGTGTAACAGACCCGTAAGCACCCCCTTTATTTTGAAGTTTTTTTCCTGTTCTGCTTACCTTGTGATTGGGAGACTTTTATTTTGACGTCAATCAAAGAGGTTACGAAAAGTTCACCCACAGTTAGACTGGTGCGAGCTGCAGCCACGATAGTAGACAAAGGAAACGTGACTCGTAAAAATTAAGATTTATAAATTAAGGAAGGCTTTCAGGAGAGTCATCGAGGACGACGTCTTATAACCTCTTCATACAAGATTTTAGCACCTTAGCTGGAAACGGGGAACAAGGTACAATTTTGTTACATCTTTTGTGTAATTAATCCATGTGAATGTAGCTAACTAGCCATAGCCATGCAAGCTTTATATTCGGTTGCTAATTAAATCGTACATTTGTACAGCGAATGTCGTCGGCTATATTAGCTTTCACAGAATGTATAGTTGGAAATGTATACTTTGTCTATAGGTTTGTGTAAGAGCTAATATTGTGTTTTGTATGTTCATTTTGCACTGTAGCTCTTACGTTGTGGAGCAAAGAAATGAATTGGATGTTCAATTCACGGACCGCGAGCATTCAATAAAAAGGCACTTTGTGAAACACCAGTACGACCAATCCTTTATTCAGCAAGGAGCTACAGATAGACACCCAAAAAAAAGTGGGCAATACACTGAACTTTATGATATGGAACGGACTTAACTGCTTGCTTCTATTGCCGAACTTACAGCAACTAATATGGCTTCCAGTGCACTGCACCTCTCAATTTCCGATTCGGCTATAATTTAGAAACCCCTGCCTTTTTCTACCAAACTAAATGGTTAACAGTCATATATTAAACCCAGTTATATCCACAATACATATAAGAATAATAATCAATGCGTGATTATACTTGACACGATACAAAGGTAGTTGTTGTTTTACTCATCAGAGATGACTCTGATTGGTCTTCTTGAACACGTGATGATGACTAGCTGACGGATAGCCTACAGAAATCAGTATGAAAAGGTTGAACTACATGTAGGTTTATTACGACATCACGTAAAGTAGTTGAATCTAATCTATCAATTCAATATTTTTTTTGTCAGAGATCACCGAAATAAAGTTAATACGTTTTTTTGCACACTGATTATGCACGCATAGATAGGAGGCAAAAGATCACATCTATCACCAGAGACCGTTTTAACACACACACACACACACACTAATTTCTGGTGGCAACTGAAGGATAACTAAATTAGGCTACTGTACACGCTCCTCGCAAAAAATTATTTCAATAAGTTCAGTCCTGAGCTCACATGACAGAGTAACGTTAGATACATAAAAATTTTACTACTAAAATAAAATTTCAAAGGGAATTATGCAATTTAACATTTGCCTAAGTAGCTAATGTTATAGTTAGCAGCAATATGCAAATCCTTGTGTGTTCTAATACTAATGCCACTGAACTAGCCTAAATAAATATAACTACTGAACATTGGCAAGCCAGCAAGCAAAATTACAAGTGACAGTAGGCCTCATAGCAGCTAGCTTGCTAGATATTTGTGTCTGAGATTGATTCACTGCTAGGTCAAACATAGCCAACATTGAACACATTTACAATGAGCTAACTAGCTACTTAAGCTACGTACCGGAATTTAAGTAACATTCAAGTAGTTTCAGAGGGTTAAAAGCATTTGGTTTTGTCTAGAATCTTCTACAGCGCATTTAAGTTTGCAAGCTGGATTCATACCATAGATAGCCTGTAGAAAATAGATTCATACCATAGAGTTCTGTCAAAGATTTTAGATATATGACAAGATACGCAAATGGCGCTTTTCCCCATCGGATGTTTTGTCCGCACAAGAGGAAGTTATCAGGCATGCGCAGTGGTGTTTTCAGTTAGTTTAGCAACTAATGTTACATAACGTATGCTTAGAGTGACACGCATCTGCCTGGCGCTAGCCGGATTTAAAGTTGGTTTTCGTTGGATAGTCAAAACCATAACGGGTTGTAAGTAGTAGTACTGGGTCCTGACAACCTAGGCATATATAATCTAAAAAGAAAAGGGAGACTTTTCATTTCGTCTGTCTGATAATGACCCATTTAGCTAACTGTTTTGTAAAAACACCATTGACGTCCATTCAATGAGCGCTTGTTGTCTGTCTAATAGATTCCAACTGCAGCGCCGAAGTTGGACCTCTTGCTCCGCCTACCCTCTTTGGTTCTGTGATTCAGTTTTTATGGAAGTTCAAACTACCCTACTTCACGGTTGCGGTCCTTGTATACGGAAACCTAAAGGCGACAAAAATCACAAACGCTGGATTGTAAAAATCTTTTTAAAAGAATTTCCTTAGCCTCCAATCAGTCAATAAAATAAATACTATTTATTTTACTCTTCCATTTTTCATTTACTTCCTATTTTTATTTTTCAACTCTTCACTTTTTCTATTTTCAAGGTCCTAGCATGCGTGTAATTGTAAGTTATTCACAGTGTTGGGGAAGCTACTCTGAAATTGTAGCTGGTGAAGCTACAAGCTACTCTTCATTTAAAGTAGCTAAGCTACAGTCAAGCTACCAATTTATTTAAAGTAGCAAGCTACACTACAAGCTACTCAGAAAAAGTAGCTAGTTACATTGAAGCTACTTCATCAAATTATGTAAGAAAAATCAACTCTGATGTTATGTAAATTTTTTATAAAGCACTCAAAAAATTATTTTGTCATGTAATTTATTAAACAAAAATGAAGTTAACATGCTGTGTACACGATTTGCCGTAGCAATGTAGTCAGGGCAGCCCACCATAACCATTTGGACACTGATGAGGTCCTAGAGCCTATTCTGAGCCTGTCTGAGCCTATTCCTGTCTGAGCCTGTTCCTCCCATGTACTAAACAAGTCCAATGACTTTCTTTTGGCTCACCTTAACTGAATTGAGTTAACTTGTAATTCACTTGTAATGTGAAAAATGTCCAGAATTAACCTGTTTAAATGACTGAAAGCTCAAAACTTTAAACAGAGCCCACCCACCACCCTAGGTACCTGGCCATACCAGCTTGACTGACTGCCTTACCCTCAGGACCTCAGGAGAACATACCGCTCCCCCCATTTCTCAATTATCAGCAGAAGCGCTTGTTGACACGACACATGAGAAGTCTCTCAAAATTGGTGTCTGAGAGACGGTTGCGTTTCGGCTGGAATATGTCTTTACCAACACTGAACAACCGCTCGCATGCAGCACTGGCAGGGACCCCTGTATTGCACTTAATGAAGACTTTCTTCATTTTTGGAAGGTGCTGAAAAGCACTGCCATGTGATGTATTTGTAGACTGCAGAAAGCTGTCCACCTCATCTTGGACCCTGCCTTGGCATTTTGGAAAGTAGGCTGTGACATCATCTTTGTCACCAGCTGTCTCCTCACTATTTGGTTCGGCAGGATCTGGAAGAGAGTCTGGAAGCTTGTGGACCTCCTCTTTCAGACTGGAGATGATGCCATCTTTGTGCTCACTTGGGATGTATGCCAGGCGGAACATTGGGTGCGAGGCGGTTGCCATGAGATATTTTCTGCTGAATATATAACTGAATCTGGCCTCCACGCCGCTGATGATTGCATCGATCAATGGGCCACAGTGGTGGAAGTGGTCCTCCTTCATCTTCTGTAGTTTTCCACTGAGGATGGAAATGGTTGGCACCAAGATTCCCAAGTAAGCCATTTTGTCTGACTGGAGCACATCCAGGGCCTTTGCCAGTGGAGCCATTACCTGTAAAAAAAAAAAAAATTATACAAAACAATTGACTTAGAACAACATACAGTATCTGAGAGCTGATCCTTCAGAAAACAATGTCAAGTAAAACATAATTGTACAATAAATGTCTTCATCATCATAAGATTGACAAACATACAGAAATATGAATTGTCTTTCTCATACTAATAAAAACAAATCTAAAAAGTGATCAGGATTTCACTGATGTTTGAATACCAGTTATATGATTCAAGTAATTTGAATTCTAAAATACACATTGTTTAGATAATTTACCTTAACGTATTCTGTGATGAACGTGATCTCCGACGACTTCAACCGTGGCACCTGGAGCCTCTCACAAACATCATGGAGCTCCTGCTCTCTCTCTTCAATACAAGTTTTCAGTCGATCCATTGCATTGTAGGTGGAGTTCCACCGTGTTGCATTTGGTACAGTCAGCTGGCATCCTAGAGTATCTTTTATGATGTCAGATGCTTGTGTACTTCTGCTCTGCTTATTCCACAAACTTTGACATTTAGCAAAAGTTGACCTCGAGATCCTCTTGAAGGAGTCATGTCTTACAGCTACCTCTGCATCTTTAGTCGCAATGAGATTGACTGTATGACAAGCACATCTTTGGTGGGGAGGTAGGTGGTAGTCATCCTCAACCGCATTTTCTGTTTCACTGAGAATAGCTGTAACATCAGCAAACTCAAGCTCTTCCCCTTCATCCTCTTCATCTTCAGTCACTTCTTGTGTTGCAAACACACTAAAAGCTTTAACAAAGTTTGAACCATTGTCTGTGGTGGTCAACGTCACTTTGTTTTGAATGTTAAAGTCCCTGTGGACATCTTCAAGCATCCCTGCCAGGGCATCATACGTATGCCGCCCCTTGAGCCTTCGGCAAGCTAATGCCCCTGAGGAGATGCTTAGTGTGTCTGGATCTATCCAGTGGACAGTAACTCCCAGAAAGCTTTTATTATTTGTGGACCACGCATCTGTTGTAGTTGCCACAAATGCTTGCTCAGACAGAGCATCACACATGCTTGCCTTCATAGAGGTGAACTGATCCTCTACCATCTTGACTAATGTCTTTCTGGACATTAAGTGTCTTGAAGGCAATATCTCCCTGAATATTTCTTGATATTCTGGCCGTTCAACAATACTGAGGGGATGGAGCCCCTGAATAACAAAATTCAGGATCAGCCTGTTGAACTTTTCCTGGGACACTGGAGTAGGAGTAGCACTACCCCTAAAAAAGACTGCTGCACTTGGCTGCATTTTGTTTGAGGAAGTCTCCTCATTAGCAGCTGCTGGAGTCTTCCTTTTAGCACCTTGCTGCAGTCTCTTCAGCTCCTCCACTTTTGTTGGATGCAGCCTCTGATAAAGCAGAAAAGACAACACACATTACAGTGTAAGTTAATAAGTTAATTAATAATTAATTCATGTTAACTACTACATAGTTAATGACATTTTATGACCCCTTATATTAAAATGTTGCCATGTTAATTTATGATTGCTGGGTGTTTGCATGTTTTTACTTATTCAGATGTTATGTTTCTATTTTTGAGATTTTCTTTTTTCCCTTAATCTTCTGTTAATTAACCCCCGGAGTCAAATGTGTTTCTTCAATATGTTGTTATGTGAATGCATTAGCTAACGTTAGCTAACCAGTTAAATTATCAAACCAAACATTTAAACTATAATTTTAACAATTTAACTAGCGAGTTTAGCGAGCTAACATTTCACATCCAGTTAGCTAGCGTGGTAACGTAGCTAGCTGACATATATAGTTACTAGATAGCTAGCTAGCTATTACATGTATTATTAAACGTTAGGCTATTTTCCTAATCCATCTATCTGCGATATAAAAAATAAGAGATTACATCATGCAAATGGATATCTATGCAGCATAGGAGCATCATATTAATTAAACACATTGCCAAATAGTGAACGCTAGCTAGCTAGCTAGCTAGTGTTTAACGTTACTCACCTGGATGTGCGTTCTTAAATTCGTGTTCGAAGTCTTCGCCGTCGCCAGTAGTTTGGTCTGGGGCGAGCATAATTTACAAACGAATATGTAACCTTTATCTGTTGACTCTTTCAAAGTCATGTAACTGCTTAAATATGGCCAGGGGGTTTCCATGTCCTCGTCTTCCAAATCCATAGTTGCTATCAATGTAGCACGCACACTGTCTGTGCCATTGCCAACGGCACGCAATGACCGCCCTTGCCAAGCACGGTCACAGACGTTACTAGCTGACAGACGTGTTATTTCTGAGCAGAGCTCTGGGAGTAGGTTGTGATTTGAAATGTTTGATTTCACAGTGGACATTTAGAAATGTATTTGAATGTAGCTATGTAGCGTTTGGTCACACTACACCGTTACTTGGTGAAAAAAGTAGCAAGCTACTGGAAAAGCTCCATGATTTTGAAAATAGCGAAGCTACCGTCAAGCTACTGAAAAATGTAACTAAGCTAGTAGCGTCGCTACAAGTAGCGAGCTACTCCCCAACACTGGTTATTCATTATTATTGTACCCGTTCCCTAATCAGAGTCATATGTTGAGTGAGTCATATGTTGACCAACCAGTCTTTTGTTAGCTGTACGATAAGTAAAACATCAATACTATATATTTGTTACTGTGTCAAGTAAAATCACAAATTGATTATTCTGTATTATGATATAACTGGGTTGAAAATATGACTAAAGCACCATAGTTTTAGTAGAAACATATTAGAAGCGTAGGGTTCACCGAACAGCGTATTAGTCTGAATTATTGAATATTGCAAATAGGCTAATATTGAAAAATGACAAATTATACATTTCCTGTTATAAAAATGGGTGCTTTATTAAAATCAGAATTTCACTTATCAGTTGTTTTAAAAGCAAACAGCTTTGTCAGCACACTGTCAGGGAGAGTTTTGGGGGCCCCAAAATGGATAAGTCCTGAAGTCAGGTTTTTTAGTAGCACCAAAAAAGCAGAAGGGAGCGACATGTAATGGTGCATCACCTGTCTATGCGCATAGACTGTGTTGTGTCTTTTTTCTCTTAGAAGATTTCTCTCAGAGACAGGAGCTTGCCATTTCCATACAAACTTTATTAGTGATTAACAAAGCCGGGTGAGTTCATGAAGTCACACCCTTTCAGCCTTATTCCACAGGTTTTATACAGTTAAAACATGTATAGGCCCTCCTATCTTAGAATGTCCGATGGCCAATCGCCTGCTGCATACATTGAGACCTCCTTAATATATGCATTACTTCATAGGTTTTCTAGCTTATTCAGCAATCATATAAACGTCTATAACATATTGATGTGCACATGTGGTTATCCTTATCTGGGTATCTTCTCAGTCCTTCCCTTAACTGCTTACTTAAGTAATTCCCTGACCTCCTGTCACACAGATCATCACATGATTGTTTTTCTCAGTTTTATCACCAACTTCCCACCAAGATACTCCCTTGACCTTTAATCCCACAGGTCAGTTCATCCGGTGGTTGGCTGTACGTTCTCTCCTTCAGACACACATTCATATAAACCTGCTTATGCACCAATTCTCTATATATATATTATATATAGTCATTACAGAGTCCCACACTATTCTAACAGAAATTTTCCTATAACTGCCAGCAAAATACGAAGCGCTGTCATGTCGTAATTAGCGTACTTTTTACCAATGTTAGAGTCTCCTAAATTATCATTATAATAGTAGATTTAATTTGAGATAATGAGGACCATGTATTATATCACAATCTCTGGAAATTTTTTATTTATTTTTTTAATTCCCGGGATTGACCAGCATTCATTGCCTCTCTGGTCTGAGCAAGATACAAAACTACGGATGCCGGAAAGCACAGAAAACACAACGGTTGGCTCCGGTCAACCAGAGGATTAAGAAAATATACTTATCCTGCGAAGTATGATTACTTAGTTAGCTGGATAGCTAACTGTACAAAGTAAAATTTGGAACGGCTCTTTTTGCTTTCAGTCTGTATAGATTTGGGATGGTTTTATGCAGTTAGTGGTATCCAGCTAAGAAATCCTGCGTAGTTCATAGTAACGTTATACCCCCTGAAAGTGTCTTTAATGTTTTTAATTAATTTCAATAGGTAACGTTAGCTACAAGCTAGCTAGATAAGATAGCTAACGTTAGCTAACTAACAATAATCGTCGGTCAGGGAACTGATTTAACGTTACAATTGAAGAGAGTATAATATGTAATTACTATAGTAACGTTAGCTTACGACGTTACAGTTTTGGGGAGTATATTTCAGTTGCTTAATGTTTCACTATGCTAACACCAGAAGCCTCTTGCACAATCGATCAGGTTGCTAGCACTGAAGGAAGCATATTGTAGCGAGCGTGGAGAATGAAAGAGGGAGACAGCGGCTTGCAGTATCGAATCGATATTCCGATATTGGTGCTACCTTACCAGCTCTGAAAAGAGCCGTTGGAATTCTGCACAGCAACGTCCACAGCTTGGAAACACTTATTCTCTACTACAGGGGTTTTCAATGTGGGGGCCGCGGCCGTTAGTTTTTACATTTTTTATTTTTTTTTATTTCAATTCAATTCAAAGATTACTGTGCTGGTTTAAAATAAGATATAAATTGTTATAAATCCTTTCATATCGAAATTAGGTATTTGCCATGCCCTTCTTTCAATCGCAGCCAAAAACTAACCGTCTGCCTGTCAGTCAAAGCGTTGCGTTGAGCTGCTAACGGCCCGATTATGGAATCAAAATAGGGTCAAAAGTATTGTGTTGTGTATTAAGAAGCTGTATGTTAGATTTTTTTTTATTTGCCAGTGTAATTTAAAAGTAAAAAAAAAAAAGCCATTTCGCAATAGGGGGGCCCCAGCCAGAGGCTACGACTATTTGGGGGTCCTTGGCATGGAAAAGTTTGGGAACCCCTGCTCTACTACACAAATCGCTTCAGGTACTGTCTTATATCCGAACTAGTCGGCTGTGATTGGCGCACACACTTACACATTCCTAGCCAATCACAGCCACACATAACAGACAGTTAAAGTTGACCGTTACGTTTAAAATTTAACAGTTAACACAAGACGCGGCTAACAAGCTAACGACACAATTAAAACACACACAGCACGTTATTTACAATTATGTACACATCGACCGGGTAGCGGCTCACTACCCGGTCCTAGCTGGCCAGTGCACAATCCTCAGGCCGCCACATTATGTTAGGACAAAAGCAACTTGGCTTATTGTTTGCATTTTCACTTCCCCAGTTAAACCACCGAACTAACGGTATAGTTGCCACTTACTGTACAGTTGCCATGCAGGTAATTTTCTTCGATTAGCAACCGAAATTACTGAGTGGGCCTTTAAGATATTCAAAACATATTTTGTCAAATAGTTATAGCTTAAAATCTTTCTGCAATGATGAATTACTAAATCAGGACAGATTATTTAAAATAGCCTTTATTCACCAAGACACATGCTATTACACACATTTGCTAATCATGTTTTTACTTATATTATGAATGTAATTAGCTACCTTGCTAGGTTCAAAAAAGAAAAGAAAATATAACGTTACATTTTTTAGGCAACTGTTACTGTACCATCTAGTCCCACTTGACATTCTCATACTGCTGGGCGCCGCGATTTTTGGACCACGATGGACACCGTTAGTGAAGCAAGTGAGCCGTGATTGTGATTGGCTGTAGGGCTACCCACAATCCTTAAGTAAATGGTGCAAACTAGAGTCCCTTGATAGAGAGAGTAGCGACAACTCACGATTTGACGCCATTTTGAGTCCATTCAGTGCGGAGCCGCCGTATGGCGCTAGTGCATTGAACCGTGTATTCCATTATGTTCTCTATGTATGAGAGATGGGAATGGTCTTTTCCATGTTGATAATGAACAAATTATATGAAGATGACAAAATAGAAGATTTATGACAACTACGAGCCATATGATAAAGAAGAAAATCACAGAGCTGGTTGTGATTTAACAGTCACAGACATTTAGAACCATGACAAAGAAGGAATTAACTAGACAGGTACTCGAAATGAACCTGCGAATTACAAATAGGAACACGTTGGATAGTGGTGCAATATGATATTTTTTTCATGCTAAACTAGATGCCGTGCATGCCAAAGGGGGAAAATAAATCTTTGGTATAACTAGGGATGTTCCTAACGACTAATTTCCCTGACGGTTAAACGGAAATTTAAACTTAGACTAGTCGACAAAAAAAAATTGCGTATATTATAAGAGCCATTTGAAACCGTTAATCACATACTTCAATAACCAAATCGTATTTTAAATGCGGCTGAAATGTGTGGCACTTTGCGCCTTGCATTATGAACATTGCACATTATCCTACAAAACATGACAACAACTCACTAAATATAAGTTAACAAATAACATTTATTGAAAACAATATTCAACGTAACAAAACATTTTTAGGAAACGTGCCTGATTATTACAACGGCATTTTCATTGGGTGAACGCGATCGCATAGCAAATACAGTAAAAAATAATAATCGGTCATCAGAAAAACTACCAATAATAGGCCCACAAAAAAATAACAATTAGGCCTACTGATCGACTTGACATTAGATTAGTTTTATTGGCCTATTCAACAACGCGATAGGCCTACTTACTCTTTCCATCTCGCTTGTTTAACTTGCAGGGCGAACAGGCTAATGCGTTTTGTTTTTTTCCTTCGTTTAAAAAAATTTAAAATTTCGTTTAATCGGGCGTTGTTAACATTAGTAACGGATGCTCGTTTTTTTTTATAAAGCAACATTTGACCAGGAAAACATGACATTTCAGTGCAAATTATGTCAATATGTAATTTAAATGTGTACATTAATAAAAATAATGTTTAACCGACTAGTATTTCTGGTGCCGACTAGCGAGGGTAGCAACGTTTAATCGACTAGTTAACTAAACGCGCACATCCCTAGGTATAACCTACTCTTAAAAGCTAGGGTTTATTTATTTATTGCATTTCTTTACCCAGGGTATGCCCAAACAGTTAAAAACTGGTTTCCATTGGGGCCCTGCATTCATTTAAATACTACATACGTACTGTACTACATGCAATTAAAAATAAAAACCAAATTTAAATTTAACAAACACTCAAGCCGTCAAGGCATTACAAATATGTCCATAATTTTCTTAATTACGCATGGAAAGGTAGAGGGTGTTTTCTCTTGTCTTAAACCATACTCCATAATAATGACATCACAAAAGTACAAATATGTGCATGTTAATTCAATACGCATATGGGACCATTACCACTGACCTGGCAGAGAACTGAGGAAGAAGTTGCTTTCCATCCAACACGACTGACTGTTCTCCCAGATTTCCCGTCTTTTTGCATCTGATGGAAATCTATATACCTTGAATCCCTTCTCCGTTCTATTTGTGCACCCACAAGCGCTACAACCTGTCATTTTGTCGTAAAATCGATATGCGTCCGATCACGATCCTGTCCGCGATGGACTCAAAATGGCTCCACGCAATCACGTGACTAGATTTTTCCGGACCCTCTATGTCGCTACTCTCTCTATCAAGGGACTCTAGTGCAAACTGGCCTCCGTGATACGGAAAATAACGGCGGAAAGGGCGGGGATTTGGGGAAATTCGGCCGCAGAATGCTGGCTTCAACAGAATAAATGGGAGAGATACAGCTTGTTGTTTTATTTTTTTTTCCAAAAGCGACCTAAGGTTAGCCTACAGTATGTGAATACATACATTATGAAGCAGGGGTCCATGTTGGGGAGCTGTGGACTTCAAAAGTGTTCAGTTAATCGTTATAACACTAATAATAATAGTCATAATCGTTACAGAGAGGTAAACTGTATAGCTCCCCATTTGAGAGGATCATCCTGGATCAACATGCCGATGAACATGTCTTACTTGAGTAAATCATGTTGTCCGTTCTTTAACCACATAGGAATTGTCTGATTATAAATCTACTATTGTGGAGTACAGAGCCAAATTTTTTAAAAATAAGCCAATGTCCCAAACATTATAGAGGGCACTGTATACACTTGTTTGTCTGGGAATGCGGATAAAAGCTTCTACTGAATGTAATGTAATGTAAAATAATTTCAATCTGGATAGACGGGGAAATATTTAAAAAATATTTTTCAAGCAATCCAAGATAATTCAAGACATTTTCTGAAATCCACATATTTACTTTTGTACTTTTGGAATCAACAAGTGCAAGTCGAAAGCCTTTCCTCTTGACACCCATCACCCTTCCCAGTTGTGCTCTCTGTCTCCTAGCACAACCCCCTGTACAAACAAATGTAATTTAATCTGATGGGGATTCATAAATAACCACCAAAAAAAACAATGGTAACTGTATTATATAAATATCACAGCATCTCTGAATTATTCAAAGGGACCCTGCAAGACTGGCAAGCTACATTATGTTAAACCTTTTACTCAGTTTCACTTTTTTTCTACAAGTATAATGGTGGGACATTTGATTATTCAGTGAAAATGTAACCATTTTTTTCATCCATGAATCTCACAAAGGAGCAACAAGAGGAGTTGTGTGTCCATTCTAACTTTGCCTGTTCAGGAACTTCACTAACAGTAGCTGATGTGCTGCTGTATATGTGTGTAGCAGTAGTTGTGACACTGACAGTGTGTGGAAACCTGCTTGTGATCATCTCCATCTGTCACTTCAAGCAGCTTCAGACGCCAACTAATTTCCTCCTGCTCTCTCTGGCCATGGCGGACTTTCTTGTTGGAGTAATTGTGATGCCCCTCTATTTTACTATGTTGATAGAACCACAAACGTGCTTTAGTACATTGTACTGCGCAATTTCTGATGTGGCATTACTTCATCTGACATGTGTATCAATTTATACTGTAGCTTTAATTGCAGTGGATCGATGTTTTGCTCTCTCCAACCCTTTTCACTACTCCATGAAAATTACAGTGAGTTTAAATTTGAGAATAATAGCCATACTGTGGTTGTCTTCACTAATCTACAACATGGTCCTTCTTTATTTCAATGGAAATATTGACAGTTTTTACTTAAAAAGTGTAAAAAATTTCACATGTGTCGAGTGTTTTTTTACAATGACTGAAATATGGACCATTGTTGACTTTATAGTTATATTTGCTGTGCCGTTCTTAACTATTATAATTATGTACCTGAACATCTTTGCTATCGCTAAAAGGCATGCAAATAAAATCAAGAGTGTCAGAAAGTGCCAAAAAGTAAATACTGCTTCTATGGCCTCTGAAAGGAAAGCAGCAAAATCCCTAGGTATTCTAGTGGCAGCCTTCCTTCTGTGTTTAGTACCATACTATATCAGTGCCTACTTTAAAGCCTATGTCAAGAGCACATCTGCGCAACTTGCAGTTTCAATTACATTGACTATACTGTATTTAAATTCATCCATCAATCCGATCATATATGCTCTATTCTATCCATGGTATCAGAGATCAGTTAAACTCATATTAACTCTTAGGATATGTGGCACAGAGTCTTCTGTCTTGAATGTGCTTAGACAGTAAACATATCATTATCAGTGATTGTAACCTAGAGTAATGTAATGTATGTGATGTAATAAAACAATTAATTTGTTTTTCCTTAGTGGGTCACACAAGATGTCTGTTATTGTCCAGTTGTTTTGCAAGCAGAGAGCTATAACTGCCCAACACACCCAAAGTGGCTTTGATTGCTCTCATGATGTCACTATAACAGTATTTTTATTTTCATGTTTTTGAACTTTGTAACAAATGTCCAGTTGAAGCCTAAATGGAAATGCCAACTGTTTGTGTACCCAACAGAAATCTATCGCGTGTTTTAAGCAAACAAACCCCAAATTATCAAGGCAAATCCAACTAGTATTAGTGAGCTTGCATGTCAAGCTTTTACATTAGCTAGCTTGTAATAAGCACAGTAACTCTGCATCAAACATTATCTGCACAGAGCACAGAGGGGGCTAGTGCTATGCTACTGTTCTTTACTGTGTACAATGGAAATAGATCTCCACACTGTTACCCCAGTGTGAGTTCCAAAACCTTAGAATCTGATTCCCAAGAGTGAGTCTGTTGCAAAAATTTTTTATCTGCATCAGTATATTTGTAAAATAACTAAAAAAATTGTTTGGTTGCATTTCAAAGACCCCTGTCATTTAAAGGAACAACACTTAATGCATTGAATTAAAAGGTTTGCATTGCCTAACAATAAAAGAAAGATTTGATGCAAGGTAGTAAGGCAACCTAAGCTTAGAGAACATCTGCATTCTAACCTCATATTCATCATTTCATTTCAAATCCAATGTGCTGGAGTACAGACCCAAAACAACAAAAATTGTGCTACTATCCAAAAACTTATGGACTGCACTGTATATATACATTACATATATTACATACATACACATTTTGTCGGCACACACTGGTTTTCTGTATTGGCTCTGATTTCTTCATTGTGTACCGTATGAACAGAATGGGTTTATCTTTATTGCATGTTTCATGGAATTATATGTTACAGTTCTTCAACTTCACACTCGGGTACCGTCAAGAAAAAAGGCACAGCGACAGCCCCTCCCGTCGCTCCTGAACCCATCGCTTCTGAACCTGTAGCTCCAGTTCAGGTTATCCAGTTAGAGCACTGAGCCAGCTGAATTTCTCATTGCCACGGTTTAAAACGAGAAGCGCTCCTGAGATCACAAGCTTGCAATTGAATTTGACACAGTAAAAGGCCTGTAATTTCATAAAATCTTTCTGTACAACTTCTGATTTTCTCAACCTGGTGTAATTTCTGCCTGCATGAATGATTAAAGCTTCTGAGTGTTTTTTAATGATTGCTGGAGCCAGCTGTTGTAGCCTATCCACTCTCGCGCCAGAAACACAGTAGGCTACTGTAACCTGGCGAAATAGACAGCGCAGGACACAGAACTTATCTTTTGGGGATGTTTATTCTCTGAATAGTTCCATTTAGAAAAGTAAAGTAAATCACTGTGAGGCAGAACCACAGTAACCTCTTGAAAAATAATCTTCAATCAAGTGCATGTACAATAGGTACTGTACATAGAAAAGCGCACAATATATCTTATAGACACTAACTAGGCTATAGAAATACAGCCTATGCAAAACTAGCTAAGCTATAGACACAGTGGGGCAGACCCACAACACACAAACAATCATATCAAACAAAGACATCATTACATCAATTAAGTGAATTAAAGTGCAATACAGCCATGATTTAAAAAATAGTCCCGCTGTCCCGAGATGTCCAGTGTCACCAAGCAGTCCAACACACAAACTTCGCCTCCACAACTCTCCTCCATACACGCAGCGCCGCGGTCTCTGTACACTGCCAAAAAGAAGCACCGAACTGCGTCAATATTCCCAATCGTCTCCTCACTCTTCCCCCGCATTATGTTCTCCTTTCCTGGTTGCCTTTTGAAGATTGCCTGTACTCTCGTGTCAGTCCCGACATCTTCAACTCCGGTGAAGAGCGATGGTAACTTTGATGCTGCGGTCTGCAGATCCAACGGACATTGCCGAGAATATGTTGCGAATGCGTCTCCATGGTGACGACCACAAACAAAATTATATCGACTAGACAATTCGTCAATATAATCAAAACGAGCAGCAGGAGTCCCCTGAAAAATGTCGAGCCCGCTTCCCCATCCCACTACAGACACACAGCGCACAAAAAAAACAAAGACAAAAGCCAGACACAACAAAACACATTCAAATTAACAAACACGAACACGAGAGACAGCTGGACTACATGTCGCCCTTATTGCGCCATATTGCGAAACAAAAATACATTCCGTAACAAACAGACTTGTTCCATTGAAATACTTACAATGGCAGACACTGTTCACGTGCACCTAATATACCCACATGGAACAGCAACTCGGAATCTCCATTCACTCAACACTGAGGAGAATGGCCATTTGCATTACATTAACTTACATTCCCAAATGAAAGAAAATACATTTTTACGGAATTTGTATCATCGTACTATAATTCACACTTCAGACCAACGTTCTGTTCCTCTTACAACATGGCCAAGCTGCACTCGTGTAACTAGCATTAGCTTTGAGCAGATTCGACCATCTGAAACAACCAGAGGCTAATCTGTACCATTTTATGTAAATATTGCTAAACAAACTCTGATGCATATTATAATGCATTTCAGTAAACAAGTTGTATATTAAGTAATATTCACCCAGTTATTGTAACTTTGCATCCACGATAGCCCTCACAGCTCATCAGATGAATTGCATGCTTGAAAATGACTCACTGCGCACACGCAGTCACAATCCCATAACACCTTGCGCAATCAACAGGTCTGTAATAGCGAAAGCGACATCAAGTGGACACACCGGGTATTGCAGTCACAAAGTGAAATAAATTAATAGCTATTTGAATACAACGTTTCTCACAAGGCTACACTGCATTACAATTAGGGGTGGGACGATTCAACCCCATCACGATTCGATTCGTTTCCGATTCTTTAGGCAAAGGTTCGATGCATCATAATATCTTACGTTTGACCACGATTCGATTCGATTCGGTTCGATTAATTTAGATACTTTAAATAGGTATGCTAATGTGATTTGATACCGATACATTCAGCAGTAATTAAATATTCAATTAGAACCTTACACCAAGTTCACAGCATTATGTTTATTGTTAAGGCATGCCATACATTTTGCAGCTGTCTGCAGCAAATAATGCAGCAATAAACATGACTAACAGTGTATTTTCTAAAGTTGCCCTATTTAGGTTATTGTTTTTCAAACAGTGTCAGACATGGTACTCTAATACATTTCCTTTATTTACAAAATGAAAATGGCTAAATGTATAACAATTACTAAACTGGGCCAAGAAAAATGAAATAGCCTATAGGTTAGTGTCATGCATAGTACTTTCCTAAATCTTAGTACGATCTAGAACTTCGGTGGAGCAAGATGCCCATCCATCCGTAGTTAAAGCTACTCTCGTAGCGTTTTGCAAGGACAGTCGAACAGTTTTCTTCACCTCTTCATACAGAGCAGGTATACATTTTTCACTCAAATATTTTCTGCATGGTATGGTGTATCTAGGTTCCACGACATTCATTTTGTGAATCGGACAGTTAACGTAGTAATAATTAATTGAACGTAAGACATTGGAAATAGTCTTACTATTTTAGTTTTTTGTCTCTAACGTCTACTTGATTTTGAATAGAAAATGGTTTAAATTTAAATATCAGAAAGCACTTTACAATTAACTGTCTGGACACGGTATGTGTATAAAAACGAATAAAAACAATTATACAAAAAAATAGAACTGTTTGGCCATTGCTCCAGGAAACTCATCAATGACTCCCGAGTTTAGCTTGCTTACCAGCTTGCTAACGCGCTTGCTGTCCTTCACGTCAATTGTGTATCGTCGGCTCAAATGGTTTATCATGTTTGTGGTGTTGCCTGTGTATCTGATTTCTACTTGGCAGATCTTGCATATTGCAGCGGTTTTGTCAAGTACACCCTCCTTCTTTCTAAACCCGAAATGCTTCCATACCACTGATTTTCTGTTCGGAACATCGCAAATTCGGAGTTTCTGTCTCTTTTGTCGCACTCAGCGAGCACGCAGCTAGCCATTTCGCTCAGATCTGTCCATCTCATAGTCGCTACTTTCAACTCACGCTTACGTTGGGGTTGGAGCAGAAACATGGATTGAAGCTGGTCAAAAGAGTTTTAAAAGTAATCGTGTCTCAGAAATATATATTTTAAATAATTTTTGAATAAATGAATACGTGTACATTAATTTAAAATGCGATATTAATCGATGCTTATCGATTCGAATCTTGCAGATCGATGCAGTTGTATTTACACATTCGGATCGATGCATCGCGATGCACCGGTGCATTGTCCCACCCCTAATTACAATCCTTGAAACCACTGCCAACATTTACGTTGCAAACATAGAATCTAGCTAAGCATACCGATTACAACTGCGTTCGTCGGAGACAGCAGTAACGATGAGCCCGATACATGCTTGCAAATGCCTTTTTTCCAAAAGCGACATAAGGTTAGCCTACAGTATGTGAATGCATACATTATGAAGTTGGAGTCCATGTTGGGGAGCTGTGGACTTGAAAACGAGTGTTCAGTTAACCGTTATAACACTGCCCAATTACTGTTACCATGCATATAGCACAATGCATGTTGCTAAAAATGTATTTTTATTTCATCTTCGCTTGCCATTTTTTGCGTGTTACTTGCCCGTACTGATACAATTAGTGATGTGCAGTTCGCGAACGAATCGGTATTATGAGTCGACTCTTTATGCTGAGTCGTCTGAGTCGACTCGCCAGTTTGAGGGAATCGTGCTAACCCACGGCTCTGGCTCTCGGCTCTGGCTCTGGCTCTTAGCTCTGGCTCTCGGCTCTGGCTCTGGCTCTTAGCTCCGGCTCTGACTCTGCCTGCTTTCTACTACAGCCGGGAGACACTCCCCCGAGACACTCAGCAGTGGTTAATGCGCGGCGCGCAGTTTCTGATTGCGAAGTTCGAACCTTCGTAAGAATACATTTTAATTTGATCTCACAATATTGCACACACTTTTGTGAAGTTAATAATCGCCCCAGCTCATTCCAAAGTTATTATGACTACTAATGGTTAAAATAAAGATACGTAGGTACAGTAGCTATACTACTGATCAGCACAAAATCAACTCGACTCAATTTAAGAGCCATGAGCCGTAACAATATTCCACGGCTCCAGACTGAGCCGGAACCAGAGCCGTGACACAAACCGAAGTAATTTTCGAGTTTTATATACTTGTTTATATACAATTGTTCTTATAGAGTTCTGTGGTTTTAACAAAGGGCAAAATGCAGTACACCATTAAGCTATTAATCGGGTATCAACCAGAAACCATATTTGCAAAGGAATTCTGTACCTAATAGGCTATCTAATGATATTCTGAGACGCCGACACTTTAATAGCCAACTGTTTATTATTATATTAATACATTTGGCTGTTTGCGAGGAAATTGCAGTAGGCTATAAAACAGAATTAATATGCGATTGTGTTCAGCTAAGTTAGGCTACTAAAAATGACAGCAAATACTTCAAAATGACAGGTTAGGCTACTAAAAGTGACAGCAAATATATTTAAAGTGGTGGCATTTTTATTTTAGAACTCTTGACCAACAACAACAGTGAACAGAATAAATAGCCTACAATTGTGTATGATATAATAAAGTACAGTTAAAATAAACACATTTAAATAAACGACACAGGCTCCTGTACATCATATGCACACACTGACACACACAATAAATATCTGTCTTGTTTGTCAAATTTGGCTGGCTATCTCTGTTATACAGTCTTCCATCCACCTCATTTTCAGTAGACCTAGACTACTGGATTCTGTAATCTGATTTAAAAAGATTAATATTAGCATAGATTAAATAGCTCTATGCAAATATAAACATTCAATGTCTCTTATTACCTGTAAGATCCAATGTTACAATCTATGATCGAAAAAACGGAGGTGGGAAAGTTGTAAATAAACGTAACCTGCGATTGCAAATTAGCTTGAGACAGTAGGCTACTGTAAATTGAGAATATTAGCAATGAGTATCATTCAGATGATTTGGGTCTGAATAAAATATCAAGGCTAGTTTACAATCTTCTTTTGTCTACTTTGTTACCAGCTAGGGTCTGCTGTCTGAAACAGCTTCTAATTCCAGCTCGCGAGTCGCGCCGCTGAAAGAAAAAGATGCGGCTCAAACGGCTCTTCTGTATTAACCGGAAGTACCAAAACTGCAACTCCGACTCCGACTCTTCAAACTGAATGGTACGAATAGAGCCGACTCAGAAAAAAGAGCCGAACTGCCCATCACTAGATACAATCTCTGCCTCAGCGGAAGAGAGTGGACGGGTTTAGAATAGAGGAGACTTTTTTGATTGCAAACACAGGACTACAGCAAGGCTAAAAATCCTGCATAGTGCACCTTTCATTGTGGCAAATAAATTTAGCCACTCACACTCGTTTTCACTTCCAAATAAGAGGTTTAGATAAACTGGAGTTTGAGGTAAATTGAATGTGTATCTAAATGAGCCCGATCTGACTCCATTGTAAAGCTCGACTGCAAATGACCCAAGCTTGAAAAGTAAATAATTATTATCATTACTGATCCGCATGGTGGAAATAGTGCAGGAAAATGGGTCCAAGTTGAAAATTTTTTTAATAATAATGTTCCAAGCAGTTGGTTTTGGTAAGCCTAAGGTTTGGCCTATGTCTCTGACTGTTTGTTTCTCATTTCTCAGCCTCATTAGCACTTTCATTAGCACAACTCTGGTCCTCATGTTCACAAACGCCAAGAACAGACTCCAAAGGCAATCTAAAGCCAAGAATAAAGACTAGATACTGAAAGCTCTCTTATATCTGCAGTACGGAAGCAATTGAACACACCTGAAGCCATTTGTCCCCCATTTGGTGCCCTGAAATTGGGGCCAGGGGGCTATGTATAAAAAGTGCTGTAATTTCTACATGGTGAAAACATAATGCATAAAACATACCCTTTTATAAAAGGTGAGAATCTGTACTTTAACATTCCTATTAACCAATCATTGCCCTCTGATGTCATCAGTGTGTGCCAAACAGCCTCTCAGCCATTTCAAAGTTACAGAGAGGTAAGCTATTGTATAGCTCCCCATTTCAGATGATCATCCTGGATCAACATGGCGATAATGGTCCTGGCTCAACATTAGCGAAGCTATACAGGATGAACAATATGATCATCATGGATCAACACGCCGATGTTGATCCAGGAACATGGCCTACTTGGGTAAATCACGTTGTCCGTACTTTAACCACATGGGAATGGTCTGATTATAAATCTACAATTGTGTATGAGTACAGAGCCAAATAAATAAATAAAAACATTGTCCCAAACATTATAGAGGTCACTGTATATACTTTTTTGGGAATGCGGTAAGCCAGGTCTGGCTGTTTTACTCATATAAATCAAGTAACTGAACTTGTGTACATTTTTTAAATTTATCTGGATAAAAGCTTCTACTGAATGTAATGTAATATAATTTCAATCTGGATAGACAGGGGGAAATATTTAAAAATCCAGCAATCCAAGATAATTCAAGACATTTCCAGAAATCCACATAGTTACTTTTGTACTTTTGGAATCAACAAGTGCAAGTCGAAAGCCTTTCCTCTTGACACCGATCACCCTTCCCAGTTGTGCTCTCTGTCTCCTAGCACAACCCCCTGTACAAACAAATGTAATTTAATCTGATGGGGATTCATAAATAACCACCAAAAAAAACAATGGTAACTGTATTATATAAATATCATGGCATCTCTGAATTATTGAAAGGGACCCTGCAAGACTGGCAAGCTACATTATGTTAAACCTTCTACTCAGTTTCACACTTATTTTCTACAAGTATAATGGTGGGACATTTGATTATTCAGTGAAACTGTAACCATTTTTTTCATCCATGAATCTCACAAAGGAGCAACAAGAGGAGTCCTGTGTCCATTCAAACCTTTCTTGTTCAGGAACTTCACCAACAGTAGCTGATGTGCTGCTGTATATGTGTGTAGCAGTAGTCGTGACACTGACAGTGTGTGGAAACCTGCTTGTGATCATCTCCATCTGCCACTTCAAGCAGCTTTAGACGCCAACTAATTTCCTCCTGCTCTCTCTGGCCATGGCAGACTTTCTTGTTGGAGTAATTGTGATGCCCCTCTACTTTACTACGTTGATAGAACCACAAACGTGCTTTAGTACATTGTATTGCACAATTTTTGATGTGGCATTACTTCATCTGACATGTGTATCAATTTATACTGTAGCTTTAATTGCAGTGGATCGATGTTTTGCTCTCTCCAACCCTTTTCACTACTCCATGAAAATTACACTGAGTTTAAATTTGAGAATAATAGCCATACTGTGGTTGTCTTCACTAATCTACAACATGGGCCTTCTTTATTTCAATGGAAATATTGACATTTTTTACTTAAAAAGTGTAAAAAATGTCACATGTGTCGAGTGTCTTTTTACAATGACTGAAATATGGACCATTGTTGACTTTATAGTTATATTTGCTGTGCCGTTCTTAACTATTATAATTATGTACCTGAACATCTTTGCTATTGCTAAAAGGCATGCAAATAAAATCAAGAGTGTCAGAAAGTGCCAAAAAGTAAATACTGCTTCTATGGCCTCTGAAAGGAAAGCAGCAAAATCCCTAGGTATTCTAGTGGCAGCCTTCCTTCTGTGTTTAGTACCATACTATATCAGTGCCTACTTTAAAGCCTATGTCAAGAGCACATCTGCGCAACTTGCAGTTTCAATTACATTGACTATACTGTATTTAAATTCATCCATAAATCCGATCATATATGCTCTATTCTATCCATGGTATCAGAGATCAGTTAAACTCATATTAACTCTTAGGATATGTGGCACAGAGTCTTCTGTCTTGAATGTGCTTGGACAGTAAACAATATTATCAGTGATTGTAACCTAGAGTAATGTAATGTATGTGATGTAATTAAACTGTTAATTAGTTTTTTCTCAGTGGGTCACACATGATGTCTATTATTGTCCAAATGTTTTGTTAATTCTACCACTTAATAAATCAACACAGATTATCAAAATACCGTCTGCAAGCAGAGGGCGATTACAGTGCCCAACACACCCAATGTGGCTTTGATTGCTCTCATGATGTCACTATAACAGCATTTTTACTTTCACATTTTTAAACTTCATATCAAATGTCCAGTAGAAGCCTGAAAATTGAAACTCATGCAGAACATTACGGGGCAGCAGTGTAGTATAATGGTTAAGGAACTGGACTTGTAACTGGACTTGTAACCGAAAGGTTGCAGGTTCGATTCCCAGATAGGACACTGCCGTTATACCCTTGAGCAAGGTACTTAACCTGAATTGCTTCAGTATATATCCAGCTGTATGAATGGATACATGTAATAAGATATAATAAGAAGTTGTATAATGGATAACAGCTGGATAAGAGCGTCTGCTAAATGCCTGTAATGTAATGTAATTACAATGCCTTCATGAGAACACCCCTGCAAAGTAAAAAATGTCACATTAGCTGTATACAGTTATAAAGGTCCTTTTATTGTTAAACTATGCTCAGCAAAAACCAAAATATAAACGCTGACTACATGCAGATTACATCCATAACAGGCCCTAAGAAGAGAAACATAAAACCATAAACATGATCATAACCTGAACTACTGCAAAAGTTATGATTGTTAGGGCAGGAGGATGAGAGGAGAACCAAGAGGCAATCTGAAGAGGTGGTTCTGAAGGTGGACAACAATTCTGCTGTCCTGACCACCATGGGAAGTTCATTCTAGCATTAGGGGAGGGGCCGGCTTATATGCATGAATACTAAATATTTCAAGTGCATTTTGCTTGGATTTCATATTTAATACAGGTTGCTCGCCTCTTTTGGTAAATGGTAAACGGACTGCACTTATATAATTTATATACCTTTCTCCAAAGCGCTTTACAATGGCCTCTCACTCTCCCATTCACCCACTAATGGCAGCAGCTGCCATGCAAGGCGCTAGCCTACTCATTGGGAGCAATTTGGGGTTCAGTGTCTTGCCCAAGGACACTTCGACATGTGGACAGGAAGAGCCGGGGATCGAACCGCCAACCCTGCGATCAGCGGACGACCCGCTCTACCTCCTGAGCCACAGCCACTTTTATGTTATATACTTCTGTGCCACCTGCAAAGCTATCTAGCTGCCATATAGGGCTTGAAGATTGATTGTAATTATGCTGTGGTATTGCCTGTGGTATTAATTGCCCGGTAGACTCGTACCAATTTTTTAACTTGAGGTGATCAATAAGTAAGGAAGCTTGGGATGTATATTTAATAACCAGGAGTGCCAACAGAAATTTAATTGTAATGGCAAAACTTGAATTTGCATTTCCCTGTTTGAATGTAAGGGTTTGAAATTTAATTTAGTCTCCATTGTATAAAATTTTTACTTTTAATTTCAAGGTAACAAATTGAAATTCAAATGCTTTCAAATTCAGTTCTTACAATTCAGTTAAACTTTTCTGCAACACTTAGAAAGAGTTCATAAATAGTAGCTTAGCAACACTTCTGGCAGCTGTTAACAACAAGCAATGACACAAAGTAAAGCTTCTAGGTTTTGTAGTTTATTGATATGCTTAACTAGCCAATTAAAACAAAGCTTCTAGTTTTTGTAGTTTATCGGTATGCTTAACTAGCTTAAATTAAAACAGCCATATTTAAGCATTTATGCTAGGTAGCCAGCTGTTGAATGCCTTTAAGATTAACCCTATCCATGGTGGCCCCTAGTGGTAGTCGGCGATGTCTAAACTAGGATTCATATTTTTCTGAAACTATAAATTACAGCTTTAATAAAACCCCCAAAATTCAAACGAAGGATTGTTAAAAAGGGCCACTGCTTGCAAAAACATCAGCCTAATTTTTTATGAATTTTCTACGTATATAACATTACGTTACGTATTTTTATATATACTGTATGTGACGATTCTGACAAATTTATTCTGTTGTAAATTTCAGAATGGTACAGCCTCTTTTTCAATTTGAGCTTTAAACCATGGATGTGCAGTAAATAGTCTGAGATATCGACACTTAAATGAGACTAGTAGAATCTAGGTGAAAATTTCATCTAGTGGGCCAAAGACTCAAAGTTAATAGGTTAAGCCAACAAACCCCAAATTATCAAGGCTAATCCAACTGGTGTTTGTTACTTTGCAACGTGTACAGTTGTGTTTCTAAAATTATAACCAGCGGTTCATTCGCAAGCTAATTCCATAGCTGCCTAGCTAGCTTTTGCATTAGCAAGCTTGTAATAAGCACAATAACTCTTTGCATGAAATATTCTCTGCCCCGGGGGCCCAGAGAGGGCTAGCTATGCTACTGTTCTTTACTGTGTACAATGGAAATAGATCTCCACACTGTTACCTCTGCGTGAGTTCCAAAACCTTAGAATCTGATTCCTAGGAGTGAGTCTTTTGCAATAAATAAATAAATAAATTTGCAACAATAGCTATATTTACAAAATAACAAAAAAATAATTGGTTGCGCTTCAAAGACCCCTGTCATTTAACCCCCTTGTGCAGATGCCAAATTAGGTAAATTCTCTCCTATTTAGGGGGTGCTCAGAAATGTAAATAAAAATGTAAAAACAGGTAAAACTATACATTTCCTGGATCACATACTCCCTGGCTACAAGTTGGAAAAATCTGAGGGTGATATTCAGAACTACTAAAGATCTATGCTGCAAAATTTAGGCAGTGTACCCTGTTGTCCCTTAGTGTCTCCAAATCTATCCAAATGGTTAAATTGTGCACTGCTGTAAATCATAAAATAATCATATATTTAACTACAAATCAACTGTTTTGGCACATATAGCTCACTTTTGCATCATTTGCAAGTGGGAATTATTATATTTTAATCAGTATAGGAGATAGATATCTATGGGTCCAAAAACCTATCCAAAGCCTGTCATAAAAGTAATTAAATATTTTTTGTCCATTATAAAGCATATACACATTCTTACTCACTCCAAGGAAAAATTTTACATTCAACCAGCACATATGCACAGTAAATTGGAATTAGTATTTTTCATGCCCTAAGTGACAAGTATAGCCCATGGGGATACTAATACGCCATAGTGTATATTACGTACGATAAGATTACAATAAAATAATATTCCGCCATCAGGAAAAAGCTGGCAAATGTTCTAGCTTCAGGGCAAATCAAACATAAAACATGACTGAGCCACCTATGACTGATTACACTACAGTATGTGAAATGCACTCAAAATGCGAAAATAACTATTTCAAATACGAACATACATATTTGAAATATGAGGAAAATGTCCCTCATGCATATCTCTCAGGCATATTCTCCAACAGAATCAATGCTATGGTATCTTTGGTAACACTTCTTCTGACCCACTCCCAAAATCCGTGTAAGAAGGCAAGGATTTTCTCTATCCATGCTGACGATTTAGTAAATTAGTAAAAACGTGCGAAAAAAACAGCAAACAACTATTACTTCTCGGTGAGCGAATGTACTGTACATTCTGAGTTGTTTGCGTAAAACTAATACAACTAGAAATGCTGTTACGCCTGGCTGTAATTTATCTTTCAAAGCATCCGTTAAAACATTGCAAACACCGTTGCTAAGGTTATAATGTCATAAATTGGATACAAGAGTCCTCAATGAAACCAGAATGGAGTGGAATGAATGAGATTGGTTTGCAAAGTGTGCGGGGTATTATACTTCGATGTTTTAGATAGTGTAATAGCGTTATAAAGTGCTATGTATTACTCAAATGGATTGTCCCAGGCAATAAATGACCACTAACTTTTGAAAGGGACATCTCTATGCATACAACCAATGGTAGACTTGAATATTTATTTCATATTTAGTAGCAGATATTGATAGTAGAATGACGTGGTATAATTACACAATAATTTAACATGTTTATTTTGCATGTGAGTTAGCAGGGCTTTTCAAGGCTGTTTTGGCATATGATACCGTGTTGGCTTTATCTTGTTGTAATGACAGAATACAAACTTTTTATGGTAAAGAAATATTTTTATGAACTCACACATAGACGCTATTGTCCACTGTGTCACGCATGGGTAGGTATAGTTCCAGGCGAGACTGGGTGGGGGGTTGCTTGTTAAATGAATTTAGGCTTAGAGAACATCTGCATTCTAACCTCATATTCATGTAATGTACAGACCAACACAAATTGTGTCACTATCCAAATACTTATGGACTGCACTGTATATATACATTAAATACATTACATACATACATACATACATACATACACATTTGTCGGCACACACCGGTTTTCTATTTTGGCTCTGATTTATTCATTGTGTACCATATAAACAGTATGGTATAGACAGGGGGAAATAATTACAAATATTCTTCAAGCAACCAAAATAATTCAGGACATTTCCTGAAATCCACATAGTTACTTCTGTACTTTTGGAATCAACAAGTGCAAGTCGAAAGCCTTTCCTCTTGACACCCATCACCCTTCCCAGTTGTGCTCTCTGTCTCCTAGCACAACCCCCTGTACAAACAAATATAATTTAATCTGATGGGGATTCATAAATAACTACAAGAAAAACAATGGTAACTGTATTATATAAATATCACAGCATCTCTGAATTATTCGAAGGGACCCTGCAAGACTGGCAAGCTACATTATGTTAAACCTTCTACTCAGTTTCACACTTATTTTATACAAGTATAATGGTGGGACATTTGATTATTCAGTGAAATTGTAACAATTTTTTTCATCCATGAATCTCACAAAGGAGCAACAAGAGGAGTCCTGTGTCTATTCCAACGTTTCCTGTTCAGGAACGTCACCAACAGTAGCTGATGTGCTGCTGTATATGTCTGTAGCAGTAGTTGTGACACTGACAGTGTGTGGAAACCTGCTTGTGATCATCTCCATCTGTCACTTCAAGCAGCTTCAGACACCAACTAATTTCCTCCTGCTTTCTCTGGCCACGGCGGACTTTCTTGTTGGAGTAATTGTGATGCCCGTCTACTTTACTATGTTGATAGAACCACAAACGTGCTTTAGTACATTGTACTGCACAATTTCTGATGTGGCATTACTTCATCTGACATGTGTATCAATTTATACTGTAGCTTTAATTGCAGTGGATCGATGTTTTGCTCTCTCCAACCCTTTTCACTACTCCATGAAAATTGTAGTGAATTTAAATTTGAGAATAATAGCCATACTGTGGTTGTCTTCACTAATCTACAACATGGTCCTTCTTTATTTCAATGGAAATATTGACATTGCTGACATAAAAAGTGTCAAAAATGTCACATGTGTCGAGTGTTTTTTTACAATGACTGAAATATGGACCATTGTTGACTTTATAATTGTATTTGCTGTGCCGTTCTTAACTATTGTAATTATGTACCTGAACATCTTTGTTATCGCTAAAAGGCATGCAAATAAAATTCGGAGTGTCAGAAAGTGCCAAAAAGGAAATACTGCTTCTCTGGCCTCTGGAAAAAAAGCAGCAAAATCCCTAGGTATTCTAGTGGCAGCCTTCCTTCTGTGTTTAGTGCCATATTATGTCAGTGCCTACTTTAAAGCCTACGTCAAGAGCACATCTGCGCATCTTGCAGTTACATTTACATTGACTATACTGTATTTAAATTCATCCATCAATCCGATCATATATGCTCTTTTCTATCCATGGTATCAGAGATCAGTTAAACTCATATTAACTCTTAGGATATGTGGCACAGAGTCTTCTGTCTTGAATGTGCTCGGACAGTAAACAACATTATCAGTGATTGTAACCTAGAGTAATGTAATGTATGTGATGTAATAAAACAATTAATTTGTTTTTCCTTAGTGGGTCACACAAGATGTCTGTTATTGTCCAGATGTTCTGCAAGCAGAGAGCTATAACTGCCCAACACACCCAAAGTGGCTTTGATTGCTCTCATGATGTCACTATAACAGTATTTTTATTTTCATGTTTTTGAACTTCGTAACAAATGTCCAGTAGAAGCCTAAATGGAAATGCCAACTGTTTGTGTACCCAACAGAAATCTATCGCGTGTTTTAAGCAAACAAACCCCAAATTATCAAGGCAAATCCAACTAGTATTAGTGAGCTTGCATGTCAAGCTTTTACATTAGCTAGCTTGTAATAAGCACAGTAACTCTGCATCAAACATTATCTGCACAGAGCACAGAGGGGGCTAGTGCTATGCTACTGTTCTTTACTGTGTACAATGGAAATAGATCTCCACACTGTTACCCCAGTGTGAGTTCCAAAACCTTAGAATCTGATTCCCAAGAGTGAGTCTGTTGCAAAAAAAAATTATCTGCATCAGTATATTTGTAAAATAACTAAAAAAATTGTTTGGTTGCATTTCAAAGACCCCTGTCATTTAAAGGAACAACACTTAATGCATTGAATTAAAAGGTTTGCATTGCCTAACAATAAAAGAAAGATTTGATGCAAGGTAGTAAGCAGTGGCGGCTGGTGATCTAAATATAGGTTGGGGCGCTAGCATTTCTAAAAAAAAAAAAATACATCTGACTTTGACTTTAAACAGAAAAAACAAGCTACCGTGTGTCTCAGTTGCATAAGACAGTTTGATTGGCAACAGTGGAGGACAGTTTTTCAAGTAAGACATCACTGAACTAGAGTGCGGATCGGGCCTCATATTTCTGTCCGAACCCGACCGAGCCCGACCCGAACCCGACAGGAATTCTGCTTTTTATGTCCGAACCCGACCCGAGCCCGACGCAGTTAAGGCACTGAAGCGCTGACATTGTGTTTCCCTGTCACGCAGTTGTTGTTACCATGGTTACAGCTTCTCTGTTTAGTGGTCACCTAAATGACCGTCAAAAGGCATTGTTTTATTGGTAGATAACAGACACACACAATATTCGGTATCATTTTTATTTATTTCACACTATATTTTCACCAAAAACAACTTGAAGCACCATGTGCAGTAAGCTAACCCATCCCAATTAGTACAGTAATACCTGGACATACAAGTTTAATTCGTTCCGTGACCGAGCTCGTTACTCGGTTTACTCGTATATCAAATCAATTTTCCCCATTGAAATTAATTTAAATACCATTAATCCGATCCAGCCCCCCAAAAAACACCCTAATTTCTTTGTTACGTTGTTATAAAAATGAGAAATGTATTTATAAATTATAAATAATTAATACAAAATATAATACAAAGATAATAAAATAGAATATAAAGAAATAAACTGGTTCTAAACTTAATTGCTACATTATTATTCTTCACTTACACTTAATCTTCATCAGTGACGTTTGCATCTTTTTCATAGATTTTTGGCTTTTTCGTCACGCTTTTCTGACTGATCTGCAGGGCGTTTCGATAAAAACCTATCCATGGTGGTTTGTTTCTTCCTTCCCTTCAGAATTTTTCGGAAATGGAATTGCATTCGCATTCGCAATGCTCCGCTTGCTCGGCTCGTAACTCGGGTCTAGGCTCGTAAGGCGAAACAAGAAATTGCTCGGAATACTCGTAAGTTAGTGCACTCGTATGTCAAGGTTTTACTGTAGTTCAAAAGTAAAATGTTCGCTAGTTGTTCGGCCGCCGTGACCGAGCCCGACCCGTTTCTCCCAATGAACGCCTTGAGAAAGGTTCTTTTTGCAAAGAAATAACCGAATTTTCTTTGCTTTCTGTTCCACTTGAAGAAGCCATTTCGAATTATCTCTCTCTCGCTTGGTCTACTAACGAATGAGTAGCAGCCGACTGAACCGAGCCGTACTTGCGCACTCGCAGTGATATCCTGCTAGATGCCGGCTGGGCGTGATAAACATGCCTTAAATCCAATCAAATAATATCATAAACCATGAGGACTAATCAGAAAAGGGTAGGATAGTCCGGGGCGCACAGGCTTGCGCCCCGGGACTTCCTTTTTTGGCGGCGAATCAGGCAGCAGTATCAGGGGGCTCGCCTGAAAATGAATGAGTGCTCTGATTCACCATAACGTTACCGGCGCCCCGCAGTCCCCGGAACATGCATATGTAATGTATTAAACTTTAGACAACGCAAGGCCAACATATAACATGTTTAAGCTACTAAAAAATTAAATAATAATAAAAAATAATAATAAAAAATAATAATTTTAAGCTACTAAAAAAATTAAATAATAATAAAAAATAATAATTTTTTTTAAACTTTTTAAAAAATTTGTATGTGGGGGAGGGGGGGCGGCGCCCCAGCGCCCTCTATAGGCCGGCCGCCACTGGTAGTAAGGCAACCTAAGCTTAGAGAACATCTGCATTCTAACCTCATATTCATCATTTCATTTCAAATCCAATGTGCTGGAGTACAGACCCAAAACAACAAAAATTGTGCTACTATCCAAAAACTTATGGACTGCACTGTATATATACATTACATATATTACATACATACACATTTTGTCGGCACACACTGGTTTTCTGTATTGGCTCTGATTTCTTCATTGTGTACCGTATGAACAGAATGGGTTTATCTTTATTGCATGTTTCATGGAATTATATGTTACAGTTCTTCAACTTCACACTCGGGTACCGTCAAGAAAAAAGGCACAGCGACAGCCCCTCCCGTCGCTCCTGAACCCATCGCTTCTGAACCTGTAGCTCCAGTTCAGGTTATCCAGTTAGAGCACTGAGCCAGCTGAATTTCTCATTGCCACGGTTTAAAACGAGAAGCGCTCCTGAGATCACAAGCTTGCAATTGAATTTGACACAGTAAAAGGCCTGTAATTTCATAAAATCTTTCTGTACAACTTCTGATTTTCTCAACCTGGTGTAATTTCTGCCTGCATGAATGATTAAAGCTTCTGAGTGTTTTTTAATGATTGCTGGAGCCAGCTGTTGTAGCCTATCCACTCTCGCGCCAGAAACACAGTAGGCTACTGTAACCTGGCGAAATAGACAGCGCAGGACACAGAACTTATCTTTTGGGGATGTTTATTCTCTGAATAGTTCCATTTAGAAAAGTAAAGTAAATCACTGTGAGGCAGAACCACAGTAACCTCTTGAAAAATAATCTTCAATCAAGTGCATGTACAATAGGTACTGTACATAGAAAAGCGCACAATATATCTTATAGACACTAACTAGGCTATAGAAATACAGCCTATGCAAAACTAGCTAAGCTATAGACACAGTGGGGCAGACCCACAACACACAAACAATCATATCAAACAAAGACATCATTACATCAATTAAGTGAATTAAAGTGCAATACAGCCATGATTTAAAAAATAGTCCCGCTGTCCCGAGATGTCCAGTGTCACCAAGCAGTCCAACACACAAACTTCGCCTCCACAACTCTCCTCCATACACGCAGCGCCGCGGTCTCTGTACACTGCCAAAAAGAAGCACCGAACTGCGTCAATATTCCCAATCGTCTCCTCACTCTTCCCCCGCATTATGTTCTCCTTTCCTGGTTGCCTTTTGAAGATTGCCTGTACTCTCGTGTCAGTCCCGACATCTTCAACTCCGGTGAAGAGCGATGGTAACTTTGATGCTGCGGTCTGCAGATCCAACGGACATTGCCGAGAATATGTTGCGAATGCGTCTCCATGGTGACGACCACAAACAAAATTATATCGACTAGACAATTCGTCAATATAATCAAAACGAGCAGCAGGAGTCCCCTGAAAAATGTCGAGCCCGCTTCCCCATCCCACTACAGACACACAGCGCACAAAAAAAACAAAGACAAAAGCCAGACACAACAAAACACATTCAAATTAACAAACACGAACACGAGAGACAGCTGGACTACATGTCGCCCTTATTGCGCCATATTGCGAAACAAAAATACATTCCGTAACAAACAGACTTGTTCCATTGAAATACTTACAATGGCAGACACTGTTCACGTGCACCTAATATACCCACATGGAACAGCAACTCGGAATCTCCATTCACTCAACACTGAGGAGAATGGCCATTTGCATTACATTAACTTACATTCCCAAATGAAAGAAAATACATTTTTACGGAATTTGTATCATCGTACTATAATTCACACTTCAGACCAACGTTCTGTTCCTCTTACAACATGGCCAAGCTGCACTCGTGTAACTAGCATTAGCTTTGAGCAGATTCGACCATCTGAAACAACCAGAGGCTAATCTGTACCATTTTATGTAAATATTGCTAAACAAACTCTGATGCATATTATAATGCATTTCAGTAAACAAGTTGTATATTAAGTAATATTCACCCAGTTATTGTAACTTTGCATCCACGATAGCCCTCACAGCTCATCAGATGAATTGCATGCTTGAAAATGACTCACTGCGCACACGCAGTCACAATCCCATAACACCTTGCGCAATCAACAGGTCTGTAATAGCGAAAGCGACATCAAGTGGACACACTGGGTATTGCAGTCACAAAGTGAAATAAATGAATAGCTATTTGAATACAACGTTTCTCACAAGGCTACACTGCATTACAATCCTTGAAACCACTGCCAACATTTACGTTGCAAACATAGAATCTAGCTAAGCATACCGATTACAACTGCGTTCGTCGGAGACAGCAGTAACGATGAGCCCGATACATGCTTGCAAATGCCTTTTTTCCAAAAGCGACATAAGGTTAGCCTACAGTATGTGAATGCATACATTATGAAGTTGGAGTCCATGTTGGGGAGCTGTGGACTTGAAAACGAGTGTTCAGTTAACCGTTATAACACTGCCCAATTACTGTTACCATGCATATAGCACAATGCATGTTGCTAAAAATGTATTTTTATTTCATCTTCGCTTGCCATTTTTTGCGTGTTACTTGCCCGTACTGATACAATTAGTGATGTGCAGTTCGCGAACGAATCGGTATTATGAGTCGACTCTTTATGCTGAGTCGTCTGAGTCGACTCGCCAGTTTGAGGGAATCGTGCTAACCCACGGCTCTGGCTCTCGGCTCTGGCTCTGGCTCTTAGCTCTGGCTCTCGGCTCTGGCTCTGGCTCTTAGCTCCGGCTCTGACTCTGCCTGCTTTCTACTACAGCCGGGAGACACTCCCCCGAGACACTCAGCACTGGTTAATGCGCGGCGCGCAGTTTCTGATTGCTAAGTTAGAACCTTCGTAAGAATACATTTTAATTTGATCTCACAATATTGCACACACTTTTGTGAAGTTAATAATCGCCCCAGCTCATTCCAAAGTTATTATGACTACTAATGGTTAAAATAAAGATACGTAGGTACAGTAGCTATACTACTGATCAGCACGAAATCAACTCGACTCAATTTAAGAGCCATGAGCCGTAACAATATTCCACGGCTCTAGACTGAGCCGGAACCAGAGCCGTGACACAAACCGAAATAATTTTCGAGTTTTAACCACATAACTGTTCTTATAGAGTTCTGTGGTTTTAACAAAGGGCAAAATGCAGTACACCATTAAGCTATTAATCGGGTATCAACCAGAAACCATATTTGCAAAGGAATTCTGTACCTAATAGGCTATCTAATGATATTCCGAGACGCCGACACTTTAATAGCCAACTGTTTATTATTATATTAATACATTTGGCTGTTTGCGAGGAAATTGCAGTAGGCTATAAAACATAATTAATATGCGATTGTGTTCAGCTAAGTTAGGCTACTAAAAATGACAGCAAATACTTCAAAATGACAGGTTAGGCTACTAAAAATGACAGCAAATATATTTAAAGTGGTGGCATTTTTATTTTAGAACTCTTGACCAACAACAACAGTGAACAGAATAAATAGCCTACAATTGTGTATGATATAATACATAAAGTACAGTTAAAATAAACACATTTAAATAAACGACACAGGCTCCTGTACATCATATGCACACACTGACACACACAATAAATATCTGTCTTGTTTGTCAAATTTGGCTGGCTATCTCTGTTATACAGTCTTCCATCCACCTCATTTTCAGTAGAACTAGACTACTGGATTCTGTAATCTGATTTAAAAAGATTAATATTAGCATAGATTAAATAGCTCTATACAAATATAAACATTCAATGTCTATTATTACCTGTAAGATCCAATGTTACAATCTATGATCGAAAAAACGGAGGTGGGAAAGTCGTAAATAAACGTAACCTGCGATTGCAAATTAGCTTGAGACAGTAGGCTACTGTAAATTGAGAATATTAGCAATGTGTATCATTCAGATGATTTGGGTCTGAATAAAATATCAAGGCTAGTTTCCAATCTTCTTTTGTCTACTTTGTTACCAGCTAGGGTCTGCTGTCTGAAACAGCTTCTAATTCCAGCTCGCGAGTCGCGCCGCTGAAAGAAAAAGATGCGGCTCAAACGGCTCTTCTGTATTAACCGGAAGTACCAAAATTGCAACTCCGACTCCGACTCTTCAAACTGAATGGTACGAATAGAGCCGACTCAGAAAAAAGAGCCGAACTGCCCATCACTAGATACAATCTCTGCCTCAGCGGAAGAGAGTGGACGGGTTTAGAATGGAGGAGACTTTTTTGATTGCAAACACAGGACTACAGCAAGGCTAAAAATCCTGCATAGTGCACCTTTCATTGTGGCAAATAAATTTAGCCACTCACACTCGTTTTCACTTCCAAATAAGAGGTTTAGACAAACTGGAGTTTGAGGTAAATTGAATGTGTATCTAAATGAGCCCGATCTGACTCCATTGTAAAGCTCGACTGCAAATGACCCAAGCTTGAAAAATAAATTATTATTATCATTACCGATCGGCATGGTGGAAATAGTGCCGGAAAATGGGTCCAAGTTGAAAAAAATTGTAATAATAATGTTCCAAGCAGTTGATTTTGGTAAGCCTAAGGTTTGGCCTATGTCTCTGACTGTTTGTTTCTCATTTCTCAGCCTCATTAGCACTTTCATTAGCACAACTCTGGTCCTCATGTTCACAAACGCCAAGAACAGACTCCAAAGGCAATCTAAAGACAAGAATAAAGACTAGATACTGAAAGCTCTCTTATACCTGCAGTACGGAAGCAATTGAACACACCTGAAGCCATTTGTCCCCCATTTGGTGCCCTGAAATTGGGGCCAGGGGGCTATGTATAAAAAGTGCTGTAATTTCTACATGGTGAAAACATAATGCATAAAACATACCCTTTTATAAAAGGTGAGAATCTGTACTTTAACATTCCTATTAACCAATCATTGCCCTCTGATGTCATCAGTGTGTGCCAAACAGCCTCTCAGCCATTTCAAAGTTACAGAGAGGTAAGCTATTGTATAGCTCCCCATTTCAGATGATCATCCTGGATCAACATGAAGATAATGATCCTGGCTCAACATTAGCGAAGCTATACAGGATGAACAATATGATCATCATGGATCAACACGCCGATGTTGATCCAGGAACATGGCCTACTTGGGTATATCACGTTGTCCGTACTTTAACCACATGGGAATGGTCTGATTATAAATCTACAATTGTGTATGAGTACAGAGCCAAATAAATAAATAAAAACATTGTCCCAAACATTATAGAGGGCACTGTATATACTTTTTTGGGAATGCAGTAAGCCAGGTCTGGCTGTTTTACTCATATAAATCAAGTAACTGAACTTGTGTACATTTTTAAAATTTATCTGGATAAAAGCTTCTACTGAATGTAATGTAATATAATTTCAATCTGGATAGACAGGGGGAAATATTTTAAAATCCAGCAATCCAAGATAATTCAAGACATTTCCAGAAATCCACATAGTTACTTTTGTACTTTTGGAATCAACAAGTGCAAGTCGAAAGCCTTTCCTCTTGACACCCATCACCCTTCCCAGTTGTGCTCTCTGTCTCCTAGCACAACCCCCTGTACAAACAAATGTAATTTAATCTGATGGGGATTCATAAATAACCACCAAAAAAAACAATGGTAACTGTATTATATAAATATCATGGCATCTCTGAATTATTGAAAGGGACCCTGAAAGACTCGCAAGCTACATTATGTTAAACCTTTTACTCAGTTTCACACTTATTTTCTACAAGTATAATGGTGGGACATTTGATTATTCAGTGAAACTGTAACCATTTTTTTCATCCATGAATCTCACAAAGGAGCAACAAGAGGAGTTGTGTGTCCATTCCAACTTTGCCTGTTCAGGAACTTCACCAACAGTAGCTGATGTGCTGCTGTATATGTGTGTAGCAGTAGTTGTGACACTGACAGTGTGTGGAAACCTGCTTGTGATCATCTCCATCTGCCACTTCAAGCAGCTTCAGACGCCAACTAATTTCCTCCTGCTCTCTCTGGCCATGGCGGACTTTCTTGTTGGAGTAATTGTGATGCCCCTCTACTTTACTACGTTGATAGAACCACAAACGTGCTTTAGTACATTGTATTGCACTATTTTTGATGTGGCATTACTTCATCTGACATGTGTATCAATTTATACTGTAGCTTTAATTGCAGTGGATCGATGTTTTGCTCTCTCCAACCCTTTTCACTACTCCATGAAAATTACAGTGAGTTTCAATTTCAGAATAATAGCCATACTGTGGTTGTCTTCACTAATCTACAACATGGTCCTTCTTTATTTCAATGGAAATATTGACATTTTTTACTTAAAAAGTGTAAAAAATGTCACATGTGTCGAGTGTCTTTTTACAATGACTGAAATATGGACCATTGTTGACTTTATAGTTATATTTGCTGTGCCGTTCTTAACTATTATAATTATGTACCTGAACATCTTTGCTATTGCTAAAAGGCATGCAAATAAAATCAAGAGTGTCAGAAAGTGCCAAAAAGTAAATACTGCTTCTATGGCCTCTGAAAGGAAAGCAGCAAAATCCCTAGGTATTCTAGTGGCAGCCTTCCTTCTGTGTTTAGTACCATACTATATCAGTGCCTACTTTAAAGCCTATGTCAAGAGCACATCTGCGCAACTTGCAGTTTCAATTACATTGACTATACTGTATTTAAATTCATCCATAAATCCGATCATATATGCTCTATTCTATCCATGGTATCAGAGATCAGTTAAACTCATATTAACTCTTAGGATATGTGGCACAGAGTCTTCTGTCTTGAATGTGCTTGGACAGTAAACAATATTATCAGTGATTGTAACCTAGAGTAATGTAATGTATGTGATGTAATTAAACTGTTAATTAGTTTTTTCTCAGTGGGTCACACATGATGTCTATTATTGTCCAAATGTTTTGTTAATTCTACCACTTAATAAATCAACACAGATTATCAAAATACCGTCTGCAAGCAGAGGGCGATTACAGTGCCCAACACACCCAATGTGGCTTTGATTGCTCTCATGATGTCACTATAACAGCATTTTTACTTTCACATTTTTAAACTTCATATCAAATGTCCAGTAGAAGCCTGAAAATTGAAACTCATGCAGAACATTACGGGGCAGCAGTGTAGTATAATGGTTAAGGAACTGGACTTGTAACTGGACTTGTAACCGAAAGCTTGCAGGTTCGATTCCCAGATAGGACACTGACACGTTATACCCTTGAGCAAGGTACTTAACCTGAATTGCTTCAGTATATATCCAGCTGTATGAATGGATACATGTAATAAGATATAATAAGAAGTTGTATAATGGATAACAGCTGGATAAGAGCGTCTGCTAAATGCCTGTAATGTAATGTAATTACAATGCCTTCATGAGAACACCCCTGCAAAGTAAAAAATGTCACATTAGCTGTATACAGTTATAAAGGTCCTTTTATTGTTAAACTATGCTCAGCAAAAACCAAAATATAAATGTTGAGTACATGCAGATTACATCCATAACAGGCCCTAAGAAGAGAAACATAAAACCATAAACATGATCATAACCTGAACTACTGCAAAAGTTATGATTGTTAGGGCAGGAGGATGAGAGGAGAACCAAGAGGCAATCTGAAGAGGTGGTTCTGAAGGTGGACAACAATTCTGCTGTCCTGACCACCATGGGAAGTTCATTCTAGCATTAGGGGAGGGGCCGGCTTATATGCATGAATACTAAATATTTCAAGTGCATTTTGCTTGGATTTCATATTTAATACAGGTTGCTCGCCTCTTTTGGTAAATGGTAAACGGACTGCACTTATATAACTTATATACCTTTCTCCAAAGCGCTTTACAATGGCCTCTCACTCTCCCATTCACCCACTAATGGCAGCAGCTGCCATGCAAGGCGCTAGCCTACTCATTGGGAGCAATTTGGGGTTCAGTGTCTTGCCCAAGGACACTTCGACATGTGGACAGGAAGAGCCGGGGATCGAACCGCCAACCCTGCGATCAGCGGACGACCCGCTCTACCTCCTGAGCCACAGCCACTTTAATGTTATATACTTCTGTGCCACCTGCAAAGCTATCTAGCTGCCATATAGGGCTTGAAGATTGATTGTAATTATGCTGTGGTATTGCCTGTGGTATTAATTGCCCGGTAGACTCGTACCAATTTTTTAACTTGAGGTGATCAATAAGTAAGGAAGCTTGGGATGTATATTTCATAACCAGGAGTGCCAACAGAAATTTAATTGTAATGGCAAAACTTGAATTTGCATTTCCCTGTTTGAATGTAAGGGTTTGAAATTTAATTTAGTCTCCATTGTATAACATTTTTACTTTTAATTTCAAGGTAACAAATTGAAATTCAAATGCTTTCAAATTCAGTTCTTACAATTCAGTTAAACTTTTCTGCAACACTTAGAAAGTGTTCATAAATAGTAGCTTAGCAACACTTCTGGCAGCTGTTAACAACAAGCAATGACACAAAGTAAAGCTTCTAGGTTTTGTAGTTTATTGATATGCTTAACTAGCCAATTAAAACAAAGCTTCTAGTTTTTGTAGTTTATCGGTATGCTTAACTAGCTTAAATTAAAACAGCCATATTTGAGCATTTATGCTAGGTAGCCAGCTGTTGAATGCCTTTAAGATTAACCCTATCCATGGTGGCCCCTAGTGGTAGTCGGCGATGTCTAAAGCAGTGATTTTCAACCACTGTGCCGCGGCACACTAGTGTGCCGTGAGAGATCGTCAGGTGTGCTGTGGGAAATTATCTTATCCTATTAACTTCACTTAATTAGTAACACTTTTGGTTGGTGGTGTGACTCAGGATTTTTTTTATGTAAAAAATGTGCCTTGGCTCAAAAAAGGTTGAAAAACACTGGTCTAAAGGATTCATATTTTTCTGAAACTATAAATTACAGCTTTAATAAAACCCCCAAAATTCAAACGAAGGATTGTTAAAAAGGGCCACTGCTTGCAAAAACATCAGCCTAATTTTTTATGAATTTTCTACGTATATAACATTACGTTATGTATTTTTATATATACTGTATGTGACGATTCTGACAAATTTATTCTGTTGTAAATTTCAGAATGGTACAGCCTCTTTTTCAATTTGAGCTTTAAACCATGGATGTGCAGTAAATAGTCTGAGATATCGACACTTAAATGAGACTAGTAGAATCTAGGTGAAAATTTCATCTAGTGGGCCAAAGACTCAAAGTTAATAGGTTAAGCCAACAAACCCCAAATTATCAAGGCTAATCCAACTGGTGTTTGTTACTTTGCAACGTGTACAGTTGTGTTTCTAAAATTATAACCAGCGGTTCATTCGCAAGCTAATTCCATAGCTGCCTAGCTAGCTTTTGCATTAGCAAGCTTGTAATAAGCACAATAACTCTTTGCATCAAATATTCTCTGCCCCGGGGGCCCAAAGAGGGGGCTAGCTATGCTACTGTTCTTTACTGTGTACAATGGAAATAGATCTCCACACTGTTACCTCTGTGTGAGTTCCAAAACCGTAGAATCTGATTCCTAGGAGTGAGTCTGTTGCAAAAAATAAATAAATAAATATGCAACAGTAGCTATATTTACAAAATAACAAAAAAAAAACAATTGGTTGCGCTTCAAAGACCCCTGTCATTTAACCCCCTTGTGCAGATGCCAAATCTGGTCAATTCTCTCCTATTTAGGGGGTGCTCAGAAATGTAAATAAAAATGTAAAAACAGGTAAAACTATACATTTCCTGGATCACATACTCCCTGGCTACAAGTTGGAAAAATCTGAGGGTGATATTCAGAACTACTAAAGATCTATGCTGCAAAATGTAGGCAGTGTACCCTGTTGTCCCTTAGTGTCTCCAAATCTATCCAAATGGCTAAATTGTGCACTGCTGTAAATCATAAAATAATCATATATTTAACTAGAAATCAACTGTTTTGGCTCATATAGCTCACTTTTCGTATAGCTCATATAGGTCCCGATGGCGTCCCGGGGCGCGTGCTGAAGGACTGTGCAGATCAGCTGGCTGGAATCTTCACCAAGATCTTCAACCAGTCCCTGGCTCAGTCCACCGTCCCACCCTGCCTGAAATCCTCAACTATAGTCCCCCTGCCCAAGAAAGCCCACATCTCTGGCCTCAACGACTACAGACCAGTGGCACTCACTCCAGTGGTGATGAAGTGCTTTGAGAAGCTGGTCCGTAGTCACATCACAGCAGCCCTGCCCCCCAGCCTTGACCCCTACCAGTTTGCCTACAGAGCCAACCGATCCACAGAGGACGCCATAGCCATAGCACTCCATACTGCACTATCACACCTGGAGCAGCAGGGGAGCTATGTGCGGATGCTCTTCGTGGATTATAGCTCTGCTTTCAACACCATCCTCCCTCACAAGCTGGTGGTCAAACTGGGGGATCTGGGGCTTCCACACACCACCTGCATGTGGATTAACAGCTTTCTGTCTGATCGCAGGCAGAGGGTTAGAGTGGGCCACCACACATCCACGGCCCTAAGCCTCAGTACCGGCTCTCCTCAGGGCTGTGTGCTGAGTCCCTTGCTCTACTCCCTCTACACGCATGACTGCTCCCCTGTCCACCACAGCAACACCATTGTGAAGTTTGCGGACGACACCACAGTGGTGGGGCTCATCTCCAGGGGAGAGGACGAGTCTGCCTACAGAGATGAGGTGGAGAGGCTGTCCACATGGTGCAGGGCCAACAACCTGCTCCTCAACACATCCAAAACTAAAGAACTCATCATAGACTACAGGAGGAAGAAAACAGAGATCCCGCCACTAATCCTCAGTGGGGACTGTGTGGAGAGGGTGGCAGACATCCGCTTCCTGGGAGTCCACATCGAGGAGAGCCTATCCTGGAGTGTGAACGCCTCTGAGCTGCTGAAAAAGGCCCAGCAAAGACTGTACTTCCTGAGAATTCTCAGGAAGAATAACATCTCACAGAGACTACTGGTGTCCTTTTTCCGTGCCTCCATAGAGAGCATACTAACGTACTGCATGTGCGTATGGTACACCAGCTGCACAGCGGCTCAGAGGAAAGCGCTCCAGAGGGTCATCATCACCGCCCAGAAGATCATCGGCTGCCCCCTCCCCACACTGGAAGAACTACATCATTCCCGCTGTCTCAAAAAAGCCCATAAGATCATAAAGGACACCCACCATCCCGCTCACTCTCTGTTCCAACTGTTGCCCTCAGGCAGGCGGTACAGAGCATTAAATGCAAGGACAAACAGACTCAAACACAGCTTTTATCCAACTGCAATAACCACCCTCAATGCTCAAAAGAGAAAATGAACCATGACAGAAAAGTATGCATGTGGTGTGTATGACTGTGTTTTATGCCTGCTATTTATTCTTTTATGTTGCACTGACAAGTACTTTAAATTTCGTTGTACCTGTGACAATGACAATAAAGATCTATCTATCTATCTATCTTTTGCATCATTTGCAAGTAGGAATTACTATATTTTAATCAGTATAGGAGATAGATATCTATGGGTCCAAAAACCTATCCAAAGCCTGTCATAAAAGTAATTAAATATGTTTTGTCCATTATAAAGCATATACACATTCTTACTCACTCCAAGGAAAATGTTTACATTCAACTAGCACATATGCACAGTAAATTGGAATGAGGATTTTCTATGCCCTACGTGACAAGTATAGCCCATGGAGATACTAATACGCCATAGTGTATATTATGTACGATAAGATTACAATAAAATAATATTCCGCCATCAGGAAAGAGCTGGCAAATGTTCTAGCTTCAAGGCAAATCAAACATAAAACATGACTGAGTCATCTATGACTGATTACACTACAGTATGTGAAATGTACGGAAGCCCTGAAGCGCAAGGTGAAAAAAAAAAAAATTTAAGAGCTAACTCGTTATTTCGAGATAGTAAGTCGTTAATATGAGATAGTAAGTCGTTATTTCGAGATAGTAAGTCATAATTTCGAGATAGTAAGTCGTTATTTCTAGATAGTAAGTAGTTAATACGAGTTATTATCTCGTTAATACAAGATAGTAAGTCGTTATTTCAAGATAGTAAGGCGTTAATACGAGTTATCTCGTTAATACGAGATAGTAAGTCGTTATTTCGAGATAGTAAGTCGTTAATACGAGTTATTATCTCGTTAATACAAGATAGTAAGTCGTTATTTCGAGATAGTAAGTCGTTAATACGAGTTATTATCTCATTAATACGAGATAGTAAGTCGTTATTTCGAGTTATTATCTCGTTAATTTGAGATAGTAAGACGTTTATATGAGTTATTACATCGTTTGTTCGAGATATTATCGCGTTTACACGGCTCGTTTATACAAGTTATTAACTCGTCTGTAAGGCACGTTTTTACGAGATATGAACTCTGATTTCAATGTGTATTTTGAGTGCAATTAAAGCTGTTTTTGAGTCCTTGCGTGCTTCATTTTGACATGGGGGGACGAGGGGCTGTATATTATTTTTATATTTGTAACACTTAAAATATAGGCTAATGTTACTGAAAACACATGTGTTAACTCTAGCTACATTGTGTATTGAACAAATGATGCATCTATCAGGTTTAGAGATAATTAGCTGCCAACCGGTGGTGTTTATTAGGCTATGTTTTATTAGAGATTAAATGCATAAACTGATATTTTACAGTGCAATTGTAATAGAAGCGATGTTCTCATTCTCGTCAGGAGAGGGCAGTATGGTCACGCAAATCATTGATTCGTTTCTTTCTGGGTGCGGGGATTTTGAAGACAAAATGTGAGACAATAAAATAAATAAGAAATGAAATAGATTATGAAATAAATCAATATATATATTAATTATTTTACACGTCCGCCATATTATGCTGTCAAGATCAGCGTATTTGGTAGTGTATTGACAGATGCAGAGCTCACCTGATAAATAAGAATTAAGTCGCTTAGGGAACTCTCAACTAATCTTCGTAAAATTTGACTTGTTATAAACGTGAGAAATATCTGCATAACACAGATTACCTTATTTCTAAATTCCCCAGAACAGCTATCCTATTTGTAAAATGCCCTTTTAACTAGGCTAGCCTACAGGAGTTGGCGGGGTAATAATGATAGACAACTGTTATGGCTCCAAACATTAACAATAATGTTAATTTTTATTGCATTAGGCTATAGCCTAGGCTACAGCCTGTCGTAGTGCATAGTTACATGTATATGACTTGGGTATATCATACGCACATATAATTATATACGGCGAATCACACTACATTCTCGGTGAAGCTGATCTCCTGAATGAGGAAGCTATTGTTCCCCTGCTACGAGTAGCTAGGCTAACCCCCGTAAAATTGCATACGTAGGCTACGAGTTGTTAAGAAAATCGAAGGTATCTAAACGTGTGAAGGTATCTAAGTGGAATACTCATTTTGTAATTATAGCTGGGCTATTTCTGCAGAATGCGATGTCCTGGAATATGGGTTTGGGTTCATTATTACCCCGTCAATGACGCTTACCCTATACCACGGTGGCTCCCTACTCGTTGAGGTCGCAATTATAGTAGCCTATTCATATTTTTCTGAAATTTTAAATTAATTCATGCCTACTGTACGCCTACAAGCAATTATTACATGTTGACAACTCCTGTAGGCTAGGAAATATGTATTTCTATTTAATTTCTTATTTATTAATTTTATTGTGTCACATTTGGTCTTCTAAAATCCCCGCACCCAGAAAGAAACTAATCAATGATTCGCGTGACCATACTGCCCTCTCCTGACGAGAATGAGAACATCTCTTCTATTACAATTGCACTGTAAAATATCAGTTTATGCATTTAATCTCTAATAAAACAGCCCCTCGTCCTCCCATGTCAAAATGAAGCACGCAAGGACTCAAAAACAGCTTTAATTGCACTCAAAATACACATTGAAATCAGAGTTCATATCTCGTAAAAACGTGCCTTACAGACGAGTTATAAAACGAGCCGTATAAACGCGATACTATCTCGAACAAACGACGTAATAACTCATATAAACGTCTTACTATCTCAAATTAACGAGATAATAACTTGTATTAACAACTTACTATCTCGTATTAATTAGATAATAACTCGTATTAACGACTTACTATCTCGTATTAACGACTTACTATCTCGAAATAACGACTTACTATCTCGTATTAACGAGGTAATAACTCGTATTAACAACTTACTATCTCGAAATAACGACTTACTATCTCGTATTAACGAGATAATAACTCGTATTAACGACTTACTATCTCGAAATAACTTACTATCTCGTATTAACGAGATAATAACTCGTATTAACGACTTACTATCTCGAAATAACGACTTACTATCTCGTATTAACGACTTACTATCTCGAAATAACGAGTTAGCTCTTTAAAAAAAAAAAATTCACCTTGTGCTTCAGGGCTTCCATAGAAATGCACTCAAAATGCGAAAATAACTATTTCAAACACGAACATACATATTTGAAATATGACAAGCAGTAATACTTACATATCGAGGAGGAAAATGTCCCTCATGCATATCCCTCAGGCAGAATCAACGCTATGGTATCTTTGGTAACACTTCTTCTGACCCACTCCCAAAATCCATGTAAGAAGGCAAGGATTTTTTCTATCCATGCTGACGAGTTAGTAAATTAGTGAAAACATGCGAAAAAAACAGGAAACAACTATTACTTCTCGGTGAGCGAATGTACTGTACATTCTGAGTTGTTTGCGTAAAACAAAACTAATAAAACTAGAAATGCTGTTACGCCTGGCTGTAATTTATCTTTCAAAGCATCCATAAAGACATCAAACACCGTTGCTAAGGTTCTAATGTCATATATTGGATACAAGTGTGATGACCGGCAGGGAAGGACCCAAATGCACGACGAGACAGAAGTATTTCTTTTGAATTATTTTTCGTAATCCCGGGTAGGGATTCACACTGTAGGGAGGCGTCGTTCCAGCCCGACTGCGCCGCGAGGATCCGGAATTTGACCGCGAACTCAGCCACACTGCGCTCGCCTTGCCTGAGCGCGATCAGCTGCTGGGTGACGTCTCTACCGCACACGGGATGATCGAAGGTGCGCCGCATCTCCATGGCGAAGTCCAGGTACCTGGTGCAGAGGGTGGGTTGCTTCTCCCATAGCGCGGCGGCCCAGTCCCGCGCCTCTCCTCCCAGGCAGGTGATGACGTACGCCACACGGGTGGCATCAGCAGAGTAGGAGGAGGGCTGCATCCGGAACGCCAGCTCGCACTGTAACAGGAAGGGCTGGCATTTCCCCAGCTCACCTGAGTACCGTTCTGGAGGGTTGGCGCGAGGTTCCCGAAGAGGTGGCGATGGAGCTGGTGCCGGTGGTTGTGGTGGATTCTCCGATTCAGGATGGAGTAGTGAAGTCTGGGCAGCCATCTGCGTTAGCATGGTGCCCAATTGGGTTGTTCGTTCCGCCATGCCCCGGAACAGCTCCAGTGCTTCGTCCAGGCGGCTGCCTTGCTGGGCGATCTGGGTAGCCTGGCAGGTGAGGGTGTGGCGAAATTGTTCCGCGTCGGCTGGGTCCATGTCTGGTCAGAGTATTCTGTGATGACCGGCAGGGAAGGACCCAAATGCACGACGAGACAGAAGTCTTTCTTTTGAAAATAAGGGTTTTATTTTTCGTAATCCCGGGTAGGGATTCACACCGGGAAATCAGGGTTAAGCAAGGACAATGTCCACTGTGGAAACCGCAGTGAACTGGTGCGCAGGATCCGGCGAAGTAGCCAGGAGTGGTCTTTAGCCTTGGTCGTAGTGAAGGATCAGGCGGAGGCAGAGTCAGGATCCACACCGGAAAGCCAGGGTGTATGGAATCCAGACCGGGGTAGTCAGCCAGAGTCTAGCAAGCTAGAACATAGGGAAACAAGTACAAACGAGACCAGGACCGTAGTACTCTGACAACAAATCACAGGAACAGCACGGTAAATATAACTAGTGTCATTAGAGCTGATAATCTGCAGCTTGCGGGAAATGCGTGCGAAATCAGCGAATTGATCGAACAATTAGAAAACGCATGAGGAATGCGGTGAAAGCAATTAAGTGTGAATTGTGTAATTAAGATGTGGTGCGAGAAGTAAATGTGCAATGTAGACACAATTAGGCAATGAACGCAGACATGACACAATCAGGTTCAGGGAAACAGAGGAAAACGCCAAGGAAGGGAAGGGAAGCAGGAGCGGATCGTAACACTACTCCCCCGTCAAGGTATGCCTCCTGGCGGACCATAGGTTCTGGTCGACTGGGGCAGGCGGCGATGGAAGTCCCGGATGAGGGTAGGGTCCAGGATAAGACGAGGGGCGATCCAGGAACGTTCCTCGGGCCCATACCCCTCCCAGTCGACCAGGTACTGGTGGCCCCGTCCCCGGCGCCGGACATCGAGGATGCTGGAGACCGTATAGGCCGGAGAACCATCAATGTCCCGAACAGGTGGTGGGGCAGAGGTGGGAGCACTGAGAGGGCAGGAGACAGCTGGCTTGACCTGACTGACATGGAAGGTGGGGTGAATTTTGAGGGAGGCAGGGAGACGGAGCTTGAGGGTGACAGGGTTGAGGACAGAGTGCACCGTGAAGGGTCCGACGAAGCGGGGTTGGAGTTTGCGGGAGGTGCCGGGGAGAAAGTGGAGGTAGATAGCCAAACCTTCTGTCCCGGGCGGTAGCGAGGGGCTGCGGACCGGTGCTGATCCGCCAAGCGACGATTCCGGGAGGAGGTCTTGAGGAGAGCGTTGCGGGTGGCCTTCCAGACCCGCTGGCAGCGTCGGATGTGGGCGTCCACAGACGGAACCGCCACCTCGGCCTCCTGGGGGGGGAACAGTGGGGGTTGGAAGCCCTGGGAAGCCTCAAAGGGGGACCTCCCTGTGGATGAGCACACCAAGGTGTTGTGGGCGTGCTCGACCCACGGGAGGAGCTGGGACCATGAGGCAGGGTTGCGGGCCGTCACGCACCGTAAGGCGGCTCCCAGGTCCTGGTTAGCCCTCTCCGCCTGACCGTTCGTCTGCGGGTGGAACCCGGAGGAGAGGCTGGCGGTGGCGCCGAGTGCGGCGCAGAATGCCTTCCAAACTGCGGAGGCAAACTGGGGGCCCCGGTCGGAGACGACGTCCGATGGGATCCCATGCAGCCGCACCATGTGCTGCACCAGGAGGTCGGCCGTCTCGAGGGCGGAGGGGAGTTTGGGGAGGGGAACAAAGTGAACCGCCTTGGAGAACCGGTCCACCAGGGTCAAAATGACTGTGTTACCGGCAGATGGTGGTAGTCCGGTAACGAAGTCGACCCCGATGTGACTCCAAGGATGGCCCGGGATGGGAAGGGGACGGAGGAGACCAGCAGGGGGGGAGTGAGACGCCTTACTCCTGGCGCAGACAGGGCAAGCGTGGACGAAGGCCAGGGTGTCCCGCTGGGCGGTGGGCCACCAGAAGCTCCTGCGCACCAGCTCCACAGTGCGGTTGCCTCCGGGGTGGCAGGCCAGTCGGGAGGAGTGAGCCCACTCCAGGACCTGGGAGCGGACAGGGTTGGGAACGAACAGGGCAGAAGAGGGGTTAGGGCGAGGATCGGGATGCGTCACCTGAGCGTCCAGTACGATCTACTGGATAGGCCACCGGACCGCAGCCACGACGCAGGAAGCTGGAACGATGGTCTCCAGGACAGACAGGTCGGCAGGGGAGGAGTGGATCCGAGAGAGGGCGTCGGGTTTGATGTTCTTAGATCCGGGTTTGAAGGTGATGGAGTAGTTGAATCTGGAGAAGAACAATGACCAACGGGCCTGTCTGGAGTTCAGTCGTTTGGCTGACTGGATGTACTGTAGGTTGCGGTGGTCAGTCAGGATCAGGAACGGTTGAGTGGTCCCTTCAAGCCAGTGTCTCCACTCCTCCAGTGCCAGCTTGATAGCCAGCAGCTCACGATCCCCTACCCCGTAGTTGCGTTGGGTAGGGGAGAGGCGGCGGGAGAAGAAGGCGCAGGGATGGAGCTTGTGGTTGAGGGGGAGTGTTGGGACAGGACGGCCCCTACGCCTGTGTCAGAGGCGTCCACCTCCACCACGAATTGGCGGTCGGGTTCCGGACAGCAGAGGATGGGGGCCGTGGTGAATAGTGTCTTGAGTCTGGTGAAGGATTGATCTGCCAGGGGATTCCAAGAAAACGGGGTTTTAATAGATGTGAGGGCGGTGAGGGGTGCGGCTACCTGGCTGTAGTTGCGGATGAACCTTCTGTAGAAGTTGGCGAACCCCAGGAACTGCTGCAGGTGCTTCCGAGTGGTGGGGATCGGCCACTCCATAACCGCCTGGATCTTAGCCGGGTCCGGCCGTATGTCGCCCCTCTCCACCACAAAACCTAGGAACGAGACAGAGGGAGCATGAAACAAGCATTTGTCGGCTTTCACGAACAACTTATTTTCCAGTAAGTGTTGTAGAACCAGGGAGACATGGTCTTGGTGTTCCCGTTGGTTCTGGGAGAAAATGAGTATGTCGTCTAAATATACGAAGACGAAGCGGTTGAGGAAATCCCTCAGTACATCGTTCACTAGGTTTTGAAAGACGGCTGGGGCATTAGTAAGGCCGAACGGGACCACCCGGTACTCGAAGTGACCCAGGGGGGTGTTGAAGGCAGTCTTCCACTCGTCCCCCTCCCGGATCCGTACCAGGTGGTAGGCGTTACGGAGGTCCAGCTTGGTAAAGACCCGGGCACCCTGCAGCAGTTCAAAGGCCGAATTCAGTAGTGGTAAAGGGTATTTGTTTCTGACGGTGATGGTGTTGAGGCCCCGGTAGTCGATGCAGGGGCGGAGGGAGCCATCTTTCTTCTTGACAAAAAAGAATCCAGCTCCGATGGGTGAGGAGGAGGGGCGGATGATACCTGCTTCGAGGGTGGCCTTGATATAATCCTCCATGGCCGCTCTTTCCGGGCCGGATAGGCTGTACAGGCGACCGGAGGGCAGGGGAGCACCCGGAAGCAGGGAGATGGCACAATCGTAGGGTCTGTGGGGAGGTAAGGACAAGGCAAGGGACTTGGAGAACACCCGGGACGTATACCGGTAACAATGGGGGACCCCCTTAAGGTCGACCTCTGGAACGGACGTCTTGATTTCCGTGCTAGAGGGAGGTTCCGCCGAGTGGAGACAGGAGGTATGGCATTGGGTGCTCCAGCTGGTGACGCTGGATGTGATCCAGTCGAGCAGGGGGTTGTGTTGGTGCAGCCAGGGCTGACCAAGGACCAGAAGGGAGTGAGGAGTGCTGATGATGTGGAGTTGAATGATCTCTCGGTGGTTACCGGACAGAAGCAGTTGGATGGGGATGGTGCGGTGGGTGATGTGGGCTAGGCGGTGGCCGTCCAAGGCATAGGCATTGATAGGTCTCTTCAGTTCTTCCGTGGGAATCCCGGACTCGCGCACGAACTGGGAGTCCACAAAGTTGGAGTCGGCTCCTGAGTCGATGAGGGCTTGAACAGAGACGGTGGCGGAGGCCGTAGTGCCCCATTTGAGGACCGCAGAGAGTTGGAAGCGGTTGTGAGCTAGGCCAGGTGTTTGGGTCTGGCTCGCCAGTAGGCCTAGGGTTGCTGACGAGCCCTCTCTTTTGGGGCGTACAGGACAGGAGCTAAGGAGGTGATCCGTGCGGCCGCAATAGTAGCATGCTCCGGTGGCCCGGCGTTGGCGGCGGCGAGCGGCAGGGTCGGACGTAGTACCACCCAGCTGCATAGGTTCCACGGGTTCCGGAGGTTCGAGGGACATGGGAGCATGATGGCGAAGAGCAGGGTGCGAGGGCGTGGCTCCCAGAGGCTGTTGAGTGGAAGCGTTAGCCCTCTTCTCACGGGTGCGGGCGCGCAGGCGGTTGTTGACCGTGATGGCCAAGGAGATGAGGTCATTGAGTGTAGAGGTGTCATCGCGAGTGGCCATCTCGTCCTTCATCTCCTCGGAAAGAGCGGAGCGGAAGACGCCCTGTAGGGAGGCGTCGTTCCACCCCGACTGCGCCGCAAGGATCCAGAATTTGACCGCAAACTCAGCCACACTGCGCTCGCCTTGCCTGAGCGCGATCAGCTGCTGGGTGACGTCGCTACCGCACACGGGATGATCGAAGGTGCGCCTGGCAGGTGAGGGCGTGGCGAAATTGTTCCGCGTCGGCTAGGTCCATGTCTGGTCAGAGTATTCTGTGATGACCGGCAGGGAAGGACCCAAATGCACGACGAGACAGAAGTCTTTCTTTTGAAAATAAGGGTTTTATTTTTCGTAATCCCGGGTAGGGATTCACACCGGGAAATCAGGGTTAAGCAAGGACAATGTCCACTGTGGAAACCGCAGTGAACTGGTGCGCAGGATCCGGCGAAGTAGCCAGGAGTGGTCTTTAGCCTTGGTCGTAGTGAAGGATCAGGCGGAGGCAGAGTCAGGATCCACACCGGAAAGCCAGGGTGTATGGAATCCAGACCGGGGTAGTCAGCCAGAGTCTAGCAAGCTAGAACATAGGGAAACAAGTACAAACGAGACCAGGACCATAGTACTCTGACAACAAATCACAAGAACAGCACGGTAAATATAACCAGTGTCATTAGAGCTGATAATCTGCAGCTTGCGGGAAATGCGTGCGAAATCAGCGAATTGATTGAACAATTAGAAAACGCATGAGGAATGCGGTGAAAGCAATTAAGTGTGAATTGTGTAATTAAGATGTGGTGCGAGAAGTAAATGTGCAATGTAGACACAATTAGGCAATGAACGCAGACATGACACAATCAGGTTCAGGGAAACAGAGGAAAACGCCAAGGAAGGGAAGGGAAGCAGGAGCGGATCGTAACAACAAGAGTCCTCAATGAAACCAGAATGGACTGGAATGAATGAGATTGGTTTGCAAAGTGTGCGGGGTATTATACTTCGATGTTTTAGATAGTGTAATAGCGTTATAAAGTGCTATGCATTTCTCAAATGGATTGTCCCAGGCAATAAATGACCACTAACATTTGAAAGGGACATCTCTATGCATACAACCAATGGTAGACTTGAATATTTATTTCATATTTAGTAGCAGATATTGATAGTAGAATGACGTGGTATAATTACGCAAGAATTTAACATGTTTATTTTGCATGTGAGTTAGCAGGGCTTTTCACGGCTGTTTTGGCATAATGACGGAATACAAAATCTTTATGGTAAAAAAATATTTTTATGAACTCACACATAGACGCTTTTGTCTACTGTGTCACGCATGGGTAGGTATAGTTCCAGGCGAGACTGGGTGGGGGGTTGCTTGTTAAATTAACTTAGGCTTAGAGAACATCTGCATTCTAACCTCATATTCATCGTTTAATGTCAAATCCAATGTGCTGGAGTACAGACCAACACAAATTGTGTCACTATCCAAATACTTATGGACTGCACTGTATATATACATTAAATACATTACATACATACATACATACATACATACATACATACATACACATTTGTCGGCGCACACCGGTTTTCTATTTTGGCTCTGATTTATTCATTGTGTACCATATAAACAGTATGGTATAGACAGGGGGAAATAATTACAAATATTTTTCAAGCAATCCAAGATAATTCAAGACATTTCCTGAAATCCACAGTTACTTTTTTACTTTTGGAATCAACAAGTGCAAGTCGAAAGCCTTTCCTCTTGACACCCATCACCCTTCCCAGTTGTGCTCTCTGTCTCCTAGCACAACCCCCTGTACAAACAAATGTAATTTAATCTGATGGGGATTCATAAATAACCACCAAAAAAAACAATGGTAACTGTATTATATAAATATCATGGCATCTCTGAATTATTGAAAGGGACCCTGCAAGACTCGCAAGCTACATTATGTTAAACCTTTTACTCCGTTTCACACTTATTTTCTACAAGTATAATGGTGGGACATTTGATTATTCAGTGAAATTGTAACCATTTTTTTCATCCATGAATCTCACAGAAGAGCAACAAGAGGAGTCCTGTGTAAATTCCAACTTTTCCTGTTCAGGAACTTCACCAACAGTAGCTGATGTGCTGCTGTATATGTCTGTAGCAGTAGTTGTGACACTGACAGTGTGTGGAAACCTGCTTGTGATCATCTCCATCTGTCACTTCAAGCAGCTTCAGACACCAACTAATTTCCTCCTGCTCTCTCTGGCCATGGCGGACTTTCTTGTTGGAGTAATTGTGATGCCCCCCTACTTTACTATGTTGATAGATCCAGAAAGGTGCTTTGGTATGTTGATTTGCATAATTTTTGATGTAGCAATACTTAGTCTTCCGTGTGTATCAATTTATAATGTAGCATTAATGTCAGTGGACCGATATGTTGCTCTCTCCAACCCTTTTCACTACTCCATGAAAATGACAGTGAATTTAACTTTGAGGATAATAGCCATATTGTGGTTGTCTTCATTAGTCTACAATTTGGCGTTTCTCTATTTCAATATAAATATTGACATTGCTGACATAAAAACAAATGACACATGTGTTAAGTGTTTTTTTACAATTAATGAAATATGGACCATTGTTGACTTTCTACTTGTATTTTTTGTGCCGTTGTTAACTATTATAATTATGTACCTGAACATTTTTGCTATCGCTAAAAGGCATGCAAATAAAATTAGGAGTGTCAGAAAGTGCCAAAAAGTAAATACTGCTTCTATGGCCTCTGAAAAAAAGGCAGCAAAATCCCTAGGTATTTTAGTGGCAGCCTTCCTTCTGTGTTCAGTACCATATTATGTAAGTACCTACCTTGGAGTCTATGTCAAGACCACTTCTGCGGAACTTGCAGTCTTTTTTACATTGACTATACTGCATTTAAATTCTTCCATCAATCCGATCATATATGCTCTATTCTATCCATGGTTTCAGAGATCAGTTAAACTCATATTAACTCTTAGAATATGTGGCACAGAGTCTTCTGTCTTGAATGTGCTTGGACAGTAAACATAATCAATTATTAGTGATTGTAACCTAGAGTAATGTAATGTATGTGATGTAATTAAACTGTTAATTTGTTTTTTCTTAGTGGGTCACACATGATGTCTATTATTGTCCAGATGTTTTGTTAATTCTACCACTTAAGAAATCAACACAGATTATCAAAATACCGTCTGCAAGCAGAGGGCGATTACAGTGCCCAACACACCCAATGTGGCTTTGATTGCTCTCATGATGTCACTATAACAGCATTTTTACTTTCACATTTTTAAACTTCATATCAAATGTCCAGTAGAAGCCTGAAAATTTAAACTAGAAACTTTACCTCATGCAGAACATTACAATGCCTTCATAAGAACACCCCTGCAAAGTAAAAAATGTCACATTAGCTGTATACAGCTATAAAGGTCCTTGTATGTTTAAACTATGCTCAGCAAAAACCAAAATATAAATGTTGAGTACATGCAGATTACATCCATAACAGGCCCTAAGAAGAGAAACATAAAACCATAAACATGATCATAACCTGAACTACTGCAAAAGTTATGAGTGTTAGGGCAGGAGGATGAGAGGAAGTTCACCATGGGAAGTTCATAGCATTAGAGGAGGGGCCAGCTTATATGCACAAATACTAAATATTTCAAGTGCATATTGCTTGGATTTCATATTTAATACAGGTTGTTCGCCTCTTTTATGTTATATAATTCTGTGCCACCTGCAAAGCTATCTAGCTGCCATATAGGGCTTGAAGATTGATTGTAATTATGCTGTGCTATTGCCTGTGGTATTAATTGCCCAGTAGATTCGTACCAATTTTTTTACTTGAGGTGATCAATAAGTAAGGAAGCTTGGGATGTATATTTCATAACCAGGAGTGCCAACAGAAATTTTATTTTAATGGCAAAACTTTAATTTGCATTTCCCTGTTTGAAATTGAATGTAATGGTTTGAAATTAAATTTAGTCTCAATTGTATTAGATTTTCAAAGTTAACAAGTTAACAAATTTAAATTCAAATGCTTTCAAGTTCCGTTCTTACAATTCAGTTTCAATTTTCTGCAACACTTAGAAAGAGCAGACACAAGATTCAATATCTCCCATAAACGCTGCCAAACTGGAAGTTCATAAATAGTAGCTTAGCAACACTTCCCATACGGAAAAATCATATATGAAAATAAATGGGAACTACATGTATTTGAACATATGTACTTATATGTGTAACAAATACATCAAAATATATTTAACATCATATATTTACATACATTCAAAATATATTGTGTAATATATTTAAATATTCTAAATTGGCCACTTTTGCATATTTACAACATGTATTTACATACATTTAAATATATTTTCAAAATCTTTTGAAACGAGCACGGTGTGATATTAGGAATGCAAATATAATTAAATGTATTTTATAAATATATTCACTAAATATTTAAAAATGCATTAATATTCCATAAAACAATATATTTAAAATGTATTTCAAGTCAAAAGTGAAACTCAAGAAAATAAACATGCTTGGTTTACACAAGATATTTTATTTCATGACAGGATGAAAAATACACAGTATTTATGATAGACACAAAACAGTGCAGAATATCAAAAGCAAAATGCACCAAACTCTCAACACTAAGGGCTTAAGCTCCTGCTTTTCTCCTGGAACCGGAGTTCTGCCAGTTTGCTGTTTATTGAAACCCCAAGTTGCCCCTTGGTGGCACTGGGGAATCTCTTTATCACGACTGCCGGAAAAAATTAAGAGAAAGGGAGGAAGGGGGGAGTGAAAGAGACCAAGAGAAAGAGGGTTTTAGTGTGTGGCCTGGGTTGGTCACAGGGATATTAAATTAATGGCCCTCGAGTACTGCTGGTTTTCTTTTCGACCTGGTAATGAAAATGAATCAATTAGTGTTACTGATTGGCAGAGTTCACATACCAGGTGTGCCAGGTGTGCCAGTTGCCTGATTAAAAAGTAAAAGAGGAAAGTGAAAACCAGCAGTACTTTTTGTTGAAATCTGAAAAATGTATGTGATCAAAGAAAACCTCACCAATTATTGCATGAAGTTTGTCGGGGTCCCAGCCCTTCTTTTTGCCGCTGATCCTCCGCATCCAAATTGGTTTTGGCTTTCCCACCTTGAAATATAAATAACAAACCCAGTTATTCTGGACAGATCATTTTCTGAGTCACCCATCACTATAGTGGATGGTATCGTCTCCATTCATTTGTGTTAAAATGAGCATTGCTGCTGTACGACAAAAGCAAGTGCAAGTTAAATTTTTATTAACGTGACCCCCCCCCCCCCCCCCACACACACACACATAAGAACACCCCTGCAAAGTAAACAATGTCACATTAGCTGTATACAGCTATAAAGTTCCTTTTATTTTTAAACTATGCTCAGCAAAAACCAAAATATAAATGCTGAGTACATGCAGATTACATCAATAACAGGCCCTAAGAAGAGAAACATAAAACCATAAACATGATCATAACCTGAACTACTGCAAAAGTTATGAGTGTTAGGGCAGGAGGATGAGAGGAAGTTCACCATGGGAAGTTCATAGCATTAGAGGAGGGGCCAGCTTATATGCACAAATACTAAATATTTCAAGTGCATATTGCTTGGATTTCATATTTAATACAGGTTGTTCGCCTCTTTTATGTTATATAATTCTGTGCCACCTGCAAAGCTATCTAGCTGCCATATAGGGCTTGAAGATTGATTGTAATTATGCTGTGCTATTGCCTGTGGTATTAATTGCCCGGTAGATTCGTACCAATTTTTTTACTTGAGGTGATCAATAAGTAAGGAAGCTTGGGATGTATATTTCATAACCAGGAGTGCCAACAGAAATTTTATTTTAATGGCAAAACTTTAATTTGCATTTCCCTGTTTGAAATTGAATGTAATGGTTTGAAATTAAATTTAGTCTCAATTGTATTAGATTTTCAAAGTTAACAAGTTAACAAATTTAAATTCAAATGCTTTCAAGTTCCGTTCTTACAATTCAGTTTCAATTTTCTGCAACACTTAGAAAGAGCAGACACAAGATTCAATATCTCCCATAAACGCTGCCAAACTGGAAGTTCATAAATAGTAGCTTAGCAACACTTCCCATACGGAAAAATCATATATGAAAATAAATGGGAACTACATGTATTTGAACATATGTACTTATATGTGTAACAAATACATCAAAATATATTTAACATCATATATTTACATACATTCAAAATATATTGTGTAATATATTTAAATATTCTAAATTGGCCACTTTTGCATATTTACAACATGTATTTACATACATTTAAATATATTTTCAAAATCTTTTGAAACGAGCACGGTGTGATATTAGGAATGCAAATATAATTAAATGTATTTTATAAATATATTCACTAAATATTTAAAAATGCATTAATATTCCATAAAACAATATATTTAAAATGTATTTCAAGTCAAAAGTGAAACTCAAGAAAATAAACATGCTTGGTTTACACAAGATATTTTATTTCATGACAGGATGAAAAATACACAGTATTTATGATAGACACAAAACAGTGCAGAATATCAAAAGCAAAATGCACCAAACTCTCAACACTAAGGGCTTAAGCTCCTGCTTTTCTCCTGGAACCGGAGTTCTGCCAGTTTGCTGTTTATTGAAACCCCAAGTTGCCCCTTGGTGGCACTGGGGAATCTCTTTATCACGACTGCCGGAAAAAATTAAGAGAAAGGGAGGAAGGGGGGAGTGAAAGAGACCAAGAGAAAGAGGGTTTTAGTGTGTGGCCTGGGTTGGTCACAGGGATATTAAATTAATGGCCCTCGAGTACTGCTGGTTTTCTTTTCGACCTGGTAATGAAAATGAATCAATTAGTGTTACTGATTGGCAGAGTTCACATACCAGGTGTGCCAGGTGTGCCAGTTGCCTGATTAAAAAGTAAAAGAGGAAAGTGAAAACCAGCAGTACTTTTTGTTGAAATCTGAAAAATGTATGTGATCAAAGAAAACCTCACCAATTATTGCATGAAGTTTGTCGGGGTCCCAGCCCTTCTTTTTGCCGCTGATCCTCCGCATCCAAATTGGTTTTGGCTTTCCCACCTTGAAATATAAATAACAAACCCAGTTATTCTGGACAGATCATTTTCTGAGTCACCCATCACTATAGTGGATGGTATCGTCTCCATTCATTTGTGTTAAAATGAGCATTGCTGCTGTACGAAAAAAGCAATTGCAATTTAAATTTTTTTTAACGTGACCCCCCCCCCCCCCCCCACACACACACACATAAGAACACCCCTGCAAAGTAAACAATGTCACATTAGCTGTATACAGCTATAAAGTTCCTTTTATTTTTAAACTATGCTCAGCAAAAACCAAAATATAAATGCTGAGTACATGCAGATTACATCAATAACAGGCCCTAAGAAGAGAAACATAAAACCATAAACATGATCATAACCTGAACTACTGCAAAAGTTATGAGTGTTAGGGCAGGAGGATGAGAGGAAGTTCACCATGGGAAGTTCATAGCATTAGAGGAGGGGCCAGCTTATATGCACAAATACTAAATATTTCAAGTGCATATTGCTTGGATTTCATATTTAATACAGGTTGTTCGCCTCTTTTATGTTATATAATTCTGTGCCACCTGCAAAGCTATCTAGCTGCCATATAGGGCTTGAAGATTGATTGTAATTATGCTGTGCTATTGCCTGTGGTATTAATTGCCCGGTAGATTCGTACCAATTTTTTTACTTGAGGTGATCAATAAGTAAGGAAGCTTGGGATGTATATTTCATAACCAGGAGTGCCAACAGAAATTTTATTTTAATGGCAAAACTTTAATTTGCATTTCCCTGTTTGAAATTGAATGTAATGGTTTGAAATTAAATTTAGTCTCAATTGTATTAGATTTTCAAAGTTAACAAGTTAACAAATTTAAATTCAAATGCTTTCAAGTTCCGTTCTTACAATTCAGTTTCAATTTTCTGCAACACTTAGAAAGAGCAGACACAAGATTCAATATCTCCCATAAACGCTGCCAAACTGGAAGTTCATAAATAGTAGCTTAGCAACACTTCCCATACGGAAAAATCATATATGAAAATAAATGGGAACTACATGTATTTGAACATATGTACTTATATGTGTAACAAATACATCAAAATATATTTAACATCATATATTTACATACATTCAAAATATATTGTGTAATATATTTAAATATTCTAAATTGGCCACTTTTGCATATTTACAACATGTATTTACATACATTTAAATATATTTTCAAAATCTTTTGAAACGAGCACGGTGTGATATTAGGAATGCAAATATAATTAAATGTATTTTATAAATATATTCACTAAATATTTAAAAATGCATTAATATTCCATAAAACAATATATTTAAAATGTATTTCAAGTCAAAAGTGAAACTCAAGAAAATAAACATGCTTGGTTTACACAAGATATTTTATTTCATGACAGGATGAAAAATACACAGTATTTATGATAGACACAAAACAGTGCAGAATATCAAAAGCAAAATGCACCAAACTCTCAACACTAAGGGCTTAAGCTCCTGCTTTTCTCCTGGAACCGGAGTTCTGCCAGTTTGCTGTTTATTGAAACCCCAAGTTGCCCCTTGGTGGCACTGGGGAATCTCTTTATCACGACTGCCGGAAAAAATTAAGAGAAAGGGAGGAAGGGGGGAGTGAAAGAGACCAAGAGAAAGAGGGTTTTAGTGTGTGGCCTGGGTTGGTCACAGGGATATTAAATTAATGGCCCTCGAGTACTGCTGGTTTTCTTTTCGACCTGGTAATGAAAATGAATCAATTAGTGTTACTGATTGGCAGAGTTCACATACCAGGTGTGCCAGGTGTGCCAGTTGCCTGATTAAAAAGTAAAAGAGGAAAGTGAAAACCAGCAGTACTTTTTGTTGAAATCTGAAAAATGTATGTGATCAAAGAAAACCTCACCAATTATTGCATGAAGTTTGTCGGGGTCCCAGCCCTTCTTTTTGCCGCTGATCCTCCGCATCCAAATTGGTTTTGGCTTTCCCACCTTGAAATATAAATAACAAACCCAGTTATTCTGGACAGATCATTTTCTGAGTCACCCATCACTATAGTGGATGGTATCGTCTCCATTCATTTGTGTTAAAATGAGCATTGCTGCTGTACGACAAAAGCAAGTGCAAGTTAAATTTTTATTAACGTGACCCCCCCCCCCCCCCCCACACACACACATAAGAACACCCCTGCAAAGTAAACAATGTCACATTAGCTGTATACAGCTATAAAGTTCCTTTTATTTTTAAACTATGCTCAGCAAAAACCAAAATATAAATGCTGAGTACATGCAGATTACATCCATAACAGGCCCTAAGAAGAGAAACATAAAACCATAAACATGATCATAACCTGAACTACTGCAAAAGTTATGAGTGTTAGGGCAGGAGGATGAGAGGAAGTTCACCATGGGAAGTTCATAACATTAGAGGAGGGACGAATACTAAATATTTCAAGTGCATTTTGCTTGGATTTCATATTTAATACAGGTTGCTCGCCTCTTTTATGTTATATACTTCTGTGCCACCTGCAAAGCTATCTAGCTGCCATATAGGGCTTGAAGATTGATTGTAATTATGCTGTGGTATTGCCTGTGGTATTAATTGCCCGTTAGACTCGTACCAATTGTTTAACTTGAGGTGATCAATAAGTAAGGAAGCTTGGGATGTATCTTTCATAACCAGGAGTGCCAACAGAAATGTAATTTTAATGGCAAAACTTTAATTTGCATTTCCCTGTTTGAAATTTAATGTAATGGTTTTGTAAATCTCCGCGCTGCTAGACCAATGAGGGAATAGCTCGGAGCGAAGGTTTAAGCGTGATTTATTTCGGTATTGCTGTGGGAAAAGGGAAAATTATTAAAGTTCATAAAGAAATATTAATATTCTTGCAACCGGGTTAGACTGCTCTTTAGATTCACGGGATTAGCTAATAAGGGACCACAAATCAAAGGTACTCGTACCACGTTACCTTCCGCTTTAAGTCTGGTCTACCTTGACCCCAGTTTATCCAAAGAACAGCCTGTGTGTATTACAGTAAATCATCAGCCACCAACGCTGATTCTGTACTCGTTTATCTGACTCCATTTAATATTATAATTTAGTATGTACAATTTCCACTTGATTTGTTAAAGGACTCTCATACTTTTAAGACGGTTCTCTGAGCTGGATCTGTCTGTTAACACCGCGCTTTACATTGGGCCCTTAATGTACACGACTCACAGCTGACTAGATATCTGCGGTTATCTCAGAGGTTGCGGAAGAAGCCACTTTGTGCGGTATACTCTATGGTTAAGACTCAGGGACCGACGAAAGGAACATTGGCAACCACCGTTCTCAACATGTATAACCGCCAGGCGGAGGTGATCTACTTTAAGACATAGTTCTACAGGTGCAATACTCCGTGATACATTAAGCTTAAATAGTCAACCTTCCTAGACCAGCTGAGGGGATAACCATGACTGAGGAAATTAATCAACCCATTACCGGTGCACAGAGATAGTACGTCAATTTTCAGAGAAACCACACAAATCAAGTTTAACTAATTTATTACCAGGTAGGTTACTTACTTAAATTATCAATACACAGTTACAGATTGAACAGTCCAAATTCAAATACAGTACAGAAGAAAAATACTTAGTCATACCTGGCAATCGCTACACACAGTGACCTGAGGTTAGATGTGTGGGAAAGTCTGGATTACAGCTTCCCCAATGGCTTTGTTCCCTTTCCTTAAATGCTCAAATTCTGGGTTTGATCTGGCTGCAGACGGTCGTAAAACCATAAACTGGTCACCACTTTTCTAGGGGGTTTCACAGAATGGTTTTCTGTAAGGGCAATTTCACAACGGCAGCTTACGCCTGTGTTTATGAAATATACCTTCCATCCATGTTGCACATTTAGGACATGTAGACCATTGCACCACTCACACCGAGACCATCAAAATGATATCAAACATGAATAGGTCTAAGTTTGTGTTGCCATGAAAATCTCCATCTCTATATAGTTTTTCAGATGTGATTGATATTAATGCCACAAAGGTCCCAGAATTCCTGTTGAGAATATTACATTTACACCCTAGTTGTCCCTGTTAATGTAGGTACGTTAACTTGATGTATTTACTAATGTAACACTCAAAAACTGAACAATACATGATTATCTCTCTGGAAAGAGTGTATAATGTATGTTCCAGTGCCCAGACTAGTTCCAGTGTATACTGTACAATGTAGCAAAAGTATCAATCACATCTGTATGTTTTTAAGCTTTTTGAGGACAAAAGCAATCTATACCATGTTGTGTTGTGTGTGTAAAATATGTTTAAGGACAGAGATTTAACCTGCCCTGATAACGCCATATGGGGGCACTATGGCACTGTTTTGTGTGCTTGTCTTTACGACAGTCCAAGCGTTTCTTCCAAAGTCATGCCGTCTGGAGACATTCTTTGACCGTCATAAACTTCACGCCAGATGGTCCCAGCAGACTTTACGGCACCAAAGTTCTGGTTTATTACATCCTAGAGTCGTTACAGGCTTCCACCCCCGGTGTTGTGTGTCCAGGTGCCCTGGGATCACAATTCCAGTCTTACAGTTTGAAATTTAATTTAGTCTCAATTGTATTAGATTTTCACTTTTAATTTCAAGTTAACAAATTGAAATTCAAATGCTTTCAAATTCAGTTCTTACAATTCAGTTTCAATTTTCTGCAACACTTAGAAAGAGCAGACACAAGATTCAATATCTCCCATAAACGCTGCCAACCTGGAAGTTCATAAATAGTAGCTTAGCAACACTTACAGCTGTTAACAACAAGCAATGGCACAAAGTAAAGCCTCTAGGTTTTGTAGTTTATTGATATGCTTAACTAGCCAATTAAAACAAAGCTTCTAGTTTTTTTAGTTTATCGGTGTGCTTAACTAGCAAATTAAAACAAAGCTTCTAGTTTTTGTAGTTTATCGGTATGCTTAACTAGCTTAAATTAAAACAGCCATATTTGAGCATTTAGGCTAGGTAGCCAGCTGTTTGTGTGCAAAATAGAAATTTATTGAATGCCTTTAAGATTAACCCTATCCAGGGTGGCCCCTAGTGGTAGTCGGCTATGTCTAAAGGATTCATATTTTTCTGAAACTATAAATTACAGCTTTAAGAAAACCCCCAAAATTCAGACGAAGGATTATTAAAAAGTTCCACCACTTGCGAAAACATCAGCCTCATTTTTTATGTATTTTCTACATATATAACATTACGTTACATATTTTTATGCATATACAGGTGCAGCTCAAAAAATTAGAATATCGTGAAAAAGTTCAATATTTTTTGTCACTCATGTCAGAAAGTGAAACTCATATATTATATAGATTCATTACACATAGAGTGAAATATTTCAAGCCTTTATTTCTTGTAATTTTGATGATTATGGCTTACAGCTAATGAAAACCCAAATTCAGTGTCTCAGAAAATTAGAATATTACATAAGATCAATAAAAAAGGATATTTTAAACAGAAATGTCAGCCTTCTGAAAAGTATGTTCATTTCTATGCACTCAATACTTGGTTGGGGCTCCTTTTGCATGAATTACTGCATCAATGCGGTGTGGCATGGAGGCGATCAGCCTGTGGCACTGCTGAGGTGTAATGGAAGCCCAGGTTGCTTTGATAGCGGCCTTCAGGTCGTCTGCATTGTTGGGTCTGGTGTCTCTCATCTTCCTCTTGACAATAACCCATAGATTCTCTATGGGATTCAGGTCAGGCGAGTTTGCTGGCCAATCAAGCACAGTAATACCATGATCATTGAACCAGCTTTTAGTACTTTTGGCAGTGTGGGCAGGTGCCAAGTCCTGCTGGAAAATGAAATCAGCATTTCCATAAAGCTTGTCAGCAGAAGGAAGCATGAAGTGCTCTAAAATTTCCTGGTAGATGGCTGCGATGACTGTGGACTTCAGAAAACAAAGTGGACATGGCACCCCATATCATCACTGACTGTGGAAACTTCACACTGGACGTCAAGCAACGTGGATTCTGTGCCCCTCCACAGAATCCTTGCTTGCTTGTAAAAAGCACAATAACTCTTTGCATCAAATATTCTCTGCCCCGGTGCCCAGAGAGGTCTAGCTATTCTACTGTTCTTTACTGTGTACAATGGAAATAGATCTCCACACTGTTACCTCTGTGTGAGTTCCAAAACCTTAGAATCTGATTCCTAGGAGTGAGTCTTTTGCAAATAATAAATAAATAAATATGCAACAATAGCTATATTTACAAAATAACAAAAAAACAATTGGTTGCGCTTCAAAGACCCCTGTCATTTAACCCCTTTGTGCAGATGCCAAATTTGGTCAATTCTCACCTATTTAGGGGGTGCTCAGAAATGTAAATAAAAATGTAAAAACAGGTAAAACTATACATTTTCTGGATCACATACTCCCTGGCTACAAGTTGGAAAAATCTGAGGGTGATATTCAGAACTACTAAAGATCTATGCTGCAATATTTAGGCAGTGTATCCTGTTGTCCCTTAGTGTCTCCAAATCTATCCAAATGGCTAAATTGTGCACTGCTGTAAATCATAAAATAATCATATATTTAACTAGAAATCAACTGTTTTGGCTCATATAGCTCACTTTTGCATCATTTTAAAGTGGGAATTACTATATTTTAATCAGTATAGGAGATAGATATCTATGGGTCCAAAAACCTATCCAAAGCCTGTCATAAATGTAATTAAATATTTTTTGTCCATTATAAAGCATATACACATTCTTACTCCAAGGAAAATGTTTACATTCAACCAGCACATATGCACAGTAAATTGGAATGAGTATTTTCTATTCCCTAAATGACAAGTATAGCCCATGGAGATACTAATACGCCATAGTGTATATTACGTACGATAAGATTACAATAAAATAATATTCCGCCATCAGGAAAGAGCTGGCAAATGTTCTAGCTTCAAGGCAAATCAAACATAAAACATGACTGAGTCACCTATGACTGATTACACTACAGTATGTGAAATGTACGGAAGCCCTGAAGCGCAAGGTGAAAAAAAAAAAAATTTAAGAGCTAACTCGTTATTTCGAGATAGTAAGTCGTTAATACGAGATAGTAAGTCGTTATTTCGAGATAGTAAGTCATTATTTCGAGATAGTAAGTCGTTATTTCTAGATGGTAAGTTGTTAATACGAGTTATTATCTCGTTAATACGAGATAGTAAGTCGTTATTTCGAGATAGTAAGTCGTTAATACAAGTTATTATCTCGTTAATACAAGATAGTAAGTCATTATTTCGAGATAGTAAGTCGTTAATACGAGTTATCTCGTTAATACAAGATAGTAAGTCGTTATTTCGAGATAGTAAGTCGTTAATACGAGTTATTATCTCGTTAGTAAGTCGTTATTTCGAGATAGTAAGTCGTTATTTCGAGTTATTATCTCGTTAATTTGAGATAGTAAGATGTTTATATGAGTTATTACATCGTTTGTTAATATAATTAATATATATATTGATTTATTTCATAATCTATTTCATTTCTTATTTATTTTATTGTCTCACATTTTGTCTTCAAAATCCCCGCACCCAGAAAGAAACTAATCAATGATTCGCGTGACCATACTGCCCTCTCCTGACGAGAATGAGAACATCGCTTCTATTACAATTGCACTGTAAAATATCAGTTTATGCATTTAATCTCTAATAAAACATAGCCTAATAAACACCACCGGTTGGCAGCTAATTATCTCTAAACCTGATAGATGCATCATTTGTTCAATACACAATGTAGCTAGAGTTAACACATGTGTTTTCAGTAACATTAGCCTATATTTTAAGTGTTACAAATATAAAAATAATATACAGCCCCTCGTCCCCCCATGTCAAAATGAAGCACGCAAGGACTCAAAAACAGCTTTAATTGCACTCAAAATACACATTGAAATCAGAGTTCATATCTCGTAAAAACGTGCCTTACAGACGAGTTAATAACTTGTATAAACGAGCCGTATAAACGCGATAATATCTCGAACAAACGACGTAATAACTCATATAAACGTCTTACTATCTCAAATTAACGAGATAATAACTCGTATTAACGACTTACTATCTCGAAATAACGACTTACTATCTCGTATTAATTAGATAATAACTCGTATTAACGACTTACTATCTCGAAATAACGACTTACTATCTCATATTAACGAGATAATAACTCGTATTAACGACTTACTATCTCGAAATAACGACTTACTATCTCATATTAACGAGATAATAACTCGTATTAACGACTTACTATCTCGAAATAAAGACTTACTATCTCGTATTAACGAGATAATAACTTGTATTAACGACTTACTATCTCGAAATAACGACTTACTATCTCGTATTAACGAGATAATAACTCGTATTAACGACTTACTATCTCGAAATAACGACTTACTATCGCGAAATAACGACTTACTATCTCGAAATAACAAGTTAGCTCTTAAAAAAAAAAAATGTCACCTTGTGCTTCAGGGCTTCCATAGAAATGCACTCAAAATGCGAAAATAACTATTTCAAACACGAACATACATATTTGAAATATGACAAGCAGTAATACTTACATATGGAGGAGGAAAATGTCCCTCATGCATATCCCTCAGGCAGAATCAATGCTATGGTATCTTTGGTAACACTTCTTCTGACCCCACTCCCAAAATCCATGTAAGAAGGCAAGGATTTTTTCTATCAATGCTGACGAGTTAGTAAATTAGTGAAAACATGCAAAAAAAACAGGAAACAACTATTACTTCTCAGTGAGCGAATGTACTGTACATTCTGAGTTGTTTGCGTAAAACAAAACTAATAAAACTAGAAATGCTGTTACGCCTGGCTGTAATTTATCTTTCAAAGCATCCATAAAGACATTGCAAACACCGTTGCTAAGGTTCTGTCATATATTGGATACAAGAGTCCTCAATGAAACCAGAATGGACTGGAATTAATTAGACTGGTTTGCAAAGTGTGCAGGTATTATACTTCGATGTTTTAGATAGTGTAATAGCGTTATAAAGTGCTATGTATTTCTCAAATGGATTGTCCCAGGCAATAAATGACCACTAGCTTTTGAAAGGGACATCTCTATGCATACAACCAATGGTAGACTTGAATATTTATTTCATATTTAGTAGCAGATATTGATAGTAGAATGACGTGGTATAATTACACAAGAATTTAACATGTTTATTTTGCATGTGAGTTAGGAGGGCTTTTCAAGGCTGTTTTGGCATATGATACCACGTTGGCTTTATCTTGTTGTAATGACAGAATACAAACTTTTTATAGTAAAGAAATATTTTTATGAACTCACACATAGACGCTATTGTCCACTGTGTCACGCATGGGTAGGCATATTTCCAGGCGAGACTGGGTGGGGGGTTGCTTGTTAAATGAATTTAGGCTTAGAGAACATCTGCATTCTAACCTCATATTCATCGTTTAATGTCAAATGCAATGTGCTGGAGTACAGACCAACACAAATTGTGTCACTATCCAAATACTTATGGACTGCACTGTATATATACATTAAATACATTACATACATACATACATACACATTTGTCGGCGCACACCGGTTTTCTATTTTGGCTCTGATTTATTCATTGTGTACCATATAAACAGTATGGTATAGACAGGGGGAAATAATTACAAATATTTTTCAAGCAATCCAAGATAATTCAGGACATTTCCTGAAATCCACATAGTTACTTTTGTACTTTTGGAATCAACAAGTGCAAGTCGAAAGCCTTTCCTCTTGACACCCATCACCCTTCCCAGTTGTGCTCTCTGTCTCCTAACACAACCCCCTGTACAAACAAATATAATTTAATCTGATGGGGATTCATAAATAACTACAAAAAAAAAACTATGGTAACTGCATTATATAAATATCACGGCATCTCTGAATTATTGAAAGGGACCCTGCAAGACTGGCAAGCTACATTATGTTAAACCTTCTACTCAGTTTCACACTTATTTCCTACAAGTATAATGGTGGGACATTTGATTATTCAGTGAAACTGTAACCATTTTTTTCATCCATGAATCTCACAAAGGAGCAACAAGAGGAGTTGTGTGTACATTCCAACTTTGCCTGTTCAGGAACTTCACCAACAGTAGCTGATGTGCTGCTGTATATGTGTGTAGCAGTAGTTGTGACACTGACAGTGTGTGGAAACCTGCTTGTGATCATCTCCATCTGTCACTTCAAGCAGCTTCAGACACCAACTAATTTCCTCCTGCTCTCTCTGGCCACGGCGGACTTTCTTGTTGGAGTAATTGTGATGCCCCTCTACTTTACTATGTTGATAGATCCACAGAGGTGCTTTGGTATGTTGATTTGCATAATTTTTGATGTAGCATTACTTAATCTTCCGTGTATATCAACTTATAATGTAGCCTTAATTGCAGTGGATCGATGTTTTGCTCTCTCCAACCCTTTTCACTACTCCATGAAAATGACAGTGAATTTAACTTTGAGGATAATAGCCATACTGTGGTTGTCTTCATTCATCTACAATTTGGCATTTCTCTATTTCAATATAAATATTGACATTGCTGACATAAAAACAAATGACACATGTGTTGGGTGTCTTTTTGCAATGAATGAAATATGGACCATTGTTGACTTTCTACTTGTATTTATTATGCCATTGTTAACTATTATAATTATGTACCTGAACATTTTTGCTATCGCTAAAAGGCATGCAAATAAAATTAGGAGTGTCAGAAAGTGCCAAAAAGTAAATACTGCTTCTATGGCCTCTGAAAAAAAAGCAGCAAAATCCCTAGGTATTTTAGTGGCAGTCTTCCTTCTGTGTTCAGTACCATTTTACTTAAGTGCCTTCCTTGGAGTCTATGTCAAGAGCACATCTGCGGAACATGTGGTCTCATTTACATTGACTATACTGCATTTAAACTCTTCCATCAATCCGATCATATATGCTCTATTCTATCCATGGTATCGGAGATCAGTTAAACTCATATTAACTCTTAGGATATGTGGCACACAGTCTTCTGTCTTGAATGTGCTTGGACAGTAAACATAATCAATTATTAGTGATTGTAACCTAGAGTAATGTAATGTATGTGATGTAATTAAACTGTTGATTTGTTTTTTCTTAGTGGGTCACACGATGTCTATTATTGTCCAGATGTTTTGTTAATTCTACCACTTAATAAATCAACACAGATTATCAAAAGGCCGTCTGCAAGCAGAGGGCGATTACAGTGCCCAACACACCCAATGTGGCTTTGATTGCTCTCATGATGTCACTATAACAGTATTTTTACTTTCACATTTTTAAACTTCATAACAAATGTCCAGTAGAAGCCTGAAAATTTAAACTAGAAACTTTACCTCATGCAGAACATTACGGGGCAGCAGTGTAGTATAATGGTTAAGGAACTGGACTTGTAACTGGACTTGTAACCGAAAGGTTGCAGGTTCGATTCCCAGGTAGGACACTGCCGTTGTACCCTTGAGCAAGGTACTTAACCTGAATTGCTTCAGTATATATCCAGCTGTATGAATGGATACATGTAATAAGATGTAATAAGAAGTTGTGTAAGTCGCTCTGGATAAGAGCGTCTGCTAAATGCCTGTAATGTAATGTAATTACAATGCCTTCATAAGAACACCCCTGCAAAGTAAACAATGTCACATTAGCTGTATACAGCTATAAAGGTCCTTTAAACTATGCTCAGCAAAAACCAAAATATAAATGTTGAGTACATGCAGATTACATCCATAACAGGCCCTAAGAAGAGAAACATAAAACCATAAACATGATCATAACCTGAACTACTACAAAGGTTATGAGGGTTAGGGCAGGAGGATGAGAGGAGAACCAAGAGGTAATCTGAAGAGATGGGTCTTCATTTTGCATCTGAAGGTGGACAACAATTCTGCTGTCCTGACCACCATGAAGTTCATTCTAACAATAGGGGAGGGGCCAGCTTTTAAGCAGGAATACTAAATATTTCAAGTGCATTTTGCTTGATTTCATATTTAATACAGGTTGCTCGCCTCTTTTATGTTATATACTTCTGTGCCACCTGCAAAGCTATCTAGCTGCCATATAGGGCTTGAAGATTGATTGTAATTATGCTGTGGTATTGCCTGTGGTATTAATTGCCCGTTAGACTCGTACCAATTGTTTAACTTGAGATGATCAATAAGTAAGTAAGTTTGGGATGTACAGTCAACCCGGAAAGTCTGAACACCCCTTTCACCTTCTCCACATTTTATTACATTACAGACATATTCTACAATAGATTGAGTTCATTTTTTGTCTCAAAATTCTACACAAAATAGCCCATAATGACAAAGTGAAAACATGCTTTTAGAATTTTTTTGCAAATGTATTAAAAATCGAAAATTGAAATCTCTCATTTACATAAGTATTCATACCCTTTGCTTTAACATATTTTTAAAGTATCATATTTAATATTTGGTCGCATATCCTTTGCATGCAGTTACTTCCTGAAGTCTGTGACCCATCAACATCAAAAGACTCTCGATATCTTATTTTCAGGTACTGTTACAAGCAATACTATAAGCTCTCTGCATTTGAATGGATCTCGATGGGAATTGGCTGGTGAGACTAGATTCAGCTGTAAATTACACTGGTACAGTATGGAACACATGGCTGGCTAAAGGGTCTGAGCTATCGAACAAGCCCCAAACCATCACTCTGTTGCCAGATATGGAGTAGATGTGGATGGATCACTGCAAGGGTTATTTCTCCTGACTTATTTTTCTATAGAACTCTATGGCGAAAAAAGTCAGGAGAAACAACCCTTAAAGGGATCCATCCACATCTACTCCATATCTGGCTGCAGAGTGATGGTTTAGGGCTCGTTTGATACCATAGACCCTTGATGACGTACAGCCATTTCGCCAGTCATGTGTTCCATACTGTACCAGCGTAATTTACAGCTGAATCTAGTCTCACCCCCCAATTCCCATAAAGATCAGTTCAAATGCAGAGAGGTTATAGTATCGCTTGTAACAGTACCTGAAAATAAGATATCGAGAGTCATTTGATGTTGATTGGTCACAGACTTCAGCAAGTAACAGCATGCAAAGTATATGTGACCAAATATTAAATACTTTAGTACTTTAAAAATATGTTAAAGCAAAGGGTATGAATACTTATGTAAATGAAAAATTTCAGTTTTCGATTTTTAATACATTTGCAAAAAATTCTAAAAACATGTTTTCACTTTGTCATTATGGGCTATTTTGCGTAGAATTTTGAGACAAAAAACTCAATCTATTATAGAATATGTCTGTCATGTAATAAAACGTGGAGAAGGTGAAAGGGGTGGGCAGACTTTCCGGCTTGACTGTATATTTCATAACCAAGAGTGCCAACATAAATTTAATTTTAATGGCAAAACTTGAATTTGCATTTCCCTGTTTAAATGTAATGGTTTGAAATTTAATTTAGTCTCCACTTTTAATTTCAAGGTAACAAATAGAAATTCAAATACTTTCAAATTAAATTCTAACAATTCAGTTAAAATGTTCTGCAATACTTAGAAAGATCAAACAAACACAAGATTCAATATCTCCCATAAACGCTGCCAACTTGGAAGTTCATAAATAGTAGCTTAGCAACACTTCTGACAACTGTTAAAAAGGGCCACCGCTTGCGAAAACATCAGCCTGTATTTTCTACGTATATAACATTACGTTACATATTTTTATACATATATATACTGTATGTGACGATTCTGACAAATTTATTCTGTTGTAAATTTCTGAATGGTACAGCCTCTTTTTCAATTTGAGCTTTAAACTATGCTCAAAAATGTTAATAAAAATGTAAAAACAGGTAAAACTATACATTTCCTGCATCACATACTCCCTGGCTACAAGTTGGAAAAATCTGAGGGTGATATTCAGAACTACTAAAGATCTATGCTGCTAAATGTAGGCAGTGTACCCTGTTGTCCCTTAGTGTCTCCAAATCTATCCAAATGGCTAAATTGTGCACTGCTGTAAATCATAAAATAATCATATATTTAACTACAAATCAACTGTTTTGGCTCATATAGCTCACTTTTGCATCATTTGCAAGTGGGAATTACTATATTTGAATCAGTATAGGAGATAGATATCTATGGGTCCAAAAACCTATCCAAAGCCTGTCATAAAAGTAATTAAATATTTTTTGTCCATTATAAAGCATATACACATTCTTACTCACTCCAAGGAAAAATTTTACATTCAACCAGCACATATGCACAGTAAATTGGAATGAGTATTTTTCATGCCCTAAGTGACAAGTATAGCCCATGGAGATACTAATACGCCATAGTGTATATTACGTACGATAAGATTACAATAAAATAATATTCCGCCATCAGGAAAGAGCTGGCAAATGTTCTAGCTTCAGGGCAAATCAAACATAAAACATGACTGAGCCACCTATGACTGATTACACTACAGTATGTGAAATGCACTCAAAATATTTAACTATTTCAAACACGAACATACATATTTGAAATATGACGAGCAGTAATACTTACATATCGAGGAGGAAAATTGTCCCTCATGCAGAATCAACGCTATGGTATCTTTGGTAACACTTCTTCTGACCCACTCCCAAAATCCATGTAAGAAGGCAAGGATTATAGTGTCTAAGGTTATAATGTCATATATTGGATACAAGAGTCCTCAATGAAACCAGAATGGACTGGAATGAATGAGATTGGTTTGCAAAGTGTGCGGGGTATTATACTTCGATGTTTTAGATAGTGTAATAGCGTTATAAAGTGCTATGTATTTCTCAAATGGATTGTCCCAGGCAATAAATGACCACTAACTTTTGAAAGGGACTGCATAAAACTCTATGCATACAACCAATGGTAGACTTGAATATTTATTCCATATTTAGTAGCAGATATTGATAGTAGAATGACGTGGTATAATTACACAAGAATGTTTATTTTGCATGTGAGTTAGCAGGGCTTTTCACGGCTGTTTTGGCATATGATTCCATGTTGGCTTTATCCTTTTGTAATGACGGAATACAACATTTTCATGGTAAAAACATTTTTTTATGAACTCACACATAGACGCTATTGTCTACTGTGTCACGCATGGGTAGGTATAGTTCCAGGCGAGACTGGGTGGGGGATTGCTTGTTAAATGAACTTTGGCTTAGAGAACATCTGCATTCTAACCTCATATTCATCGTTTAATGTCAAATTAAATTGGGTACAGACCCAAAACAACACAAATTGTGTCACTATCCAAATACTTATGGACTGCACTGTATACATTAAATACATTACATACATGCATACATACATACATACATACACATTTGTCGGCACACACCGGTTTTCTGTTTTGGCTCTGATTTATTCATTGTGTACCATATAAACAGTATGGTTTTCTCTTTATTGCATGTTTCATGGAATTATCATGCTCAAACACTGCCAAGGACAGAGCCAGAGCAATGCCGACAGTCTCTCCCGTCGCTCCTGAACCTGTAGCTTCTGAACCTGTAGCTCCTGGCACCACTGTGACCACACTGAGGAGAAGGAGAAGGCGAAACAGAGGGAGCCAGAGTCAGCGCCCGCTAGACGTAACCCGCTCCACCCCACCAGCCCCGAGCAACCTGTCTCCCAGCTCCAGACGGCATATAAATAAGACCCAGAAGTTGGTCCAGTCTTCCAGCGGGCGCACGCGGGGCCGAAACACCCCACAGATATTCTCTCCTCTTTCTCCACATATGTGAAGGTATTAGTGAGCCAGTGGGACTGCCTGTGCAGGGGTGGCTTTACTGGAGGTGAAGGCCCCTATGGAAATGTAATATACTGCAGGGCTATAGGAGAGGAACGGTCCACCTACAGCTCACTGTACCCAGCGGTCTACAACAGAGCGTCCTGCAGGCGGTCCATGGCTCTCTTTGGGATGAACAAGCATGGCTCTCTTTGGGATGAACGAGCATGGCTCCCTTTGGGATGAACAAGTATGGCTCCCTTTGGGATGAACGAACATGGCTCCCTTTGGGATGAACGAGCATGGCTCCCTTTGGGATGAACAAGTATGGCTCCCTTTGGGATGAACGAACATGGCTCCCTTTGGGATGAACGAGCATGGCTCCCTTTGGGATGAACAAGTATGGCTCCCTTTGGGATGAACGAACATGGCTCCCTTTGGGATGAACGAGCATAGCTCCCTTTGGGATGAACAAGTATGGCTCCCTTTGGGATGAACGAACATGGCTCCCTTTGGGATGAACGAACATGGCTCCCTTTGGGATGAACGAGCATGGCTCTCTTTGGGATGAACAAGTATGGCTCCCTTTGGGATGAACGAACATGGCTCCCTTTGGGATGAACGAACATGGCTCCCTTTGGGATGAACGAGCATGGCTCCCTTTGGGATGAACGAGCATGGCTCTCTTTGGGATGAACAAGCATGGCTCCCTTTGGGATGAACGAGCATGGCTTCCTTTGGGATGAACAAGTATGGCTCCCTTTGGGATGATCAAGCATGGCTCCCTTTGGGATGAACAAGACCCTGTGGCAGCTCCAGCAGGGCTTCTACTGGGGCTACTGCCATCGCTGCAACACAAAGAAGCCAAGAAGATACCAGGGGGCCGGAGGAAAGGGCCACTCCAGCAGCAGTGTAGCAGGGCTCCAAATGGAGAGGGTGGCGGTGGACTTCCTGGTCCCCTTTTCCGGTGACTGACGGAGGGGAATTTGTATGTGGTAGCGGCCATGGGTCGGCACGGTGGTGCAGTGGGTAGCACTGTTGCCTCACAGCAAGAAGTTTCCCCCATGTCCGTGTGGGGAATAATACACTATCTAAACATCTAGTCTTCCCAGACCTGCCCGCATTGCATAGCTAATGGGCCTCCGCATCCCCCCACCCCCAGCCCACTGTCCCCAAGGCCCCCCCGGCATCACACAGGCAACACCACCCACCCCCGTGAAGTCCTTCAGCTGCCTGGTACTCTTGGGTCATGTTTATTTAATTAATAATTATTTAATTATTAAATCATTACATCACTAATACTATAGTCCTGTAATTTATTTATCATACTGCACTTTTTATTCAGGAGAGCTTAAGGCCTGCTTGATCTTGCCCCATACATACTGGAACTGTTAACTGGTATTCTTCTTGTCAGAAATATCCTGCTTTTAAATGATAAAGCATGAGTAATCTCCACTGTTGTAAACTTGGAGTAGATGTTGATTTCCAGCTCTTTAGGAGCAATATTCTTTCGAAAATTATAAAAGAAAACCTGACCATCCAGCCTGATGTGTATTTTCCTTCACTGTCATCCTGCAATAAACAGAGTCATAAATTTTATTTAATCTTGACCTTCAATACAAATATTAAGCCAACTCTCGAGTTGAGTCCATAGCTGTCTGACTTTGTCAGAATTAATGGAATCTAGAGTCCATTTTCATTTTAAACAATTATCACATATACTTCTGTCAAAATTTTTGACTAATTTCCTTGTACAGTGCAGTCCAAGGTACAGTGTAAATATTTGGACAGTGACACAATTTTTGTTGTTTTGGCTCCGTACTCGGATTTGAAATAGATCAGTGACTATGAGGTTAAAGTGCAGACTTTAATTTGGGGGAACTGTGTCACAATTGTAGCCATTTTAACACATAGTCACCCCATTTTAGGGCACCAAATGTAATTGGACAAAATAAATGAACATAAACTTAAATAAAGTTATCATATTTATTATTTGGTTGCATATTCTTTGCATGCCATGACTTCCTGATGTCTGTGACTCAACAACTTCTCAAAAATATCTCATTTTCAGGTACTCTTACAAGCAATACTAATAATCTGCATTGCTTCAGGGGCCAAGTTGCATGAAATAATTTAGGAAAGTTTGGATAGCATTGCTTTGGAATAGAGCTAGTTTATTTAGTGTGAGCTACGATAGGCAATATTGTTAGTTGTAACTTGGACACATTTTGATATCAATGCTTTTAAAGGCAGGCCTAGTTTTTGCAAGTTGGAATTAAGGACTTATAGGCAGTGCTCTGTAGGCTATGCGTGAGTAACTTGGCTTTTTCCTTTACATTGAAAATTTTTTTGTTCAGATAATCTTTATTGTGTGGACTTGTGAAGTTCTGTGCGGTTACATGAGGTCAGAAAGTACACAAGTAAATGTTTTTAAGGGCTGAGAGTCTGTGGTTATTGTGGTTTCTGTAGGAAACCCTGAAAAGTGCCAAACTCTTGGTGCTGTATAGGTATGGGGTATGTCTGGCAACCTGTAACTTGGTGGATGACATACTGTGAGCACCATAATTCATTGGACAGTGACACATTTTTTGTTATTTTGTCCTGTACTCTAGCACGAGTTTGAAAGGATATAATGGCAATTAAAGTGCAGACTGTCAGCTTTAATTTGAGGGTATTTGCATCCATATTGGATAAACTGTTTAGAAATTATATACAGTATAATGCCTGAAAATTGGGGGGGGAGAGACTATGTACTAAAGGTTCTATGGTTCTATAGTAAGAAGAAGTATGCAAAACTGCCTGAACGTTTTGAGTACAAGTAGTTGCATGTACATTGCGGTTTGTGTCGAGACATTCATCAATTTGTATTTGTAACTATTTGTATGTAATATGTAGCCAAATCAGCAACATTACATTGAAACACACAAATCTGTTTCCAGGGAAAGGAGGAGAGGAGGTGGCAGTGGAGGAAAGGAGGAGAGGAGGTGGCAGTGGAGGAAAGGAGGAGAGGAGGTGGCAGTGGAGGAAAGGAGCATGCATTTTTCCAGTATTGGGACGCACCCATAATTTCAAGCCCAGGGAGGAACACTTTACAAGGGGATAATTTTGTCCCCACTAGCCTTCAGCAGTGTGAAACTGCAGTCAGCTCAGGCAGCAGGTGAGTGTAGGGCTGCCAAATTTCCAGCAGATGGCACCAGAGATTGTGCTCATATTTTCTCAGCGCTCCACTCCTCTGGCCTTACACTATTTAACCATTCACACATACTTTGTGTCATTTGTTTTTTAAAGGTGGTTAGACGTAGCAGAATTGCAAAATCAGGCTGAGAACAACAGTCTCTTTAAAGTAAGATTTTAACTGCCTCTCTGTCAATTGCATGTACATATATCAGCCTCCACAAAATGCACGTGAATGAGCCCAATTTTTGTTGTGAAACAATATCTGCATGTTGAACTTGTATGTTTGTGATGTGAATATGGCTACCTAATGACAAATATAAGATGGCTCTGTGTTACTGCCTTATTGTTTACATAGTGTAATCTAGGTTAACGTTACATTAAGCTTCATGTATTTTTATCGGTTCAATATGTACAGGGGGTGGACAAAATATTGTAAACACCAGTTTTTCAGAAAACACCTGCTACATGTTTGCTACGCAAAACCTCAACCTCTGTTCCTTACCTGATTATGAATGCTGTTTTGCAAATCTTGTGCCACATGTACATTATATATGATGGCTTGTTTTTCTTTATAATTATGCAAGTCAACCATAATTGCCTGTTAGTCATATTTTTATGAAATGCTAATAAATCATAAATTATATGTCGCTGTTATATCAGTAATAAGTAAATACACTTCAACAAATGTATAAGAAGAAATTAGAAAACATTTTGGTCCCCAACAACTGGAGTTGATTTCTATGTAGTACAGTGGAGTGTGATGAGTGAGCGTGATGAGTGAGTGTTATTAGTGAGTGTGATTAGTGAATGTGATTAGTGAATGTGATTAGTGAATGTGATTAGTGAATGTGATTAGTGAGTGTGATTAGTGAATGCGATTAGTGAATGTGATTAGTGAATGTGATTAGTGAGTGTGATTAGTGAGTGTGATTAGTGAATGTGATTAGTGAAAAACGTAACTAAAAATGAATAATTAACAACTGGGCCATAGTTGTGACTCATTATGTGAAAGTGTTGGATTCTAGACCAGTTGCAATGATCTTCTGTTTTATTCAGCTGTTCACTTCACTTTGAGCAGAGGAGTTCACTCCCCACAGCTGTGCACATCTCTGGTTGTCATGGACCAAAATTATTGAAGTTTTTGTCCTACATTAGCTCTAAAGTGTTCTCACTTATTACTGACACAAAAGCAGCATTTAATTGACAGATTTGTATTCTTAAATAATATGATTAATGGCTAATTATGATTCATGATCAAGCTACTAAAAAAAACAATACAGAAACATAAATGTATACATGGTATGCCAGTCATAAAAGAGTGTAGAAAATACAGGTAATATAAATGGGAGCAAACACATAGCAGCTGTTCTAAAAGAAAACAAAAATTCAGTTTCTGATATTTTGTCCACACCGTGTATGTATATACTGTTCATTCCTATTCAGTGATTGTAATAGTTAAGGGTTTAGGCCAGGGTTAATGCAGGTTTAGGGCATGATTTTCTGTGAAGCGTATTGTGAAATGCGCTATATAAATTGTTTATATTTTATATATTTTTATATGTTTTTTTTATATATACATATAAATTACTCATTCTGGTTTGAAGCTACAATATGCAAGTTTCTACAATTTATGTACTTCATACTTTTATACACATATCTTATTTTATTTTTTAATGTTAGTTAGAAGTATAACTTCTCAGTCAGGCTGAGAGCAATGTAAGAGGGAAAGGTGTAGGCTACGTATAATTTTGTTGAAAAAAGTGAAAGTTTTTTAAATTGTCTGACACCAGATCTGAAAACACATATAATGTGTTGCTGTAATGTTGCAAGTGAAAGTTTATTCCTATATGTGGCTCCTTGCACTTTTAAAAGTAATTTCAGAGCTACAGGAAGCTGAATTATGATTTTACACTAGCAGAACCACATCTGACTTTGCCTGGAGAGCTGAGTGAAGCATTAAGGACAGTTAACCATTAAACATCACAGTGAAGTGCATTTAGACAAACAAGGTAAATTCACTTGTGAATGCAAATGAATGGAGGGGAGGGGTTTTTCCAAACCTCACTAAGTCCAGTTTTGTTAAACCATTTCAAGGTGGGTATTATTTTTCTGATAAATGGTTAGATATTTATTAGATATTACTTTTCCACTATTATTCTTAGGGATTTAAGTATTAAAACATGAGTTTTCAGGCAAAAAAAAAACCCCACCAATTTAAAATAAACAAAAATGTTGATTTTCTCAAAATTAGTCAAAGTGGACTGAGTGAGTTTTGGAAAAACGCTCTTCGATTGGTTTCAGGTCTTGTGACTGAGAAAGCCACAGACACTCAGGCCAAGATCACCAGCCATGCTGTGAATCCTCCTGTTCATACTTCCACTTGCAATAGGTGCTGCAGCTTCCTCTATGGGTTAGTCAGACTGCATTATTTATTATATGCAACTATACACACTGCGCACTGGCCTCCATAGGCATCAGCAACTATACACACTGCGCACTGGCCTCCATAGGCATCAGCAACTATACACACTGCGCACTGGCCTCCATAGGCATCAGCAACTATACACACTGCGCACTGGCCTCCATAGGCATCAGCAACTATACACACTGCGCACTGGCCTCCATAGGCGTCAGCAACTATACACACTGCGCACTGGCCTCCATAGGCGTCAGCAACTATACACACTGCGCACTGGCCTCCATAGGCGTCAGCAACTATACACACTGCGCACTGGCCTCCATAGGCGTCAGCAACTATACACACTGCGCACTGGCCTCCATAGGCGTCAGCAACTATACACACTGCGCACTGGCCTCCATAGGCGTCAGCAACTATACACACTGCGCACTGGCCTCCATAGGCGTCAGCAACTATACACACTGCGCACTGGCCTCCATAGGCGTCAGCAACTATACACACTGCGCACTGGCCTCCATAGGCGTCAGCAACTATACACACTGCGCACTGGCCTCCATAGGCGTCAGCAACTATACACACTGCGCACTGGCCTCCATAGGCGTCAGCAACTATACACACTGCGCACTGGCCTCCATAGGTATCAGCAACTATACACACTGCGCACTGGCCTCCATAGGCATCAGCAACTATACACACTGCGCACTGGCCTCCATAGGCATCAGCAACTATACACACTGCGCACTGGCCTCCATAGGCATCAGACTTATGTGCATGTAGTTATTTATTTATTTCGCCAATTTGTAACTTTCTCTTTTGTCCACATTATGAATATTTAATCATGTTTTGAAGGGCTGTCCCAATGGTTCAACATCCTCCAGGGAGAGCAAACATTTGTATTCATGTCCTCCGCAGTCCTGGCTGGCAGCCAGCCCAACACTTTTCACTTTGCAGTCAATTGCACTAGATAAGTGCACTTAATGTGAGAGTACAGTCAGACTACTGGGAAACCCCATGCCCAACGGTCATGCTACGGCTAATTGAGCCTCACTGCATGCTTCTCCTCACCACAGCCTGCAGTGGCACAATCAGTAATTGATCACGGACTGTGAGGCGCATTGGGAACAGTTTCCAAGATGACATTTGGTTTTGTGAAATTAATCTACATCTAGAATTTATGCTATTAGCCTTCACACCAGTCTGTACTTATCTCTTAGACAGGATAAGGCAGGCATGATTATTATTATTATTATTATTACAGGCATTTAGCAGACGCTCTTATCCAGAGCGACTTACGCCCCGAACCCACTTATTGCGCGTGCAGATTTGAGCAGAACTGAACCCACTAGACGCGCAAGCGCACAGACGCTTATTGCGCGTTTAGATTTGAGCAGAACTGAACCCACTAGACGCGCAAGCGCACAGACGCTTACCCCCTATCCCCACCAGACTTGCATGCGCACAGACGCTTATTGCGCGTGCAGATTTGAGCAGAACGTTCCCCACCAGACGCTCAAGAGCACAGACACTTTTTGCTTTTTCGGAGCGCATTCCGTGAACGACAGTACAAACAAACAATCTACATTCCGGATTTGTGAGCTTCGCTAAATAATGGTTAAGTAAATAATGCTATTACATATGTCTTACTGCTTAAAAGCTAAATTTAGCAATGTAAAGCTAAATGTAGCAAACAAGACAATGCCTCCTTTATAAAGTTCGCTTTTATTTATTTGGGACAGTAATCAACACGTTCTAAACATTTAATTATATCAGAATTAGCAGCTATTCTGTAGTACCTTAAATCAATACAGCGATATCAGTACAATAAAAACAGAATAGAATATAGAATAGAATAACGTTTATTTCCCTTTCGGGAAGTAAGCATAGTCTTAATTAATTGAACAAATATGTATCCTATAATAAAGAAAAAGCATTATAAAAACGGTAATAACTGGTTATATGTAAAATGTATGACTTGATATAACTTCATTCATCCCACAATGGTCATTGTCTCTGTTCCCTTTTTTATTAGAGCCTATATTAAAATATAATATGTATTACAATAATGAATAACAATAGTAAAACTATTAGTAGGTTGAAAAACATTAATATGTGGTCATATGATGCAGATATTGTGCATATACAATGTATTTCTATGAGATTGCGCTTGCGGACGCCCAGAAAATTCCGCCCCGAGCGGAAAAATCGGCTCCAAATCCGCGAGCCGTCCGCCCGCCAGCCGTGCGCGCGCGGCCGGTGAGGACCACGGCAATTCGTTAACATGGGAGCGGAAGTGAAGCGCACCAGTGCGCGTGTGCGTGCGCTTGCTCTTGCGAGTCTGGTGGGGATGGGGCGTTATTCGGACGCATATTGCTTTTTCGGAGCGCATTCCGTGAACGACAGAGACGCGCTGTACAAAAAATGTACATTCCGGATTTGTGAGCCTAAAATGGTTAAGTAAACACTGCTATTACATATGTCTTACTGCTTAAAAGCTAAATTTAGCTATTTAAAGCTAAATGTAGCAAACAAGACAATGCCTCTTTTATAAAGTTCACTTTTATTTATTTGGGACAGTAATCAACATGTTCTAAACATTTAATTATAGCAGAATTAGCAGCTATTCTGTACCTTAAATCGATACAGTGATATCAGTACAATAAAAACAGAAGTAAGCATAGTCTTAATTAATTGAACAAATATACTATAATAAAGAAATTATATATGTATAATTATATATATGCAAAATGTATGACTTCATTTAACTTCATTCATCCCACAATGGTGATTGTCTCTGTTCCCTTTTTCATTAGGGCCTATATTAAAATATAATATGTCGAAAAATTATTAATAAAAATAGTAAAACTATTAGTAGGTTGAAAAACATTAATATGTGGTGATATGATGCAGATATTGTGCATATACAATGTATTTCTATGAGATTTCGCATGCGGACGCCCAGAAAATTCTGCCCAGCGCGGAAAAATCCGATCCACGTCGGCGAGCCGTCCGCCCGCCAGCCGTGCGCGCGCGGCCGGTCAGAACCACGGCAATTCGTTAACATGGGAGCGGAAGTGAAGCGCAGCAGTGCACGTGTGCGTGCGCTTGCGCGTCTGGTGGGTTCGGGGCGTTACACAGCATTTGCATTTTTATTTTACATAGTATCCATTTCTACAGCTGGATATGTCTTAAAGCAATGCAGGCGAAGTACCTTGCTCTATGGTACAACAGTAGTGTCCTACCTGGGAATCAAACATTGGAGCCATAAATGCAGCTGTGACTCTGCCCTGCTGTGACTCTGCCCTGCTGTGACTCTGCCCTACTGTGACTCTGCCCTGCTGTGACTCTGCCCTGCTGTGACTCTGCCCTGCTGTGACTCTGCCCTACTGTGACTCTGCCCTGCTGTCAGCTGCGCTGCCTCACTCTGCCGTTACAACTAAGGGTGGGACCGTGGTGTGTACTCTAGTAAACAATTACTCACCAAATCTAATCGGTATTTCTGAGATTTATAAACTCCTCAAAAAAAGTTTGGAAACGTTATTTCGGTCGATTATTCCTCCCCTTTAATAATACCAATTGGTATTGTATTTTATATCGTTGGAAAGCCTGATTAGTCACCTTTACAACGAGGTACAACTTGTAAGGATCGTGCATTCGTGGAATGAGCAACACAGCTAACCGTGTGGGTAGCGGCCCAAAAAAATGTGCCAAAATCCCCTGCAATATTCTTCTGTTGGTATTCACTCTCGTTTTGAGTTGCTTGGTGGACTGGATGATTGCACTCTCCCACAGTAATAAGGAAAAAACAACACATATTGGCCATTTTTACACTTTATTCATTTTACACTGTCAGGGACCTCAGTAGCGTGTGGAAGATCCATACGCAGCCACAACAGCTTGGCACCTCCTCCTCATGCTGGTCACCAGCCTGGTCACACACTGCTGTGGGATGGCATCCCATTCCTCAACCAGGATTTGTCGCAAGTCAGTGTCATGGTGTGGGGCGGTATCTCTCTCACAGGCAAAACAGAACTTGTCATCATTGAAGGCAATCTCAATGCAGTGAGATATCGGAATGAGATTCTGGAGCCAGTGGCGATCCCATATCTCCAGAATCTGGGACCTAACTCCATCCTCCAGGATGACAACGCTCGCCCCCACAGAGCCAGGATCATCACAGAGTACCTCCAGAATTTGGGAGTGGAGAGGATGGAATGGCCTGCCGTGAGTCCAGACCTCAACCCAATTGAACACTTGTGGGATCAGCTTGGGCGTGCTGTACGTGCCAGAGTGACCAACGCAACCATGTTGGCTGACTTGCGACAAATCCTGGTTGAGGAATGGGATGCCATCCCACAGCAGTGTGTGACCAGGCTGGTGACCAGCATGAGGAGGAGGTGCCAAGCTGTTGTGGCTGCGTATGGATCTTCCACACGCTACTGAGGTCCCTGACAGTGTAAAATGAATAAAGTGTAAAAATGGCCAATATGTGTTGTTTTTTCCTTATTACTGTGGGAGAGTGCAATCATCCAGTCCACCAAGCAACTCAAAACGAGAGTGAATACCAACAGAAGAATATTGCAGGGGATTTTGGCACATTTGTTTGGGCCGCTACCCACACGGTTAGCTGTGTTGCTCATTCCACGAATGCACGATCCTTACAAGTTGTACCTCGTTGTAAAGGTGACTAATCAGGCTTTCCAACGATATAAAATACAATACCAATTGGTATTATTAAAGGGGAGGAATAATCGACCTAAATAACGTTTCCAAACTTTTTTTGAGGAGTGTATATATATATTTCTTTGGCATCATTCAAAAATAATTGGCATAGTAATTAATCAAAGCATGTATAGCCTGTAGTATTTTTTCTTTCTGGTACAAATCCAAGTGGCTTAAATAAATGAATAACATTTCAGGTAGCTGTTCCCGGGAAATTAAGTTATAGTTCACCTTTGAGCTGTACGGAAATGATTCAGGTTCAACTGATCCACAGCTGGAGTTCAGCAAGTGACCGTGTACATTGAAAAAGAAGAGAAACCTGTTTACTTCCAATAGATTCCACCCCGGGCAGACCACAATACAAGCAAGGCAGTGATTGGCTGGCTTGTGCATTTTTCACAAAGGCCTCCAACAATGGTGAATGGCTCCTTGAGTCAATGCTAAATACCGAGCAAGTGTCCTTGCTTTGTGAGCCACTGTAAGTGAAGAAAAATGAAGGTATGTGTATGTGCAATGACTCATTCTCTCCTCCCAACACGCCCAGCAGCCAGTATCAATTCCCAGAACAAAACATCCAATTTACAGACACACAATCTTCTCAAACAGAATATACAGCTTGAGGTAACCATAGCGACCATGTGCAATCAAAAGGAAATCATCCCCTTCTTTTTCTTGACAAAACTTTTAATCGCAAAGGAAGGTTTGCAATGACAGGCACGTGTGGCATCCATTGTCATCTGTATTATTTTTGACTTTTGACTTTTTCCAGATTTAAGATGACCCGCCCATTTTGAATGAGCTCTGTTGACGGGTGCAGAACACAGTTGGACTTGTTACAAAAAGACATCTTTCGTGAGCACCACACGCTGGTGGTCTGATGAAAAACAAGAAAAGGAGGAATACACAGAAGGCCTTAAAAAGTTAGAACAAATAACTGTGATGTGCATCACTGTGTGAAACGATATGTAAAATACAGTATATTTTGAGTGGCTCGTCCTGTTAAGCCCTGTTCTAGTGTATGGATGGGCCCCACAACCCGAGTTGGAACCCTGACTGTGCCAGCGCTGAAGCCCTCATGGGGAGACGCATAATTGGTGGTCCCAACGCCCCAGGGTTAGGCACGGATCAGCCTCCTGGAACCTGCGGCTCCATAACGATGCCCGGTGGTCGCTGCATGTGAAGCACATTCTGACTCATTTTTGGCCGATTTCTCACCGCAAATATTTTCAGAAACATATTTTAATGGACTATTTAGGTGGACTAAGAGAGTTTATTAACAGGACGCCACATTGGAGCCAAAACGAAAGTAAGGTAGTGGGTCTAACCAATCAGGTGCCGGCTGTTTGCGTTGTGGGCAACAACAATTATGCATGTGTTGTAGAGGTACCTCCAAAGAGGTACTCTGACATCACGATTGGGGCGGGGCCAGTGTGGGGAGCAGAAGGGAAATTTCAACCATTAGGGGCAGCACAAAGACGCTTTTCTACCAGTTTCTTATGATACACAATATTATTTCAGAATTGTTGAAATAACGGAATGCATGAATAAGTTTCATTATAAGGTAGGCATACAAACATGTTTACAGCTAAAAGAAAGTGGTCTAGGGGGTAGTTACCCTTTAGTATGTTTACACACTGGTACTACATATTTTCAGATTGTGACATATTTATAAATACATATAAAATGTGAAATATTTATAAGGTGAATGTGAAAGGAAGGGCCATTTGTTATTTTTTGGGGGTAGTACAACCCCAATTTTAAAAAAGTTGGGACCGTATTTAAAATGGACATAAAAACAGAAAGCAGTGATTTGTAAATTCTCTTTTACATATGTTTCATCGAAAACAGTACAAAGCAAATATATTTAATGGTTTACCTTATGAACTTTATTGATTTTTGTAAAAATATGCTAATTCCGAATTTGATGTCTGCAAAACGTTCCAAAAAAGTTGGGACATGGGCAAAAAAATATTGGGAAGTTCAAAAAACACCTGTTTGTAACATTCCACAGGTAAACAGGTGATGCTATCATGACTGGGTATAAAAGGATATCTCTTAATATCTTATTTTCAGGTACTATAACCTCTCTGCATTTGAATGGATCTCTATGGGAATTGGGGGGTGGGATTAAGCTGTAAATTACACGGGAATAGTATGGAACCCATGGCTGGCTAAATGGCTGTAAGTCATCAAGGATCTGAGGTATCAAACGAGCCTCAAACATCACTCTGCTACCAGATATACAGTATGGATATGGATGGATCACTTGAAGGGTTGTTTCTCCTGACTCATTTACCTATTGAACTCGATGGAAAAATAAAAATAATTGCCCCTGTCCCAACTTTTTTGGAACGTGTTGCAGACATCAAATTCGGAATTAACGTATATTTACAAAAATCGATAAAGTTGATCAGTAAAAAATTTAATATCTTTTATTTGTACTGTTTTCAATTAAATATATGTAAAAAGAATTTACAAATCACTGCTTTCTACTTTTATGTGCATTTTACATACTGTCCCAACCTTTTTGGAATTGTGGTTTGTACATAGTACAAGTACATCAAATTATATAGATGGAAATATATTGACTGTCATGTGGCGCTGTAATGGTGACATGTAGTCCAGCTGTCTCTTGTGTTCGTGTTTGTTAATTTGAATGTGTTTTGTTGTGTCGGCCTTTTGTCTTTGTTTTTTTTCATGCGCTGTGTGTCTGTAGTGGGACGGGGAAGCGGGCTGGAGATTTTTCAGGGCACTCCTGCTGCTTGTTTGATAATATCAATGAATTGTCTAGTCGATATAATTTTGTTTGTGGTCGTCACCATGGAGACGCATTCGCAACATATACTCGGGAATGTCCGTTGGATCTGCAGCCTGCAGCAACAAAGTTTACTATCGCTTTTCACCAGAGTTGAGGATTTCGGGACTGATCCGGGAGTTCCCTGGCTGCCTTCTTCAAAAGGCAGTCAGGGAAGGAGAACATAATGCGGTGGAGGAATGAAGAGATGACTGGGAGGATTGACACAGTTTGGCGCTCCGTTTCTGCGGTGGCCAGAGACCGTGGCGCTGCGTGCATGGAGGAGTCGTGGAGGTGAAGTTTGTGTGTTGGACTGCTTGGTGACACTGGACATCTCGGGACAGCGGGGGCTATTTTTAATCATGGCTGTATTGCACTTTAATTCACTTAATTGATTTAATGATGTCTTTGTTTGATATGTTTGTTTGTGTGTTGTGGGTCTGCCCCACTGCATGTCGTTCTTTGTTGTTGCTGGGGCTACAACTGACGTTCCCTTGCGGGAAAATATAAGTTATTCTATTCTATATATATCTCTATATATATCTATATATATATATATATACAGTATAATAAGAAAGGGATTGATTGAGTTACTGATTGATTGATTGATTGACTGATTGATTTACTGATTGAATGATTGACTGATTGATTGAGCAGGCATATTCCTATGTTCATCTATGCCTGTTGCCAATATGTGTGTTCACCTTTAAAAATGCCATACAAGCCGCTGCAGGTGTAACAAAGTTGCCTTTGTCATAGCACTTCTCTTATGAAAATATAAGATATTTTGTATTGTAAGTATTTTGACAGCCAACATTCCAGGCGCGTGCATCACGTAAACACACCCTTCGCCTCACGTGGCCTCTAAAGAAACCGCACACTGGAGAAACATTCTTCAGTGTATTGCACAAACCATCTCGCATGGGGAAAAAAAATGATAAACACAGGTAGCGAAACAATGTGTTTGGGTCTGTCAGTCTGTGGGTGAGCGTACAGAGTACGTACGATAATCCACTGTGTGTGACGGAGTGGCTGGGAGTGTGATACATTGTTTCAGGTTGTTCACCTTTTGCTGGGCCCCGCCCATTCATTCTCTCTCACAGTCTGCGCTACTGTTTACACAACTGCCTCCCGGAAAACCAGTCGGATCAGTGCCTGCTCTGGCCACGCAAGGCATGTGTGAAGCCAGTTCACAAGAAGAGGGAAGTGGGAGACGGAGGCAGAATGACCTGGTAGATATTCCATGCGGGTGATTAGATGGACCTGGGATTCTAATGTGGCCTCTGAGGAATTGGAGCACCCACAAGACCGTTCCTCTTCTCGCCGTCCTGCTCACTGCTTTCTGCTGCCTCAGTAAGTGAGTGTGTGAAAGCACAGAGCCTCCTCGATCAATCGTCTAAATGTTATCATCTGCACTGCTTTCCGTCTCGAACGTTCTGGGGGAGTGTGAGTTGAAGGAATGTGTCGCTTGCCGTTATACATTTACTGCTTTTAGCAACATGAGGCTGTTTGTTGTGAGAGTGATAGGCGAACCACCATTTTGAAAGGCAGCTGCAGTTGCAGTGCTAACAGTCAGTATGTGAACACAGATGTGAGAGGAAGCTGAAAGCTACTAGAGGTCCATACGTTGAAACCAAATGTTTGGCTTGTTCTGCAGGTGATCATTTCAGGCATTTTTACCCGTAATTAGGAGCAAAGTGAAAGAACTGGTCAATCCAGCTTGCTTTACCAGTTCTTGCTAAGTATTTCCCAACAGTGGGATTGTCACTGGTAGAAAGATTGACATGGTTTAAGGATGTAATAAATGAAAATAGAAAACGTGTGCTGGATTGAGCTGACATGCATTGATGTATTGCAGTCATCATATCAGAACATCAGATGGACATTTTGCTAAAGATTTTTGCTCACTTGATTCTAGGTAAGATCTTTAGATTCAGTTACACTGGCCTTAATTAGGTTGTGCCACTATGAGTGAGAACTTGGAATGTAACACCTGTCTGATTCGGAATAAGGTGAATGTTCAGCTCAGCGGCGCTACGGGGGGGGGGGGGGGGGGTATTCCACAAAGCAGGATTACTGAGTTAGCCGGAATACTGCATTGAGTAAAACCCGGAACCCACCAAAATCTGGAACATGGACTGAAGTAAAAAGAGCTGCTCCGGGTTTTACTCAGTGCAGTTATCCAGCTAACTCTAGTAATCCTGCTTTGCGAAATACCCCCAGGTCATTGGTTGCCAAGGAAACAAACGTAGTCTCACAGAGAGTCCTGTAAGGTGGTCATGCTGCTTTAATGGTACTCATCCCTCATATCTGCGTTTTAAAGGGGCTTTATTTGGTTCTGTTTGTTTTAAATGCTCTAGATCAGTGGTTCTTAACCTTATTGGAGGTACTGAACCCTGCAAGCTTCATCAGTGCATTCACCGAACCCTTCCGACAAAAACGGCTCGACATTGCTAGTGTGAACCGTATACTGTGTGTGTCTTGACCCCTGCCGAACCCCTGAGACTGACTCAACGAACCCCTGGGGTTCGATCGAACCCAGGTTAAGAACCACTGCTCTAGATTGAAGTATACAAGTGAATTTTTCAGTTTTTCCATTTACCTGTAATATATCTTTGTAACAGTGTCTCAACTGGGCTACACAACAAAACTACGTTGAACTAAGTTGAAAAATATTTCCATGGTTCACTTCCTTAAGAGTTAGGGTTTGGCTCATTTGACGCAAAATGATATTTCTTTAACGAGGGAGCGGCTTTGTTTTTACCTTTGACCTTCTCATTTGCTGTGAGAGAGATTCAGGTGGTGGGAAAATGTGAGACCAAGCCTGAAAGCGTGTGTCTCATGCCAAAAACGTGAGAGTTGGCAACCCTGAGATTGGTGTCCAAATTAACTCTTTCCAAATGTATTGAGATCAGTGATTCATGTCCCAATATGAATTTGATGCTCTCCAAACGAACAACACGTTGCTCTGTAAGAATCAAAACTGTAGTGTGAACATGCTCTTTCTGCACAATTAAACAGATGTGGCAGTGCAATTATGTCAATTCTACTGATCATTCCCACATAAAAGAAATCTTAACATCTGATAGGAAACAATGTACAGTAGTTATGTCATTATCTGATAAAAGGGCAGAAGATGTTCTGTTCCAGGAAGGATTGTTCACCCAGGTTCTGAACAGAATTACACTTACTGAAGGCCTAACCGAACAGAATTACACTTACTGAAGGCCTAACCGAACAGAATTACACTTACTGAAGGCCTAACCGAACAGAATTACACTTACTGAAGGCCTGACCCTCATTATGCTCAGGGTCAATTTGACCTGATTTTGTATGTCTCTTAAACTTATTTTTTTATCTTGATACTATGACTTTTCCTAATTTGTTGGAATGATATAGTAAACATGCAATAACAATGTTTTCAAAAGTCCTGTACCAACTTTGTATATAAAGGTGTTGTGTGGAGTCATTTGTGGAGTATAAAATATACAACTTTTTTTTTAAAAATGTAAAAAAATTTAATCTGATTTTCTGTCTGTGATTCCGGTGGCACTTTCCCATACAGGTTTTAAACTTCACAAACGTTCACTTACCCCAGCGTCTAAAATGGAAAGTGCCATTACAGATTCTTTCATATTTAGGAATAAAAGGCTAGTCAATTTGGAGATTCACAAAAGGTGACACAGAAAGTGTCTAATTTTTTCTATTACAATAATTTTGTGCAGTCAATTTCACCCCAAACATAAAAGACCTCCTAAAATATCAACATAACATGAGAGTTATGGGAGGAAGGCTTAGGCTTAGGATTGCAGCCATTATCTTGATTTGGTCTGAATACAATGATTACTTTATTAAACATGTGCAGGCCTGACACATAGAGCACCTATAATGGACACTCTGTCTCACTCCCGGAGTCAGATATATTTACAAAGAACAACAGAAGAACTCATCTAAGCATTTTTTCTTAAACTGAAGCAAGACTACACATCTGTGTTAAGAGGCAAAAAATATATATATTTTAAAATTTAAGTTTAAAAGTGGGGACTTGAACTATGCATTTTAAATGAGTGATATAATCAACAGGTGACATATTGACAGCAGAATTTTCCTTTCCAACGTGTGGAGAGAGGAGGGAATGAATTTAGGCTTAATTATGGAATGAAAACAATTTCAAAAAGACCTTTGTCTGCTAGCTGAAGAGATGATCCAAGACTCAGGGCTTAATCATTGTCACAAAGCAATATAACAAAGAAAAGTTATAAAACAGGTCAAATTTAAAACTTAGGTAATACAATGTCATACCAGATGTCATGTACTATATCCAGTTCTGGGCATTGCACAATGGATAAAATGGGTTGATTGCACAGAAATCCCACTGAAATCACATCTTGTAGGTTATAAACATTTTATGATCATAGCAAATGAAAGCATAAAACATGTGGCATTGACAGCTTCAAAATAAACTTCTAATTAAAAGTTCAAGTAAAATTCTAAATAAAATCAGCCTTTACATCTGGAACTTATTTTCATGTCATAGACAGAAAAATACCTTGTTACAGAGCCTTCCCTGGAATAACCTGACTAGCTACATTACCTATCACATCACTGTAAATGATTTAATAATTCTTTTAAGTATATGGTACCAGTAATGAGCGTCGCGAACGAAGTGTGCATAGCAAGTTCTGGCAGGAAAAGACCTCCCTGTGCTGCTCCCCTAACCCTCCCTGTGCTGCTCACAGCTCCCCTAACCCTCCCTGTGCTGCTCACTGCTCCCCTAACCCTCCCTGTGCTGCTCCCCTAACCCTCCCTGTGCTGCTCACTGCTCCCCTAACCCTCCCTGTGCTGCTCACAGCTCCCCTAACCCTCCCTGTGCTGCTCACTGCTCCCCTAACCCTCCCTGTGCTGCTCACTGCTCCCCTAACCCTCCCTGTGCTGCTCACTGCTCCCCTAACCCTCCCTGTGCTGCTCACTGCTCCCCTAACACCCTCCCTGTGCTGCTCACTGCTCTCCTAACCCTCCCTGTGCTGCTCACTGCTCCCCTAACCCTCCCTGTGCTGCTCACTGCTCCCCTAACCCTCCCTGTGCTGCTCACTGCTCCCCTAACCCTCCCTGTGCTGCTCACTGCTCCCCTAACCCTCCCTGTGCTGCTCACTGCTCCCCTATCCCTCCCTGTGCTGCTCACTGCTCCCCTAACCCTCCCTGTGCTGCTCACTGCTCCCCTAACCCTCCCTGTGCTGCTCACTGCTCTCCTAACCCTCCCTGTGCTGCTCACTGCTCCCCTAACCCTCCCTGTGCTGCTCACTGCTCCCCTAACCCTCCCTGTGCTGCTCACTGCTCCCCTAACCCTCCCTGTGCTGCTCACTGCTCCCCTAACCCTCCCCGTGCTGCTCACTGCTCCCCTAACCCTCCCTGTGCTGCTCACTGCTCCCCTAACCCTCCCTGTGCTCCATTCAGCGCCAAAACTAAATAATTGTACAGCACATGCATTAAAACATATCATTTGAATATGTGAGTTGTCCTGCCAGAAATCATTTTAATACAGGTAAAACGTGACTTTTGTTTTGTACAATTCCAGCTCACGCATTCTAAATTGTCGGTAAAATAGTGAGCCTAAACAGGCAGAATAACCGATTCTAATCATCACACCTTTGTATCCTTATGTTTACCTCTGGCAGCCCGAGCAATTACGATCACAGCTCCGGAATACAGTCTCATCAAGTCGGTGCAGGAGGATGTGCTCATCTCCGTGGCGATTGCGTGCCGCGGAACGCCCACCATCCAGTGGACGTTCCTGTCTTCCAGAAGCAGGCAGGACATTGCGGTCTGGCAGCCAGGAGTGTACAGCAACATATCGGAGTACTATGAGGACAGAGTGCAAACGCACGACAATGGATCGATAACGCTTTCAGACGTGCGTCTGGCCGACTCCGGCGTCTATGTCCTGACAGTGAACGAAGCCACTGGAGACAGCAAAGGCGCAACCATCATATTGAAGGTGACAGGTGAGAAATGTATCTCGGGCCACTGCTACCGTTAGAACTGGACACGCTCCTTATCACATTCACAACGGTGTGTAATACGCACGCACCATAATTGTAAATGATAAACATAGACATACACTTTATGTTATTTGCTTATGAGCTTATTATCCAATCAGGACTCCAAAGATAATCATCATCACACTTCCAAACACACTGTATATGTGTTCCATGATTGAAATGATAACTGTTGTTTTTTCCTCATTTTGTGATCCACAGAGGTCCTCTATGAGGACCTGCAGTATTTAGCCGTCTTTGTCGTGGTCCTCGGGGGCATGGCTGTTTTCCTAATGGTATCCATGTGGGCTCTGGACAAAGTTTACAGACGGGTTAAAGCGTGGAGGCAAAGGAGAAGACAGCCAGGTAACAAAGCAGAATTTACCCCCTTGTTTTGGTATAGACCTACTGGAAATTTCCTCATTTAAAGACATACCTCTTCTATGTGTTAAAGTATGGACTTTACTTTTGTAGCTAATCAGCATGCTATGATGCATCAAGCCTCAATCATGCCTCAATAAGTTGGGGGGGGGGGAAGTTAAATACTGTATAAAATATGTCAGTGAATACATTTTTAAAAAATCTGTTGATTAATAAATGAATAATGAACGCATTCCATATTGATATCATACACGCACAGCAAACTTGCACATGCTTCTCTGCAGAACAGGATGAGACAGAGCTACAGCCTCTCTGAGCAGAGAACATTAAAGCCAGAAGTTAAATCCAAGCGACTGTACGAAAGTACGGCAGCCGATTGCAGGGAATAAAGGACCGTCAAGATACCAGGGCCTCAGGTGCTTGGACCTCACCCATCCCGTTCAAAACAAGTTACTTTACACAACACACACATCTGCCACGTGTCCACTCATAACTGGGCTCGTGGAACCTGCCATTTTAACGTTTTGTTCAAAGAAACTTCCACTGACGGCTCTCTTGGTCTAACACCCTCGGGGGCAGACAAACAAGTTGATGCAAGAACAGATCCAGCTGGCGATTGGCTGCCAGGAGGTCAGACCTGCACTGCGGGACTTAAAAGGGCTGGTGTAGTGGGTGACTAGGATGTGATTTCCCTAGGCACACACGCTGGGAACACACCGCTCTCAAAGTCTCTCTCATCCTCATTGGGTAAAATAATATTCACTTGGGACACATTCCATGGGACCGCCAAACCACCAAAAAACTACAGAAAAGGAATGATCGTCTCCAAAATGTGTGGAAAAGAAGTTAAAAGAAGTCTGTGTTTGTGTTTGTATGTATATTATGTACAGATTTATTTGTTGACCTGTTTAAATGTTTTAAGTTAATACCTCCGTTTAATCTCATGAAGAAGCACAGCTACAGTGGCGAATAAGTATTCTAAGATCTTAACTATAACCAATTAAAGTCTCACTTTTGTTTGTACGTTTTTCTTTTTTTTTGAAGAACATCCCCCCTCCTTTTTCTGTCCAGGTTAGCTTTACCTCTCGAGTCACTGCTGTGGTACCTGCACCCGTGTAGAAGCATAGTACCTGAGGTGTGTGTCCTACCCCAATGCACCTGCCTGACTCCACTCCACACAGTGGGCAGAACTACAGGAAAGCTAGTTCAAGGAGATGCATATTCCATTGAAGACAACTCGTCGCTTTTTACCAACACAGCCAATCGAGAGCACATTTATTGGACCTTAAATTAGTAGCGGGGAAAAAATAAGCGTGTTTTTAGTTTTGTAGTGCGCAAACTGGGTTTGAGATACAGCATCCATTGGCCTTTGACTGAATACAATGCCGTCCCTTTTATTTTGCTAAATGAATAGCACTGAAGGCAGTTTCAGTGTGTCCAGAGAGAACGCCTGAATTTGATGATCACAAACGGCAGCCCCTACATCCAGTGGTAGCAGAGGAACCCCAGCTAATTATCCTTTGATTTTGCCTCTGTGTAGCTTTTACAAAAGCATGGTAATAAAACCATTTAAAGTAAACCTAAGTAACGATCCTCGGAATAGCATTGCTCACACTTGTGGCCTCCATATGGCTAACATAACGACGATGTCGATATAGGGTTCACTCTTTATAAGATCAATTTAATAGGCCTTTGAGTTTATATTTGTTTTGGAGGGGCACCCCCCACTACAACTTCACTATTTACTAGCAATATTTGTTTGAGGCAACTTTGTTTTGCTTTTCCCATGTGTAAATGCAGTTCATTACCCTCCTAACCACACAGCACATACACATTTCAGCAGTGGGGAGTATTAGTTCTGAACAAACTCTGGACTAGTTCTGCATGCCACGGTAGGCATTTCTGACCAACACAGTTCAAGAGGGTCACATTTCTGATTTAGCCTCAGATTTCCCAGCACTGTCTCAGACTGCCAGACAATCTTCATCTAAAAGGAGTGAGTTACTATTTTTCAGGCAGGGTAAAATGCTTGAGCCTGCTCGCCAAGGTAATATAAGGACAGCATTCAGAGCGCGCAATGAGGGAAAATGACTAAATAAAACAGAAGCTTAAGCTCATGCTACAGGCTATGGTTATTAAGAAAACATTGTTTACGGCTACACCCACTGTGGCTGCGTTTAGTCGTCAAAAAAATTTCACATTTGATGAAAACATCCTTGAAAACAAAAATGAAAATGCAAGTCATCCAACAAAATGGGCCTCGCTTTTCTTGCGAGTCTAAGTAATAGTCAGTGCCGTTAGATACCGATCTTGGAGCATCGGCGGGTTATGGAAATCAGATTCCACACACAATTTCCATAACGGAAATATTACAGGATAATTATCTAAAGTTCTGTATAGATGGCTGACCAATGAACAGGCTCGCAGATGGTACATGCTTTACAGAATAGTTATTAATAAAGATATGGACTAAGCAAGCATTAATCTATTCCCCAATATCATCCTGAGACCCAGCGAAAAGAAAACTTTTATGTATTTAATTTTTTTGACATAATACAAGTATTAATACAAGTACTAATACAAGTATTAGACATTGCAGTGAACATATTTTCAAAAATATTATTTATGTTTATTGAATTCCCTATGTAGTGTAGGTTTCAGCATAGTAGAATATATAGTTGCTGAGATCAAGATCAAATCTCAGCAACTAGATATTCCCAAAAAATGAATTGCTGAGTCTTAGGAGTATTTAGAAAGCCCAACCATAACTAAACCTGCTCTACTGCTAGAACATTCTCTGTGAATTTGGGAGCACGCAAACAAGCACACGACCTCCAAGGGTGGCTAGCTGCTATCCGTGTCTTCTTTGCACATTTCCCAGCCCACTAGCTAAGATGAACAGCCACTGCACCCAGGGTACTACCTTCTCATTAATCAATCGGAGGTCGCGATTCAAACCGGGAAATGTAATAAAATCAATCTCCGCCCGAACCAGGAAACCGATTAAAGATATCAAACTCCGCCCAGGGGCTCCCTGTAACTACAGCGATGATACGCAAGTATTTTGGAAGCTGCCTATAAATCTGCTTCCACTCTGAGGACATCACCGTGCCACCTTCCACCTTCCACCTTCCTCTGGTGTTTGTAGTGCTTGTACAGAGAGAACCAATGCAATGGTTTGCTATTATTCACCTTTAATGGGTGTTCTTTTACTTTTTGGCTTTACATGTAACCACCGTTTTAGCTCTCAGCCACATATGAATTAATTTTTTACATTTATTTTCACAGCTCAAATATAAGACATGTATTGCTTAAAGCTGTGGCCAGGTGACATTCCCCAAGTTACAATGTTTTCAATTTACACAGAAATAATGTTTTTTAACTTTACATAGAGAAGTGTTTGAATATTTTGTGTGAAAACATTACAAAACCTTATTTACCTCACAGGAGAAGGGCAGACCCTCTTATGAGTAACTAACTCTGCTCATATTCACACGCTCATGTTCAAATTCAGTTGGCAGCTATATCTTCACTGCCACAAATAACTGCTCGTAACCTCCGATAACCTCCGATATCCCCCCCCAATCCCCAGTCCACCTCCCTGTGGAGATTTAAGGGCAGGGGGTGAGGGCTGCCATGAGGAGCTCCATTTTGTACACAAAATTGCGGCCCTCCATCTTGCTCCAGTGCACCTCTTTGTAAGGCCCGCGAAGATGGTTCCATTTGTTGTCCTGGATCACGTCACTCTTGGGCAACTCCTTGCACAGGTTCCGGGGGAACTGGACCAGAACCTTGCACCCGCTCTCCGGCCCATTTCGCACTGCGGCCATAGAGTGAGGGTACAGAAGGGGATGGATGAGTCTCACGCCCTGGTAGAGCACCATCTTACTGAATCACCACAACCCTTCAGACTTCCGAGGCCTCTAGAAGTAGTGAAACCCTCACCGAGTCATTTCCAAGCCACCAGCCACCAGCCACATCCTGGTCAAATTTTTACTTTAGCAGCCACTTTGGTGACCAACCAAGTTGTGTTATATTGTAAAAGGTAATGTGCTTTGGCGACCAACCAAGTTGTGCTGTGGCTGGTAAAAAGTAAAAAATGGCAGGTGATTTTCTGCATCCGCAAGCCTGCTTGGAAGTCACATGCAATATGATTCTTAACAATTGCTCCAAATGCAAAATGAAGAGTTTGCATTGAAAACACTAGTATCGAGTATCCCTAGTACTCAAAAACCCTTTGTCTTGCATACATCATCATGGCTAAGTTTAGACGAGGAAATGGACATGCACAGTGAGGTAAAGCAGACGGTGCTTGTGGAGACCAGTACCTGAGATGGCGTACTCTCCATTGGCAGACGCCACAGTGATGGCAGAGGCATTCCCGATGCTCTCGACAGAACCCAGGCCCACGTGGTTACTGAAGCTCAGAACATGCCAGCCCATCACTTTGGCCAGCTGCTGCACTGCGTGGACCTGGTGCTGAGACATCTGGAACAGACACACATGAATACCAGTGAGATCCAGGCCTAACTAGTGAGATCAAGGCCTGACCAGTGAGATCAAGGCCTGACCAGTGAGATCTAGGCCTGACCAGTGAGATCAATGCCTGACCAGTGAGATCAAGGCCTAACCAGTGAGATCAAGGGCTGACCAGTGAGATCCAGGTCTACCAGTGAGATCCAGGCCTAACCAGTGAGATCCAGGCCTAACCAGTGAGATCCAGGCCTAACCAGTGAGATCCAGGCCTAACCAGTGAGATCCAGGCCTAACCAGTGCGATCCAGGACTACCTGTGAGATCCAGGCCTCTGCTGTTGGTACACAGAGCTTTACAGGAGGCTACTCGCTCAATTTTGTGAGCTGTGGACACAACGTACAGCAGTGGTCCTCAACCCTGTTCCTGGAGATCTACCGTCCTGTAGGTTTTCATTTCAACCCTAATGTGGCACACCTGATTCTACCGATTAGCAGCTCAACGAGATCTCCAGCTGTTGAATAAGGTGTGCTTTGTTAGGGCTGGAGTGAAAAACTACAAGACGATAGATCTCCAGGAACGGGATAGGGGGGACACAGCGGTACAGAACGAAAGAGAAAGCAAGACGTGTGGTGACGAGGGGAAGGGTGCGGGCCAGACGGAGGCGCAAACAGAAAGGCGCGGCACTGACCTGTGAGAGGAGGAAGTCCTGCAACTCCTGCTCCTGGTGGGACAAGGTGATGACACGCCCGTCCCGGTGCACCACTCGAATATGCTCGACTCCAATGTTCAGCTGCAGCTGGATAGATCTTGGGGGGTACGGGATGATGACAGCGATCACCTTTCTGATTCTTATGATTCTTTAAAGCAGGGGTCCCCAAAACTCCCCTCGGGAACCCCCAGCCGGACCTGGGAATTAGACGCCTTCCACCTCCAGCACACCTGACACAACTAATCAAGCTTTTAAATAGTTGCATCAGGTGCGTCTGAGGTGAAACACATGAAATACCTGGGTCTGGCTGGGGGTACCCGAGGAGCGGTTTGGGAAACCACTGCTTTAGAAGTACACATATTGCACATTTACCTGAAGAGATCCCAGATAACTACAGCATCTAACACATGACTGTCAGACAAAACATACTACTGCACTGAATTTGGAATATGAAAACCCAACTCTGTGTCACTGTGATACATAGGCTACTACGTTAAGAGAAATTAAAGAGGTTACCAACCCCTTTTCTTATACAATGTCATTTCCACTAACAAGAAACTATCAAGTTAGCAAACTAACAAACACATCCAGTATTTCGAAGAACATTATTCTAGGGTATAATAGCAGTGTACAATCGAGAGAGAAAAACCTTCAGTCCCTCCGGTCCAGACCAGGACCATAGGCAGGCACGCACGCACGCACTCACGCACCCACTCACCCACTCACCCACCCATCGCCCCCCCCCCCCCCCCCTTCTATGCCCAGGAACAGACGTAAACACTACTACTCTGAAATGAAACCTAACCACAATCGAAACAAAAATATATATACGTATATTGTCAGAAATAAGAACGCTAAGCTTTGGTTGTTTTGTCTGCGACCTCAGACGCCGTGCGACACTTACTTGCAGATCTGCTCATAACCCTGAGAGGTAATGAGCACCTTGACGCTGGACTCGTACACGTCATTGATGTTGGACCAGTGAGCCTGAATCTGAGGGTCCTCTATGCGACTGGCCAGGCTGTCGATCGTCCGCGCCGTCCTGCGGTCATTCATAACGAACAGTCAGCTTTGAGGTTTCCCCCATTGTTTATGTACGAGGCCAGTTTCTGATTGACCACGACAGCACTCAAGTTGTCCGTTGAGGACCCCTTGCAATCTTATAATGATGAGACGTTATAAAAGTAGTTACTGCAAAAACCCATCAGCTCACACCGTATATTCTCCATTAAAGGCAAGACTAAGAAACCCAACACTTTTATATTCTGCCTTCGTCAGTGAAATTGTTTTCCGACAAAAATAACTTCAGTGACTAAATTCATAAGCTTGCCATCAGAATATAAAACAATTTCATTGAGGAAGACAATATGCACACATTATACCTTCAACTTTTGCAGAAACCATCAACTGTGATTATTTAATGTAGTTTTACATGTAGTTAAATGTACATACACTGATTTTAACTTAGCAAGGCTGAAATTAACTTTTTCCACATTAATTCACTATACAGGTTTGTGGCCAAAAAAAGGAAATTTTTCAACGATTTTAAGACAAAACGATACTTTAACCTCTGCATTTTAACAGATCTGGGAATTAGGGGGTGAGACTAGATTCAGCTGTAAATTACACTGGTACAGTATGGAATGCTAAATGGTTGGCTAAATGGCTGAAAGTCATCAAGGGTCTCAAACAAGCCCCAAACCATCACTCTACGCCCTGATATGGAGTAGATGTGGATGGATCACTTTAAGGGTTTCTTCTCCTGACTTTTTTCCCCATAGAGTTCTATAGAAAAATGAGTCAGGAGAAATAACCCTTGTAATGATCCATCCACATCTACTCCATATCTGGCAACAGAGTGATGGTTTGGGGCTTGTTCGATAGCTCAGACCCGTGACACCTTAAGCCATTTAGCCAGCCATGTCTTCCATACTGTACCAGTGTAATTTACAGCTGAATCTAGTCTCACCCCCCAATTCCCCTAGAGATCCATTCAAATGCAGAGAGCTTATAGTATCGCTTGTGACAGTACCTGAAAATAAGATATAGAGTATTTTGATGTTAATGGGTCACAGACATCAGGAAGTAACAGCATGCAAAAGATATGTGACCAAATATGAAATATGATACTTTAAGGAAAGGGTATGAATACTTATGCACATGAGAGATTTCAGTTTTAGATTTTTAATACATTTGCAAAAACTTCTAAAAACATGTTTTAACTTTGTCATTATGGGTTATTGAGTGTAGATTGATTTTGAAATGGCAATTTTATCAATTTAAAATTAAATCTACAACACAATAAAGTGTGCAAAAAGTGAAGGGGTATGAATACTTTCAAGCACCACTGTATGTACACCCTTAACGATTATACAGGCTCCCAGGGACAACCGGAGGCTGTCCGGACTGACCTGCTCCTGAGGAAAATGTGCTTGGCCTGCTTAATAATCTTCTCCAGCAGCCCATCACACTGCTGCAGGGTGGAGATTTCGGCTTTGTCGTACGCCATCGGTCCTGCCAGTCGCAGCCGCTTGTGGCCAAAGGGGGCGCTAGCGGGGTGTGGCATCACCACAGAGCTCAGAGTCTGCTTATGAAACTGGGGAGACAGGGGTGTGAAATTAGCGCCCGCCACCAGCCAAATGCCGGAAAAATTCTGATTGTGCCCGATAAGATTTTCTACTCTAGCAACCACTTTGCCAGGTAACCAACCAGGTTGTGTCATATTGTAAAATGTTGAAAATGGCTGGTAATTTTTAGAAACCACTCTGGCCAGTGGGTGAAAACGTTAACTCATGCCCTGGTGGGAGATGTCAAGCCAACGATTGAAGGTTTTATTCCCAGGTAGGACACTGCCGTTGTACCCTTGAGCATGGTACTTAACCTGAATTGCTTCAGTAAAACACCCTTTAAAAATGTAATTACCGTTCCGAGTTGTATTTATATTATCCGTACCCGCTTTAGCTTCGGGTCTCCTGAAGAGTACAATATCCAGCTGTACAATATACATTTTTTAAATAAACATTTTTTTTTAAATTTTTTTTTTTAAGTCGCTCTGGGTAACAGCGTCTGCTAAATGCCTATAATGTAATGTAATAACAGTGCGCAAGCTCTGACTGGTGCAGGCAACAACCCAAACAGCAGAAATTTCATAGTTCAGAGCTAGTTGAGTCCTGTCAGTCGATTCTCAGCTAAGGTCCCACCTTTAATTTGCAGTGTTACTATAGTGCTATAAAGGGACAATTAACAAAAAGAAACTATCAATTTTACACACCCATGTGGAATTCGTTTTTTAATTTATCCATCTATTCATTTACGATATATATACACGAGCACGCGTGCGTACACACACACACCTCTCTCATAAGTTGGTGCAGATTGTGTTCCAGCACATAGAGGTGATCGTCTGGTTTGGGTTTTTCTGGAGAAGCTTTCTGGTTCTTCTTGTCCCCAGTGGTGGAGTGACACAGAGAGATAGACAGCTGTAGACCTTCACCGTAAGAAAGGAGTGGTACGAAACTCGATTTATAATCAATACAAAAACGTGAACATTTCACACGGTGCAATGCACACGGGTCAACACAATGTAAGGCTCCATATCCCACCTGGAAATGGCTGGGAGATTATCTGGTTCTTCACCACGATGTGTGGGATCTGGGACTTGATCTGGACTGCTTCGCGAGACAGCTGAGCGAATATCTCCTTGCAGAGAAGCACGTTCTGGGCGGCCTCCAGCTTCCCATGCCAAGCTTGAGTTCCTACAAAGAGGTCAAACCCACATGGACAGGGGCCAATACGTGTTATTTCGTACATGTGAACCATACACCTATATCCCTACATATGTGCACACGCATTTTTTATTTTTTTATTGTTTCTTTGTTTTTATTCCATTTATTTTCATCTCTTGCCCCTGTAACTCGGCACCGTTGAAAATGAGGGCCTTTCCCTCAACGTGCCACCAAGATATAAATTAAGGTTATTGAAAATTAAGGTGGAAAGTTGTATTTATAGATGAGCACTTTTCCATACCCGCTTTAATCTTGGGCTGTCTTCTGAAGAGGTTCACGGTACCAAGGTCACCAATATCAGGAGCTTGTTTCTGTATTGAAACCTGGGATGGGAGGGTAATAAAAAAATGTCCTTGGAAAAAAACACTCAAACTTCATCAGATCATCCACTTTCCCGCTAAAACTGAGGAGGCTTCCGTCACCTTAATGTACGCAGATCCTTCCAGGTCGCTAGGAATCTGAACATTCAGAGGGCAGTAGTCCTCGGGGATCTTCTTGTCCAGGTCGATGTCTGTGTTTTTAATCACTTCAAACGTGCCGTGATGAGGAAACAGCGAACCTAAAATAATAAAATAAAGTTGATGTGCCTTATTCAACCCTTTCCCGCCCGTTTTCTTGATCACATTTCAGTTCGGTGGCCATTACACAGGTGACCAGCGGTCACGTTCTTTACCCGCACTCCTGTAGCTCAGGTCACCCAGGATCTTGTCTCCCACTTTCCTCAGCTTCCACTGGGACCGGAGACGGAGAAGCTCCGAGTTGAAGTCCCTCTGCCGCCGGTTCTCCTGGTTCTCAGCCACAGACTTACTCAGCTTCTCCGCGCCTTTAAGGAGGAGCTGAGCCGCTGTGGCCAGAGATTTCCTCTTACTGAAGAGCTGAAACACCTGAGGAGTCTGAGGTGTGGCAAAGTCAAAGATCAGCTCTACTCTCATCAGGGGATTTAATGCATGTTGCAAGCCTTTTTTAATACTTTATTGACCCTGTGGATTAATTTGTCCTCTGCATTTGACATATCCCATCTTCTTAGGAGCAGGGGGCAGCCACAGTGCAGTGCCCAGGAATCATCTTCAGTTCTGACAGTGCTAACCACTACACCACCATGCCAGCCACTGAGCCTGTGGTGTTGATGCATACTCTATTGCTAGCCTAAATGAAAAACATGCATCATCTTAGTGCGCTGATGTTTTCCGTTCTGCGCAATGGAATGCATTCAAATAAAAACCCTGGCACTGTGATGACAAATTGGCAGCACAGTGTACCTTTCCAGCAGTAGGGTCCTGCGAAACGGGGTCCAGGGCCATGTACTTCTTCTCTTTGACGACATTGAGAACATCGTAGAGCACGCACATCTCCGTCAGCGCGCTCCTCAGGTTGTTCCGCACAGAGTCCCAGGGCCACAACGATGGCTGGAATTTTACTGTGCCTGCAAGGGAACAAAAAAATAAAATAAAATAAATAATCAATTTTTAAAAAGCCAACAAGCTTACAAACCTTACATTAAATTTTTTTTTTTTAAACGGACCTTCCTCTTCTTCAGTTTCCTGCTTTGCCCATTCCTGTTCCCTGGCCTCTCCATCCGCACCGTCTTCCTCAGAGTCAGACCCCTGGCCAAAGTCGATGCGCTGTGCAAGTTTGGCCAGGTTCTGCGACATAGAAAGAGGCGGAACGTACGTCTCCAGTCCATCCAAGGAGACCTCCTGCACCTGCTTCTCACAGGAGGACTCGATGCTCACCCGGACCGCTGGACCACCCGACATGATGTTAGGAACGGCTCAAACTGCAAAGTGAAAAAATAAATAATCTTAAAACGACTTCAACGGAGTACCCAGTTTAGCTCGTTAATATTTTCATCGCGGGGGATAATATAGAACTGCTCAAAATTCAACCAATGCATTTTAACCGCAATTAAAGTCATAGATGAACCTGGCAACCAAGCCTAATCTTAGCTGTCACACAAACCTAACTCGCCCGACCTCAGGCTATCACACGAGTTAGCAACATCACTAGCTAATGTAGGGTTCTGCATTCAACTCTACAAAGTGAAAAATAACGAGCATTCCCCGCTTAGTCTAATAACTTAACGTTAGTATCCACTGTCGTAAACTCAACATTAGATAGCTCGCAATTTACATGAAAAGTGCTAGTTATAAAGCTTACTAACTTACCTATTTCCCGATCTCATGAAAAAATAAAAAAATTATGCGTAGTTCGGCAACGTAGCAGTCTATATGCAAATATAAACTAAACTCTACATTTAATAATCTTTTGCAAACTACTCAACACACACACTGCCAGGATGAGAACCTTACCAAAAAACACAATGCAAATGGATCAAATCTCACGAGAAGTGACGTAAACGGAGAATTCTCGCGAGATTCTAGAGGTCACAGCAGTTGTCAGTGCCGAGGTTGCGTTGCAGTTCGAGGAATGTTTGCGCATACTAATTTAATTTTAAAAATGATTGATCGGCTCGTGTATTTTAACGTGCTCAGTTGAGTGGATATCATAGGTGGATACATGCATTTTAAAGATGAGTTACTGCGTATATTTATATACAATTTTAAAAAAATGCCACTCTAAATTTATGCTCACGGTGACCAATGCAGTAAGCAGACTTTTCCCTTTTGGAAAGTCGAGGCCCCCCCAACTAACGTTACTATAATAGCACACACTTTTTAAATATATAAAAAAGATTTAATTTAAGCCAATTGTAATTACTTGACCATGTTTCTCAGAATGCATCGCTCTGATTGCAATTGATTGGTCCTTGTGCAGACTTTAATAGCTAATTTAGTAATATTAAGTTTGAAACGGAAGTTTTATCCACCACATATGTTAAAGCAGTCCTGATAATGGCTACTTTTGATTTATTAATGCATGTTACTATATTGTATACTAGGCTGCATTAGCGGATTAACAGGCTTGGCTCCCGCTGTTTACACTCAATTCAGCGGGCAGTTTAAAAAAGAGGATATTGCGTCACTTGACGATAAAGCCAAACAGTTCATTGTTTGCTACAGAAACGGCCGTCAAAGCAAAAGCAGGATTTCAAGCGATTATTGGCCACCAATACAACAAATCGGAAGAAACAGATGACAAATTAAATTCATCACCAAGCCCTTTTTTATAAATTTAGCGCGTTATGATTCAAAACGTGTTATGAACAGGACATTGTCAAACGTGAGTCTAGGTAGCTAGCCAGCGTTGCTAGTGGACTTGCTAGCAACCTCGCAAACGTTAACTTGGCTTTTCTCTGGACGGAGTGAACGTTAGATGGCTAACGTTAGCTTTCCAGCTAGGTGTTGACAACACTTTAACGAAATGCAGCTTTGAAAATGACCAGTTTTATGATGTTCATAAATGTAACTCGCTAGCTAGTACGAAGCGAACTGTTTGTAGCTAACGGTACCAAGCTAATTAACATGTGGAGACTGTTGGAGTGGTAGTTAACGTTACACTAACGTTCAGCTAACGTTATGTTCGTAGCGTTATTAGCTAGTTTGTAAGCCAAGCTTTTTTATTCGCAAGCAGTTGACGTATATGGACCAGTTTGGCCATCTAAGGAAACATGAAGAGGAAAGTAGCCAAAATGGGTAGATTAAGGTTAAGTCCAAACGAAGAAGCCAAACTCATTAAAGAAGAGCACGAAAGACGGAGGAAACTAAGACTGCAACAGGTGAGACTGGTCAACCAGGCCAAACAAGCTTATTTTACATAGATAACTTGTTAAATTGACAAATACAAAGCATGTCCCTATCGGTGGTTCTGTTTGAGCATACATCGCTCCTCTTTGAATCAGTTTGAGACTAGCTATTTCTTAAATGCTTTATCAGGATTATCACACATCTTGGAAAATCTGGAATTTCTTGATGCATTTTTCCAGTCATGAAAAATGAGAACTGCTAAAATGTTCAAAATATCCTAGAAAGTAATGTCTTGAAAAGAGTGGGAACCCTGTTTATGGATACGGGCCCTAGTCTTCTTCTGGGTTCCTTGTCAGTTAATTCACGCTGAAGTCATTTCTGTGACAGCGCTTGTTTTCCCTTCACTGTTGAGAGTTAGCCCGAGTCTGTCCTGTCAGCACGGCCGGTCTGTTTTTCAGGTTCGAGAGCAGGAGCGGTGTATCGCGCTGCAGATACGCAAGGAGGTGCAGCGTCGGCGGGACCGTGAGCTACAGAGCCTGGCGGATGACCTGCAGGACGAATGGCAGAGACAGCAGCGCGAGAAGCTGCACTCCCTGGAGAAACTCTACGAGGACAGTCTGAAAACCTTGGGGGAGGGCCATCGCAACGCCAAGGAAAATGCAAGTTCCACAGATGCTTGTTCAATCTTTTCCCCCTCACCCTCATGTTTTTCTACACGTATAGCTCACAAGGATTAACCATGTTTCTGGTTATCGTTTGTGTTGTATATGTGTGTCATTTTGATTTTAAGTGTGTGCGCTGTAAAGCTACTGCAGGTCTCTCTTGAGAAAGAGGGTTTTAGATCTCAAGAGGCCTCCTAGTTGAGTAAAGGTTAAATAAATGCATAAAACAAGGAAAACGGCCAAAAGTGGCAAATGTTACATTGTAAAACCTCAGATACTTTAAAAAAAAAAAAATAATAATAATAAAAAATAAAGAAATTCCTGAGCTGTGAAAGTGAATGGTGTTTGTTGTTGCAGGAACCAGACTTGGAGGCAATTGCACAAAAGGTGGAGGAACAGCATGAAAGGGCAGCGGAACGGCACCGCGAGGCCCTGAGGGTGTTAAAAACCCAGAGACTGCAACAGCAAGAGGACCAGACCCGGTGAGCTCACCAGTGCAGTCCTGCGGTAGTCACATCACCTTTAATGTCTGTCCCTTGCTCTAAATCGGGGGTCTCAAACTCCAGTCGGCTTTTTTTGTTTTGCTTTCATTCTCTGTGGAATTCACCTTGGGGATATTTAACTTCCAAGAACTGCACCAGTTACATTCTGTGTAACCAAATATAGATCCTGCTTATGTACTGTGTTTTTCTTTTGTCTACGCGACCGGTTCCTGCTACTAGAGTTAATATTCTTTAAACGTTTGCCTCACAGACACATCCAGGCCAGGAGAAAAGCAATCCTGGTGGAGAAGGAGAGGGCGGCGAAAGTGGCCAGTCTCCCACCCCCTTCACCAGAGCCATTTGAAGTCAGTAATTGTCCTTTCTTTATAAACAAAAGCTAATACCATCAGCACACTTTTTATCAAGTAATTAATTGGCCTTTTTCAATATCATCTTTTCTTTTCAGAAAATTGAGGCAAAGAAGCCACCCCCAGTCAAAATGTCTGATGTAGATAATTTCACAGTCACACGTTTCCATATGCCAGAGGCCGCTGTGGATCGGGAGGAAGCCACAGAGCAGGTAAGCGCGGAACGGAACTAAACATCCTGTCCTTGTATTTTGAATGATTGTGGAGCGATGGCAGCTTTTGCCCTTGACTTTTCTGTCCAGTTAGTGGCAGGGCCCTAATCCACACACTTTCTCCCACAGTATGTTACTCAATATGGAACTGTGAGGTAATACGTGCAGGCTTTGTTTGGGGGAAAGGGCAATGAAGACCTGGTGCTCTTTCTTTTATTGCCATAGAGTCTGTGTCTAACCTGTGAAACGGTGTGATCCATTTTCACTTGGTTAATTAAGCAAATCCAACACTGAGTGCTAGACCATGCTTGACCGCTTCTGTAGGAGCAGGAAGAAAATATAACGGTTCAACGAAAGCCTGAAGTGCCGTGACAGTGTGGAATGCCGTAGACTGCTATAGTATAAGGGTATCAGGATGGGATGTGCCCTGCTTGGTACCCAAATTGTTCCTCGTGTCTGCTGGCTTGGGTTGACTTGCTTCGTGTTGCCTGCTGCAGCCGGACGCACGGCGAGCGGCAGAGGAGGAGGAGCAGCGTTTGGAGGAGCTGGAGAAGGACGAGGAGCGCGAGAGGAGGGAGCAGCTCGTTAAGGCCAGGCTGAGGGGAGGCCACGCCCTGAAGAAGGAGCATCTCAACCAGGTAAGGCCAATTCATAGTCGCCAAAAGTATGCGTACGGACGCGCGGACCTAAATGATACAGAAGAGCCAAACCGGGCCTGCCTCGGCAGTCCTCTGCGCCGCGGTCATTTTTTGTGTCCGCACGGACCTGTCGTACATTTTAAGGTGTCCAGCTAGTTTCAAGCCATGGAATAACCTTGATAATTAATAGCAGTCAGAGTATGAAATTAAAACCAACTCATTCTAAAAAATCACCAGCCATTTTCAACATTTTACCAGCCACATTACCTTTTACAATATAACACAGCCTGGTTGGTTGCCTGTCAAAGTGGCTGCTAGAGTAAAAATCTTACCAGCCACAATCAAAATATGACCAGCCAATTTCCCACCCTGATGACAATGTTATAGGGTTTGCCTTGCATGTGGTTATGGGCATGGCAAGATGTCCTGTGAAAAGAGTGGCTGCTTGGCATGGAGATTGTAACTTTGATGAAAAAATGTGTTTTTATGTGCCCTGTTTGTGGTTCCACAGGACAGAGAGCGCTTCCTGCAGGAGCTCGCACACATGCAGCAGGCAGACTTACTGCGGCGGAGGCAGGCAGTGTCACACATGCCCCCGCAGGCCTTCCAGGCCCTCTACAGCAGGCAGGAAATGAGAGAAGACCGCCAGCGGGATCTGGAGTTCGCCTTTGAGGACATGTACACGGGAGAACGACGTACTGTCTTTGTTTTTGTTTTTTGGCCTAGTTACCTGAGGGGTGTACTACGAAGCGAGATTAAGGGGATAGTGAGCTAAATTAAGCTTCAACCTTTGTATCGCAAAGCCGACTCCCTTTTAATCGGGGTATATTGCCATGGCAACTTACTCTGCACGGCTAACCTGCTCCGGGGCAGGTTATGTTCAGGCTATCGGATTGAAATGTATAAAAGCACCGCCCTTTGACCAATCAACTCCTTGGCTTTGGAAAAAAGGCATCTCCATTCCAAAGGATCCCATAGAGTTATGTGCAGATAGTGAGGGAATCTTTTTGCAGGGATAGTTCTGGATAATGCTTGAGACTTTTTTTATGAATGAATGTTGGTGTGATTGCTTCAGCAAGATTTTTAACATGCTGCATGCTCAAGTTTAAAGTTTAGGAGCTCTAGAATGTAGTAGTGCAGTTGTCACATTGGAAATAAACTATGACATTGTACTGAGAGTATAGATTTATTTTTTTACGAGTGATAAGGTGAAGGTATTGCCTTACAAATTTAACCTACACGATGAGCTTTTTTTTGTTGCAAATTTCCTCCCTGGCTTTGTTGGAGGCAACAATGTTGCTTTTTGCTCTTATGATCGTTTAATGTTCTTTGTATCTGTCCATTATGTCTTTCTTTCCACAGGATAGAAATACGCTGCTCTAGTACAGCCCATGCTGCACCCCTATAGGCTCGTTGCAGACACCGCCTTTTTTGGGAACGCGCACATACAGTAGCTTGATTAATAAATCACTTATGACTTAGCAAGTTGATAACCACGTTCGTAGTACCGGCTAAGCCAGATTGCAGTGGTTAGGCTTTATGAAGCCAACTAACGCAAAGAACCCCTGGCTATGTTGAGCTTCATCGTAGTATACCCCCCTGGGGGACATTCCACAAAGCAGGATTACAGATTTAGCGGGGTAACTGCACTAAGTAAAACCTGGAACAGCTCTTTTTACTTGAGTCCATGTTCCAGATTTGGGGGGGGGGTTCTGGGTTTTACTCGATTAAGTTATCCAGCTAACTCTGTAATCCTGCTTTGTGGAATACTCCCCTGATGCTTTTGCTTACGTTTCGTATGAATCATGTATCGTCCGATAATCTTGTATTTCATTGTTGGCCCGTACTTGTTACCGTAAGGGAAGTGCTTGTTTGGTCCTGTGGTATTTGACCCCTCTTTCTCGGCCTCTGCAGGAATTAAGGGAGATTTGGTCCTGCAGTTGGTTCCAGAGCCACTTCCCGCTCTGTCGTCCGACGCCCATGACGATGACCTGGACGTGACCCTGGAACCTGAGGTGCCACCTTTACCAGTGCGTGAAGAACTGGACCACCAGTCCCCAGTGCCCCCCACAGAAACGCAAGGTTCACACATATTGTCTTTATCAGATTCCACAGTAGAATTATGGTGTATTCAAGTGGCTAACTCGGGAGGGTTGCGTGTGACGCTTGCTGTGACGATGGTCCCGTTCGTTGCGATAAAGGTGTTCAAATGATCAGCGGCAAAAAACATGGACGCCCGCAGAAAGCTGATACGTTTGGCTGGCCCCTGAGCAGCATTTGCAGTTCCAAATGTTTTACATGGCGTATGCAGAAACGATTGAAGATGACGACAAATGCGGAAGGTGAAAGACTACATACGCCACGCAACGGGTCTCTTGATCCAGATCTCCATGTTTACAGATGCTCAGCTGTTTACCTTTGACCTCTGTCGCTTTTTTCGTCACCTCGGTCATCTCGGGGACTTCAGGAGGTGCCCAAGTTGAATGTTGGATCAGCGTTGTCATCAACTCGTCAGCGGGGTGTCATGTTCAAATCGTTTTAAAAAAAAAAAAAAAATTTATAATTTTTTTTCCACTTTCAAATCTGAATATATCCGACTTCTGAGATCATTTGAATGGTACTTCTGAGATCAATTTGACGGTAGCAATTGCAGATTTCCTCACTGACCGTGACCAGAGATCCGCTCCTTAAATCAGGAATTATATACCTGGTACAATTTGTTTTGAGTATTTGTCAAATGGGCTATTTTTTGCAGTCGGACACCTATCGTCTACCCGGAGTGTGGATAATTTTTACTTGTGGGTCAAATGTAGCTTTGTTCTGGTTTTGGGTGCTTTGGGTGCTTGTATTGGTCCAGATTAACTTCCTAGGGAAGGCGCAGCAGTTTTATCTTTGCGTAAGATACTTGCCCTGCTTTACTAAATATAAATGTATATAAATATTGAGTGTGAAGTATGCCATTTGGACTGATGAGGGTGATGCACAGCAATTAAATGACTAATGTTTGACTTGTGTGCCCTGACCATGCTGTTGCACTTTCCAGCTGAGCCACCAGATGGCGCTCCTCCACATGCACTGAAGAAGCTGCTGAATAGGATCAGGTCCCAGAGGAGCCAGTGGAGCGGCCGCGCTGGTGGCGAGATGGCCGCAGACGGCATGACCATCGAGAGCGGCTCGCTGGCCAGCGGGGACAGAATGGGACGGCAGCCTCTTGTCCCACCACAGCCAGATCGCAGTCAGCCTTCACAAGGTCCTGCCTGTTTTTTGTCCCTTCTTCTGGGAATACTCTGACTCGGGGGTTATTCTAATCCACGACCCCCCTCCCGGGCTCAAAGGCATCCAGGGGACCCCCATCATAAGTTAAAAAGGGTTATATTTTAACAAATGTTTTTATATTTTTCCAAATCTGTAGTTGTTGCATATCATGTCTGGCCAGGAACCCCATACAGTACCTTAAAGCACCCTCGGGTCTGTGGACCCCCTGTTGACAACACAGGGGATGCGTCCCAATATTCTTCACTCCCCACCTCCTTTCCTTCAATCGTCTCCTACCCGGAAGTATGCAAAACAGCCTGAACGTTTCAAGTATTTGCATGTACAGTATACAATGTACCTGACATTGCGGTTTGTGTCAAGACATTCATTAAAGCTAGAATATGCAGTTTTTCCCCACATTTGTTGTCACAACATCCTTGGCCCCGCCCACAGAGAGACACACCCCCCACAGGCCTCATTGTGAACGTGAAAAGTCTGCTAGATACAAGGGTAGGATTACAGACTGGTATTGCTAACATTACTGTAAAAATGTCATCTAAAATTCCAGGTAAAACGACAATCTTTTCTCTCGTTGCATAACACTGAGTTTGTGTAGCGTTAGTCTGAACCAGGCATTATCTGGCTACAGCTGGTAGCTATGCTTTGGTAGCTTATAGCCGTGTAGCCAGTTCGAGCTAACGCCATCTATACGACATATAACGTTATCAAACATGCCCTTCCAAGAAGTAACCACTGAATAAAGTAACGTGATCAATAATACCAATTACCAACCTAGCTACTATAAATTATAGGCAATTAGTTGTCTGGCAAGCAGAAAGTCCATTTATGTTGAAACTTTTGACCTACCTGTCCAGTCTGTCTTTAAACCAATTAATTCCCGAAAATCTTAGCACCAATGTTTTCGAGCAAGCTTTATTCAATTCCCTTTTATTTTTCTTTGTGCAATGGCGCCGGTGTAACGGGTCGCTGTGAAATGTCTAGCTGGTGAACTGGCTACTGGCAAGGTCAATGTCACAGTTGATTGGTTCACGCTGTGGTCATGGTCATATGTCACTTTTGAAAACTTGTTTTGAAAACAAAATTCAGAGGGAATTGCTGGTTTTAGAATGCAGAATTTGAGGGTATAACAGTGTATGGTGCTGGATTTTGAAAGTTGCATATTCTAGCTTTACTATGTAACCATTAATACATAATTAAGATGTAGTCCACAACATTAGATTAAGATGCAAAGATCTGTTTCCGGCGCACGGAGGAGAGGAGGTGGTAGTGGAGGAAACGAGGGTGGGTTTTTTGAGTATTGGGACGCACCCAGGTTCTAACTGAACCTATTTTTTGCTTCCAGGTCACGAAACCACGGAGGAGTCTATCATTGCTGGAACTTTGCTGCCTCCCAGAACGCAAGCAATGCGAATCCGCTCTGCTGCAGAGGAGAGGGGGAAGCGGGTGTGTATGTCACTTCCTGTCTGTTGCTGTCGAGAAGCTCCTGAAGTGAAATTATACTGCAGGTTGCTTATTGGGCATTGCAGAACAGGAATGCCCCAGACATCTTGGTCAAAGACCGTGACCGAATACGATCCCTTAACCCTTTTGAGGGCGCATATTTGAGTCAATTTTGTCAAAAAGCTTGAGTGAGCAACTTTTTTATTTTATTTTTTATTTTTTATTTTTTTATATAAAACAAATGCGGGCACTTAAAATCCCAGGATGAAACGCTTATTTCCGGGGGTTGGTTGAGGGGATTCAGGAGCACACTCGTCCACAGACCCGCACTCACCTGACAATTTCTGGAAGCAAAAACTACAACTTGTAGAACAAGAGCGGGATATATTACTGCATACAAGTACTTTTTTAAAATGTATTTTTGTTAATTCATTCATAATCTACACTTTCTGACCATTGTCATATGTAAGCTGATTGATATTCTCAATAAATTATAATTTTTTAAATATTAAAAACTAGTTTGGAAAGAGTTTTGCAGGAGTTTTTTCGCACACTGCTTGCAAAGTGAGGGGACAGGGGTCTGAGGGGACAGGGGTCTGAGGGGACAGGGACAGGGGTCTGAGGGGACAGGGAACATATTCGGTCATGGCCTCAGTCTAATGGGAAGTAAATGGTGGTTATGTAACACTGTTGGGAGTCTCTGGGTTGCTCAGTGGTTCACCTGTAGCAGTCACTGATTTGCCTGTAGTATGAAATGGAAGCGATTGGTAGTTCTTGTGTCGGCCAGGAGTTTCTACAGAGATGCTGTCGTTTGTTCAGTAGGGTATTCATGAATAAAGCATCCCCTTTCACAATGACGCAATGCAACCACTTTATAAAATGATAACTCGTAGATCATTTGTCCTGTCAAGCATTGCACTTTTGAACAAAAAAATCGTATCTTATCTGATGTGTAGGCCATAGCTATTGGGTGTGCTATGTAGTTTGTCTTTTAATGCCCATTTGAATGCATTGCGTTGTTTGTGTTCTCTGGTGGCTGTAAGACGCAAGCAGAATTTCCTAAGGGACTAATAAAGGCATTTATCTCTAATGCTGACAGGCGGAGGTGCTGGAGGAGCAGAAGCGGGAGCAGATTGACCTCCTGCAGCAGCTGGAGGAGGAGAGGAGGGCTCTGGAGCTCCAGCTGCAGGAGTCACAGCTAGAGAAAGAGAGGCTGCAGACCGCCGTTCAGGCAAATGCTGACAAATGTGTCCAACAGGAAGTCCTAGCGCATGAACAGGAAGTGGCCTCTGCTCCTGTTGAGGTAGGCCAGCTTTACATAATGAGTCTCTGAGATGGTCTGCAAATGACTGTTTCACCCTCCCCATCGTAGCGACAGCCGCAGACCCATCTGAGGAGGGGTGTTTCTATCAAATGTGTCTAGTGTGCCCGTAGGCAAGGCTTGGATCTCAGCTACATCCAACATGCCCAATTTAATTATCTGGTTTTATTTATTATGTAGACCTATTTTTAAAAAATATTACTGGCATTTTTCCAGGAGTGGATGGATGTCATCGCATTTAAAATGTAAAAGGCTACTGTTTTTTGTAATATTAAAAAAAAAATTATTAAAAATATATACGGCTCTGGAAAAAATTGAGACCACTGCAAAATGATCAGTTGTTATTTTGATTCTGTACTCAAGCACTTTGTTTTTGAAAGGATACAATGACAGAGGTTGAAGTGCAGACTGTCAGCTTTAATTTGAGGGTATTTCCATCCATATCGGATCAAAACCTATTGGACAGTTTAACATAATGTAGAATAAAGTTATCACTTTTAATATTTGGTCACATATACTTTGCATGCCATGACTTCCTGATGTCTGTGACCCAAAGTCATCAAAAGACTTATTTTCTGGTACTCCTACAAGCGATATTATAACCTCTCTGCATTTGAATGGATCTCTATGGGGAATTGAGGGGTGGGACTAGATTTTTACTACCTTTCAAGCTCAAAGTGCTAGAGTACAGAACCAAAATAACGAGACAACTGATAATTTTTCAGTGTTTTTTTTCCAGAGCTGTCTGTCTCTATTGGTGGAAAACCAGCAGTTCTCTGCCCTCTGGGACCATGATTTGATTAACAGGGATGTACACGATACCAAACAATAATAGGCTAACCGTTCCAGGTTCAACAGCACTTCTGCAATAGATCAGCTGAAATGCAGGCTGCCATGTTGGCTCGATACAGCTAAGATGGGTTAGTGGAAACATAGCTTTAGATGGGAACACCATTCAGTATGTGCTCCGCTGTCCCCCTGAACTGTGAATTGAGGATTTCATTAAAATGATGCATTTTGGCACAAATAAATGCAATCAGTAATTTAACATGTAGTTTATGCTTTTTCATGGTTTGCTGGTGCTAAGTACACAAGCATAATTTTAAAAAACATTGCGAGCAGAAAGTTAATCATTTTGGACTCGCCTACACTGTGTGTTTGTATTTGACGTGGCCTCTCTGTGCTGTTAGACTCAGTGAGGGAACATAATTAAAATGTAATTATGCATAATTTAATCCCATCATTTCAATGAAGCAGAGCACTACTCCAAAATGTCTCCAGTGGATGGGAAGCTCCACTTTTGGGCTAGATGTGCTCCATGTGCAATGGCTGCAGTGACATTCCACCTGGGGGGTATTCCAGGATTACTGAGTTAGCTGGATAACTGCACTGAGTTAGCTGGATAACTGCACTGAGTTAGCTGGATAACTGCACTGAGTAAACCAGGAACCGCTATTTTTACTTCAGTCCATGTTCCAGATTTGGGAGGGATCCGGGTTTTACTCGGTGTGGTTATCCAGCTAACTCGGTAATCCTGAATTATTCAAGAATACCCCCCTGTTCTAATTGGTTTTATGGCTCTATATCTATACACCACTGCTACCACTAATACTTGTGAATGACTACATCACTGCTACCACTAATACTTGTGCATGACTTCCAGAAGAGCCCCGAGCCGCAGTCTTCAGCTGCAGGGGGCGCAGAAGAGCACTCGAGGAGGGTCCGCCAATATCAGCAGCGTCTTCTGGATCAGAACCGGTGATTCTTCTTTAACCGTGACCGTCGGGGATTTGGGGGAGAGGGGAGGTCATCAGGGGTCAGACGTTTTGTCAGTGAGGCTTTCTGTTGACTGCAAACACTGATCGCAGGTCCGCCTCAGGTCCGTCGCAGGTCCGCCTCAGGTCCTCATAAATATCTGGCTTATTAACAATGGCATGTGTCTATATTTGTAATTGCTCAAATGAATTAAAAAAATACATAAATAAAGGTGGCACCGATTTTTTTCCTTGTTGCTGAAGTATGCATACATGTCAACGTTTGTTATTTGACAAATTATTTGTGAGCATTATAGTGCACGACTATCCTCTTTTCGAAGTATGCATACATGGCAAAAAGTTTACGATTTTATTCTATTCAATTTCTGTTCTGAAAAGAATGTGCAATTGGGAGAATAACATGGCCTGACAGCCGGCAGCTCTGGTCTGCAGGATCTATATAATCATTTTTAGTGTTTTTTCTCTCAGTGGTTCAGCTCAGAATGGCTCTTCAGCACTTGTTTTTATGCTCCCGTATTTGTTTAGCGTTTGAGGGACAAAATGGTGGAAATGGTTTTCCGTTGATATCATGTGAGCTATGATTTATCCTCCTCTCCAAATGAAAATGGCGCATAGTTCAAAAGAGGACCTTTTGTGAGGAAATGAAATTAAATGGAGTGATCTCTCTCTAGCTGTACGGAATATCAAGCCCATTATATTTATAGTCCTGTTCAATAACATTTTTGAAGCGCAGTTCCATTTAATAAATTAAAAGGATTGGTCTCATTTTCTTGTCTTCCTAATGCATTTCCTGTACTAGAGCGTGTGTACTGGGTAATTTCATGTTTGCTAATAGGCTGGTTACCGTATTATATAATTCAATGCTGCTGTCCTTTACCCGTTGGAATATTTTGTCTACTTTTCCATTTTAACACATGGGCACGGTCTGCTTTGAGATTATTTTATTTAGTGTGTGCTATGTGTGTAGTTATTTAGTGTGTGCTATGTGTATAGTTATTTAGTGTGTGCTATGTGTGTAGTTCTCACACTGGATATCTGGATGTCTTTGCACTAGTTTGTTCGTTACGTCTGGCTGAAGCTCCGCTCGTGCTGATGCATCTTATGATACTCGTGTTATGTATGTCGCCCTTCATAACGCTACATAAGTGAATAACAGTAATGGGTTTTGTTGGATTTCAGGAATCATAAGAAGTCGGTAGAGGAGGCTCGCCGTCGACTGGCAGAATACCAGCACGCCCTGAAGATGAGGCATTCCAGAGTCCTCATGGCTGCTCTTAATCCCGCGGGCCTCCGGAACCTTCCACACCTCCAGGCAGCTCCGCCCCCGGTGCCTCCCACGGGAGTCCTCCCCAGGCCCTGCGCCCCTCCCGCGCTGCCCTTACCCCTCTCTGCAGCGACGCCCCCTCAGGACTCTGCTCCTGCGTCCCGTCCTGGGACGGTGCCCAATTTTCCCTTCAGCCTCTCAGTCATGCAGAGCAGCGACACTGACTTCCCCTCCCAGAGTCTTTCCACCGTCCCTGCCCAGGACCCCGCCCAAATACAGCGGACCCCTCTCCCCCCGTCCCAGGGCTCACTGACCCCCCTGCCGCTCGAGCCCCCGGCGGGACACGGATCTGAGACCCGACGGACCCCTCCCACCCTGCCGCAGGGACACGCCTCCCACCAATTGCCTCTGGTCGGCCCCGCCTTCCCCGCTCTGGAGCCCCCCGGAGGGGCGGAGCTCCTGTTGCTGCCGGCGGCGACGGAGGCGGAGTCTCGTCGGCGGGAGCTCGAGGAGGCGCAGCGGCGTGTGGAGAGGCAGAGGAACGCCTTTCTCGCCCAGCAGAGGGCGCAGGAGGAGAGGCTGCAGCTGCAGCAGACCCAGCTCAGGGAGCAGATGAGGAGCCACCGCCAGGCCCTGGACGCGTTCCTCAGCACCGCGCAGGTAACGTTAACACCAGCTGGAGCCGCGCATTGCCGCACCGCTCCACCGGTGGGCCCGCCTCAGCAGATGGGCCCATTTATCCTCATCAGAATGATACACGACCACCACCCGTCCCCCGTCTCTTAGGGGTCGAGCTATTGGCGTTGGAGCCGTCCCGTTGTTGGTCTGTAACCACACGCGCGTGTGCCTCTGCTTGTTCGTGCACACGTGTGTGAGCGCAGTAACGCGTGCGTGCGTTTCCCCCCCCCCGTCTGTGTATTCTCCCCCTCATCTTGTGTACACCTTGCTTCCTCTTGCGCCCCATACAGCTGCCTTTCACCAACTCCCTGTGTGTGTGTGCGCGCGCGTGTGTGTGTGTGTTTGTCTTGTTGATTTTCCCTGTCTGAGCTATGATGTAACTCAATTGTACCAGACATATATTTCGATATATTATGATGGTTTCTACACTTGAACTGAGCTCTAGGCATGGAAGGTGTGCGTGCGTGGTGGTTTTGTGTGTGTGTGTGTGTGTGTGTGTGTGTGTGTGTGTGTGTGTGTGTGTGTCTTGTTGATTTTCCCTGTCTGAGCTATGATGTAACTCAATTGTACCAGACATATATTTCGATATATTATGGTGGTTTCTACACTTGATCTGAGCTCCAGACGGTGAAGGCGTGCGTGTCGTATGACGCATGTGCTTCTCTCTCTCTCTATCTGCTGGCTGTGCTGGACTGGCTATCTGCTCTTTCACTGCATCACTACACAAGGCGACGGTACCCACTGCTCTGCAAATCTCAACCAAACCGCTACTGTCAGAACATCTTAGGGTTTGTGGGCGGTTACTATAAAAGGCCCACGAGCTATCCTGCATTGACCCCTGAGATGCTATTAAATTGTCACCACTGATAACTGTCTACTGCGTCCAGTTCACTTTTTCATCCCTCTACGCTCTCAGGATTCTCAGTCCAGGCCGCTGGAGTCGGGGTCAGAGGTCAGCAAGGAGGAGCGTCTCAGCCTAATGTCCACTCTGCTGAGAGCCATCGAGGAGTCCAACGGCAGCAGCCTTCCTGAGACCCTCTCCCTTTCATCTGTCCCAACCGCTCCAACCCAGGCCGGCTCGCTCTGCCACACCTCACTGTCCGGTGGTACGTACTTTTCTCTCAGCCTCGCCTTTAGAGTGAATCGCTACCAGATGGAAACTGAGTGCATCTAGACCAGGGGTGGGCAACTCCAGGCCTCACGGGCCAGTGTGTATGCAGGTTTTTGCTGCCACCAGTTAACAATTATTTAATTAGCCCAACTTTTGAATCGGTGATGGTGTATACAACTAATTAGCTGATTGAGCCAGGTTAACTGGTGGTAGTAAAAACCTGCATACACACCGGCCCGCGAGGCCTGGAGCTGCCCACCCCTGATCTAGACAGTGTGTGTTGATTATCTACCCTTGGAGTATCAATTTTCATTCGGTTTTGTGCATTAGGTAATTGAACCGTTTGTAGTCACTGTGTAGCTGAAGTGAATTGCAGTAATTAGCGATCAGTTGGTAACTTTATTTGTAGCTATTATTAGGCCAACAACCGGCATTTTGTGTTGCTAATCTGAACTAGCTTCACCTGAGTGAATGTATAGCTTGTTTGCCACTCCTACTACAGAGTGCATAGTTACTTTGATGACGTTTCTGTGTGCACTTACTGTATGTCGCTTTGGATAAAAGCGTCTGCTAAATGACTGTAATGTAAGTAGAATAAAAGCTGTGTGTGTGTCCATGTGCCCTTCTGTGCGTCCACCCGCGGATGTGTGTGTGTCCATGTGCCCTTCTGTGCGTCCACCCGCGGCTGTGTGTGTGTCCATGTGCCCTTCTGTGCATCCACCCGTGGATGTGTGTGGTTGTGCAGTGTCCAAGACTATCGCTCTGCCGCGGCCTTTGTTCCGACTGGCTAGTTACCATGGATACCACTGTCTCGTTAGCTTTCCCCAGATAGCGCCGGGCGAGGCTGCGAAGGCTCTGCTGACTGCTCAGGGAGCGACTCCATCAGTGTCCACTCGCCTCTGCGGAGAAATGTCAGGTCACCTGAGCGTTGCTGACCGACGCGGTTAGCTCGACATCGTTCCTTTAACAGATACGCCTCAGGCTGCCAGAGAACCGCAGAGGTATCCCTGGCAACATCTGGATCGTTTTATCTGTCGAAAATCATTAAGACTTGTGATGTCAAAATAATTAGTCAAATGGCAGAATGGATTATTTTCACATTTCCTTCTGTCGAGAAATGCTCATTTTAGCTGTTGCACAATTTTCCCAAAAGAGCATGTATTTTTTCGCTCCCCAAAGTCTGGCTTTTCTTGTCTTTTTTCGGTTTTGTAATTTCCAAGGTATATTTGGCTGATCGCGCTTCAGGATAATTAGCGATATTCGGCAGATCGCGCTTCAGGATAATTGGCGATATTCGGCAGATCACGTTTCAGGATAATTGGCGATATTTGGCTGATCACGCTTCAGGATAATTGGCGATATTTGGCAGATCACGTTTCTGGATAATTAGTGATATTTGTCAGATCACGTTTCAGGATAATTGGCGATATTTGGCTGATCACGCTTCAGGATAGTTATCAATATTTGGCTGATCGCGCTTCATCGTTAATTCCAGCCGTGGTGTCTGTGCAAGGCCTGTGGCTGCAGTGTGTGTGAGCTGGAGGGGAGTCCATCGATCACGGTGAGGACGGCGGTCTTTCTGGCTCACTGTTCTCTCAAATCCCTGATTATCCAGTGTCCCAGTGTGGGTCAGGTGTGCACCTCCTGTTCCAGTTCTCTAAAAGAGGTTTTTTAGAGTGGGCTGAACTGAACACAGGCTTGCCTGCAGGAAGATCAGTCTCATTAGCCTTTGCTATACATATAAATAAAAACAAATTCCTTTGATATTGAATCATGTTCTTCACAGGAAGATTCCACACAACTATATTCCAACGTTTTATTTATTTATTTTTTGTATAAATGATCGTGCCTGTGTTGCATGTATACATATTTTTTGTCCATTAACCTCTGAGGCGCGCACACACACACACACACACACACACACACACTCTCTCTCGTTTGTGCCCTTTCTCTTGGTCTCTCACTCTGCCTCTCTCTGGTTCAAACACCTGGCTCTGTCTGTTTATGTCTATGTTTGTTCTCTTGGATCTGTGAATTATGTTTATTGTGGATACAACTGCAGTATAAACCTTTGGATCTGCACTTGAAATGTGTTGTGGAGTTGGCACTTAGTATGTAAATGCACCTAACTTAAGAAGACGCCATAGAAACCGCATGTCTTTGTTTTTACTGCTTCACTGCAAGGCTTATGCCAGTTTTCCCAACGGTAGAATGCGCTTCTGAAAGCCGACATTAAAGGCCTGTATGCATTATTACCTGCTGGGTGGCGATCGAATGGCAAGTTCAGCTTGGATGTTTTTTGGATGGGGTGATGGTGGTCTAGATTCAGAAGGAAAATGAAGTCACACACACTCATTGTTTTTCTCTTCGGGGTTTTTCCCCTGCCTCCTAGCTGTTCAGGATGCAAATGGTCTTCCCTCGGTGCTGTGTTTACAATATGAGAACCCCCCCTGAGTCTACTGAAAAATCTGAGTTTTGAAAGCCTGCGAAAGTTGACTTGTGGATATGTTGATGGTGGTCAGAAGAGGAAAAAGATTTTCTTTAATTGCAGTCATAGTTCAGCTAATCGTAGCATACACGCTGCTTTCTGGTGACATTTGCATTCCCTGAACGCTTCTCGCGTATGGTGTTTTCTGTCCCTCTATCTTTAATTTAATATTCGATCTTAGAACTTCCTGAACTGTAGATGGAAGGCAAGGGACAATACCTCTCCATGCATTTGCTCCTGAGTAAGAAGTTGCATCTAAATGGCAATGACCCTGGTTTAGCGTGTGTCTGCATGTGTGTGTGTGTGCTCCCTGTCTGAGCTGTGATGTAACTCAATTGTACCAGACATATATTTCGATATATTATGATGGTTTCTACACTTGATCTGAGCTCCAGACATGGAAGGTGTGCGTGTGTGTGCGTGGTGGTTTTGTATATATATATGTGTGTGTGTGTGCGTGCATGCGTGGTGGTTTTGCGTGTGTGGGGTGGTTTTGTGTGTGTAGGTGTTTGTCTTGTTGATTTCCCTGTCTGAGCTATGATGTGACTCAATTGTACCAGACATATATTTCGATATATTATGGTGGTTTCTACACTTGATCTGAGCTCCAGACGGTGAAGGCGTGCGTGTTGTATTGACGTTTGCATGTGCGTGTGGGCGTGTTTGTATGTTGGCATTTGGAAAGCTGTGAGTTATGCTGTAATGATGCCATTCCTCCGGTTTGTTCAATGAGTTCTGTTTCTGATGCATGTATGACGCCAGCTACATTTCTCATTTACACACATGACACTTTATTTGTCCTTAGTCTGGCAACCACACAGCCGTGTGCTGGCTACCACCCCCCCTCCTCCCAGTGTGTTCTGTATGTAACTGGGATTATGTTTTGTCCGCATTTGATTCTCTTTATATTGGCAAAAGAAACCACAGAAATACGGATGATGTGTAGAAGCCTTCATTGTTCCCTGGGGGAGATTTGTTCTGTGGTAGAATCCATTACAGAATGGATTACACCCGTCAACTTTGAGCACCATAAACAATAAGTAAATGCATAATCAATAGAAGAAATTGCTGAAATTCAAGATGGCCAACGGCAGCCAGAATGGGTAGAAAGCTGTTACACTGAACTAGACTGAATTAAATTTTTTCTTTACTTGTCATTGTTTGACTGACTAGGCAAAATTGAAGATGTGTGTGGATTTTGTGTCCTTTGCCCTACTCCAGACTTCCTGTCCCAGAGTGATGTCAGGGGCCGGGCTGCTGCCCACCCTCGTGCCCCCAAGCCCCCGTTGGCACGATCCCGACTTGGCATCCTGGAGATAATTGAGCAGCACGAGCTCAGTGCCATCCAGGAAGTGGAGACGCCCATCAATGCCAGCCTTGCCACTGGTCAGCTATTACCACAGTCTTCAACATCTAGTACCCCTGTCTTTTTACTTATAAACGCACTCATTTTTAAACTACTGGAGAACACATTTAAAGTCTCAACTAAAAGCTGGTATTTTCTAGTCTCCTATTTTAAGTCCTTAACTTAATTCTCTTCGCATGGAGAGCCTTTTTAAGCTAAGTGGATCTTGAATGAATGGGGCAGGTTTGTGGGGATGGAGCTTGCTTGATTCGAGCCTTTGCTGGTGCTTTGGCAGTTGGGGAGGAGTCAGTGGCGGTGTCCTGCTCTCTGACAGAGGAACCTACCGAGTCAGAGGACGTGTCCCGTGTGGAGGGGGGACAGGCCACCGCTGAAGGGGAGCACTCGAGCGGGAGTAGCACGGTGACTGGCCATTCCAGCCGACTGTCCTGGAGAGAGAGGCTACAGCTGGAGTCTGGCTCGTCCCCGGAGCCCGGTGAGCGTGGAGAATCAGATCCCTGTCTACTGCGTCCTGAGTACTAGCATACTGTGGCTGTATCCGAATCAGAGCTTTGTCTACTGCGTCCTGTGTACTGCTTGCTGCATACTCTGCCCTGACTACTAGCATACTGCTTACTGCTTTCTGTATACTGTATAGCTGCATGTCACTGTAAAATATCCTCCATACTATTATCAGAAAAACCTGGAAATAAGTATAACATCCGGGGATTTTAAGTGCACTACATTTTAGAGAACATTTCCCTACTTATCTTTCTCGTCCATTGTGCTCAACAGGCATACTCGATAGTATCGAAGGGCGTTGTTTCGGACATGGCCCTGGTGAAGCAGTGTTCACATAAGAGGTAGATTTTCTTATTGAGTGAATTTTGAACGCCCTCTCCGATTTAGGTGCTGGCAAAGCTTCAGGCCTGCTGCAGCACTTCTCCGATAACGGGCGTGGCGCTCTGATGCACCCTGGCCTCACAGTCCCCCCGGAGGTAAGGATCACCTGCATATTGTGCCTAATGCTTCAGCCACAAACTCATCTGAGGTCTGCTTCATTGTGGATCAGTGATGAAAATTAGCCAAATCTGAATGTTTGTAGTGACACTGCTGCAATATTCATGATTATCCAAGAGAAGCTATTTTTATTTTAGTTTTTTTTTTTTTGGGGGGGTTTGGGTGCGTGTGTGTGCGTGCGTGTGCGTGTGCCTGCATGTGCGCCTGTGCGTGTGTCTTCCCCGTCTGAGCTGTGATGTAACTCAATTGTTCCTGAAGTACATGTCGATGTGTACATGTCCTGATGGTTTCTACACTTGAACTGAGCTCAAGACATGGAAGTAGGTTGTATTGTGCGTGCGTGCCAGACTGCTAATTAGTGTGCACTGTTTACTTCATTCAGAAACAAATGTTTATTTCTGATCTTGGTGCTTGTTGGTCTATCAAAGCACAAGTATATAAACCAGTTCTTTGTGTGTGTGCCTTAACTCCCCTACAAGGGAAGCGTATATCTCCCAGGTACAGAGGAGAGGTATTGTGTTCCAGAGCCAACACCTGCAGATCCAGAGAGTCTGTCCTCCTTCACCATTTCCACAGGGAGCTTCTCTACTAACGAGCCAGACTTCAGCTCTACTGCTATGGGTAAAGTCCGTCTGTCTGTCCATTTCAGCTCTACTGCTATGGGTAAAGTCCGTCTGTCTGTCAATTTATATTTCAATTGTGCTTTATTGGCATGAAAAGAAGGCATTCCAGTGTTGCCAAAGTAATACTGTATTGATAATTATAATAATAATTTAATAAAACTAATGCATACGGGTTTTATTGTTAACTATGCATATTACAATCAGTATAAACAAATATATACAAGATGATTACATGGAAATACATAGAAAAACTTGAAAGCATTAGTATGGATAATAGTTATTGAATAATTGTATACGTTTTCATTTTATGGCAATTCATAATAAATTGTCTCTGTCTGGATTGAAATTGAATTCTTTGCTCTTCAGGAATTCTCTTCTTGTTTGTGTGCTGGTTGATCATTTCATCTGACTCTGTAGCTTTCCATTTTTCCCCTCTGCATAGTTTTGATTAGCTGGCTGGTTACCGGGTTACCGGCAGCAGAGAATGCATTGGAGGGTGATTGAGATGAGGCCAGGATGAGTTGCGTCTCCTTGCGTTGTTTATAGAGTGGACTAGGTTGATATCATCATGCCTCTTCCACTTAAAAAAAATTGGAAACTGTTCAGTTCAACTTATGTTCTGGTCAGTTACAGCATCACAGATCAGCAAACAAAATTTTATTTTACAAAGGTCGGGCACCACATTGTTAGCTATGGGGTCAATTTGCTGTGGAATTGCTCTGGCTTACTTCAGGTTTAGCTGTGCTGCAGTAAGGAAAAGGGTAACATGGACAACCCAACAGACGTGGCTTTGAGGCCAAAAACACAAATCGAATTGTCCAGTAGAAATTATTGTTTAAAAATTCTAGTGTACGGTTTCTGCTGAAATGCAGCTTTCATTTTTATTTATTTTTTGTGGATGCTGTGATATGAAGGTACTTGACATCAATTAGTATTTTAAATTGTGGCTTCACATTTCATTAGAAAAGCAAATCGTATAAGAACTGTGGGGTCTAACTGGAGTGTTTGGTATCAAATAAATTGAGCGAATTTCTTGTACACCCCGAATCATTCTTCTCAAAGAACTTAAAATGCTGCTTTTTTTAAAAAAGTACAGCTAACAACTACAGTAAATCTCATGTCTGACTGAAGGGCCGCGTGCGCGAGTCGCTTTCAGTGTGTCCGGTGAGGGCCAAGCAGCCTGGTTTTTCCCAATTAAATGAAATAACACTGGGGGAAAAAAACGACAAATTAAGTGGTGTTTGTGGGTCTTTAAAAGTATCTTCTGACCTACATTGGCTTTCAGAAAGAAAGGGCAAAGAAACTAGAAAAAGAAACGCCTAAGGGAGTGAAACTTGAACGAAATGACTAACGTTACCTCTGCCGCAGCGTTTCTTAGCAGTGCTTACTCGTAGATGTGGGTCATTGTTGAGCAGTAGCTGCACATTTTTGCTTTTAAAAATGTTCCAAGTTGCACTCGAGCCGTAGGGCTCGAGTGGTTCTTGAGACTCGACTTGAAATATGAGCAACCTGATCGGGGCGCTTTGCGTTGGCGCACGCGAGACTGAGCTATGCCGGGCCGTTTGCCCTCTTCTGCAGATGCCTCGCTGCTCTCCGGTGACGCGGCAGGAAGAGGTGGAGCCATGTCCCCTAGTCACAGACACAGCGGCGGTGGAGCCTCTGGTCGTGGGTCGCCCTCGCTCGAATCCCTCCTGGGCAACGACAGCATACAGCGAATCATCGACAAGTACACCAAGGAGCTCCACACCTCGCTGGGGTCTGCTGGGAACTTTTCTGGTACTTCCTGTCTCAGTCACAGCTCTCTAGGTTATGCAGTGATGTGCTTCCTGTCTCAGTCACAGCTCTCTAGGTTATGCAGTGATGTGCTTCCTGTCTCAGTCACAGCTCTCTAGGTTATGCAGTGATGTGTCCAGTGCTTGTTCAGACTGATGGTTGGCGGTTTTTTACAGTGACGCCCAGTCCTGCTGAAACATCTAAAACTGCACGGAGAGCGGCTTTGGATCTGGGGGAGGCGAGCGCCTCCATCTCCCTGCAACGGTCAAGGGCCCAGATAGCTCCAGAGGGCAGGTCGCTAACCTCAGGCCCCGACTTGTCATCTGTACCCTCAAACCAGGTACTTAACAGTTCAGTCCCCCAGAAACCTCGAACGAACACCCCGATTTCACCGCCTCTAAGTTGAAAGAACCTTGATAGATGGTTTCATCCTTCAAACTGAAATGATTGTTGGGTCAGACTTGGAGCAATGGAACTGGTTTTGGGGTGATAAACGCATGCATCTTTTCACTCTATATTGGCTGCAGCCCGCAGAGGTGTTTTATTTAAATTTTTTTCCCCTAATTGTTTTGTTTTGATGTTCAAATCAGGACACCACCACCCAGAATGTCCGTAGGAGTTCAGCTGGCTTGTACCTTGAAGACGCGGAAGGAGGATTTGGAAGAAGAGGGTCCATGGGGCCTCTGGAAGACCTTTCGAAGGGAAGCTTTGAAGGAGCCCAGAATTCTTCATGTAAGGCTCTAGAATGCAGAGGTTGATGTGTAATTCTGCATTATTTCAGGCTAAACTCAAACATGTTGTTCTCCTGCAGATGAAATAGACTCTGCTTATCTTTCAGGTCACTTTCTCCCTCTGGAGCCCAGGCCAGACTTTGAATCTTCCTCATCCTCTTCCTCCCGGCACTCCGAGAGCCGGGATCAGATAAGGAGTGCTGAGGTGCTTTTTCTCTTTCCCTTGATCGATCATTTAATTCCCCCCCCCCATCCCGATCTACCCACGCACTTTAAAACGAAACTCGCAGTGTTCCTGTTGAGCTTTATTGGACCGGTCCTGCCGTTTCTGAGGCGATGCTGCTTGCTGGTGAAGCCTGTGACTTCTGTGGCTTGTTAGAAGCCCACGTGCTCTGTATCGACTGCGTGTAGCTAGCGGGTCCGTATTGATTCTGTTCTCGGGAAAATTGCATTTGTGTTCAACAGAGTGCGGCTGTATTGACCGTTCTTTTGGGATGTGTGGTGGTGGGGGAGGTCAGTGGTGTAGTGGCTGTTATGTTGTGTCGGGGGAACAGTATTGATTATGCTGTATCGTATTTAGGCAGGCCGGGTAACGGGACACCTCTTGGACCAGTCATCCCCTCAGTACTGGGCGGGACGGAGGGATTCCGCTGTGAGCCGGTCGATTGGTGATCCCTCGGCTCAGTCAACCTCTCATTGGCCGAATGAAGGGCGTGACGTCACCACGAGGCAGTCATTTAGCCCACTCGTGGATGACCCCACCTCCCAGTCGCTGGGTGAAGGGAGGCCAACTGGTGAATGGGCGGAGCTTTCTGAAGGACAGCAAAGTGGCAGTTTTGGTAAAAAAAGTATAAAATGCAAAAAGCATGTTCATGTCGCAGTCATTAGACTGGCTAACGGTGCTATCGATTGTATCCATTCATTATTTCCACAGCTGGTGTGCATTTGGGCGGGTTGTTAGGTTGACCTGAATAATTTGGATAAAGAATACTGTTCCTGGGGGCTGGTTGCACAAACCAGATTAAATTAATTTATGTATTTTTTGAAGTGTAAGAAAATTAGGCCCTGTTATTCACATATAGTGCATTTCTACAAGATGCTGTTCTGCTGTTTGCCATACAATTTATTTTGGATGAGTTTTCCTTTTTGAAAAATGATTGATTGTAATGTGTGCGCACACACAGCTGTAGCTGTTGTTACCCATCCTCAAGATGTTTATCTTTTTACAAATCCTGTTTTCTTTTTGATCTTCTGCCAAGGAGCCATATCCGTTTAACCAGCCCCTGAGGTTTTTGATCTGTAAATTTCACAGCACTTTTGAAGTCAACCGGCGCAATATTGAGCACATGACCAGTGTTCTTTTAACAGAAGGAGCCAGAGTTGCGTTTATGTCCGATATGGAGCACGGAGGCCCGGCCCAGCCGGGTCAGACCTCAGAACCAGCGGCGTTTGGGGGAGCCTTCCAGCTCAAGCCCTGCTCCTTGCACCTCAGACCGGACACGCAGGAGGCCACACCCCCCCTCTCCCAGGTGTGTCAGACGCGGGGCGGCGGTTCACCTGTGAGCGGAACCGTGATCTCTTAAGCGAGTTACGCAGCCTGCCGAACTCCAGACGCAAAGCCATGTGCGAACTTTCAAATGCATGCACTGTAACGATCCACACAATGACGAGACCTCATGACTACACATCTTAAAGGGATAGTTCATGTTTTTTAGACCACATAATTTGTGGGGAGTCTCTCAGTGGACCAGGGAACTATCCCTGTAAGGGTACACATTGGTGACTGAGCGGATGTTTTTTGTCTCCGTAGGTGTGTCAGATGAGTGTCCAGGACGTATTCATTGACTCTGGTCAGGAGCTGCAGGACACTGGCGTCTTTCAGGCGATCTCTTCAGGGGACACTCAGGCCCTGGATGACACCACCGATGGAGACACAACTCTCGGTGAGCTGCAGTTGGACTAGATTTTTAACTTCAGCCCACCAATCACAGTGCTGGCAGAAACTCGACACGAACTCTAGATTCGACGTTTGAGAAGTGCTGACATCCTAATGAAACGTAAAACAGCTGATTATTGACGTCGGATCTCCGTTTTTTTGTGCTTACGTCTGGTGCATCTTAAAATGGAAATTGCGTTCACTGTAACCTTCTGTATTCTGGTGTACGATGGCCGTTTTAATGAAATTGAGTCACACTGGAGTTAATACAATTTTTTAGTCTAGCTTGATCTTTCCTTTTAGTTCTGTAAATTGAGTCCGCTGTTTGACCCATTTGCTGAATCCAGCCAATAGAAACGGTTTTTTGACTTGTGTGTGGAGTGATGCTCTCTAAGGGTAAGGCTGTGTTCACGTTGTGTTTCAGTGGACCCCACTTCAGACTCCTTTCATCCGCTACCTGCCGAGGTCACTCAGAACGAGATGTCCGAGAACTCCGTGACCTTTCACCTCTCGGAGCAGGCCCTGCACTCTCCCGGCGGCAGCGACCTCACCCCGCAGACGGGGGTCTCTTCCCCGGGCGGGTCAATGGAGGGCCTGGACCCCAACAGCACGCTAGAGCCCCCGTTCTCCCCTGAGCTGCTGAGGCCAGAGTCACATGACCCCTCCCTGTTACCGCTGTCCTCGCCGCCGGACTCGTTCTGCCTGCCCGCGGAGTCGCGGAGCGGCAGCCACGACTCCGTCCTGACGGAGACCCTCGCCACAGAGGACGTGACAGTCACGGGGCTCCGCCTCTCCGTCCTGGCCGTCCCCGACTCCCCCTCGCTGGCCCTTCCTCCGGAGGGAGCGTACTCAGACGCGCCATCCGCTCACCACAAGGGCGACGAGGGCCCAGAGAGCCTGGCCACCAGAGCCACAGATGGCAAGGCCTGGCCAGCCTGGGAGAGTATACTGGTATGTGTGTGTAGGCCAGCCTGGGAGAGTATACTGGTATGTGTGCGTAGGCCAGCCTGGGAGAGTATACTGGTATGTGTGTGTAGGCCAGCCTGGGAGAGTATACTGGTATGTGTGTGTAGGCAGGCCTGGGAGAGTATACTGGTATGTGTGTGTAGGCCAGCCTGGGAGAGTATACTGGTATGTGTGTGTAGGCCAGCCTGGGAGAGTATACTGGTATGTGTGTGTAGGCCAGCCTGGGAGAGTATACTGGTATGTGTGCGTAGGCCAGCCTGGGAGAGTATACTGGTATGTGTGTAGGCCAGCCTGGGAGAGTATACTGGTATGTGTGTTGGCCAGCCTGGGAGAGTATACTGGTATGTGTGCGTAGGCCAGCCTGGGAGAGTAAACTGGTATGTGTGTAGGCCAGCCTGGGAGAGTATACTGGTATGTGTGTGTAGGCCAGCCTGGGAGAGTATACTGGTATGTGTGTGTAGGCCAGCCTGGGAGAGTATACTGGTATGTGTGTAGGCCGGCCTGGGAGAGTATACTGGTATGTGTGTAGGCCAGCCTGGGAGAGTATACTGGTATGTGTGTGTAGGCCAGCCTGGGACAGTATACTGGTATGTGTGTGTAGGCCAGCCTGGGAGAGTATACTGGTATGTGTGTGTAGGCCAGCCTGGGAGAGTATACTGGTATGTGTGTGTAGGCCAGCCTGGGACAGTATACTGGTATGTGTGTGTAGGCCAGCCTGGGAGAGTATACTGGTATGTGTGTGTAGGCCAGCCTGGGACAGTATACTGGTATGTGTGTGTAGGCCAGCCTGGGAGAGTATACTGGTATGTGTGTGTAGGCCAGCCTGGGAGAGTATACTGGTATGTGTGTGTAGGCCAGCCTGGGAGAGTATACTGGTATGTGTGCGTAGGCCAGCCTGGGAGAGTATACTGGTATGTGTGTGTAGGCCAGCCTGGGAGAGTATACTGGTGTGTGTGTGTAGGCCAGCCTGGGAGAGTATACTGGTATGTGTGTAGGCCAGCCTGGGACAGTATACTGGTATGTGTGTGTAGGCCAGCCTGGGAGAGTATACTGGTATGTGTGTGTAGGCCAGCCTGGGAGAGTATACTGGTGTGTGTGTGTGTGTGTGTTTAGGAGGGGGGGGCGTTTTATCTGAAATCATTTTTATTGCATGAAACCATGCAAGGTCGGACTAAACGAGACACGAGATCCATATTTCATTTTTCTATCCGGTCTAATGAATTAAATTAGGCGTCTTCCAAGCGTTCCCTCAGGGGGTTAGTCCCGCTAGTTCTGCACGTGACTTGATATCCTGCGTTTAGCCTTGACGCCTCACTACAGAGTCTCTGCACTGGGGTAATCACTGGTTATTACGTCCCTCTCAGCCCAGGAAGTAACAGCCGTGACCAAGCGGGTGACAAGCAAAATGAATCTTAACTTCATTACAACCAATTTCCCCAGTCTTAATTTAATCAACAGAGCCAACTCGTTTGTTTTACGCCATTTATTTGGGTTGCCGTTAACGGTTATTGAGTAAGAGCTGTATTTCTCCACTTGTCTCCAGAGAGCCTGAGGGAACTTTTTATTTTATTTTTTTTTACTTTGTTTTTTTTCTTCATGGGATTGCTCTAAATGTGAAATGTGACCCAGCAAATGGACGGCTTCATTCGGCCTGGTTTTCATTCTCCATCAGAAACGGTCAAGTCCTCGCGTCGAATGTCGGTTAGTTCTCAAGGAGCCGTCCTTAGGACACGTTTCCCAGGGTTTACCACCATTGTGTGGTTTCCTTGGGCCGGTGTGAGATGGTTATCCTCCTCCATTGAGGGCTTAGTTCACGGGTTCGTGACGGGGTTTTGATCGACTCATAGACCCTGTGATTTTACAGGCCAGCAGCGGGACGGGGATCCTGGAGGAACCTGATCTGAGTCTCCTAAACCTGACGGAGAGCACGACACAGGAGCTGAGCGTGAAGGATGAGGATGAAGAGGAGGAAGAAGAGGAGGAGACCAGCACTGAAAGGAAGGAGCCATGGAGTGGAGAGGTAAGACGCCCCTTTGTGACCAGAGGGGTATTTCACAAAGCAGGATTATTGATTAGCTCGAAACGTTAACCAGAATCTGGAACGTGGACTGTAACGCGGAAAGAGCTGTCCCGCATTGTACTCTGCAGTTATCCAGCTAACTCGGTAATCCTGCTTTGTGACCTCCTGGGTTCCTTCAAAATATTTACAAAAGTTAGCCGGCTAAATTCTTAATCCCACTTTGTGAAATGCCCCCCCTGGTCTTGTCGAAAACTTGTAAGTACTTTTGAGCCCCGTATAGTGGGGAAAAGAGGCCAGCTGGTTTTGGGATTTTTAGTTTGACGTCTTCACCCGGTTGTTTGAATAACTTCAACGGCTTCATTTGTCCAAGTGGCTTTGTTTATGTTCAATGTGTGGTGCAGAATTGAATTTGTAATTTAATTTAGGAAGGCTGAGCGTTTGTCTTCTCCGTATCTCTAATTAGCAAACTCTCCCTCTTTATACAGCTTGTAGAGACTCCCGTGGAGCCGTTTGTTTGGCGAGAGGATTGCTCTAAGCTTGTTTTGTTGTTGCAGATCCGCCAGTCCGTTTCCCTTGTGGAAGAAGGCAGCGTGAGCTCAAAGAACGAGTCGCTGACATCTCACGCAGGTGGGGATCAAAGGCAGGAATCTATTTCTGCAAGCCGCGTATTAACATAATCCTCACTTGCTTTTGATCAGACTAACTCTAATATTGTTGTTGCCATTATCCAGTGTTAATATTCAAATGCATAGAAGCATTTCTGAGAATTTTTGTGTTCTATATTGACTGCTCTTTTGGTCAATATTTTGCGATGGTGGTAATATGTGCCAGGAACATGCAGTTTGAGCTCTGTCTTGGATCTGGATTTTAAAGTGTTTTTTTCTTGTGATGTGTTTGTGATTGCAGTGATGCTGCAGGAATTCCAGTGGTCTTCCAGTAACCTGCAGCAGGCCTTCCTGCAGAAGAGACAGGACTTCATCCAGAGGTCTGCCCAAAGGCTGGAGGAGCTGAAGGCCAGGAAGGAGGAGATGAGGAACTCCACGCGTGTGAACCGGCCACAAATCCCATTGCTGAGCCAGCGTCCGGACGACGACTCCCAACCTCAGCTCTTGGGTAAGGCTGTGGCCCCGTGGGACTCCCACTGAGCTTGAAAACGTGAGGCGCACAACCTGCCTAGATTTTATGAATCCTGTGTTGGAGGTGTCTTTTTTTCTGTTCCTGTAAATCACTTGGCTGCCATTAACGGCATTAGCCAACTAATTTTGCCTGCAATTTTGGTCCATTGTTCCTTTAAAAAAAAAAAAATTTTGGATAAGTGGAGAACATTTACTTTTGGCTGTTTTGGAGAGTGAGCGACAAAAGCAAGAGTTGCATCGTGCGACAGAATTGGCAACGACCAAATTCTCTTCCATCTTCTTTGTTTACAGTGGAACAGAAAGGCCTGCCTCTATTCATGTGATTGGACCACAAAGAAAAGAGTGATAGACGCAGGGCTCTTTATTTTTCCTTGGAGCGCATTAAAGTAGGATCATTTCAACTCGGTGCACTCCAAGAGCTTCGTTTAAAATCAGTGAGGGGCCCGGAGTGGATAAACGCAAGGCGCCTGGTGCGCAAAAGCAGTGTAGAAAACACTTCAAACTCATTGAAAATAATTGGAAACAAGGCACCCCAGCTGTTAAAAGTGCGTAGTCTGACTGCAGACTAATGCAACGATACTGAGCTACTGCTAAGTGTGTGGAATTAGGTACTGAGGTGACCCACTCTTATTGTGGAGGCAGCTTTTCCACAAAACAGCTTTATTTATTTTTTTTTAACTCTTAAATGGACTGCACTTATATAGCGCCTTTATCCAAAGCACTTTACAATGGCCTCTCACTCACCCGTTCACACAGACATTCACACACCAATGGCGGCAGCTGCCATGCAAGGTGCTAGCCTGCTCATTGGGAGCAATTTGGGGTTCAGTGTCTTGCCCAAGGACACTTCGACATGTGGACAGAAGGAGCTGGGGATCGAACCACCAACCCTGCGATCAGCGGACGCCCCACTCTACCTCCTGAGCCACAGCCGTCCCCTCCATTTCTTTCAAACAGTCGCTCCGGTTAAGTGCTTGCATTAAATTAAAGTGTTGGTTTTGGATATTGCTAATTCTCAGCATGAGTATGGCTCAGAGCCGTTGCTTGGTAATAAGGATAGACCGCGTAGTCTCCTGGGGATATAAGGGTATAATTATATATGCAAAGGGGAATGATTGGTGCACTTAATCTGTCTTGTGACTGTAGACTAGCTATAATGACAAAGACCAGGAAGTCTTACTGCCTTTAAGGTTTTATTCTCCTGCTGCACTGTATCCCCCTCCGGCCTGGACAGAGCAGAACTATTTTAATAGTGTCGTGAGTTACGTTGGTGCCAGGATAGTTTGAAGCATTAACATGGCCTGTTTTCAGAGTTAGAATCACTGATATGATTTAAGCTTTGGCTGTGAAAGAGCAACAGAGGAAGTGACGCTGCTTCTTTGAGTGGGGGGAAAAAAGAAAAAATAGAGCAAACCTTGTATCAATAGAAGGCTGTACTTTTAAACGAGAACATACAAACTGTTTAATGTGCTGGGGTATGGACTACAAGCCCCATAGTGCACTGTTCCGTCAGCGATGCATTTCGTCCACAGACTTCACCAGGGCAGAATGCTTTTGGATCTTTCAGTTCTGGAATGGGGAACATTAAGCTGCTCCTCATTGGTTTATCTTTCTTGCTTTGTGGTTCTCTGTTCTCAGCGGGCGGAGGCGAACTGAAGAAGGTGGGAGAAGTAAGAGTCTGTAGCCGTGAGCTCAGGAAGACGGAGGAGGCCGCGATGCACCAGCGCACAGAAAGGTGGGGAGAGGGAGGGCTTTAATACATCTCACATTGGCTGCACTTTGGCAATTTGAACTGTTCACTAACTTAAAAGCACAGATGAGAGAAGGGAGGATTTTGTATAAAGAAAGAAAGTTGACTGCACTTGTCCTGGCTGACGCTCGAGAGTTGCTTCCTCATTGTCGTGGAGCCGATTCCGCACTGGACTGCCACAGCTACGCGCATTTCCTTCCCATTTTAAAATTTTATTCATTTTTAAAATGTATCTAATTTATTATTCCCATTTTTCAATTGTACCCGAGTACGATTCAGTTCTCCCGTGTACTGCTGAGAATTCGCCGATACACAACACCATCACCGGATCGCCGCGTATTTTCCGAGGCGTGACTCCTCGTGCCCCTGACAGTAACTCTGGCGCTACACGGGGCCCCTATCTGCGCGACCGATCGCCCCCTCCTGCTGAGACCCTCTCCTGGAGCCAAACTTTTCAGCGCTCTGGCGGCAGGTTTTTCATTTCCAGCTGTCAACATTCAGCACATCTTATAACGGTGCCCTCTGCCAGTTTTCATTTGGCCGTACTCTGATTGGACGGGGACCTGGGGGTTGTGCACCCAGGTCTTCCGTGTGCAGCTGCGCGGACTCGAGTCCAATGCTTTTACCGCTGCACCACTGCGGCTCTCTGCACATTTCTGTGGCTCTCTGCACATTTCTGTGACTCTCTGCACATTTCTGTGGCTCTCTGCACATTTCTGTGGCTCTCTGCACATTTCTGTGACACTCTGCACATTTCTGTGACTCTCTGCACATTTCTGTGGCTCTCTGCACATTTCTGTGACTCTGCACATTTCTGTGACTCTGCACATTTCTGTGACTCTGCACATTTCTGTGGCTCTCTGCACATTTCTGTGACTCTGCACATTTCTGTGGCTCTCTGCACATTTCTGTGGCTCTCTGCACATTTCTGTGGCTCTCTGCACATTTCTGTGACTCTGCACATTTCTGTGACTCTGCACATTTCTGTGACTCTGCACATTTCTGTGACTCTCTGCACATTTCTGTGACTCTCTGCACATTTCTGTGGCTCTCTGCACATTTCTGTGGCTCTCTGCACATTTCTGTGACTCTCTGCACATTTCTGAGGCCATGGCTGAATTCTGCTCCTGTCCCTTGTGAGATGGTAAGCCTGCTGGAGCACGGCTGCCAGAAGGTTCTGGACACTATACCACAGGCTATAACTGGGGCGTTTAGGGCATGTTTCATGCTGACTGACGGGAGGCATTGTGCTGCTGTCGGTCCTTGGCCCTGGCAGTTTGTTAAAACCAGCCTTGTTTCCTCTCACTCATTTTTCACATGCAAATTTTAATAAATGGCTGTGAATTTGTGACCTGTGCCAGGTAAATGGGAGTAAGAAAGGGGCATCTTACAGAATGTGGTTATTGGGGTGTTACAATGTATTGCGAGCTGTGACCTCGGCTTTGTCTCGGCATTCAAGACATGTTACTGAAGGCAGTTTCTTTTTTTTGTTTGGTTTTTTTTTGTTGAAGATGAATTAATTTTGTTAGTGTGAAAAAAGCTTTTTACTTACAAAAAGCCAAATGAAAATTGGCAGAGGAGACTTTTATACGCTGTGCTGAATGCACTAATGTTGACAGCTGGAAATAAAGACCTTGCCACTAGAGTGCTAAAAAGTAATTTCGCTGGTGTTGTACCTCTGAAGAATAACTCTCTTGATGTATCCATAGATTATATAACCGACTCGAGGAGGTAAAACAGCGCAAGAAAATTAGGTCGAGACAAGAATCCTATGCCAAAAACAGGGAAAAAGCCAAGGAGTTTCAGAAGGTACGGGCACACACACACACACCCCTTATGTATCCTGTTACACTGCAAGTTGCTCTGGTTAAAAGCATCTGCTAATTGAATGCAGTATATTGTTAATGTAATACTCGGACTGTAAAGGTACTGTTTAAGTGTAGCTGTATTGTGCTGTCAGGAAGCAGTTAGGCCAGTGGACTTGTGATTAGCTTGGTTGTAGGTTCAAATCCGGAGTGAAACAGCCGCTGTACCCTGAACAGGGTAGAATAAGTGCAGCTAAAATAAAATGTTGAAAATGGAAGTTTCTATTAGGAGAAACAACAAAAACTACCACATGAGATATTGACATAATTAATGGTTATCAAGAAAGAGTGTCTTTGTTCTTGCTGTTGTGTTTTAGGACTATTACATGGTGTGTTAATTCAGAGGCACTTTCATAGCCATTCAAAGAGGCTTTTGTGTTACACACGGAACACAATATGGCCCTTTCCAATTCTAATTAGGCGACCATGTGCTAAGACCTCTAGTTTATAAGAAACTCTGGGAAGCTTTTAATTGGTTTTATTTTTAATTAAGAAGCCCATTAGCTTTCTTTTTTTCTTGAACTGATCCTTAGTTTCTATGGCACTAAATAGTTTTTTTTTTTTTTTCTCCACAGAAAACTTTACAGAAGCTCAGGTCAAAGCAAGCTCAGCGTTGAAACTGAACTTGTTTTCTATGTGTGTCGCAGATTCTTCTCTTATGTTCTACTGTCAATTGCCTTTTTTTAGATTTATTTTGTGGAAGGAAAAATCTACTAAAATAACTTGAACTTTGTGTACTGGCAGATGGCTTATTAAGTGCAATTAATTTATTTTATTTTTTACTGATTAAAGATTTTTAAATATATTTTTTGTATTCAGTTTTGTCCAAGGTCATTTTTTTTTCCCTCAACTAATCATGGCCTCTTAGTTCTGCTTCGGAACTGAAGGGGGCAGAGCTATATAACACCCCCCCCCCCCCACACACACACACACACACACACAAAGAATATTTCCTCTCCTTGCACTGAAATAATTGGTGTTTTTATTACGGAGCAGAAAGTCACGTTTCCTCAGTCCCTCTCTTAGTCGCTCATAGTCATAGGGCAGGACTGTGTAATGAAGTGTTCCTTTTCACCCGGCCTGCCGCCCTCATCCAATTGTGCAAACACACTGAGGAAATTACTGCTGCCGGAGCGGCTTGGTCAAAACGGGCATCTTTGTTGGAGAATTTATTTTAAGAAATGCGATGGGAGCCATACATGTGGATGCTGTTGGACCTGCTTAGCTTTTTGGGCAATAAGTTTTATCATTTTAATACATTGCTAGAAAATTTACTAACCCTCCTATGTTGAAATTTTATGATGAGTCAAATTGACCCCCAACAGTTTAAAAAAACTAAATTATTGCAATGGAAAAATTGACACTCCCAATTCATTAGCCGTCTATGTTCTTTTTTTTTTTTTTTTACATTACAGGCTTTAGCAGACGCTCTTATCCAAAGCGACTTACACAACATTTTTGCATTTATACATAGTATCCATTTACAGCTGGATATATACTGAAGCAATGCAGGTGAAGTACCTTGCTCAGGGGTACAACGGCAGTGTCCTACCTGGGAATCAGTTCCTTAACCATTGTACTACACTGCCGCCATGCCTAAACTGATAACCTGAACTTCTAATTTTAGACCTGGAGGTAAGTGAATTTTTGTGAAGTTTAAAACGTGTATGGGAAAGTACCCAGAATCACCCACAAAAAATCTGATAAAAAAGGTTTCTTATGTTTTATACATCAACAGTGCCCACCACTCTTGTTCTTGACTTCTATAGGACCACTGTTCCAAATGCGATCTGCCCATGCGCGTGCGCGAGTGCTGCCACCGTTAATTTAAGGTTTTCATCTTGATTGAACCTCGGCCAAGAGCTCAAGACTCACAGCAAATTAAATTGAAATGTTTTTTTATTTTTTAATGAATTACAACTTTTAATTAAGTCCAATTTTGATTTCAGTTAAAGATACAGGGATTGCATGCTATAAGGCTAGCCTCGTCACTTTTGCGTCTCAGATCAGTTCAACAGAGAAATTGGTCGACTATTTAAATCTGCCTCACGGGTTTCCATGGCAAACAAGCAGGTTGTACCACTTGTAAGGATTACATTTCATTCAACCTACAATTTCCCATAAAGACGCCCTGTAGTGTGATTGTTCTGTATGTATGATATTTCCACATTGTTGCAATACTGCACTGATCTTTCCTGGTCCTGGAGAGCCGCAGGGTCTGCTGGCTTGTGTTTTGGCTTTAATATCAGCAACAAACTCACTCATGAAACCAGGTGAGGTGAGTTAATTAATCGGCTGCTCTAATTGGTTAAAGGAGTACCGAGTAACAACCAAACATATTTTTATATTTTGGTCAGCACGGATTCAGAATAAAATTGTATTCATACAACTAACTGTACCAGGCCCCTGAGTTGCTGTCTGTCGGGCGCACAACTCTGGTCCTGGAGGGTGAATCTGCTCGTTTTCGTTCCAACCAACTACCTTTTAGTTTAAATTTTATCTGACCGCTCTATAAACTATGCTGGTTCACTCCTGCAGCCTACTTGAACACAGTAAAATCTTTAGGATAAAGATTTGTTTATACAAATGTCAGATCAAGGTATGATTGAGCCAACTAAGTAATTAAGAGCAGAAGTTGGTACAAAATCCTTAAATGGATCTTGCTTGTTGCGCGCCATTGTAATTCAATCAGCGGTTTGTCGGCTACGCGGGTTCTGTTCAGTAGTCATGTGTCTGGAGTGGACTTTGATTTCCTTGGTTGCAGTCCTGTACGGGGGCGGTTCCTCTTTGATCTCCCCCATTGATCTTCCTCGATTGATAAGTGGGTCTTTTCGATTACTTATTTTCTTATGGCACTGATGTAATCGTCTTTTGCTCTGTCATGCCCGCGTCACATGGCTCTAGACCGTGCGAAACTAGAAGAAAGGATAACTTCGCGGCGCCGTGACCACATGACAGCGACTTGTTGCGTTTGCAGAAATGTTTCGCTCTCACCATCTGGTGGGCAGAAGCAGTTCACCGAGGTTGCGGCAGTAGGCTACTTTAATGCTATAACGCTCCTGTCCGGTAGAACGCGCTATTCAGTGCGTCTTTTCGGCCTCCCCTTTCCAGGGGTTGAGACTGACTGCTCTGTTGCCACGTAATCCCCGAGACTAGTGAGACGGGAGGCGGGTTGCAGCTCAGCAACAGCTAGCGCGGCAGGCGAACGAAACTAAAGAAATCGCCGAGAATCGCTTGGAAGTAGCCGAGGCTACCACCGAGACTCCAGGGGGAAATCGAGCACTTGCTGGTTCTTACGAATTGCGTGCGTCTCCTCCGCAGTGTAGGTGAGTGGAACTATGTTTAGGAGGCTAAGTATTGTACAGTAGCTATAGCTAGAGTCACACGCAACTATGAAGTATCGCATTAGCTTGCAGACTAGGTGTCGAGTCGGGGGATTATCCCCTTTTAAAACATGCATATACATACAACTTCTGAAGTTATGGAGAATATTTGGTAGACTACATTTACTCTTATAGAACCGTGTGATAAAGACTGTGGAGCGAAGCCTCTTAGCGCTGTTTTCATGACCAAAGCGGTCTGCCACATGTACTGTCGCAGGGCTCTTTCGCCGAGAGAGGTGCAAGGTAACCGGGATTTTAATTTTACATTGTTTAAATTGGTACGGGAGAAGAACAGACAACAACTGACTATTAAAATAGCGATACAGTGGCGTTATGATGCAATTTAAAATTTAATTTCAAAGTAATCAGTCAGTTTTCAGCCTACTAGCTGTCTGATTCGCACTGCTAGAAAAAAATTGATGAGTAAGGAAGACGTGTAAGTTGTGAGTTAAAGGGAAGTCCCGAACTGTGTCCTAGCTAAAACCATACTATAGTTGAAAAATAAAGGCCAAGTTTGAGCGTGGCAGCTTTCTATAACTAGAACTATAAATGATTGGAACGTTTTTGTAGAGAGTTGCAAAAATGGTATTGACTGTTGGCCGCCAGCTAGATTAATCTTAGTTTAAACCTGTTACAGTTTTGTTGCCACCGATGTTTTATTTATCGTGTAAAACCTGCACATGTTAAATGCAACTGGTTTATTCCATTTAAAAATACCCACACGTGGGTAGGAAACGCGTAGCTAGGCTATATTTAAAGTTATAGGGCTACAGTTAGGCAACAGTGAAAACCCGACGTTAAAAGTTTGTTGTTATGGAAAATGGCAATTGCGTCCACCATGGACAATCAATTGGGTTATCTCGCTTATTTCACGTTTTTGTTTTGAGCATTGTTTTCTATAATGCCTAAAAGTGTCATTTGCCATTAAGCCTCAGGGAGATTCTAGCAGTTGCATAGCGATCCTCGGTGCAATATGTATAGCCTCGTATTTACATAATAAGTTTACAATAATGGGCTATATGTTGTTGTAAACATTCCACTAAGGGTGGGTATCAACATGTCTCCCAAGTGTCACTTAATTGTTGGCTATTAATGAATAGCTAAATATATTTTTGTTGTTGTATAAAAAAGGTTTATACGGAGGTGTAATTTTTTTGATGCAACATAATGTAGTTATATAAAGCTGGTGCCGATAATAATAAAATTGAAAAAAATAATAAATAAATAAAAATAATTATATATATATATATATATGGAACATCCAGTGCAATAAATATGCCGCAACAGCTCATAACCCAACTGGCTCTGCTGCAGCTGTCATACTTTCATAAGGGTCCGCAGTACTCGGCTACAGAAAGCCTTGGCTGATCGGTTGTCGTTTTCTAGATGTAAACACCTGTGAATATACATTTCTGTACAGTCCTTTACTTTGCTGCCCAGTCCTAGCATGTCGGCACTAAAACTATTTCCTCTGTCAGTGTTGATTGGCAAACATTACGAATAGTAATAATATGCATTTGTTTTTGACCGTTTTCCTTTTGGCGTTAGTCAATAAAATGTTTGAAAACAAATGGTAGAATATCTTAACCTAAGCTTCAGCCAATGGTGCTTATTCTTAAAGGTTGATGTATTGCATAGATATTAACCATTCATCTAACAAATCCATAAAATTAGCTACATTTTACCTTTTTATATTATTCAATAAATTGTCACTTAGTCTGAGTGTGTAAACGGAAATCAATCTCTAAGATATTGACTACAATATGTGTGTACTGGAAACCATTGTATGTTGAAAGCATATTTTTTGACACTTGGTATAAAGGTGAACTGGGTGAGTGGCTCGTGCATTTCAGCCACCTGTTGGGAGATTGGCTAGGGTTAAAGAAGACTGCTAATGCTAATGCCTGAATTCACATTGGAGAATCTGGAAAATAAATTCTACAGCACACTGGCATGATCCGACAGGCTGGGGAGAAATGTCGAGGGAAAACCGTGTCGTCTGTCAGGAGAGAAGGACCTAAAGTTCTCTCGGAACCCTCAAACTCCCCCTCCAGATTGGCGTCTTAGAAAAAAGCCCCATAATTCTAATGCAGTTGGTGTGAAGTCTCTTAGGCAGGATATTTGAATCCTTCCTAACTGTCCCCATTTCCCTGTGTTGGCGCGGACAGCGCGGGGCTGTTTTTGAGCTCGCATGCATTGTTCTGAGAAGTCTGGCCTTGTCTGCCAATTTTGTTTTTAAAGCCTAGCCAAAGGGGTGGCGGGGGGTGGGGGCTTTCTTGAGAGTTTTTGGGTTGAGTGTTGGACTGTGCGGTAATGTTGGAATCTGCCATTGATAAAATCATTTTGTCACCGCCAACCAATCAGTGTCACTTTTCCTCAAAAGATAACCCTCAGCTCGATTAATATGCTATAAAAAAAGATTTATCAAATTGATTAGTACTTGAGTATATCCCATTTGCATTTAATTTCTTTGAGTTCAGGTCTCGTTCTCATTCAGTTTCCCTCCAGCTTCTAGAATTTGTGTGTTGCACGCGTCGACTCCGTCGAGGTCCACGTACTGTGTATTCCGCATCATCCTCCTGGCCGACGGGCCGGATCTGAGCTGTTTCAGAACGGCGAACGGATAGAGCTGCGCCAATTGCTCTTCCGGGGTCATTTCCGAACTGAGTGTCTTCCCGTTACCGCCGGTCCTTCTTGTGCGAGTATGCGCGAGCTAATGGCCGCTTTGGGCCAGTGCGTTTGGGCCTGTGCGTTTGGGCCCTTGCTGCTGTGTGGTGCCTGTCTGTGGGAGTGTGATGAATGGCCCGTGGAAACAGAGTTTGGTCAGGCCTTTCGCTGAACTGCTGCTCTCTCGATGAAGTCGCTCGCTGAATGGTCTCTGCCCATCTGTGATGTGTTAACAGGCGTGTGATCGTTATGCAGAGTCAGAGAGAGAGACGTAAATAACTCCGGCGTCTTGTATTGATGCTTGAGGAGTTGAGCGTGCTATAATAACACAAAGGTCAATTACTTTGTGTGAAAAGCTGTGCAGTTTTATTTAATCCCCAAGCAATGAAATGGATCAGGTACCCTGTGTTATTCATAAAGTTTTAATGCCCTTTTGAGCAATGGGGAAGAGGCTGAATCACTCACACAGATATATATATGCACACAATTATTCTACGGCCCCTCTGATTTAAAAAAATAAAGTAAACCTGTCAATTTGGGACACCAGGAACAGCACTTTGAATGTCTGTGGGTGAGAGCAGAGATGTACGGTGAGTTGTTCATATACATGCTGTTCTGGTAAAGAAACGGCAGTGTTAAATGAAGAGGTCTAGGAGTTAGTCAGCTGGTTGTTTGTGAAAAGCAGTAGATCAACATGCTTCATAAGGGGGTGAATATTCTGCACTCTGGGACCCTTCTCCACAAGTAGAAAGTAGGTGAAGGCGTAGACCCGTAATGCAAAATTCAGAAAACGCACACACATGCTGGTGCACACACAAACACGCACGCACACACAAACACACACGCACACACCCAAGTATAAACACCCCAACAAATAATCTGCCCATAACACAAAACATATATCCTCTCTCCAGGACAGTGATGTGATAAGCACTGGGTATATGCTGTATAAACATTCTTTTAAGCCGTGAAATCAATCATAGACGTGTGTAATGGAGCTGACGGTTTAAATGTATCGTCTAGTTCCTTTGCGCTTCATAGAAAGATGAGAGAATTTAATCGCAGGATATTTTGTGTAATTAACCTGGAAATGTAAGCACAAGATTATTTCAGGTTTTCTTTTTTGTCTGGGGGGGATCAGGTCTGGGTCTTTGATGTTCCACACTTCAATATTTGAACCTCACTCGAAGCTCCTTCTATGGGCAGGGTAGCTGTGGCTGCACACTTGGTCTCTGGGAAATGTGTCTTCAGCTCAGGTATTGTGTTGAACTACAATAGCAGAGCTGAGAACCTTGTACTCTCCTGTATCTGAGGGTCAGTATAATGCGCCCACTCAAACATGTAGCGTTGCTTTTGAAAATCCCATTATGCAAGACACTTCCTTCCTATTGCAGGGGAGGGGGACCAGTGTTTTCTGGAGTCGGGCTAAATATAGCTTAGATCCTGTTGCGATGAAGGCTGCTTGCCCATTTGGAATTTTTTGTGAGATCAGAGACTAACAAGGTCTTCTGTCCGGGGCCGGGCCTCTCTCTCTCTGTCTCTGGTTTCATTCCAATTAATTAGTACATTTATGTAAAACTCTGTAAAGCTAGTAACACGTAATTTTTTTCCCTCTTCTCTCTTCAGACCACTTATACATTAGCATTTTATGACCTCTATACAGTTCACTGTAATAGGGTATATGTTGCGGCAGAAGACTTCACGGACTTGCCTTACTGTCCTATGATTTCTAAGGAATAATATTAATTCCCTCTGAAATGTTTTATGTCACTTATGTTACTGCTCTAACAGAATGCTGCACATAACATGTCTTGCACTGAAATAAGTCCTCGTTATGAGCGAGCTGAATCTTGAAGAAACCAGAGTGTTTTTACTATAAAGAATATTTAAGCTGAAGGTTATAGAATGTATTTTATCATGCTGCTCTGGCTGCACCAACTCAATTGATTGTGGCAGTGATTTCCAACCTGCTGTCCAGAAGCCCCAAAGCTGTGAGGTTTGGGGGGGGGGGAAGGGAGGGAAGGGAGGGAAGGGAGGGAGGCGGGCTGGCGGGTGGGGTGATAATGTCGGACAACCCTGCGTCTACTGCCTTGGATTAATAAATGAGCCCGTGACACAGAGTTTCGGGTGAGCTGCTTCACGAGAGCTGCCGAACTGCGGCAGTGGAATACGGGCGACTCAGAAGAGGCTTTTTTTTTTTTTTTAACTTGTGAAATCTCAGCTGAATTGATCAAAGACGTGGAAGATTGAACACCTTCCGTTCTGGAAGCTTCCCTGAACCTGGCTGACACTTTCAGATGGAGTTTTGACAGGCGCGATGCGTGATGCGCCGCTCGAAGTGAACGAGTAACGCTTCCGTGGTCCGCTATCGTTATGCGAGCGAGACGTTTAATGGCTTTGTGTCGCCTGTCATTCTGGAAGTGCTTTTAATGTCCTGGTCCTTTTTGTTTTATTAAGTTGAGGTTCCATGGGGCTGCCCAGAGTTATGTTGCCATGGCTACAGGTGTCATGTCATTGTGATCTCCTGGAAAAGCCACTATTAATATATTGATTGGGATGAAAGGGGAATTCAGAACTATGGTTTCCACGATATAAACAGCCAGACTCCACGCAGACGATGCAAAAATAGCTGCTGTAAATAGTGCAATTGGGGCTATTGCTATTTAGAGATCTGGACTATTCTTACTCAACATTATTTCAAGAATATGAATCCTGGTGGTTTACATAGATTCCATCCACATTCCACAGAACACCAGATAATTCCCAGAAGTGGTGAAACCTGTTAAATTTTGTATTGAATTATTGAAAATGTTATTAGGTGTTAAAGATCTGGATTTTATTTTTCCTTGGTTCGCTGTTTGCCAGTCAAACTTGTTGGGATTGATGTTGAAATAGTCTGTAGGCCTGGAGCACAGGCCCAGTGTAGAGTTATGCGAGTGAGTGCTTGAACAGCTGGGCCCTGTTCTTTGTAGCAGGCTAACCGAGTAAAACCCGGAACAGTGTTTTTGCTCGTTCATATGTTCCATATTCTGGGGGTTTCCCGGTTTTACTCGGCACAGTTAGCCAGCGGAGTTAACCACGTACGAGGTACGGGGCCCTGATAGAGGAAGTGATTAAAGCCTCCTTTCGCCAGAACAAGAGAACACTTGTCTCCCTTAACTGAGCAAGCGAATCGATGCATTGTGCGGAAGGCGAGCGGGCAGGTTCATCACCTGGGCTGAGGTATGCTGTGCTGTGCTACGCTACGCTACTCCGTGGTGGTGATGGGCCTGATCAGTAAGGCTGTAGGAGAGCGATGTGGCCCCTCGTGGTGGTGATGGGCCTGATCAATAAGGCTGTAGGAGAGCGATGTGGCCCCTCGTGGTGGTGATGGGCCTGATCAGTAAGGCTGTAGGAGAGCGATGTGGCCCCTCAGAGATGAAACTGCAGACTGTACACGGCCTCATGCCAGAGTTTGGGACAGAGCATTAAATTAACTTTCACCCACTGGCCAGACTGGCTTGTGGATTCTAAAAGTCACCAGCCATTTTACCAGACACATTACCTTACAATATAACACAACCTGGTTGGTTACCGGCCAAAGTGGCTGCTAGAGTAGAACATTTTACCAGCGTTTGGCTGGAGGCGGGTGTTAATCTCACATCCTGGTTTGGGAGCTGAGCTGTCGCTCCGAGGCCCTCTCTCTCCCTGCCTGAAAGACGGCCAATGTCCCGACGACTCTGGATCCCTGAAGTACTGCTCTCCCCAGCATAACAGAGCTCCCTCAGCTTGTGTTCAGCTAGCGGATAAAACCTTTTCCGCACATTTTCCGCTGTATGTAGGACACTAGATTTGGTGTCCACATTATGTTCTGCTTTTAGGCAGGTACTTGGCCTGAAAGATTGCATCTTGATTTAACCGCATGGTTCTCAAAATGACTCCTCATCCTGTGTGGGGGGTGGGAGGTACCAGTATTCCCCAGTACACCACTGATTTAATGGTGGGTTCCAGCAGTGCCTGGAAATCCCACATTCATACATCCAATTGCTCTTAACTCTAGATCTGCATCCATTTCTGTTTTATTAATGAAGTGCTGTGGTTTTTCTTTTCCTGTGATTACTGGGTGTGCCCTCAGCCTATTGTGTGTGTGTGTGTGTGTGTGTGTGTGTGCATGCACGTGTGAGGGAGGGAGAGCGAGAGAGTGTGTGTGTGTGTGTGTGAGGGAATGAGTGTGTGTGTGTGAGAAAGAGAGAATGAGTGCGTGTTTGTCCTCGCCCTGTGTTTATGCTCTTGCGGTATGCTCTGCAGCAGCTCGGCCTTATTCATTCATCAGTACGCAGCCTGTGGGCTCAAAGGAAGAGGCAGTCGGTCTCTCTCTCCATCTCTCTCTCTTTCTCTCTCTCTGAGGTGCGCATCGGGGTCGCTCTGAAATGTACCTGGATTCCATTTGAATTAAACCTCACCCCCAAAGTGTGCACTGCTTCAGGACGGTCTGAAAGACAGCCTGCACTGCATTGGCTGATTAGAGAAACCCGTTTATGCACATTTATCTCTGCACTGCATTGGCTGATTAGAGAAACCCGTTTAGGCACATTTATCTCTACACTGCATTGGCTGATTAGAGAAACCCGTTTATGCACATTTATCTCTGCACTGCATTGGCTGATTAGAGAAACCCGTTTAGGCACATTTATCTCTGCACTGCATTGGCTCATTAGAGAGAAACCCGTTTATGCACATTTATCTCTGCACTGCATTGGCTGATTAGAGAAACCCGTTTAGGCACATTTATCTCTGCACTGCATTGGCTCATTAGAGAGAAACCCGTTTATGCACATTTATCTCTACACTGCATTGGCTGATTAGAGAAACCCGTTTATGCACATTTATCTCTACACTGCATTGGCTGATTAGAGAAACCCGTTTATGCACATTTATCTGTACACTGCATTGGCTGATTAGAGAAACCCGTTTAGGCACATTTATCTCTGCACTGCATTGGCTCATTAGAGAGAAACCTGTTTATGCACATTTATCTCTACACTGCATTGGCTGATTAGAGAAACCCGTTTAGGCACATTTATCTCTGCACTGCATTGGCTCATTAGAGAGAAACCCGTTTATGCACATTTATCTCTACACTGCATTGGCTGATTAGAGAGAAACCTGTTTATGCACATTTATCTCTGCACTGCATTGGCTGATACGAGAGAAACCCGTTTATGCACGTTTATCTCTGCACTGCATTGGCTCATTAGAGAAACCCGTTTAGGCACATTTATCTCTGCACTGCATTGGCTCATTAGAGAGAAACCCGTTTATGCACATTTATCTCTGCACTGCATTGGCTGATTAGAGAAACCTGTTTATGCACATTTATCTCTGCACTGCATTGGCTGATTAGAGAAACCCGTTTAGGCACATTTATCTCTGCACTGCATTGGCTCATTAGAGAGAAACCCGTTTATGCACATTCATCTCTGCACTGCATTGGCTGATTAGAGAGAAACCCGTTTATGCACATTTATCTCTGCACTGCATTGGCTGGTTATTTCTAATTTCTCTGATGTAGAGGTAATCATGCATGAGGTAATGGTGCTAGTCCCAAAAATGCGTGCGTGCGTGTGCGTTTGGGTCACTGTAGGTGCGTGTGTGTGAATGCATTCGTGTATGTATGGGTGCGTGTGCGTTTTGGTCACTGTAGGCGTGTGGCCGGAGATATGACTAGTACCAGGGAGCAGTGCATCTAAACACGGCATCACAGACCACAGGCTTGTCTGAGCACGCTCCGTAGCCCTCATAGACTGGCGACATTGATGAACGGCCGGCCTCACGACACCGATAGCAGCCCAATCAGTAATGGGGCCACGGCGGGACTTAAATCAACCGCGCGGCTCCCAAGGTTGTTTGGATCGGGGTTCACGCCGGGAGGTTGTTTGGGAGAGAGCGGGAGAGTCTTGCGAGACGGAGAAGTTCCTGTCGAAGAGCGGGCAGGGTCGTTAGTCAAGCGCTGCTCTCCCTGCCCCCCACCTGCAGGGGGATATCGGTGACCTCGTTTCCATTCGGGAGGTGTTCTGATACAGACATGATAAAGCGGGGTACTCGGGGGTGTCCTGGGGTGGCCGTCCACCTCATGTTGCTCGTTCTTTCAACACAATCCATCAGCCTCAGACTGTTATTAAAGTCTGGGGGTGGGGGGGCGGGGAGTCCTCTTCAACATTTTTGCCTTTTTAGTTATTATTATTTGAATAATTGTATTTAATTTTGTATTGGCTTTTGTAATCTGCATAATTAAACATAGCAATGTTTCTGACTTTTGGTCCAAGGTGACTTGTAAAGCTCACATTTTAAGAATTTATAATTTAGAGTCTGACAGTCACCTCACAGTCACCCAGTGCTTTCTCTTTACCTCTTGGTTTAAAGTCAGATCTGTGTGGAGAATTCCCAAACACACTTCTCAGGTTGGCTCGAGCCTCATAAACCCATAAAACCTCAAGTGATCTCTTCAAGCTGCATGGAATAAAAAATTACAACCCCACCATCACCACCCCCGTTTATTTCCTCACCTCATCGGACAATTCTCAAGTTCTCGTGTAATTTATTGAGCGGGATGGCGACCGTACGCACGCCGTAATTGAGGGAAATTGAAAGTGTCGTTTGGCCAAGGCTGTATCAATAATTGGATTTGACGCATTCACTGGGGAGGGCTTTGAAGGAGAACACTACGAGCCACAATGCTGTCAGAAACGGTGACTGCCGAGGCCTTCTTTACGTCCCCGGGCACTGTGGAAGGAAGGCGAAGCCTCACCTGCGTGTAACCGCTATGCAGTAACGATTACTGTAGCGAGAAGCCGCAAGCTGCTCCTACTGCAGATAGAGGGAGAGAGGGGGATGGAGCCCAATAGTGCAGTACTTCAAGAAAGATTCCACAGCGGCAAGGGGGAGCTTATTACACATGGGTATTAAAGTATACTTTTGCTTTCTTTAGAACACCAGGAGCCAATTTGTTCTAACTGAATATCAGCTATAATGAATCAAAGTCAGAATTTGCCGCTTGAGAATGTGGTTTGTTTGTTAAAGGGGAAATGGGCGAGTCTGTGGTTGGAGAGGTTGGTTTTTAATTGGTCACATAGATTATGTGGAAGGATGTGATTTTGTGCTGCGGACCCCGTTCTGATTGGGGGGGTGTGTGTGTTTGTGTTCCCTGTGCGCAGACAGAGAGGCACAGCCAGTGACCCTGGCAGCAGGTGCGGTCACCCGAGCCTCCGTGAGAAGTGGGAGAGTTCGTCCGGAGCGACCGAGGAGTGCACGCGGTCGACGGGAACGCCAGGAACGCCAGGAACAGCGGGAGCCATGAGGCAGCTGAAGGGGAAGCCCAAGAAGGAGACGTCCAAGGACAAGAAGGAGCGCAAGCAGGCCATGCAGGAGGCGCGGCAGCAGATCGCCACCGTGGTGCTGCCCACGCTCGCCGTGGTGGTGCTGCTCATCGTGGTGTTTGTGTACGTGGCCACGCGGCCCGGCGCCATCGAGTGAGCCGGTGACCCCGCCCCCTTCGGGAACGCGCTCGCCGAGCCCGCCTGAAGGACTGCCCCCCCGCTCTCATCGTGCTCCGTCCCCGCTGTCTCATTATTTAACCGTTCCTGTCAGACAGTTCTGAAATTTCACTACTTAACCCCCCCCCCACCCTCCATTTCTGTTAAAATTGAGCTTCCTGCTGGGTTTCATGGCAAGTGCACCAAGAAAGCAAAAAATAAGTGACAAAATGCCCATAAAAGACAACCAGGAAAAGAAGCAGTATTTGTGGCAGTGTATTATTCTCTGCATACGTGCCTTTGAGTGATTGATGGGTGGGAGGGGCATGGGGTGGGGGGGGTTGTCGTCTGTCCAATCGGGGCATAGCTATAGTTTCCTATACGTTTTCTGATGAAAATTTGGATTCATCTTGCTTCTATGATGCTGTCTTATGGGAAGGGTGTCAATTTCATGCTTACCAAAGGACCCTAGACATGGCTCGCCGTCAGAGTGACTGGGGGGGGGGCGCGTTCAATTAGACTAAGCGCAGGCCGTTGCTGTGTATTAAAATCGGCAGGAGCCGCGGATCAAAATCTCGCATCCTGTCGCTGTTGACTTTTTTTTTTGTTTTTGTTTTTTCAAGCTCTTAACCTCTGCTGGAGAATATGTGCAGCTAACGGAAGCTTGGGCGGGAAAAGGAATGTTTGTTTCGATGAATGCGCCTCGGGACGAGTGTGTATGCCGCTGTTTTTTGTACGAGTGAACGTATTCCCGAGTGTGAGCGAGCAGGCTAGGGCGCGTGTCGTCAAGGTAACGCAACTCCATCCATTTGTGCTCGCGTACAATCTGAGATACACTTTGTACCATTAAGTTATTGAAAAATGAGTCACTCAAACACCTGTTGTTCAGACCTAAAAATGTGCCTTATACATTTGACAATGTACAAAATTCAGTTAATAAAGACAACTGAAAGAGAAGCTTCTCCGTCCTCTCGTCACTATTGTACAGTGTTTTTATCTCTTGTGGCGTCTTTTGTACAAAGAACATATCAAAGATACACACAGAAAGTGGAACGCGTGATCTTTTTGCTGTTTTATCTCTGCCTCTAAAAGCAGAAAGTAATCTGCTCATTAAACAGATTATTGTTTTTGTGTGTATGTATCATGCTTGCTTTTGAACGAGTAGATGTGTGCTGTGTTCCAGTCAACATTTCGGAAAAGTGGCCTGTCTAAATGTCTTGTCACTTGTCTGGCATCCTAGTAACATATTTAATTGTATATTTAGACATATACGGTTGCTTCATATCACATCATCTATTATGACACAAGATTATACTTTTATTCATTACTTAATTTGTTGTTCAGACTTGCTGTTATGGCCACTCCCGGAATGACCGCAACATAAAAGGCACAGAGACGTTGATTTGCAATACAAAAATTAATTTATTAAACAAGGGGAAAAGGAATTGGGAGCGTATGGATGCGTGAATGCAGGTTTCTATGCATGTATGTGCGTCTGTGAATGCCGATATGTGTAGTAAAGGAAACGGGTCAGTAGATGAAGAAAATAGGGAAAAACCACGGTCCAAAAGACACTCAGGTCATAGGTTGTGAGGAGAAAAAAAACGTCCCACTCGGAAGCAGGAACAAAAGTAAAAGAGCGACTCCCGATTGCTGGGCAAGCCAGTCTTTTAAAGGCGTGGGCCAGGTGACTCGGATTAGTCGATCAGGCCAATCATTCCATTCTCTGGATGGGGAAAACACAAGACACACAGAGGGAGAGACACACGTAACACTTGCGTTTGTGTCTTCTCGCAGTCCCACAGCAGTGTAGGTCAGACCACTGTGTGAGGCTGGTCAGTGTAGACCAGCGGTCCCCAACCCTGTTCCTGGAGATCTACCGTCCTGTAGGTTTTCATTTAAACCCTATTTTGGCACACCTGATTCGAGTAATTATTAGATCAGCGAGATCTCTGTTGAATGAGGTGTGCTTTGTTACGTTTGGAGTGAAAACCTACAGGACGGTAGATCTCCAGGAACAGGGTTGGGGATCACTGCTTTAGCTGTTGAATGGGATGTGCTTTGTTAGAATTGGAGTGAAAGCCTACAGGACGGTAGATCTCCAGGGGCAGGTTTAGGGACGGCGCTGTTTTTCAGGGGGATCCGCCATCTCCTGGGTGACCGTTGCCGTACTTCAGCAGTGCCCTCTGGGTGGCGCTGTGGAGCTCCTGGATGTAGGAGTCAAAGTGTCTCTCCAGCCTCCTCATCCTCTGCTCTTCCTCCTGAAGGAACTGGTCCCTTGGAGACTGAGGGAGGGAGGGGGGGGGGCAGAGAGACTATCGTAAGGCAGGACTTTGGGTGACATGACAGGGGAGGGGAAGCTGTTATACTATGTACACTATGGGCCTGATTTACTAAGACCTATAGCGCTGGTTTCCCAGACATAGTTTAAGCCTAGTCCTAGACTAAAAACATTTTTTCAATGGAGATCTTCATTGAATTTTTCTTTTAGTCTAGGACTAAGCTTAATTCATGTGTGGGAAACCTTTTAGCACATGCAAAACCAATAACAGCAGGTGTCCATACTTTTGACCATGTAGGATATGCAGTAATATTATCAACATTAAACCTGTGGTTAATATTAACAGGTAATCCTGGGGTAAGTCATGATCTCCATCCACACAGTCTGGTATAATATGTCTTGAGGGCTCACACGGTATTGCGTAGCTGACAACTTTGTTGACTGAGAGGGCAACGCTTCTGCTGGAGTTATTCAAATTTATATTTGATATGTAAATAAAAATTGACATCATCCAGAAGTCTGCTGCTCGCAACACCTCTGTCTTGTGCTATTCTCACTCAAGCTCTATGGTGAATTTGTTAAAAAGCTATTTACCATTTAAAAACTACTACAGACATCATGTAGGGTCTATATATGGACTATTCCGTCGACTCTAAACACTGACTGTCAAATAAATGTTGCCGCTTTTGCACTGTTCTTGAACAAGGTGCTATGATTGAATGACACAAACTAGCAATTTACAGGAGTGGTGCGTTACTGTGCTACCAAACAGAAAGGTGACGGGTACGCTTTCTGACGGATTTTATGTGAAGCATAATTCAATATATTCAAAGTATTATACGTGAACTTATTATTTTTTTTAAATGGGAAGAGTATTGGATTATATTACCCTGCAAGGGTCTAAAGATTGCTGTTAGAATCTATGAATAGTATTAAAGAGTGTCCGCAGTCTTGTCTAAAAATAGACAGTATTATAATAATAAAACTGTTTTGTTGTAAACGTGTTCTCTTTGAAACTGGGTGTGCTGTTGAATAGCTCATTGTGTTGCATGATGGAGACGCATTGTGATTGAAATGTAAATGGAGTGTTGCTGTATTGTCACACGATGTCTGGCGGGGCTGTCAGATTTCTCTCTGAGGAAGAGAGAAATATAAAAAAGAGAGACAGAGCTGCCTCCGGGGACTATCGCTCCAAACCAGCACTGTTCCACTGTTTAGGTGATAGGAGCTGAACATTAATGTGCCTTTCCCACAGAGGGACGACACACACACACACAAATTTAACTTTTAGATCTTTTTTTCATTTGAATTCAGCTGCACTGCCCTTCTGCTCTCCGTAAGCTCCTCAGAGTAAACTGAAGGCGCTTTTGTACAGAGACTGTAGATTGAACCTGTTAGCCGTGGGGAGCTGGGAAGGACAGACAGTCAGCGTGCTGCTCGGGCAGTCTGCTCCATACGTATTTATGCAATGAGAGATTTCTCAGGAACGCTTCTAGACTGTGTGCAATATTTCTGCACTCAGGAAATTCACAGGAACACGTCCTCGAGGTTTCAAGGACAAAACTGGTGGAATTAATTGTTCAGGGGGGAACTGGCCCCGTAAAAAGCAATGTTGCGTGTTTATGTAACTAGTGTCCTAGAAAACGGGTGTTGTAAGGTAATTGGGGTGAGTGAATCTGTATGAGGATTTCCGCCGTCCGAGATCACACCTGGGGCCACGTATAAAACTGAGTAAAAAAGATGCGTGAAAGAATGCTCAGGGAGAAAGTCGGAAATCTGCTTACGCAAAGTTTTACATTTTGTCCCTCTGACTTTCTATTGCGGTGTCGCCATATCACACTGACTCCAAACACAGTGTACTTATGGTGTCCAGCGTGTGCGGAGGTACGCAGATTCTCTTATTCTATACATCTGAATTTGTGCGTGGAAACTCGCTTACGCAGCGTTCTGAGGGCACTTTTCTGCTCAGCACTGTTTATACATGTGGCCCCTGGTCTATACAGCACTGTTTATACATGTGCCCCCTGGGCTATACAGCACTGTTTATACATGTGGCCCCTGGTCTATACAGCACTGTTTATACATGTGGCCCCTGGTCTATACAGCACTATTTATACATGTGGCCCCTGGTCTCTACAGCACTGTTTATACATGTGGCCCCTGGTCTATACAGCACTGTTTATACATGTGGCCCCTGGTCTATACAGCACTGTTTATACATGTGGCCCCTGGTCTATACAGCACTGTTTATACATGTGGCCCCTGGTCTATACAGCACTGTTTATACATGTGGCTCCTGAACTTTAGCCAGTCAGGAGCTTATACAGGTAAGGAGGAACGCAGGGAGAAGCGTGAAACTCACCTTTAGGAGTGAAGGCTCCAAAGGGGCCAACCTGTCTACCTTGGCTGTCAAGGCTTCCTCCCTGTGGCTGTTGCCATGGGGATAGTAACGGTTCTGAGGTTTGGGGGTGGGGCTCTGCGCTGCAGGGTAGCCGGTAGCTTCTGTCTGCTCCCAGCTGGCTGGCTGTGGGCTCCTGTAATTAATCAAAGCAAAGGCCGCCTCAGATGTGGCCCAAATGGCCCTCACCTTCTCTCCCCCCCTCCCCCCCATCGATCATGCTTTACCTGCCCTTCCTGTATTTTCTCATCTCCTCAAACTCTACACTCTCCTTCCATATTAGCAATACCTTCCACAGGTGGTCTTCCATGGCAGATGGGGCCACAGCTGGCCTGGTCTATGCAGAAGTTGGCCACACACACACACACACACACACACACACACACACACACACACACACACACACACACACACACACACACACACACACACACACACACACACACACACACACACACACACACACACACATACTGTCTTTGTTCTCTGGTTTGCAGTGTTGTTTCTCTCTCCACACTCCTGTGTAATGATCCTCACATACTCCTGGTTTCGATCTGACTGCAGAGCGGAGCACCGCAAGGTTTTTATTGAAAAAAAATGTCCACGGCGCCATCAGTGTTTTTTCCCGCCTCAGCGTAACCAGATCGCCGTGACCAGTCAGCTCTGCCTACTTGACGCACAGACGAGAGGTAACGGAGACGGCCGTGAGAAGGACGGGGTGTATTTAGGGACATTTCTTTTGTACATCACTAGCCTTGAATTCCTGTCAGGTACAGAGGAAGCGCACAGCGTCGGTTCCCTCTCTCACTTGCGTAGCATTATTAACTCAGCTTCTCTGTGTGTGCTCAGAGCTCACACATACCTGACTCCAGCTGTGTGTATCCTCAGCTTCGCCAACCCACACTTACACTTAAAAAAGTGCTGGCTTCAGGAATGTGTACACAGAGGTGTAAAATCCAGGTTCAGAAAGTAAATGTGGATTTAAACTGGTTTTTGTTGATGTCATGAATATATATATTTTTTTAGTATTTTTCACTTCTGGTTCATATTTGTTTGGAAAGCACAGTGGAAATAAGTCTGTGGCTTTTCTGTTTTTAAGGGATTATCTTCAATGAACACAGCTACACTACAAATAATCTCCAGATTAATAACATTGGCTGAGAACCTGTAACCCAAACGTAGGGCCAACTACACGTCACAAAAAACACAAAATATAACTTTCTACAGAGCAATTTATGAATAATGTCTCTGCTTCTGGTTTGATATGAAAATCTCAATAACACAAAATCAGAGAGAACCACCATGACAGAACCATGGTTGGTTTCTGTACAATGGTATACAATTGTGCAGATGGATACATTTCAACATGGGTAACATGGGTGGTGTTCTAGTTAATGAATTATTTTACTGCATACTCTTAAGTACGCAGATGATGGTGGGCTGTTATTAGTGTATGTGTCTAAAATATGGCTTCCCTGTCCACACTGAATGAAAATTGTTTGTGTGTATGTATATGTGTGAGTGCGGGCTTGTGCGTGCATGTGTGTGTATTTGTGTGTTACCCATTTGCTTTTTTTTAATGCCTGTGTGTGTGTGTGGGTTACCCATTCTCTTTTTTATAATGTCTGTATGTGTGTGTGTGTGTGTGCGTTACCCATTCTCTTTTTTATAATGTCTGTATGTGTGTGTGTGTGTGCGTTATCCATTCTCTTTTTTATAATGTCTGTGTATTTGTGTGCGTGTGTGTTACTCATTCTCTCTTTTTTATGTCTGTATGTGTGTGTATGTATGTGTGTTACCCATTCTCTCTTTTATAATGTCTGTATGTGTGTGTGTGTGTGTGTTACCCATTCTCTTTTTTATAATGTCTGTGTATGTGTGTGCGTGTGTGTTACCCATTCTCTCTTTTATATGTGTGTATGTGTGTGTATGTATGTGTGTTACCCATTCTCTCTTTTATAATGTCTGTGTGTGTGTGTGTGTGATCTCAGTGACATGTATGTGTTCCAGCGCTGTGACACAGTCACTTCACACCCAGTCACGCTAATGAGGCGGAACACAAACACCATCTGCTGGTGGCATGGCCGAGCGGCGCCTCCTGCCCGTCTCTTCTAGCCCCTCCCCCTTGGCACGCCACCGCACAGAAGCTCCGGAACGCTCGGGGGGGGGAAGCCTGTACCCGTGGAAACAAGTGCCATTCATCACATTATCGGCACACCGCGCGCGGTACAGCTCTGCTATCTGAGCTATCGCTCTCCAATAAAAACAAGGAAAAAAGATTTATCTAAACACACCTGCCTTCCCAGGCATCGCTCTGCCTTTCTCTGAGGCGTTCAGATATTTATACCGAATTCCACCCAAACGAACGCACAGCCACACGACCTTGCACTCCCACTTGTTCATTCTATGCATCTTGGCAGATTTCTGATGCTGAATTTGACATGGCGTACACGAACACCGACAGCAGACGCTTAACAAACGCTCCGCGCGGTAATTTACGGCTCGTTATGTTTCACGTCATTCTGTGACACCCGCGACGAAAGCTGCTTTATGAATTAAACGCTGCTGCTGCTGCTGCTGTTTATGTTCAGTGTTTTCCGAGTCAATAAGTTATTCTTATTTTGTCTGGTCAATTTCAATATCTCACAAGCAATGCAGTCGGTTTCAGTGTCCGGTGCTGAATTGTAAAAAAGAAAAACGTTTCCATCACTTCCTCAGCTGACCCCTGACCTCTGGCTGGTAAAGGACTTGTGGGTATAGACCTGTCCTTGGGTTTCCTGTATAGTCCAAAGACATGCAGGTTAGGCTAATAGGAGACTGTAAATGGCCCGTAGGTGAGAGCGAGTGGATGGATTAGCGAGTGGATGGGAGCAGGCTTTCTGTTCAGTGCTGATATCTCACACATGGTTGATGATGCTGCAGGGATCCTCCGGGGAGCAGCTCGTCTCTCCCAGCTGCCATTCCTCCTCCCACTGTCCCGAGTCACTGGAGACATCACATATGACATCACCTGCAGGGAGGTCTCCCAGAGGGCCGAGCACCTGCAACGAGAAACCCCAGGACCGTTAGGAATAGTGGGTAATAAAATCGGCTCGCTGCATAGGCAGGTGTGCAGCAGTGCTTCTGTCGAGAGCATAAGCTGGAACCCAGATCTCTAGAGGAGCCGAAATACAGGTTAAGACATGTTTGGAGGCGTTTTGACATAAACGGACTAGGTTAACCCCGATATAGCCTGCTAGAACATTTTCACTTTTCAAACAAATGTAGCCGGGTTTTCACCTGAATGGCTAGACGGTGTTTCACCGACCTTTCACCCCAAAAATATTCACTGGGAAGTGAAGGTTACGGTGAAGAGTACTGTTTAGGAAGAGTAGATATGGCACAAAAACAAGACGTATATTAGTAGAGCGTGTTTGACTGTCTTTGTATTTTGTTAAAAAGTCCAGGAAAATAACTATTTCTTTAAGACCGTGAGCAAGTACTGTAAGTACTAGGTCTTCATTATAACTGTAAAATATGGCAAATATGAACGATGGAACAAGAAATTGCAGATTATCATATACAGCTTCATATAATCCCGGCCAAAAATGTAACCAGTCATCATGGGTTTGAGTGGGCCTCTGTTTTTACCTGGGAATCCATGCGCCCTGTACCAGTTTAATGTCAAAATTTAAGCCCCCCACCCCCCACTCCCAGGGTAGCTAGCCCCTTCCAAACAGCAAAAAGCAATTTGGACTCCTCTCCAGCAGACGGGCCTATTTTTCATCATTAACAAAGCCATAGGATGAATTGATTTTCTATCACAAGGTACCATTAAAAGGCAATTTTCTCTGATCTCTGCAAGACGAGGGTCCGCTCGGGGAGGGCTGCGAAGAGACAGGCAGCCCGGCCGGGACTCAGCGCCTGCTTATCTCCGTGACGACCGGCGTAATCCCAGCAGAGCGCGGCTGTCCAGCAGCTCCTGGCCGACAACACAAACCCTCCTGTCTTCTGTACAGCAGAATCCCAGGAAGCATGTAAAGCAGGGGGGTGGGTCGTGGAGGCTGGGGAAGATGGAGTGGGGGATGGGGCAGGTAGCAGAGCGGGGTTGGGATGAGTGGGGCAGGTAGTAGAGGAACAGTCTCAACGCTCAACGTCTCCCCTTTAATGAGGGGATGTGTGAGGAAATGACAGGAAAGATGAGAGTGGATACTCTGGAACACTAAAAACCCCGAACCGTTTCACGCTCGTTCTTTTTGCTCCTCCACAGAAGCGCCTTGGCGTAGCGAGAAATCATGTCCGTTACTTTTCTCCGTCAGCTGCACTCGTTACCGTCTTTCTGCGAGACTATCTTTAAACGAGCCGGCCCGTGCGCAACAGCAGAAAAACAGTGGAGGAAGCTATTCCCGTGTAGCCGCTTGAAGTTCCCTTTCAGTTCCGCCCACAGACGCCTGCCGGACCGCTCGGCGGGGTGGAAAAAAACCTTAACAAGACGTCTTTTTAAGCGTGACGTCTCTCCCCCCACCGGCTCACTCGCCGTCCTCTCGTATCATTAAAATTCCGAGTTAGAAAATGAGCCGTGCTTCCGATGGACCGCGTCATGTCTGACACAATATGTCAGCTGTCTCGGCACAGCGCTGCCCGTCTCCACGTGAACCTCCGCTGAGCCGTTTCTTGGACGTTTGCATTTGACGCCCCCCGGGCTCAGCCACGCTGGCTCCTGAGGCCTCAGATCGGTCGAACGCAGAGTCGTGGGGACGGACTGAGATGAGAGGGCTGGCTGGAGGTCAATAAAGTTTGAGAGAGAAAGGGCGATGCTGGTGAACAGTCACACGCCCTCTCCTTCTTGCATTCCCGAAAACTATCTGGGACATGCCACAGGAGGAGCATGAATCACTCTTTGTCCTACCAAAGCTCCGTGCCCTTGATTATGACTAATAAATATGATGAAAATGTCAATAATGAATTTAAACTTGAGGCACAGACCCCTTCCCTCCGGGCTGGGCTATCGACCCGCGAGCGACTAAACGAGGGAGAAAAGTTGAACGTACAGCATTGAATCAATACGAAACAGTGTCGCAGATATCTCAATTACATGGAGAAAGGTAACCTACAGAAGAGGCATTACCAGAGACGTGCTTGACTCCATTTCGGAAATGAGCCTCTTCAGGTTCTTATTCTCCAGTCTAAGAGCCTCCAGCTGAATTTTGGCCACCTACGGCAGGAAACGAAGACAAAGGTTCACTTTGTTAACCGAGTAAACGATGATGATGATGTCACAGGGTCCACACGTGGCTGTATTATCCATCAGCTGACAGCACTGCCGACTGAGGCCCCTCATTCACTCACAAAACTTTCCCAGGAAAGGAGACTCAATGCTACTATATATGTGACTAGCCAAGTGTTTCTGCAAGTGTAAGAATAAACCAGGAGTCTTGACATTGCGGGCGGAATACTTCTCAGCCAGAGAATGTGACACTGGTGTGAATAGTAGCCAGGTATGGCCAAGACTGACCGCATTCATTCAGTTTTTTGTTTTCTGCAGCACCTGATACTCTGTGGCTTTCCCTGTAACGGACAGCAGTTCCCTCTGGAGTTGGGCCGCTCTGTGATTGGCTGAGGCCACAGTGCTTTCACTGTCTGTCAGCTGGGTCCGCAGGTGCAGTGACTCCGCCCTCAGGGCCTCTTGTTGCGCCAACTGCTCCTTCAGCTGTGCACAGGAAGAGAGAAACCTGAGCTACATCCGAGCCTGTTTGCTGATACTCAATCCATTTTACTCTCACACGTTAATATTGCCGGTCCCTGTTAGCCGCTTGGGGTTAGCTGCCTGTAATGAACTTAACATTCCTATTATGTTAGGGTCTATGTGACCCAAAATTACTTTTTGGTTTTTGTATAATTTCAAATTGGTGATTTATAACCACTTGCTTCAACCACCATTTTGATAAGTTTTTATTTCAACCCTAAACGCCTTTAGGACATCCTAGAGAATTAGGAAATAATGTATAAAAAAATATATATTTGGAAATTGAATGTTTTTTTTCTATTGACCCGTAACAACACTTTAATACAAATGGCAGTAAAATGGAAACATAATAGGAGGGTAACTGGATGTAATAACATGTCTCACATACTCTTTTTCTCTCATTTACTCTCTATATATATCTCTCGTTGTGAGCATAACACTGACATTTATTCAGTTCCCTGTACATTACAGGTTGCCGTGGAGACGCACCGTGACAATTTCGTTATCCTTGTGTTTTCCAGCATGCTCTAGGTCACGGAGCTTTTCGTCTTTCTCATCCAGTGCATCTCTCAGCTGCTTGGCCCGGGCGTTAGACGACTCCAGCCTTGGGAATATGGGACACACAGGAGACCAGCGGGTCAGTGGCATTCTCCACCCAGACGGTCAGTGCCACTATCACAGACCAGCGATGAGAGGCGGGTCAGTGGCATTCTCCACCCAGACGGTCAGTGCCACTATCACAGACCAGCGATGAGAGGCGGGTCAGTGGCATTCTCCACCCAGACGGTCAGTGCCACTATCACAGACCAGCGATGAGAGGCGGGTCAGTGGCATTCTCCACCCAGACGGTCAGTGCCACTATCACAGACCCGGTCAGTGGCATTCTCCACCCAGATGGTCAGTGCCACTATCACAGACCCGGTCAGTGGCATTCTCCACCCAGACGGTCAGTGCCACTATCACACACCCGGTCAGTGGCATTCTCCACACAGACGGTCAGTGGCATTCTCCACCCAGACGGTCAGTGCCACTATCACAGACCCGGTCAGTGGCATTCTCCACACAGACGGTCAGTGCCACTATCACAGACCCGGTCAGTGGCATTCTCCACACAGACGGTCAGTGCCACTATCACAGACCCGGTCAGTGGCATTCTCCACACAGACAGTCAGTGCCACTATCACAGACCAGCGATGAGAGGCGGGTCAGTGGCATTCTCCACACAGACGGTCAGTGCCACTGTCACACCACACTGAGGACTGCAAGGCAAGCAGCTATACGGACAAGCCAGCTTTCAGTAATCGTATCTGTTCCACTTTCTTTCCAAGATTGGACTGGCGAAGCATGTAAAACCTCCTTTACGTGGTATGGAAGGGGTGCAGGAGCTAAAGGTCCCCTGAGGGTCTTGGTAGTTAGGAATAAAAGGGGAAATAGGGGCAAAATGTATGTATTTTTATTTAATTTAACAATTATTTTTAGAAGCAGCGCTGCAGCATAATAATTAGAGAACTCGGCTTGCAACTTCAAGGTTGCAGGTTTTATTCCCAAGTAGGACACTGTTGTCCCAGTGAGCCAAAGCCGGATTCTAGACGTTCAGAGTGGTGGAAATCTAGGTTGAGAGACTTTTTGACATAAACAGACTAGGTTACCTTCTATATAGCTCAGGTTGTACCTGGATATAGCCTGTCTATGTCCTAGTCGGATAGAAAACTTTCACTTTTCAACAAAATGTAGCTGGGTTTTCACCTGAATGCCTAGATGGCGTTTCACTGACTTTTCAATGCAAAAACGGGGTTGTACCCTTGAGCAAGGTATTTAAACTAGATTGTTTCTGTAAATGTCCAGCTGTATAAATGGATTGCATGTAATATTCTGTGTTAGTTGGTCTCGATAAGACTAAGCTAAATGCCTAAGCAATGTATTTAAGCAGGTAGGTTAACTGATAACTCCTTTGACATGACATCATGATCGTTTAACATATGGAACTCAAAGTTTGTAAGAATGTCTGTGAAAATTTTTTTAAATAAACTTGAAACCAAAGGCCAGGGAAGGTTTTTAGCTTGACACATCAATATCAGAGCACAAACAGAGACATGCATACATACTCGCGCACGCACGCACACGCACGCCCACACACATACACGCATGCACACACACACATACATACACGCACACCCACACACACACGCACGCCCACACACACACACACACACAAACAAACACACACACACATACATACACGTACACCCACACACACACGCACGCACACACACGCACGCCCACACACATACACACACGTGCACACGCATGCGCACACACACACACACATACACGCACACACACACACACACGCACACGCACACACACACACACACGCACACACATACATACACGCACACCCACACACACACACGCACGCACGCACGCACACACACACACGCATGCCCACACACATACACACACGTGCACACGCGTGCGCACACACACACACATACATACACGCACACCCACACACACACGCACACACACACACACACACACACGCACACACATACATACACGCCCACACACATACACACACGTGCACACGCGTGCGCACACACACACACATACATACACGCACACCCACACACACACGCACACACACACACACGTGCACACGCGTGCGCACACACACACACATACATACACGCACACCCACACACACACACGCACGCACGCACGCACACACACACACGCATGCCCACACACATACACACACGTGCACACGCGTGCGCACACACACACACATACATACACGCACACCCACACACACACGCACACACATACACACACGTGCACACGCATGCGCACACACACACACACACACACACACACACACACACAAACAAACACACACACACCCAATCTGCAGCTGGATGATGTCTGCTCTCAGTAGCTCCTCTTGCTGAACGCTGTTCTCCAGCTGCCACTGCAGGTTCTCCGTGTTCTCCCTGAGGTCCTGCAGCTCTTTACCCATGATCCTCTCCTTGCTCTCGCTCTCCAGCCTGGGGATACAGATACACTGGGTGCTATTCCTCAACCCCATTAAACCAAAGTACCATGGAATGGGTTTATTTTAGCATCCCTGCGGTGTCAGGGGCTGCTTCACTAAAAACAAGGCTCCAGAATTTAACAGAGAAAAATCCAAATCCACATATCAGACAGTGACAGCACCCAGCGTGCATCTTATCGTCTTATGCAATCGTTTCTTAAGCAGTGCACATTTTCAGAAAGCAATGTCACACTATTCTCAAAAAGACTCAATGGAAGGGAAAGGCAAATTAAAACCCAAAAACTGATACAAGTTGTGCTGTCTCAGTGATAACGTAGCTCATTTTTACAGTTTTGCCCGTAACATAACAGCTGGTAAGACATCCGAGCGGATCAATTTAATTGTAGGTTGACTGAACTGTATAATTACTAAGGACGACATCAGATTCTTGCAATATTTCATCAAGGGACCTAAGAAATCATGGATCTCATAAATAATAATGCCTTTTATATGGCACTTTTATCACACTCAAAGCACTTTACAGTGCTGAGGGGGAAACCCGCGTAAACCACCACCAATGTGTAGCACCAGAACGCTCACCACACATCAGCTGAGGCGGAGAGGGAGTTAAGTTTTTGCCAATCAAACTGGGTGATGATTAGGCGGCAGGTTGAGACAGCCAGGTTGGGAATTTACCCAGGACACCAGGAACGGACTACTCTTTACGACAAGTGTCATGAGATCTTTAATGACCAGTGAATCACAACCGCGGTTTAACATCTCATCCGAAAGAGAACGTCTCCTACAGCACAGTGTCCCCATCGCTGCACTGCAGCACTGGGGTTTATTTCACCCCCTACACCACTTCCAACAGCAACATATTTTCCCAGGATGTCTCCCATCCAAGTATTAACCAAGCCCACACCTGCTTAGCTTCAGTCATTCAGGAGGAGCGGGGTACATGGTGGTATGGCAGCTGACTAATAATGGCATGGTGTGTTGTTTCTTGTTTACTGATTTCTGTTTCCTTGGTAGTCTTTTCCTTTACTTTGAAAATCACAAGTTTGTACACATAATATGATGTCCTCTCCCAAGTTTTAAGGCTATTATTAGTTTCAGTAGAACCGGGGAATGTTAATGTCTAAGCTGCAGTTAGTCCTCTGACCCACCTGGTGGCGATCTCCTGAGCTGACAGTTGCTCTCTCAGTCTGTCCACTTCTCTTTTCCAGAGCTTCCCTTCCAGTTGTGTTGCCTGCAACAGGTCATCCCTGGCCTGCAGCTCTGCCCTTAGCTTGTCAACCTCATCCTGTGATTCCTAATACAGAAACAAATACACAGAGACAGGCAAAGTTACTGGTCTGCAATAGATATCTGTAATGCATCACCATAGATCCGTAATTTCAATGCCATATCCAGCCAACAAAGCTTTTTCCCCCTCTTGAGACACACTGACTGAATAAAGCACACAAAGGCAATATAGGAAACAGTGCTGTGCTGTAAGTCATTTCAAGATGTGATTAGAATGTTCTCAACTGAGCATTCTAATGCTGATGCAACAATCACTACTGCAATGGAGTTCTAGAACACTGACTTAGAATTTTGAAAAAAAAAAACACTCCAAAAAAAAAACTACGGAAAGGGTTTAAATTGAGCCTGCTCTGGGAATGATCCACAAGCACAGAAAGCACACATATGCACACCCCCGCTGTGTGAAATCAGAGGTGCCTTCAGCCAATTAACGAATCCCGCCCCGTGGGAAAGGTTGAGAGGCCGACCCTCTCTGAGGACATGGCTGTACCTGCTGTGCTAAGTAGGCTAATCCGACTTTCCAGACACAGAATATATGGTGGCTAGTTGTGGCTCACAGAATGGTTAGCATCATATTTGGCTAAGCTTGCAGCCAGAGCATCTCACCTTTTTACGGTCAGGATCTGGCCCACCCCTTACGGCCAATTCATAGTCGCCAAAAAACAAATAAGCGTACGGACGTCCGCAGGGTCCTAAATGACATCATAGCAGACCCAAAACAGACCCTGAGCGGACGTCCGCCTATACAGTCCGCGCAGCAGTCGTTTTTTGTGTCCGCACGGACCTGTCGTTTCTCCTACAAGCGTACCGTCTACGTACCGTAATATTCTTACATGAAGGATGCCACTGTTTGCAATTTGCGTGCAAATATTATGGGGAATGTAGTCTACAAAGGGGGGGTTGGTACGAAGACTATGAAAGGGAAACGTCCGTGGACAATCTGCGGACTGTCCATCCACATACGCGTCTGCTCCCTATTTTAAACACTCAGTATACACCCTTCCCCTACGGCAGTGGTACCCAACCCTGCTCTTGGAGATCTACCTTCCTGTAGGTTTTCATTTCAACCCTAATGTGGCACACATGATTCTATAATTAGCAGCTCAGTGAGATTACGGGTGCGTCCCAATATTCTTCACTCCCCACCACTCCTCCACTCCCCCACTACCACTCCACTCTTACCCGGAAATACACAAAACTGCCTGAAAGTTTAGAGTACAAGTATTTGCATGTACAGTATACAATGTGCCTGACATTTCAGTTTGCATTGAGACATACATTAATATGTAACCATTAATACATAATTAAGATGTAATCAGCGACATTAGATTAAAACACAAAGAACTGTTTCCGGGACACGAAGGAGAGGAGGTGGTAGTGGAGGAACAGAGGGTGCCTTTTTTGAGTATTGGGACGCACTCCTCTAGCTGTTGAATGAGGTGCTTTGTTAGGGTTGGAGTGAAAACATACAGGTATATCTCCAGGAACAGGGTTGGGGATCACTGACATAGGGGCATAAGAACAGGAACACATTGATAGCAGAGGAAGAGGCAGGGAGGATGCTGGGAAAAGCTGATGTCATAGTGTAGGATCATAGATCATATAGTGGGATCATAGTTATACTTTTAAGAACTGACGTGACTATCAGTTTGGGGGTAATTATGTAAAGGATGTTGGTAAACTCCCCACCTAGATTGTCACTTAACTCTTCAAACATACGGCAGTGCTTCAGACATACGGCCTGGGTGTCAAACGGCAGACTTTAGCATCTCATCTCCAACTTTAGGGAAATCATTGCTTTCACATCAGTTCTTATGTATTCCTTCACTAATTGCTCTGTCTCCCCCCCCCCCCCGCGCTCCGCGGACATTTATGAGTAATTACTGTCATTCCCACGGTTTAGAAATGTTTATTTTGGCTTTGATAGAAGTGAACTTAATTTCCTCTCACAATTCCGCTTGATAAATTACATCATCAGAAAATGTGTGAGACTTTGGTCATTGGATTGGAATACCAAGAGGTTAGGGACGGGACCCACCCAGCACCACGATCACTGGGCAGGGTAACAGAGGCAATAGAACACCAGCAGAAACATATTGCAATTCAGCGGCTCATATTACCTGACCTGATATTTTACTCCATAAATGCATTGTTATAGTAATAATCCACATCTAATGAAAATAGCCTGACCCTGTTAGAGAGGCTTACAAAGGTGTCCAATCATTCTGTGTAAATCACTGTGACTGGCAGAACATGTAATTTTGACCATCTCTCAATGCAAAGGGAAGCTTCAATCAATATACAATATTCTACTCTCCCCAACCACAAGCTTGTCAACCCTAGATTAGATTTTATTACATTTGTGTTATAATTACTCACTTACAGCTTTGCAAAGCTTTTGTCTCCTGCCTGGACTATCCATATTTAGTCTTGCATTTAATTGGCCAAAATCTGTATGCTAATACTCCCGTGGCTAGCATGCATGTTATGTGCTCGCTGTGTTCGCTGTCTGACCCCGTGTATTTCCGTGTCTAAACGGGCTCCACTTGAATGGCGCCTGGCAGCACATCATGTCCAATGCTACAGTTAAATCGAGGTTGCTTGTTAGCAGATAATTGTGGGTGACTTTCTGTGTGTTTACACTCAAAGTTGTCAGGTTTTACTGAACAAAATGGCAGGTTTTCAGTAGTTATGTATTCAGGATGTGAAATGTGTTCACGGGTTCGTGGCTCCTTTGTGGGTACTGGGGAGGTAGTTAGAACCAGGGTGTTAGCAGGTGGGAACTCTGTGATAGCACGTGGAGCAAGACATCAGCAAAGGCAGCTCTTCTGTGTTGCTAATTTCCTATATCCAGACATGCCAGTTTGATGGCTGCAACTGTTGTTGTTGAATCTCTAGCATCTGCTCTTGTTAGCTTGTTTGTGCGGCAGCTAAAACCCATAGAAATATGCTGACAATTTTAAAAGTGCTATCGGCTGCTACCTGTACAATTCTGTACTTGTCTGTCGTTCTGTTTAACATATATAATGCAGATACATTTTTTTTACTTGACATCCTAATTTTCAGACAATCCCATTGAGGTAAGATTCTCTGTCAATTTGGGAGAGCACACTGTGGTACGGGTTTCCAGCTACAGACAGCACTAACACAGCACACAGCACATCTCTGAGAACAGAGGCCTCATCTGTATCTGCCACCAGGGACCCTGGATTTTCAGAGAATATGCAAGAAAACCTGAAGGAAATATGAATTCATATTGCTGTGAATTTATAGCATAGAGCTTTGGGGAATATGCAGGAAGAAACTCAGCAAACATACAAGAGATTATCGGTAAATATGCAAAAGGATATCCGTCAAAATATGGGAGAATCTCAGTGAGTATGCAGTGAAATCTCTGTCAGTATGCAGTGTAATCTCAGTGAGTATGCCGTGGAATCTTAGCGAGTATGCAGTGGAATCTCATGTAAGTATGCAGGGGAATCTTAGCGAGTATGCAGTGGAATCTCATGAAAGTATGCAGTGAAATCTCAGTGAGTATGCAGTGGAATCTCATGTAAGTATGCAGTGAAATCTCAGTGAGTATGCAGCGGAATCTCATGTCAGTATGCAGTGGAATCTCAGTGAGTATGCAGTGGAATCTCAGTCAGTATATAATGGAATCACAGTCAGTATGCATGAAAATCTCAGCAGCAGCTCTTAAGAGCAGATGGTTGCCATGCAGTAGAGAGCCCCAAATGCCTCCAATGGACAGGAAAAGCCTTTGTTTAGGCGGACGCTTCAATCAGAGATGCCACGGAGGTGAGCATTTAACCCGTGGCCCATTATTTCTCATTAGTGCTGTCAGAAACCCCCTCTGAGCCAGCTGCTCCTCCACGTTTAATGTCCCTTCATTGCACAACGCCAGGCAGGAGCTTTTTGAACCACTGCCAGCCACACAGAACCATCTCAACTGCTGTTTCTCATCTAAAGTGGTATCAAGAGACGCGCAATGTAGTTACTGCCTTTCCTCCCAACGCCTGAATCTTTCCGGCCCATCTCCTTTAATGTATCGCTCTTGCTCTCCACCTTTCTAACTGTCTCTCTCTGCTCTCGTCTCTCTGCTTTTCACTTTCTCTCTCTTCTCTAATTGTCAAGACATCGTTAAATAAAACCGCTCAAACAAAACCACTGTCAATATACATAGTGCTTTGTCAAGTTTTTTTTGTCAGTTTGTCTTGTTAAAAGGCACAGATATCAAAAAATGAAATGTCTTCCGAAAAGCAGAAGTTATTTATAAACACGGCACCATATAAGGAAAACGCTGACAGATGCTGATTGGCTGGAGATGGAGCAGTGAGGCGGGAATTGTGACCCTACCTGCTGCAGTGTGTGTAGAAAGCTCTCCTTCTCCACACGAGTGTCCCTCCTGGATGCCAACGCCTCCCTCAGCCGCCCGGTCGTGACCTCCTTCTCCTGCGCCACCGCGTGAACCTCCTCCAGCCCGGCTTGCACCTCCGTGACCTCCTTCTGCACCTCCCCTCGCCGTTCTCCTGCCAGAGGGCCCTGGTAGCGTCCACTTTTGAGCTGCTGAGCAAAGCCCCACTCAATAACGGACAAGTTGACGGCCAGCGCTTCTGCATGTCAATGGGAAATCAATGCAGACGAGGTGTGGACGGCATTGAACCGCTGCGGATCTCGGCGAAAACAATTACACGTGTGGATCGATTCTGCAGCACGCGTAGGGCACGTACAGGCTTGGGAGGGCAGTAGGTTAATGAGGGTTTTCTCTCCTGAAAAGTTCTACTCTGCAGAATCCAAGACAAATTAATTTTAAGTTCAATCTAGGTATTTAAAAAAAAAAACTTTTATTCAAGTCGAGCACACAGTGCAACTTGCAACACGCATAATTACTTTGGAAATTCTGCACACGTTGACACGTACGCCAGCACCGATGCATACAGTGACATTATCTAATGCTGGTTTCATATTGATTACTGTACTTTTAAAAGGTTCTGCTCTGCTCTCTCTCTCTCTTTCTTCACATTCATTTGGAGCAGTAGTCAAGCCACTTGATCACTACAGTTGATGATTACGGTCTCAAATTTCACTTGGGGATGAAACAAAGGCAGCTTGTTTCTTAACTATTCAATCAGTTAATTGTAAAACTATAAGTGTAAACTTTGACAGTCAGTTCCCCGGGATGTGGGTACCATGCCTATAACAATGTAAATAACTTGATGATTTTTACTGAGCTTTAACTATCTTTGGCTTGAAATCAAAAGATCTCCCTAAGGAGCAGTCGCATTGCAAATTATATTGGACGTTCTCCGGCCTAAAATACACACACTAAGAAAGTTTGGCCCAGGCTTGTGTACCTGTAAAAGCTGACATTTTGCCGCCAACAACTTCCTGTTCACTTGGAAAGCAGCCAAGTCCTTCTGGTGGAGGTAGGTCTGCTTCTCCCACTCCCTGGACTTTATCTGTAACTCCTGAAAAGAGACGTGCATTCACATTCATTTAAAAGTGGCACTGAGTTGAGGATTAACTTTTGGAAAACCTTTGAAAACCCAGAGTCTTTTAAAAGCCCTTCTCTGTGCTTTGAACATCTGAGTCATGCTTTTTCTGTGTGTGTGTGTGTGGGGTACAGAAAAGCAAAGTGGGGCTTGGTCAGAGAATCATATTGGCACAAAAAGGCAAAGAGAAACATACTGGTTTTGCTGTCAATGAAAGCCAAGGACAGATGATTAAATATTGCTGAATACAGATTCATATTTCCACCGAATACAAATAATGAAAAAACTGCAAGGGTGTTTTGAACAAAAATATGATGTTTAACCCTCATGTTGTGTTCTGGGTCAATTTGACCCGGTTCAATGCTTGACGTCTCTTAAAAACCAGTTAACGTTATTTTTTCATCTTGACACTATATGACTTTCCTAATTTGTTTGAATTAAATAGTAAACACACAATAAACATAATGCTATGTTTTCATATGTCCTGTACCAAGGGTATTGTGTAGCATAATTGTGGGGTAGCTGTATAAATTGTAAAAAAAATACAACCTTTTTAAAATCTCAAATTTTTTGTGGGTAATTCTGGTGCCACTTTTCCATACGGGTTTTAAAGTTCACAAGCTTTTTCTGAGACTCTAAAATGAGATGTTTATTCACAGTATAATTTAGTATATTTAGGGAGAAAGGGCTAGTCATTTGGAAGACGCACAAAAGTGACACAGAAAGTGTCAAGAGTTCTCTATTATAATATTTTTGTGTCAGCTTAAACTTTTCGGGTAAATTTGACCCCAAACATTAAAGCATAATATGAGAGTTAAATAGCTGAAGCATCATTAATCAAGAGATATGCTATATTCTATATATAATACATACTATGGCATATAATCTAAAAAGGAAATAATAATGAAATAATCCACTCTATATAAAAATGCAGAGATTGATACCTACTGTATATATGAGATTAATTATTTAAAACAGAGCATCTCTGTACCGAAAGACCTCAGTAGCACTTGACCTTTGAATGCCCTTATTTGCTGGAAGGATGATTTCGCAGGAGAAAAAGCTTGTTAATCATGTAGCTGTTATTGCTGGCTGCTCCCTGGGATGAATGTTAATAACGGCCGTGAGGAAGATGCACCGGCTTAAACACAGAGACAGGCGACTGATCTCACATGCTAATCCTGCAGAATCTCTCTCACCACAACATCCATCTGCTACAGCAACTACTGACATGTGCCAATCCTGTCTTAAAACACACACCTGCTCGTGCATGCAAGTGCAGACAAACACACACCTACTCGTGCATGCAAGTGCAGACAAACACACACCTACTCGTGCATGCAAGTGCAGACAAACACACACATACTCGGCAGTATCTCTTTCACTACAACATCCAGCTGCTACAGCAACCACTGCCATGTGCCAATCCTGTCTTAAAACACACACCTACTCGTGCATGCAAGTGAAGACAAACACACACCTACTCGTGCATGCAAGTGAAGACAAACACACACCTACTCGTGCATGCAAGTGCAGACAAACACACACCTACTCGTGCATGCAAGTGAAGACAAACACACACCTACTCGTGCATGCAAGTGAAGACAAACACACACACACGTACTCGGCAGTATCTCTCTCACCACAACATCCAGCTGCTACAACAACCACTGACATGTGCCAATCCTGTCTTAAAACACACACCTGCTCGTGCATGCAAGTGCAGACAAACACACACATACTCATGGATGCAAGTGCAGACATAGGTACAAACACACACTTACTCGCACATGCAAGTGTAGATAGATATATACAAACACACACTTATTCACACATGCAAGTGCAGAGACATGTATATACAAACACAGACATACATAGAAGTACGCACATGCATGCATTTGCAAAAACACATATCTGTAGATGTAAACAAAAGTACATACATTCATACACATACGTACTCACACACACTTACACGTGTGCACAACATGCATACATTCATACACATACGTACTCACACACACTTACACGTGTGCACAACATGCATACATTCATACACATACGTACTCACACACACTTACACGTGTGCACAACATGCATACATTCATACACATACGTACTCACATGCATGCACTTGCAAAAACACATATTGTGTGCACAACATGCATACATTCATACACATACGTACTCACACACACTTACACGTGTGCACAACATGCATACATACATGTGCATACTGTAGGAAAACACACTGGCACATCAAAACGTTCATGTACACAAACATACATGTGCACTAACACACACTCTGCCTTCTCACACACTGCTGCAGATGCAGAGAAAATGAATCAGAAAGAAAACGGGGTGCTTCTTTCTCATTTTCTTACACAGGTAGCATTGAGCCTTCCTCTGTGAGTGTTTCCTGGAGCCAGAGAACATCATTACAGGAGGAGGGAAAATGATTTTGTATTACGTCTCTAATGCGTTCCTTTACCAATGTCGTTCTCCTGGAATTATATTTCTCATATATTTCTATTTCTATATTGTTCCCCTCCACATACTTATTTTCTAAATGTTTTTCTGAGCATAATGGCTAATAATAATAATAATAATAATAATAATAATAATCTATGTTTAACATCATCCCTTCAACTGCAATTACAGTACCTAAAGGTACAAATGCTTGTCATTGGGGTGCTAAAATCATATCCCTAGCCAGCAATACATAATTAGTTTGTACCTTTTTTGGTTGCACAAGTACTTTATTGTACTTTCGGGGTACATTTGGAAAATTTGTTCCTTCAAGAACAAAAATGTACCTTTGCTGTGCCTTCATTTCTGAGAGTGTAGTAGTTTTTTGAAAGCACACTATTAGATCAGGGCCGGATCATGGTCCGTGAGGCCCCCTGGCAGTCCGAGGCCCACTGGCCCCACCGGACCGGTCCATAATCCAGGCATGTATTAGATAACTAACTCGGGGGGACTTGTATCGGTGGAAGGAAAAGAGCTGGAACTTGCCTGTTACATTAGTTGCATCATTTGTTTTTCATTCCGAAAAAAAACTTGAAAAGTGTTCAATCTGATCTCTGTGGGTGAGAATCACGTATGGTATGATTCAGAGCTGAGAGGGAAGACTGGATTTTACACCTTACCAGATAGGAGCAAAATACACTTTCAGCTCCTAAGGGTCTGATTAACTAAGACCTTTAGCATGGGCAAAACCTTTTAGAACACGCATAACTAATAACACAGCCAATGATTGGGGCAAAATAAATGACAATGACCAATCATTGGTCGTGCTACTGGTTTTGCGTGTGCTAAAAGGTCTTATGCGTCAGACCCTAAGAGGCTTAACGTAGGAGACGAGTGAAGGGTACACATGACCGGATACATAGAGTCTAGAATGGGAAAACAAGGCTTTATGTCTGGGAAATAATTGAGATGGGCCATGTGTTGGCAATAATTTAGTTGAGCCAAACAAAATACATGGATTTCCATAGTAAAATAATTTAATTAATTCATTACATCAATAGTGAAGTCTCATTTTACCTTATCCAGAAAAAACATGTGTTTTGACTTTTCCAGTTAAACTAGCTGAACAAGTTTATATTTACTTTAATGATACATAAACTACAGGCATTTTCCTAGTATTATTCTCGCTGTTTGATTCCAAAGCCATTTTCTGTCTGTTACAGTTTTCTTTGCAATTACTTTGACTTATTTTTTTTGAAATGTCAATGTGCGAACCACTTAAGAAGACTACTCCTTTCAGTATTAACCGTGAAAATAATGCGCTTGAGTCAAATGTCATAAAAACATCATGCCAAAAAAAAGCATAACACTAAACAACAAAACAGCAAATTGCCTAAAATATACTTCTAATAAATCAAGGGATAACATAAATAATCTCTGCTTAAGTTTGGTCAGAGTGGCATGCCTCATTCTTATTGACCATGGCCATGACTGACCGATGTGTTCCAGCTGTACGTCATTTTCTTACGCGAGTAGCATTGAGCCTTGCACTGTGAGTGTTTCCTGGAGCCAGAGAACATCATTACAGGAGGAGGGTGAATGATTTTGTATTACGTCTCTAATACGTTCCTTTACCAATGTCGTTCTCCTGCAATTATATTTCTCAAGCCGGTTACAGAGAGGAACACTGTTCCCCTCCACAGACTTCTGTTCTAAATGTTCTTCTGAGCATAATGGTTTTCTTTAACATCATCAATATAAAAAGTTGAAAAACAGACAACGTGTTCCAGAACACTAGCAATGTGTTCCAGCTGTTTGTAGCGGTGCACTGATTATCATTTAAGATGTCATGCATTCTCAAATAGACAAAGCCATCTGCAACGGTTGCCAAATTATCATTTTTTTGGCGTTGTCATACCGCCACAAACCACGCTCCTACTGAATGGCTGAAGCTAAGCAGGTGTGAGCTTGGCTAGTAGGCTACTTAAACGGGAGGCCTGAGAAACTAAGATGCTGCTGGACGTGGTGGTGATGGGTCAGCGGGGGAACGGTCTTCCTTCTGAACCAAAATCAAACCCTAGTGCACTGGTGGTGCTATAGGGGACTCCATCTTTCAGGTTAAAGGGTAAAGCAATGTCCCGTCTCCTCCTCGCTCGGGCCGTCTAATCATCCCCAAGTATAATTGGCTCAGAAATGTCCTCCCTCTTATGTCGTAAGTGTTCTGGCACAAAATGGCTGCTATGCATCAGCCAGATGGATGCTGGTGCTACACATTGGTAGTGGTAGAGGTGTGTTTCCTCTATTTTACATGAAGCATCTTGTAGTGAAATGCACAAACTTTCAATCTGAATGAATCACTAAAACCAATTTTAGAATTTTTTTTTGGCCATTTTTCTCTAAAACCACAAAGTAAATCTGGTGACTCCGACCACAAAATTGCTTTGCACATCCTGAGCACGTCTTTCAAACCTGTGTTTTTTTTATATTTTTACCTCCAGCTTCCTGCTCAGTGAGCCGCTCTCAAAGGAAGTGTCCTTCTCCAGTGCAGCCTCTATTTCCTGTTTCCCGTGGTGGTCCTGCAGTCTATCATAGCTGTGCTTCAGTTTCGCCAACTTTAGAGCGAGCGCAGAGAAATGAAATATATTAGCACATTAATAATAACTCGACGTCAAAAACAATGATGTGCCACATTGGGACACTGCGCTAGCCTAGTGGGGGGTGGGGGGGGGGGGGAATTAAACAGAAATAAAATACGAGGAGAACAAGGAGAAGTAGGCAGGCAGAAGTTGAAGCTTGTTTCATGATGAATGCCAGAGAACCAGCGCAAGCAGCAAGAAAGAGAGAAACCCTGTGATGAATATTTAATGGTGTGAGTTTGATGTATCTGCTGCCGGTCCTGGGCCGCGCGGTCCCACGATGGAGGAAGCGCAGCCAATCCGAGCCGCTTTGATACAGCCGAGCGGAACGCGCCGCCAAGACAGCGGAATGTCAGCTGGTAAGGAGGAGAAACATATTTCCCGTTATCGGCCCAATCAAATCGCACCTCCGAGTGAAGAGAGCCCAGGCGGTGCTCGAACCCACGCGCCGTCTCGCTCTGCACACGCTCCGATTCCTCTACTTGCCGCTGAAGATTTCGGACCTGCAGTGGAGCAAATCAAGCGGACGGTTATCGACGCCGCTGATCTATCAGCCGAGAATCTCAGCCAAGGCCCGGTAATTTAATTGAACGAATCACCACATCTTGACAGAATACTGATTATATCATACAATTGCCAAATTGTGCGTTGCGTGTGCAAACATGGGAAATGTGTTGTGAATCTCAAAAAAGAATAAACTAACAAGCCTGAGGCTTGCATGTCAACTGGAACAAGTGCTTCAAATGCTGCATCGCTGTCTCTCTCTCTGTCTCTCTCTCCAGTTTCTCTGCCGTAATCTCTCTCTCCATCTTGGATGTTCTTTCTGTCTAGCCCTGTTTCGGTCCCCTATCTCATTATTTTTCTGTCTGCATCGCTTGCTCTTACTCATGGATAAAGCCCTTGTACCGTGTCTGTAGACGTATCGCATAGAGAGAAACCTGTAGTGTCCTCCATGTGCTTACCGCTCCAAAGGTATTGAGAATCAAAAAACTCTTATCCCATTTGTCTTATTAGATGGATAAACTGAGGCAACATGACCCTATAAACTTAGGTAGAATTTCAGGCTAGCTATGTTATGAACACCAAATGTAAAATGGCAAGTATGTATGGAATGGAATTTTTTTTTTTTATCCCTACCAATTTTTTTTAAAATTAAGATTTATTTTTCTTAACTCAAAGCAGATTTGGCTTGTAAGTCGTTACCAATTTATTTGTCTTTGAACTTTTAATTCCCCAAAAGCGGTCACAGAGAGTCCACATTTGGGACATCGTTGATTTCTTTTGTAGGTCTATGGTTTAATCAATACAAAATGTCACCTTTTCCAAACAGAATAATTTTCCCTGTCATATTACATAGAATAATAGCTTTAGTTGTCTGAATACTGATCTGACTGATTAAAGGTCCTTAATGAACAGGGAATATTCATTCTTTGTGGAATTAATCTCTTTTTCGACACGATGCTACATTAAGAGGGTGAATCATCCTTCATTACACATTATAAGTGTCTCATTAAATACAATTAGGAACTCTTTATGCTTTTGAAATTGCAATTAAGGTTGGAACAAATCCCATCATGCACAAGGGCACTCCAGCACCATGGCTGAGAAAGACCGGCTCAAACAACAGATGCTGAAACCAACATTGCACAATGATTGATGTTGGTCCAGTCACTGGATAGCAGCTACAGAACAGAGAGGGAAAATTGACCCCTGTGGAGATTCACAATGCCTCCTCAAAAAAGAAAGATTTCTGTACTTTTAAAATGGTGATAAACAGCACTTTGTACAGTATGGGGAGATAAAAAAAACTTTATTCCATTCCTTTCACACTGGAAGACAACCCACAAAAAGCACACGCTTTATCTTGCATTGAAAGGGTTTGTGAAGCCAGGTCAGAACATAAATACCAAGGGAAAAAAACAGTTGGTGGGAAAAAGAAAGTCGTTTTACCTGAAACTGAAGTGTGGAGAGAGAAAGAGAGAGAGAGAGAGAGAGAGAGAGAGAGAGATAGAGAAAGATAGAGAGAGAAAGAGAAAGAGAGAGAGAGAGAGAGAGAGAGAGAGAGAGAGAGAGAGAGAGAGTATGCTTTGGCAATACAGATATGTAACGTCTTGTCATGCCAATAAAGCTAATAGAATTTAATTGAATTGAGAGTGGGAGAGAGAGAGAGAGAGAGAGAGAGATTTGTTTGCAGTCTTACCTGGGTGCACAATATTGAGTGCAAGGCATATTTAATGCACTGATGCAATTTATCACAACATCAACTTTGAGACCGATGTGAAGCAGCAGTGAAATAAACTTTTGGATATTTATTCACATATGGAGCTCGATAGCATCACCGTGTGTTTTGATTGGACCCACACCATTAGATTGGAGGTTAAATGAGTTTGAATACATCTACCAAATATCATCAAATTATTGTATGTCAAACTGTTAGTGATTTATAAGCATTATTGTGATAATCCATACCAACTGAAGTTTGGATCCTACTGTATAAATTTGGATCCCACTGTCCTGGCTAATTGTAGACCCATTTCAAATCTCCCATTTCAAAGATTCTTGAGAAATGCATAACGCAACAGCTTTTTAAATTTTTACATACTAATAACATGTATGAGAGGTTTCAATCTGGGTTTAGAAAACACCCTAGCACTGAGACTGCCCTTGCCCAAGTAATGAATGACTTGTTCCTCTCTGGGGATTGTGGCTGTATTTATAATCTTGTTTTACTTGACCTGAGGGCTGCCTTTGATACTATAGACCATCATATTCTCCCCCGCAGGCTAGAAAATTTAGTTGGTCTCACCGGGCATGCTCTTATGTGGTTTAAATCTTATCTCTATGATAGATCCCAGTTTGTTAGGGTAAACAATCAGTCCTCTGAATTTTCAAGGGTGAACTTTGGAGTACCGCAAGGATCGGTTTTGGGTCCTTTGCTTTTTTCTCTGTACATGCTCCCTCTTGGGAGCGTTATAAGCATTATAACATTATTAATTAAGTATTAATTACCAGACGACACACACCTTTATATATCAGTTAAGCCAGGTGAAGTTGACTAATTGTCTAAACTAAAGATGTAAATGCCTGGATGACCCAAAACCTTTTCTTATTGAACTCAGATAAGATAAGACTGAGATATTAGTATTAGGTCCCAAATCTCTTCGAGATAAATTCTCACAGTTTTCCTTAAATTTAGATTGCTTCTGTCTCCACCAACAAGGTTGTTAAAAACCTTAGTGTACCTATTGATTCAGACCTCTCCTTTCAGCCCCATATTAACAATATCACAAGAATGTCCTTCTTCCACCTGAGGAATATAACTAAATTAAGGAATGTGTTGTCCTTGGAACATGCTAAAAAAATGGTTCATGCTTTTGTAACCTCTCGACTAGATTACTGTAATGCTTTATTGTCTGGTTGCACTGGCTCAGCCCTGAATCATCTCCAACTTGTACGGAATGCAGCTGCTAGAGTTCGTACTAGAACCAAGAAATGGGAGCATATCAGTCCGGTGCTCAAAACTCTTCATTGGCTGCCTGTCAAATTCAGAATTGACTACAAGATTTTACTTTTAGTGTTTAAAGCTTTAAATTTAAGTCCTGTCCCTCCCCTGGTTTATGCCCCCGCCTTGACGCAATCGGAGTCCCAGATGCACAACCCTCTTGCCCCTTTGAATTGAACATTTTACATCCTTTCATTGGACTTTCTACTTACCAGCTAGTCTCATTATATCCCTCATTACAGTCCATTACCATCCATTCCACCCTTAGTTTAAACCGGGCCGGCCAGTGAAGGACGGGCTCCCCCTTTGTAGCCAGGTTCCTTCCGAGATTTCTTCCCATTGGGGAGTTTTTTTTCCGCCACTGTTGAGTGTTTTTACCTCATTTTGCTGGTTGGGGGTTAACGGGGGTTGGGGGTTTATTTATTTTCCTTCTTTTTCTCTGTGCAGCGTCTTTGTGACAGTTCTCTGTAAAAAGCGCTATACAAATAAAATGTAATTTAATTTAATTTAATTAAAGTTCACTGGCTCGTCATTTGGACATCCATAAAACCATATACCTGTATAGAGGGAGGTCCATAAATGCACAATGCCAGATTCTGTGAAATTGTTCTATTTTTGTAGTAGAAGAGAGGAGAGAGAGATGAGATGCTCTTTCTCCAATAAATAAATTACTACTTTTTTTTTATTTGACAAAAAAGAGACACAGCCTAGTTTTTTCTAGCTAGAAATGCATTTCAGCCACGTGTGAGTGAGAGAGGGAGAGATAGAGAAAGAGAAAAGAGAGAGAGAGAGAGAGAGAGAGAGAGAGAGAGAGAGAGATCACACGCGTGTGTGTATGTGTGAGGGAGAGAAAAAATTCACACGTGTGTGTGTGTGTGTGTATGTGAGGGAGGGAAAAAGAGAGATGGACTCTTACCTGCATTCTGGAGTGGATGAGTTGAGTCTCTCTAGCCTGTAGGCGTGACTGCAGTTCTTCGTTCTGTACCTCCCACTCTTGCCTTCTATGGCTCACCCTGATGTCAATCTGATGCAGCAGTTCCTCAAGATCCGCCTCACAAGACATCCCTCTGTAAACATATACGCATACACATTCACATACACAGATATTGTTTGAACTTTGTCAAGCAAACAGAAACCTTTCCGTCAGATCTCCCCATCACTTCTCTGTCTTTCATCTCCCTCTCTTTCACCTTCTAAGCTCCTCCCCTACCTACAGGTGAGGTCACGTCTTTATCTTTTTTGAAAAAAGTGTCCGAATCAACGTCCTTCTATACTATTGAGTATGCTAGTTGAGTACACTGAATGAGAATGTTGTTAAGTAGCTGAATTGTTCTGTAAATGTAGTGTACTTAAAATCCCTGAATGATATACTTTCAATTCAATTCAATTTATTTTGCGCTTTTTACAGAGAACTGTCGCAAAGACGCTGTACAGAGAAACATAATTTTTTATTTGACTTATTTCCGGGTTTTCACTGATAATAGTATTTAGGATATTTTTTTGCATACTGTATGTCACTAAACAGTATGCAGTAAACAGGACGCAGTAGATAGGGCTCAGATTCAGCACAGCCCACGTCCAAAATAAAAACAGGTATATGTGTGCGATGCGTTAGACCCTCAGTCACCAGGGGCCACGTGTATAAACAGCACTGAGCAGAATAATTCCCTCAGAAAGTTGCATAAGCGAGTTTCCAAGCAGAAATTCAGATGTGCTGTGATAATCTGCATACCTCTGCACATGATGGACACCATACGTACGCAATGTTTGGAGTCCGTGTGATATGGTGACACCGTGACCGAAAGGCAGAGGTAGAAAATGCAAAACTTTTTTAAGCAGATTTACAACTTTCACCCTGAGCGTTCTTTTACGCATTCTTTTACTCAGAGTTTTATACATGTGGCCCCAGGTCAGAATGCAAACAAATACTAATACGTGTTTACAACTTACTGCCAACGTGTTATTTCATAAATATGCTGCCAATAATAAAATATGTTTTTATAACTGAAAAAGGTTCATTTGTGTTCTCACAAATTACGTACAGTTATGTTTTATGTCTGAGTCATGAACAATTATTTACAATAAGCAGAAGTAATAATCTTAATGGCATTTAACTGTTCAGAGGATAATTGGGTTTAGCAAAATGTGGGCCTGTATGCGTGGCTGTTATTCGTCTTGTCAAACATTTCAGTAATGTGAGATCCATGGAGAGCAAACAGGCTGCAAGTAGCTACTGTCTTTACTGCATGAAAAGAGCCGTTTCTCAAAGTTTAATTTCAGAGGAATTTGCAGAGTGACTCCAATTAGGAGATGGACGGCCAGGGCTGGTAAATTATGACAAGCTTCTGGAGAAGAACATCTCTGTGCACGAGATTATGTCCGTTTCCGACGGCGGACACGCATTGTAGTGTCCGCCCCGTAAACACAGATTTACACACAGTGCTCAGTCTGCAGGAGGCCTGCCGTGTTAATGAGCAGCGATGTGTCTGAACACACAACTGATGATGTGGGCAACACCGTGGTGCAGTGGTTAGAGTGCTTGACCTGAGCCATAGGCTTGTATGTCTCCATGGATACGCTGCAGTACTGTGCTAGTGTTCCTACACAACAAAAATGGCGGTGGAAATCAAATACTGCTGGTGTTAAATGTACCCTAGAGTGTTAAATTTACACCACCATTTCTGTTGTGTAAACGTGAACATGTGTGGAATGTGAGAGATGATCAAATATTGCTCACACATGTCCCTTTACAATAATAACAAACGTGGAGTGGTGGTAAATTAACTGTGTAAATTAATTAAATTATTATATTTACTCTTGGATTTTATATGTTTTTATTGTTTTATTTTGTTGTTTGACATATTACCTTTCTCTTGCTTTTCATCACTGTATTAGCTCGGATTTTTCTGCCATTTAATTTATTTTATTATTTTTCTTATGTGAGGCATGAGTTTGCAAATATCAAACGTGCTGTATAAGGAAGTCCTTTCTTTTATTTAACTTAGCCTATATATCTAGATCATTTAAAATAGTATCCTTTTTTTCAGAAATGTCCCCTGTAAGCTTAGAGAGGCATTTCACAGAAAGTGCTAGTCTGCCTTCATCACTTGGAACATGTTTTATTAATTAAGTACTTTTAAACTTTAGCCCCATTATATCAAATCTGGTTACTGCCTGACATGTTGCAGAATGGGTTATAATGAGCAATAAAGAGTAATGCAGGGCATGAAACTAACTTTTTCACCCACTGGCCAGAGTGGCTTTTGGATTCTAAAAATCACCAGCCATTTTCAACATTTTACCAGCCACATTACCACATTACCTTTTACAATATAACACATTACCTTTTACAATTTTGGTTACCAGCCAAAGTGGCTGTTATATTAAAAATTTTACCAGCCACAATCAAATTTTGAGCAGCATTTGGTTGGTGGTGTTAATCTCACACCCTGGAAATGGCATCACCACACACCCATGTGACACAACTGTTTCTTATTGATGAGGCGGCAATGTAGTATAATGGTTAAGGAACTAGCCTTGTAACCGAAAGGTTGCAGGTTCAATTCCCAGGGAGGACACTGCCCTTGTACCCTTGAACAAGGTACTTGAAGGTACCTGAATTGCTTCAGTATATATCCAGCTGTATAAATGAAAGTTGTGTAAGTCGCTCTGGATAAGAGTGTCTGCTAAATGCCTGTAATGTAAATGTAAATCTCACAACTTGCGCTGTTTTTTTAATAATAGATTTCTTCCACAGAGCAGAACCCTGTCAACCCACTAAATTAAGAGACTGACATTATGCTAAAGTTCAGAGAGATCGTTGGATATGTATTTACATCCGACTACTTGATAATACTTACAAACGAGCTTGGGGTACTTCAAAGGCTTGGAAATATGATAAGCAAGATTTCAAAAATACTTATTTTTGTTGAACAAACTTTGGATCAATGTTTTCCTAGCCTCGAGGAAGGCTAGAAAAAGGTAACCTGACCATTGGTGGATACATTTTAAAATGTGTCACAAGGCAGGACGATTGGACCCCTTATAGGAGATGTAAAATATGACATTCCTTCACGTCTGTATATTTTGTATTCTGCACAGGTGATGTGCCAGGCACATTTACACATTTACGCTCTCATTCCTATTGGCTCACAGGTGTGGGGATGGGATGGACAGATAAGGGCGAAAAAAAAAAAAAAAAATCCTATTCTCATTGCATAGCTATGGACTTGGCTATTTGAATGTAATCTGTAATCGAGTGGCAACCTGCTACATAGTTTTCTCTTCTTCTGAGCTTCTTTCTCAAATATGAGATGTTTTCTGCTCCATGTTCACTGACATAATGATATGCCAAGGCTATCAAATAAGTATCAAAGGGCACACACAGTTTGTTGATTCAGAGGTTAACCCAGTGAGGAAGGGCTTTTGCGGTTTGAGGAGGGTTTTTTCCATTATGCAGACAACACTGCCCTCTAGTGGATAGCAAAATCCTCACAAGTAGCTCCCAATCAGTTTAGTTTAGCATCCTGCACTCTTCCTCTTGCCCCTCTTTTGCAGGAACGTATACAATTCAAGCTCTGCGTTTTGTACAAAATTATACATCATAAAGTAATCTATGTTCAAGAAGAATGCAATGCATATATTTTTTAAGAATTGTCAAAAACGAAAAATTATATAAACTACAAGTACACACACACAACTAAATATATAGTAAACAGAATTATTGCCACCCTTCATGAATATGAGCATAAACGGCTTTTAGAAAATTGTATGTTTTGGGCTCAAACATATAGGGGAGCCATATACCTTTATTTTAACACAATAATTATTTAAACACAAAACGTTTTATTGAGTACTACACCTTTTTTCTGCAAAGCATATGTTTGAAAATTCCACTACCAAGATATTTTAGTTCAAAAGCTGGTTGCCTCTCCCAGGAGGTTAGACTCGGCTGCAGATTAACCTTTCAACAAGACAATGACCCCAAGCATACATCAAAATCAACACAGAAATGGTTACAGGAACACACACACACACACACACACACACACACACACACACACACACACACACACACACACACACACAATATACTATAGGCTACTGATTGAGTAAATTTTTTCCTTGTTCCTTCTTTCATGTTATAAACTGAGTAGGATACATTTGCTGAGTAACAGGCAAAAGCATTTGTGGATGTGGTAAAGGAAATTGCCCCAATGTTAAGAGCTTCATTCAATAAATAAAAAAATTGTAGACTAAAAATACTGACATTTTCAATAATGTAGGCAACTTACCATAAAGACGAAACTATTTATTCCAGGTAACTCAATGGTGTGTCAGTTATTTTGCACATTGGGCCTACTGTAGAAACATTATTACTAAATATACTATTAACATAGAATGCAATCAGGGCATTAGCTACTTACTGCAGCAATCCAAAGGTGACGCATACGTCTACAGGACAGATGACGAGCTGCTTCTTATGTATTAGCCTAAACTTAATTCAGCGTTAGCTCAAAGAAAACAATGTATAAGCAACATAGGTACAAGTCCGAGGTCTTCCGTTGTTTTCACCAGCAAAGCGTTGCTGCCTCTCTTATTAGAGACAAAGGTAAGTCTGTAACTGAAATTGAATAGATGGTGGCAAATATGCCGCCTGCGACTTTGTATTTGCCGCTGATTGAGCACATATTGGCGCTTCTCCTTTAACAGCAATACCACAAGTTCACGCCAGAGGGAGCTCTACTGAAATAATATTTCGCTGAACTGAGGACAAATACAAGGTTTAAAAGTTGTTTAAAAACAAAAGCCACAGATAGGCCTACCTGTATCTAAAATCACCGGCTTAATTAATATGACGGCTTAATTAACAACAAACATATTACTCAATAATCTTATGACTGCCACATGATTCCGGTGATTATTTAATTAGGCTATTTAAAATAAAAAGGCATTAATTCATTAATGAGTCTCATGTGAACTCGCTCTCTTTAAGATAGTTAAGTTTAGATGCTAATAGTATTCAGCTGACTACCTGGAGGGTGGCCTAAGCTTCTGCGAGCTAACTACGCATTGGATTCGAAGTGCACCTTCGGTGAGTCTTTCCTTATGCATAGCCTACTGATCGGAATTATATATAATGTATTATATATGTAATTCATTTTCGTTCATAATAGGCTATGCAATAATCTAGCGTCACAACAAGATATGTTTTCTAAAGAGACATTAAAGTGTTTAGAAAAGTTTAGCACGGTTTCCCTCCTGTCTCATATCATCAAGGCGCCTTAAATGAGATGCTACTTCGTGGTTAGGTTGATTGTCACTAGGCTACTCGAACCTAGCCATGCTCTTTATATAAATTAATTTTGTTCGTCTAGTCATATTTGTGGACATATGAGGTCACTTTACGGGAAGAAATCAATATTACAGCTAAGCAGACGCTTGTCTATGGAACGCACAACAGCAGGGATATTGAACAAATGCGCTAATCAATTTGCAATACACAGACGCACTTTCTGTTATTTGTAATAAAGACAGCTTATGTACGACTGGAAAAATATAATTTATTGTTTCTACTTGCACTTCATACACTTATCATTCATGCGGAAATGGCATACAATTCATTGAGTCTATTCCTAAGTTTTAAAATAATTAGTTTTATTAGCCTACATAATTGATTCCATTTTAAAATGTTTTCTTGTGTTCCGCTGTATCCCAGCGTTGATCCAAAGACTGCAGAACATTTCCCTTTATCTGCTGTTTAATTCAGAAATGAGTGACAGTCTGCAGAACATCCCAGGGACTAGCATCCTGACAGTCTCAATAATTTGTGAGCTGATGTGACTGAACCATGTTTCCTGTTCAATAATATTCAACATACCTTTCTGTTACTTTGTTGAGTGTTTTCATACATTCACAGTTTATTGTTCCGACAGTGCTGTAAACATGTTGTGCCCGCAGCGTTCAATATGCATTCATCAGCTGCTCAACTTTGTACCTTCCTGACTCTAATTTGTGGACCAGGTTTCCGTTTCCCAAAAGCATCTTGGAGTAAAGGTAATCTTAAGATATTTTGTTTTTATATTGCTTTCATTATTTGTTTGTCAGTAATTTAGAATCATAAAATGAATACAGCACAAACAGAAAACAATGTAAGAGGATCTTAACTCAAAGATGATCTTAACTCTAAAAGGATCTTAACTCTAAGATGCTATTGGGAAACGGGCCCCAGGTCATTCAGATTCTTCCTCATGTTGTCCTAAGATCCCATAATGCACCAGTGGTGGGTGTAAAGTAAATATCTGGGGGTGCGTCCCAATACTCGAAAAATGCCCCCTTCTTTTTTCCACTACCACCCCCTCTCCTCCTTTCCTCCACTACCACCTCCTCTCCTCCTTTCCTCCACTACCACCTCCTCTCCTCCGTGCCCCGGAAACCGATCTTTGTGCTTTGTTGCTGATTACATCTTAATTACACATATTACATATGAATTAATGTCTCGACGCAAACCACAATGTCAGGTACATTCTATACTGTACATGCAAATACTTGTACTCAAAACATTTAGTTAGTTTTGCATACTTCCTGGTAGGAGAGGAGTGGTAGTGGGGGAGTGGAGGAAAGGAGGTGGGGGGTGCGTTACAATACTCGAAAAATGCACCCTCCTTTCCCCCACTACCACTTCCTCTCCTTCGTGCCACGAAAAAGGATCTTTGTGTTTTAATCTAATCTCGCTGATTACATCTTAATTACGTATTAATAGTTACATATTAATTAATGTCTAGAAGCAAACCGCAATGTCAGGTACATTGTGTACTGTACATGCAAATACTTGTACTCAAAACGTTCAGTCAGTTTTGCATACTTCCAGGTAGGAGATGAGTGGTAGTGGGGGAGTGGAGGAAAGGAGGTGGGGAGTGAAGAATATTGGGACGCACCCCCTATCTCCATCTCTCCAATTTCGAATGAAACCTGATGTATTTAAATGGTGCTCTGCAGTAGAATACCAAATTGATGATTTTTTTTTCTTGACTCAGGGGACAGTTGTAGAGAAATCTTCTCATGCAAATTCTACACTCAGATGTTCATCCTTATTTTCCTGCTCAGACCGCATCCACCTCAGGTATGCAGCTACCTAAATGGTGGTGTACATTTAACACCCTAGGTGTTAAATATACACCAGCAGTGTTACATTTACACTGGCATTTTCTGCTGTAAGAGGACCATTGAGGTTATATCTCTCAGGGATACTGTGTATGATTATCTCTCCTCATTCCAGTGGGACTGCGCTTCTTCTTGTTGTCTGTCAGCCAATCAAAACTGAGCAAATTGCCGTGCTGCTCAGTTCACACAAGCCCCCTTAGTGAGATTAAATAAATGTTAAACACGATCAAGACCAAACCTTTCTTTCACAAATTAAAATGCAAATTAGGTGTGGTAGAGGAAGCAAAAGCCAGCAGGTAATTGGTCTGTTTGGAGTAGTTTTGTGGTCTCTTTATAAATACACAAAAAAAGAGGGCAGCAAAAATGTCATTTTTTTATTTTGCATATACTGTATATATATATATATATTATATACTACTCAAAAGAATTTAAGGCTCAAAGGAAATGTTTTGATCATTTTTGTAAGTATGTCTTTTTAAGCCAGATAGGGTTAGAGTATCCACCTTTGGGTTGTCATTTGGACTATAGACATCACGTTATTATGGGACATGCATTCATTGCACTTATCTTTAGAAACTTTTTAAGTTAACCCAGATTTCCTTTTCATAGATTTGAAGCATGAACTTAGTCAGACTAAACTGACAAACTGCCTCGAAACACCCATTGTGACACCTCATGCACCATTTGCACGTGTTTTGCATGAGTGTCATTTCATGCATGCCAATTTTAGCAATACAATGGCT